>JANHMN010000003.1:114418526-114441026 GCA_030674055.1 Rhabdomys pumilio
TGGAACTCACTCTGTAGATCAGGCTGGCCTCAAACTCAGAAATCTGCCTGCCTCTGCCTCCCAAGTGCTGGGATTAAAGGCATGTGCCACCACTGCCCGGCAACCATGGTTTCCATAGTAAACTGCCTAAAATTCCCTTCCCATCCTACCTGGTGTGGCAGTTTATCTGTAATCCCAGCTCTGAAGGCTGAAGATTGACATATCCTCAACAGCTTGCTGGCCAGCCAAAATGGAGAGCTCCAAAGTCAATAAGATACCCTATTGCAAAAACTAAGATGGAACAAATAAGAAAAACACTGGATACTGACCTCTGGCTTATGTGAGTGTGCACACACAAAAGAAAAAGGAATATCCTAAGTTGTAACAGTGACTGCTCTTTATTGAACACTTACCATATGCCAGAAACAGAGCTAAATGCTCTATAAACTAAGCTTTTTTTTTTTCTTTTCTTTTGAGACATGGCCCAGGCTGGCCTCATATCCTGTATGCAAACAACTTCCTTCTCCTCCTCTTATTCTTCATCTCCCTCCTCTTCTTCCTCCTCCTCTTCTTCTTGAGTTCCGAGTCTGTGTTTCTTCTTCTTGAGTTTGTGTGTGTGTGTGCGTGTGCGTGTGCGTGTGGGTGTGTGTTGAGATGTGGGGATGTCATACCATGCATGGCATACATGTTGGGCCGGAGGACAACTTAGTGATTCAGTTCTCTCCTTCCACCTTTCTGTGGGTTCCAGAGATTGAACTCAGTCCTCAGGCTTTCATGACAACCACTGAACCATCTCAATGGCCTTGAACTCGTGAACTCCCACCTCTAAGTGCTAGGATGAAGGCACTACCATGTTTGGTTTTATGCAGTACTGGGACTCTAACCCAGGGCTGTGTATGCTTGGGAAACATGCTACCAACTGAGCTACATCCCCAGCCCAGTTTCAGGTTTTTTGTTTTTACTGGCAGGATCTTACTCTGTAACTGAAGCTAGCCTAGAATTCATTTTATAGTCCAGTATGGCCTCAAACTCAAAGGTAAACAAACTTCCTGCTTCAGCCTTCCAGGTATCAGGGTTTTGGGTAGGAGCTACCATTCTTAGCTGTGTTTAATCCTCATAACAAAGTTTCTGAGATAGGAGTCATTAGCTGACTGTTTACAGAAAAAGCACACAAACACAGACAGGCTAATCTGCACGAGTGATACAGCTATATAGAGCAGATTTGAACCCAGGAAGTCTGGCAACTTCTATATCTAATGCTAGTACATGTTAAGTTAATGGGTTGGGGCCAGTGAGATAGCTCTGTGGGCAAAGCCTGATGACTTTAGAACCCCTAGAACCTACAAGGTGAAAGGAGAAAGCCAGCTCCCTCCTGCTGGTCTCTGACCTCTACCTGTACAACAGGAACAGCCAAGACCTGAAAATTATCCTCTAACCTCCACATGTGTGATGATGACACACATACACAAATAAAAATTAAATGTATGTGTGTGTGTGTGTGTGTGTGTGTGTGTGTGTGTGTGTGTGTCTGACAGAGGAAAACTTGCAGGGATTCCTTTTACTGAGTGGGTCCTAGAGATGGAACTCAGATTATTGGTTTTGGCAGCAAGCACCTTTATCTACTGGGCCATCTTACGAGCCCATAAATAAATTCAAAATAAGTAAATGAACTGGACATGGTGGTGTACTCCTTTGAGTACTTGGGCAGTAGAGGCAAGGGGGTATCTGTAAATTCCAGGCCAGCCAGGGCTACACAGACCCTGTTTCAAAAAACCAAGCAAGCAAGCAAAAATACCCCAAATATTGGCCAGGCATGGTATTGCATACCTATAATCCCAGCACTTAGGAGGCAGAATCTGAAGGATCTCAAGTTCCAGGCCTGCTTTGAAAAACAAACAAACAAGCTGGACGGTGGTGGCACACGCCTTTAATCCCAGCACTTGGGAGGCAGAGGCAGGCGGATTTCTGAGTTTGAGGCCAGCCTGGTCTACAGAGTGAGTTCCAGGACAGCCAGGACTATACAGAGAAACCCTGTCTTGAAAAACCAAAAAAGAAAAGAAAAGAAAAAAAAACAAACAAATGAATAAGTAGCTGAGAAAATACAAAAAGTTAATGTCTACTTAACATCACCTCCACCTGCTGCTAATTGGTGGCTTGAGTTTGGCACCTTAAGACAGAGCCTTATGCTGTCTGTCACCTTTTCCGCCTTTCCCTTCATCCTTTGAGCACCCTTATTCTTGAGCTCTTCTGATGTCTTGGGTAAGCATGCCCAGACTGGTCAGCCCATGCTGAGCCTGTCGCTGTCTTCCCTTCTTTCTCTCTAGCCAGCACCCTGTCCCTGCCAGGCCCACAGAACACTCCCACTTGATCCTCTGGAATCCACAGCTGAGGAGTAGGCCTCTCACCCCACACCTACTGTTGACATGGTTATCTTCACTGAGCTGTGAGCGCCAGGTGGTGGGCCTGTCTAAGTAATCGCTGTATCTACAGAGATGTCACTAATATCAAATATTGATTATTCCAGACATACTAATAGGAATAGATACTAGATCTTCAGCATTTATACAAAGAACTGGGCAATGTATGCTTCTGCAGATCAGATTTTTCCATTTTTTTCTGTATGTATTTGTACACATTGTGTGCGCCAATGTGTGCCTGCATGTGCACGTGTGCACTTCCATGTGAAAGTTGAGGCCAGTGTAAAGTGTCTTCCTCAGTTGCTCCCTACCGTGTGTGTGTGTGTGTGTGTGTGTGTGTGTGTGTGTGTGTGTGTGTATATGTATGTATTTGTGACAGGGGCTGTTGTGCGTGTTTTTTTGTTTTAACCTTTATTTGTATTTTTTCTATGTCTGGGTGTTTTGCCTGAACGTATGTCTGTGCCTGCAGAGGTCACAGAGGGTGTTGGTTATAGGTGGTTGTGAGCAGCTGTGTGGATGCTGGGAATTGAACCCCGAGTTCTCTAGAGAAGCAGCCTCTGCGCTTGGCTTTTTAATATGGTATCTGAGATTTGCACAAGGTGAGCACTTTACCATCTGAGCCAGCTCTCCTGCATTTGTGGTATTTTTAGTTTAGTTTGGTTTGCTTGATGCCATATCCCCCCCATGTAGCACAAGTGAGCCTCAGTTCTGTAATCTTCCCACCACAGGCTCCCAGGCACTGAGGTGACAGGCCTACCATAATTTTTTTTGTTTTGTATTTTTGAGGCAGGGTCTTTCTTCATAGTCCTAGCTATCCTGGAATTGGCTCACAGAAATCCCCCTGCCTCTGTCTCCTGAGTGCTGGAGGCTGGCTTTCTGCTACCACAATTGATTCTTCAATTGTACGATTTACCCCTGTGTAAGTCACAGAGAAAGTGACAGCGGACATAACAAGAATTGCAGCTTGCTGGGTGGTGGCAGTGCACACCACTGGTCACAGCACTCAGGAGGCAGAGGCAGCTTGATCTAGGGAGCAAGTTCTAGGACAACCAGACCTATACAGAGAAACCATGTCTCAAAAAAAAAAAAAAAAAAAATCTAGCTCATACTGCCATCAGTGTCTGCAGTTCCTGTCATAGGCTGCATATGCAGGGCCTTGAACTGTATTCGACATGTCTTAGGGTCCGGGTTTTGTTTTAGCCATAAAATCAAGTAGAATAGCACACTGTTCTGAGAGAGGGGAGTAGGCATTTAGGGATCCTAGATACTATCCATCAACCAGATGTTGGCTATTTGGAAACTGTCAGTGACCTGTCTGCCTAACTTGACTATCTTACAAAGCATTTTTTAGTCAGCTCTCCCATTCACTCCAAACTTCAGGCTGTGTCTCAAGGTATTCAGCCTGTCCTTGGTTTCTACCATGCCAAAGATAACCATAATGGTACCTTTCTTTGTCGGGGTTACCTCCTAGCGATGTAGAGGCCTCATATTTGAGCGAATGTGTTACAGGTGATTTGAAAGGAGCGCTTTCAGTTTTCTCTCCTGCACACACCTGAAAGATCTCCTGCTAAGGGACTTTTTTCTACTTGGGTTGTGGGGAACCTTAGTTTGTTTTGTGTTAGCTGTGCTGGGACAAAGTGGATTCTGTTTTTGTTCTTGGTCCTTATGATATATTGCTTCCTTTGTTTTAACTAATAACAAGGCCTCACACAGTGGTTGCTCACATCTTTATTCCCAGTATTCAGGAGGCCAGCCTGGTCTGTAGAGCAAGTTCCAGGGCAGCCAGGCTATATACCAAGGGTGGGTGGGGGAGGACCCCAAAAAACAAAACCCAAACCAAACAAACAAAAATTAAAAAAAATTATAATAACAGGACCATATACGTGCCTAATTTTAGTAAAAATATCCTGTGGTCAGTTCTTCAGTTGGGGTATATCTGAACGACATATTGTCCAGTTGGTCCTTATTGTATGCCAGATGTTTGACATCTTCCATATGTCCTCTTATTTCATCGTCAAACACTCAGAGTCATGCACTCCCTTTTGCTACTGAGGAGCCTAGTGCAAGAGGTGCCAAGGTCTTGCCCGGCGCTTATCATAACTACTGCAGTTGATCACCTTGGAGAGAGCAGGCACCAAGTCCCCACCCTTCCTGCCCACAGACTCCATCGGCAGCTACGAGACCCAGATTGCAGCCTTGAAACAGGAGCGGCAGCAGCAGCAACAGGACTCTGAGGAGAAGGATCGAGAGCTGGGCCACCTCAAACAGCTGCTGGCCCGGGCACACCCTTTGGACTCCTTGGAGAAGCAAATGGAAAAGGTTGGGGTGGGATGGCCTGCCCTATCCCTGGGGTTTGAAATGATAGTGATTGTTGTCTCATAGCCTGTCATTGAACACAGTAATGATTCCGGGTAGAACACAGAGCCTCCCCATTGTTGAGAGCTTAGCAGGATCCTTGCTAGAAGCGACTAAGTTTATTTACTTACCTCTAGAAACAAGGTCAGTCATGCAGAGGAAGGAAAGTAACCCTTTCTGTGCTAGACACTGTGCTGAGTGCTCACTAGTGTAAACTGTCTTGTTCTCTACCCCTGTGGTATAAGGCTTAACACTCATTAATCACAATAGGAAGCTGGGTGTTGTCGTGACAGGTACTGGTAGTCCCAGCTACTGGAGGCTGAGGCAGGAGGATGGCTTGAGACCAGGGCTTTAAGACAGCCTGGATAACATAGTAAGACCCTTAGTGTTTGTCTCTCTGTCTCTCTGCCCCATTCCTCCCCTGCCCCCTTCTCGTTGAGACAGGATCTTGCTATGTAGTTGAGGCTGGCTTTGAACTTGGCAAAGGCCTCCTGCTTTTGAGTGCTGGTATTTATAGGAGTGCACATCCATAGCCAGCTAGAAACCTGGAAAAATGTGTGTGTGTGTGTGTGTGTGTGTGTGTGTGTGTGTGTGTACATGCATGCAAAAATGCAAGCCTATTTTTTTTCATGTGTCCTAGGCAAGCACTCTACTTTTTTTTTTAATACCTGCACTTGTGGTGCATATCTATAATCCCAGCACTGGAAAATCTGGGCAGAAGAATTATTATGAGTTTAAGGCTAGCCTAAGGGTACATAGTAATACCCCATCTCAAAGACAATAAAAAGAATTAAATTCTAGGCTGCATATATTTCCATATGTTCCCTCTTATTAGCGGTATTTGCTCTTACCTTATTTGATCTCACAGTATTTAAATATTTAGAGTATTTAATTAGAACCCAAGGAAACAATAGCTAGAGTAAATTTCCTGCCTATGAAAACAGAGATCCAACAGGAGCCTGGGACTAGGGCTGTGGTTCAGTAGCTAGAGTGGTTGACTAGCATGTACAAAGCCCTGGGTTCGATCCCAGCACTGCATAAAACTGGGCATGGCGACACATGCCTATACTTACAGCATTGTGGAGGAAGGAGGATCAGAAACCCAAGTTCAAGGCCAGCTTGGGATGTGAGATCCTACCTCAAAAATCAAAACAAAACCAGGGTCAGGAAAGAAAAGCTTTGACGTGCAGCTTCCACTAGAAGGTGCTGTTTGCAGGTTTGGATGTTGGCTGTCCCGCACTCTGCTGGGCTGTGTATTTTGCCTGTGCACAGCATGTGTGTCCCAGGACTTCAGATGGCTTATCCTGTCTGTGACACATGGAGTGTTAACTTGGTTTTTCTAAGGAGAGTTTGGGGGGAATTCAAGAGGTTGAAATGGAATCGGTTGAGAAAGATGATAACAGATGAAGCATGACTGGCTGTTGCCTAGAGACGTGGCAGGGGCTGGACCGCTTTTGTTTTGTTTTGACTTTTTTTTAACTGACCCCATGCAGGATCCCAAGCTCGAAAGGAGACAACTGAGACAGGGTTAGGTTTCTCTTTATGGCTAGGACAGGAGGAAGGGAAGTTGTATCAGCTAAGCCTTATGATTGGGATGGGAGAAGGGGAAAGCTTGTCAGGTACTGGCTGCTCGGGATTGGAAACCTAATCAGCAGTGGTTTAAATAAGATAGGAAGTTGGGGTTTTTTTTTTGTTGTTGTTGTTTTTCTTTAAAGCCCAGACTGATAGAGCAGTTCAGCAAGTCATTGAAAAACCCAGGTTCTGGGACTGGAGAGATGACTCAGCAGCTAAGAGAACTTGCTACTTTTCCAGAGGATCCAGGTTCAGTTCCCTGTACTTATTTGGTGGCTCATAACTGTCGGAAACTGTAGTTCCAGAGGACCAGCTGCCCCCTTCTGCCTTCCGAGGGCACCAGATATGCATGTAGTGTGTGTATATATACCAGCCAGACATGCACATGCATAAGATAAAAAAATTAATTTTTTTTTTTTTTAAAAAAAGAAGAGAAAGTTAAGGTCCTGTATTGCTGTTTGACTGTAGCCGGTAGGTAGCCTCAGGGTCCAAGATGATTGCTTGAATGACCAGCAACCATACCCACATTCCAGCCAGCAAGATGGTATAAAGAAAGACACCTTCGTATAAGGAGATGGGCTATAAATTGAGCACCTGTTTACACCTCATTGGCTAGAACTAAGTTCTGTGATCACTCTCAGTTTCAGAGCAGCTGAGAGGTGTAGATGGTATTGGAAAACTGAAACCATTTTCAACTGTGCTCAGTTAAAAACAATCTGAGGTCCTGTGATGTAAAAAGATGCATGTTGAGGCCAGGGAGGGACTGGGGTGGATTTGCCCAAAACACTTCCATACATTTATGAAATTCTCAAAGAATAAGTGAAAACATTTTTAAACAATGGATGTTGGGGTGGAATTTTACAAAGAATAAGAGGACAAGAGGAAGGTGGTCCTGCCCTTGGCTCCTTTCCCTAGGAAGCACTTAGAGTGTGTGTGTTCTGAAGTCTTGAATGTGTGGGCATAACCTTCAGGGAAGGTGAGCACAGTTATTGGCCACCATGATGGAGGGGCTGTCAACTTCCCAATGTCCCATCCCTCCAGGCTCATGAAGACTCAGAAAAGCTTCGGGAGATTGTGTTGCCCATGGAACAGGAGATTGCAGAGCTGAAGGTGAAGCTGCTGAGGGCGGAAGAGCTGATCCAAGAGATTCAGGTGAGGGGTAGCCAGAGGTGCTGAGGGAAGAAGGGGTGCCAGGACACTGGCCTCCAGCTTCTTCCCTGCAATTTCCCCTAGAGACGACCAAGGCAGCCTGCCTCCCTGCATGGCTCCACAGAGTTGCTTCCACTATCAAGGAATCCCTCACCCCCACTGGAACCCTTGGAGGAGCCAAGTGGAGATGCAGGCCCAGCTGCCGAGGCCTTTGCCCACAACTGTGATGACAGTGCCTCCATCTCTTCCTTCTCCCTCGGTGGGGCCGCCAGTAGTGCCTCCCTGCGAGGCCCCCAAGGCCTCAGCCCTGAGCAGGAAGAGACAGCTTCTCTGGTGTCTACTGGCACTCTGGTCCCTGAGGGCATCTACCTTCCCCCTCCTGGGTACCAGCTTGTTCCAGACAGCCAGTGGGAACAACTGCAGGTAGAGGTGAGTGGATTGGGCTAGGTCCTGTGGACATTCCTGCTTCCCTGGATATGTGTGCTTGCAGCGGAAAGGCTGGCAGGAGGGAGGAAGGTCCCCTCCCAGCAAAGGAACTTGGGAAGGGCATTCATGGGGTGCTGTAGAAGATAGTTATGGTGAGAAATGTCAAGAACAAAACTGAAATGGGGTGGGGATGTGGCTCAGTGTCACGTGCCTGGCCTGTGCAAGACCCTGAATTCAGTCCCCAGCAGGGGAGTGGGGGAGTGGGAATGTATGGCAGCTAGCCCAGAAGATAACTGCAGTAGAAATTACTTAATCCTGGCCCTGGGGTTTCTACCTTGCCTTTGACCCTTTAGTTCCCGGATAAAAGACACACACAGCTTTCTTATTTACAATAAGCCTTAAACAGCACAAGAGCTGGGTGGTTACCTACCCTCTATGCTATTAGAATCTACTTTTCAGTTTATAACCCCAAGTCATTACTTACTGCTTACTGTGTTTCATCTGGGCTGCTCTTAAAACTCCAATTGGCCAGCCCTCAGGGCCATGATTTTATGGCTCACCTCACCCATGGCTGCTTCTCCTTCTTCCTCCTGCACTTTCTTCTTTCTCCCCATGGTTCTTCTCAGATCCCAAACCTGGGAAACCTAAACCCCACTGATGTCTCTTCTGCCCAGCTATTGGCTGTTGGCATTTTATTCACCAATCAGAAATAATTCGGGGGCAGGGTCACTTAGGTTTAGGGCAGACTCCAGGTCTTGGGGGTCCACACTTAACATCACAATACATAATAAAAGACAAAAACCTCACCAGATAGCAGCAGAGATGGAGAGAAGTAAAATGTATCTTCCTATCTTTCCACTCTGGAGGAGGAGCAGGACCTCCTGAGAGATGGGTAGGGAAGAAGAGTAGGTACGATACCTGCTAGCAGAGCTGAAAAGTAAGTGAGGTCTGGGTCTGGCAGGGGCGGCAGCTGCAGAAAGAACTGGAAAGAGTCAGCCGAGAGCGGGATGAGCTACAGGAGGGACTGAGGCGGAGCAACGAGGACTGTGCCAAGCAGGTGAGTTCAGCCACAGTACCAGCCCAGCTGCAGCATCCCCAGGCAGCATCTCCAGCCTCCAGCTGCACCCCTCTCCTTTCACCTTCTTTCCTCCTCAGATGCAGGTGCTCCTGGCCCAGGTCCAGAACTCAGAGCAGCTGCTACGAACTCTGCAAGGAACTGTGAGCCAGGCCCAAGAGCGTGTGCAGCTTCAGATGGTGAGTGGGCCTGGGGTAAGAGGAAGGGTCAGGACCACTGGGGACCCAGAGGGTATGGAAAGGCAGGTTATCTGTCCTGACTTCCCCCACCCCCCCATCCAACTGCTCTCACTAGGTGAGTGAAGATTTTGGGCGTGACTGGGCAGAGCTATGTAATCTTGAACTAACCCCACAACCTTGAAGTATGTTCCCTACCGCCTATGAACTGAGCTACTGAGTCGAGTCTGTAGAATCAGAAGAGCTGAAAGCAGAGCGACACTGAGCAGTCCCACTCCGGAGTGTGTGAGGGCCGTGTGGTCAGATGATTTTAGAGAGAAGCCAGAGATCTGAAGATGCCTCTATTGCCTCCCAGTTTTAAAGCACTTAAAAAAACATGTTTCAGGGGCTAGCAAGCTGGCTTAAGTGGGTAAGAGTACTTGCCACCAAGCCTGCCGACCTGAGTTCGATCTCCAGGACCCATGTGGAAGGAGAGAACTGACTTCACAGGTTGTCCTCTGACCTCCACAAATGCATGTGTGCGCACACATGCACATTTAAAGTCAGGTGTGAGCCCAGTGCGCAGGAGTTTGAGAAGGAGGACTATGAGCTTGAGGTTATCTTGGACTATAGCAAGGTGATACATTACACAGTAAACATACACACAAACACACACTCACACACTCACATCATAGTGCATGGGTACCCACAAACATACACACATAATAAAATATATTTTAAAAACACATTGCAGAACTGTGCTTGCCTGGCATAAATAAAGCCCTGGGTTTAATCTCCAGCACCTTATGAACTGACCATGTAATCCCAGCATTTAGAAGGAGGGGGAGGCAGAAGGGCCTGGAGAAATGGCTCAAAGAAATATGGAAAAATAGAACATTTGCTGAGGACTGGAGAGACAGCTCAGCAATTAAGAGCACTGACTGCTCTTCCAGGGGTCCTAAGTTCAATTCTCAGCAACTACATGGTGGCTCACAACCATCTGTAATGGGATCTGATGCCCTCTTTTGACATGTAACCTGAGTCCAGTTCCCAGGGAGTACTTTAGTGGTGGCTCACATCCATCTGTAACTCCAGTTTCAGGGGATCCAGTGCCCTCTTGTGGCTTCCTCAGGTGCCAGTACACACATGGTGCACACACTACATGCATGCAAACATTCATGCTCAAACTCATAAATTTAAAAACTTTTTTTAAAAATTTAAAAAAAAAAGAAGTTGTTTAAAGTCATCCTTTGACTACCCAGTGGGTTTGAGGCTGGGGCCTAAAAAACAAAAATAAAAGATGTGTTGCTGGGCTGGAGAGATGGCTTGGTGGTTAAAAGTACTGACTGCTCTTCCAGAGGACCTGAGTTCAATTCCCAGAAACCACATGGTGGCTCACAACCATCTGCAATGGGATCCGATGAGCTCTTCTGGTGTGTCTGAAGACAGCTACAGTGTACTTACATTAAATAAACAAATCTTTTTTAAAAATGTGTTGCTGCCAGAGGTAGTACATTCCTACCTGTCCCAGCACTCAGAAGGCTGAGCTCGGAAGATCCGCTTCAGGCCAGCCAGGGCCACACATGAGACTCTGTCTCAAAGCAGGGAGGTAGGAAGTGGGGGAATGCAGCTGGAGAGATGGCCGGGTACCTAAAAGCACTGGCTGCTCTTTTCATAGGACCCAGGTTTAGTTCTCAGCACCCATGTGGCAGCTAACAACCATCTGTAACTACAGTTTCAAGAGATCTGACATCCCCTTCTTGCCTCCATGAGCACCAGGCACACACGTGATGTTTGGATACACATACATATATATATATAGGCAAACACTCATGAACATGAAACAAGTCTTTAAAAAAATATGCCATCTAAATGAAATACCCACAATGGCCTGAAGCTGCCAGTGTGTCCACAAAAAGAGAATCTGAAGAGCTTAGAGCCAGAGAGGGCAATAAAGAGTTTCTTCTTGAACCAGTCAGTGATGGTACACATCCTTAATCCCAGCATTCAGGAGGCAGAGGCAGGTGGATCTCTGAGTTTGAGGCCAACCTGGTCTACATAGTGAGTTCCAGGATAGCCAGGGCTACATAAAGAAATCCCACCTCAAAAAAAAAAGTTTTTTTTGTTGTTGTTTTTTGTTTTTTTTTTCTCAGCAGGTCAGGAGACCAGAGCTTTCTAGATGTCTGTCTAGCTAGCCATGGGACTTGGGGTTAGCCTCTGCGACTAGAGACACCCGTCCATCTAATTGCCTTGTGCTTCGGACTCTTCCTAGGCAGAACTGGCCACTTCTCACAAGTGCCTGAGCCAAGAGGTTAAAAGACTGAACGCAGAAAATCAAGGGCTCAGGGCTGAGCAGCTGCCACCCTCCGCCCTTCAGGGCTCAGAACAGCAAGAGGACCAGGACGAGGCCCTGCCAAACTCTGTACAGGTAAATCACACCAAAAGCCTAGTGTCAACAGCCTGTGGCTGTCTCCTCTCCAAGGAGACCTGAGGACAGACCCTGCCTCTCTTTTATTAGCTGTAGCTAATACTTAACTTTCTTCGTCTGATGAATAGGACCATAATGTCTTCTCAGGATTGGCATGAAGAAAAGAATTAAAAAGTGCTGGCCAGAGTGAAGGGGACAGCGGTTATGTTTGCCATTTTTACTACACCCTTGCCGTCCATATGATCCTCACTGCCGGGGACATATTTTGATCCGTTGACTTTTTTGAGACAGGGTGTCTCTCTGCGACAGGCTGGCCTCCTGAGTGTGGGATCACAAGTAGGGCCTGCTTGCCACACAGCTGTTTGCTGTTTCTCAGTGGCGTTGGGTCCTGAAGATTGAGTTGCTCAGAGTCTTTGAACCTGTCCTCTGTGATGGACTCTTGTTTTATATATTAATAATTTGTTTATAAACTAGTAGGTCACCTAGTTCCTCTTCTACCCTGAGGGTTCTTGCCGACAGCCACTCCAGTGTGACCCTGTGTCTGATTTCTCACTTTCCTGTTCTTGGTTGGTTGGTTGGTTGGTTGGTTGGCTGGTTGGTTGGTTGGTTTGGTTTGTTGAGATACTTTCCTATAGTCCAAGCAGTTTGGAATGTCCCGTATGCCCAGGACTCCTTAAATGTCCGATTGTCCCGCTTCCACCTCAGGAGTGCTGGGATTACAGGCCCACACTACCATCTCTCTCTCCTCAGGTGTTCGGTTGCTTGGTTGGTTTGGTGTGGGGTGTTTGTTTGTTTGTTTGTTTGTTTGTTTGTTTTTAGGCAGAGTTTCTCTGTGTAGCCCTGGGTGTCCTAGAACTTATTCTGTAGACCAGACCTGCTTTGAAATCAGAGATCCACCTGCTGTTGAGTTCTGAGTGCTGGGACTGAAAGTGTGGGCCACCCACCGCCTGGCACTGTCCTTAGTTTTTAGGTAGTGCTGGAGATCAACCCTGGGGCCTTATGCCTTTGAGGAAGCACTCTCTCAGCTGAGCCACATTCCCGTTCCTACCTACCCCTTTCTTACTGGAGTTTTCATTGCATGCATAATGGAGAGTTTAACTTGTTTGGAAGCTTATAGGTATTCTGGAACTTTCTACACTGTTCCTGAAAGTCCTCTATATCATGTGGTAGTGGTAGTCTCCCATTCCTTTATCCTCCTGTAAATCCACAGCTTGCCTTCCTCTCTGACTATGGCATTTGTTGTTTTAACTCCCTTCTCCCTCCCCCTTTTCACACTTTCCACACTGGCCAATGGTTCCTGCCCTGCTCCCAGCAAGACCCTGTGTCTCTTGCAGGAGCTTCATCTGCTGGTGCGTCACACCAGGCAGCAGGCCCGGGCCAGGCAGCAGGCACAGGAGCATGAGGCTGAGCGCCTGCGCATTGAAATTGTGAAGCTGCGGGAGGCACTGGACGAGGAGACAGCAGCCAAGGCTAGTCTGGAGGGACAGCTGAGGGTGCAGCGAGAAGAGACAGGTAAGGGAAGATGATCAAGCTGCCACAGGGCCTCCTGGATCAGGTATGGGCATCAGGAGGAGGTACAGTGAAGATGTAGTCTTGACCTCTCTCTCTTACTCCTACAGATGTGCTGGAGGGTGAGTAGGGGTCAGTGCCTTGTAGAGGGTTACCACCGTGGGGCTGGGACCATGCGGGCCTGACTTCCAGTCTCCTTGCGCCTTGACTTCCCAGCCTCCCTGTGCAGCCTGAGATTAGAGACAGAGCGGGTCCAGCAAGAACAACACAAGGTGAGTGGCCCCGGTGGCCTGGCTTGAGTAATACAGCTGTGTGGGTGGCTCCCCTCACACCCTTCATGTCTCCCTCAGACCAGGTGACAGGAAGCCCTGCAGCAGCCACCTGGCTCGAGCCAGTAGAGGCCAGAGTCTGGTGGTATTGAAGGGACACCAGTGTGAGACACCCACCCTCGCATCTAGCCCAAGCTG
The DNA here is from genome assembly GCA_030674055.1 of Rhabdomys pumilio. Taxonomy (NCBI): domain Eukaryota; kingdom Metazoa; phylum Chordata; class Mammalia; order Rodentia; family Muridae; genus Rhabdomys; species Rhabdomys pumilio. The sequence goes on from JANHMN010000003.1 coordinate 114,432,059, forward strand.
AGTCAGGCCTCAGTTCCACATCTTGTTCTTGCAGGCCCAGCTCACAGATCTCCTCTCAGAACAGAGAGCCAAGGCACTACGGCTGCAGGCTGAGCTGGAGACCAGTGAACAGGTGCAGAGGGACTTTGTACGGCTGTCCCAGGCCCTACAGGTATGACCCAGCCTTTCCTATCTAGCTGGTATAGCTCTAGGTGACTTGTCCTAGGTCTCACAAGGACAGTCCCTAATTAGGATAGGGCCTTCTTCTAAGTCTAGAATGGTCTTTCCCCCCTGAGCTATTCCTCAAAAACATGGATGCTCTCTTACATACCCTGCTGTATGACAGATTCATGCTGTCAGCCGCAGCAATGGCCAGCAACACTCAGACTTCAAGCCTAGCTCCTGGGACTCATTCCTTCCCTTGACCCCATCTAAACACAGATTGAGTCTATGGAGCTGACTCGAGGGACTGGCTGGTCAGGCAGGGACTGTTTCCTCCCCAGGGCTTTCCATATCTCCTACTCAACCACACAGGTACGCCTGGAGCGGATCCGCCAAGCAGAGACTCTGGAACAAGTGCGTAGCATCCTGGACGAGGCACCCCTCAGGGACATTAGGGACATTAAGGACTCGTGAGGGGCCAAGCGAGAGGCTTTCCTGCTAGGGAAGCTGCCCCTTTCTCTACCAGAACTGTGAGGCATGGTCTCAGAATGGAGTCAATCAGCTGCAAACCTGGATGGTGATGTCCCTAGGGCCACTACTTCCACCCAGGGTGGCTGGCCCTGCCCTCAGGGATGATACCTAGAAAAGAGTCCCAGCCTCCTTCCAAAACCAAAGTACAGGCTGAGCCCTGTGGCTTTCAGACTGCCATGCTCCCTCATGGATCCAGCTCTCCCACCCTGTCACCTCAAGCCAGCATCCGGTCCCACTCTCTAGCACACCCAGCGTATGGCTAGAAGCTGTTGGATTCACTGGGCTCCTCACACAGAGGCCCTGGGACACACAGCTGCTTTCTGGACTGTATGACACTAAGGTATTTGTCCATAGGCATCTGAAATAGGCCCCAGGATATAAGGAGACAAGGCCAGACTTTTCTGTCATTTATTTTCAATAAATAAGCAGTCAGCTAGTCAGTTGCCTTGTCCCTGAAAGCCCCATGAGGTCGGGAACGGGATTTACAAGGTTCAGAGGGAGAGCAGATTGCTGAAGGGGATGAGGGATGGGGAACTTTGTTTATAAACAGAATTGAGGGAGAAGAAGGGTCTGTGCTTCAGCTTTGGCTGAAGATGCTTTGCTATTAGGGTGGGGGAGACAGGGCACAAGGGCTGGTTACTTCCTTCTTTCGTCTTCTGGATCTGGAAGAAGAAAGGCAGGGGATGGAGCAGGTGGGCGCAGGAGGGGGAGCTGCGTCTCCTTGTGCATCTCCTGCACACTCACCTGGAGGGACCTATGGGCCCCTTCCCTACTCACCTGCGGTGTGCCAGACCCCAACCCGCCCCCAGCCACCGCAGCCCCAGCAGCAGAGACAGCCAGCGCAACGCAGCGCAGCCCAGCAGACTGGATGGCCAGGACACAACCTCACAGCTGCCAGTGCCCACAGTAATGGCATGGCCCTCGTGTGGAAGCGGGCAGTGGCAACAGCAGCAGTGGCTCCAGGGAGAGCTGCGAGCGCAAGTGACCGCAGGGGTGCGCATGGGCTGGTGGGCGAGCGGCAGGGCGCAGCAGCTGGGGCAGGGTGGGTAGGGAAATACCTGTGACACGGTTCAAAGACATGGAGGAGGGGGGTGGTTATCCTATGGCCAGAGAGGACAGAGAGAGGCCGTTATCAAGAGGGAAGGAGGCCCTCAGAGCCATAGGGCTGAGCAGGCTGGGGGGAAATTCCACCAGTCATAGCTGGAGTGGGGACAGGGCTTGGGCTGCCCTCCCTGGGGACACTGGTCCCACCAGGGCCAAAACGAACTTACCTACCTACCTACAAAGGAAGAGGGGGATGAGTTGTGGCACGTGTTCGCAGCGCAGAGGGCAGGAGCTCTGCTCAGGACTGGGTACAAGGAAAAAGGGATGTCCCTTACCCTCCAGATAGTTCCGAGCGATGAACTTGAGAAGCTCGTCTAGCCCGATGACTGGAAGTGAGATCTTGAGGACCATGAGCCACTGGGTAAAGTCCAGGGCCCGGAGCTTGAAGATCATCTGGGAAAGGGACAACAGGCATCAGGAAAGACAAGTGCTTCCTCAGGAGGAAAGGGGAATGGGGTGACATGAATGACCACCCTGTGAGCACCCTATGGATGCATGCTCTGCATGGGCTCCCTGGAACAGAGGAGGAGTGACAGCTCACCGGCAGGGGGTCGACATAGAGGATGAGGAAGTGGAGGGACATAGACAGGCAGATGGAACCGAGCAGCCAGATGTTCACCCAGGGTGGCATCCGCAGTAGGGACTGGTTCTCAGACAGGCTAGGACAAAGGCCAGGCAGATGAAGAGATAGGGATACAGAGAAAGATGTGGTAAGGCAATTTAGAGGGAGAAGTGAGGTGGGGAGAACAAGAGAGCAGACTCAGGAAGGTCCAGGGCCCACCCAAGTGGACAAGACCTACCTGTTGAGAGCATTGCACATCTCGATGGTCACCAACACAGACAAGGCCATGGTCATGGGCTCGGGGGCTTCAAAGACCTCACAGTCCAGGCCATCAAATTCAGGGTTGTGCTCAGTGCACTGCATGAAGTGAGTCTACAAAGAAAGAGACAGAAGCCTGAGGTCCACAGAAGCCTTTAACATTGCTCTCTCAGGACTCACCTCCCCATCCTCCTCCCTACCAGCTGATGGTAGCTGACGTGAGGCCCATCCTCTGCATACAAGAACCACCAGGCAGCTGCTCCCACCGTGGCTGCACCCACGTATCCTATGGTGGAAAGAAGAGAGGAGCTGGGTCAGGGCTTCAGAGTTAAGAAGTAACAGGAAGAGGCCGGGCGGTGGTGGCACACGCCTTTAATCCCAGCACTTGGGAGGCAGAGGCAGGTGGATTTCTGAGTTCGAGGCCAGCCTGGTCTACAAAGTGAGTTCCTGGATAGCCAGGACTACACAGAGAAATCCTGTCTCGAAAAAAAAACAAAAAGAAAAAAAAGAAGAAGAAGTAACAGGAGGGCCTCACACAGCTGGAGGCAGCTGGCTAAGGAAGAGACCCCTTTGGGTAGCTTGAATTGGGAAAAGCTGGTATCGGGGACAAAGTCAATCCCAAGGGCTGAGAAAAGTTGAGTCCCTTCTTGCTCACCCCCAATTGCCATGTAGCGGAAAAAGAGCCAGCCACTGATAAGAGGCTCCTTGGGACTCCTGGGAGGACGGTCCATGATGTCCAGGTCAGGCGGGTTGAATCCCAGGGCAGTAGCAGGGAGCCCATCAGTCACCAAGTTCACCCATAGCAGCTGCACAGGGATCAGGGCCTCAGGCAGCCCCAAGGCTGCTGTCAAGAAGATACTGCCAGAGGAAAGAAGTCATGTATTAATTTGTTTCAAGTCCCATGATTGCCCCCTCAGCCCCATTGTTTTCTGGATGCCCATCCTGGCCGCTCACCAGACCACCTCGCCCACGTTGGAGGAGATGAGGTAGCGGATGAATTGCTTCATGTTGTTGTAGATGGCACGGCCTTCCTCCACGGCAGCCACAATGGTGGAGAAGTTATCATCAGCCAGTACCATCTCGGAGGCTGTCTTAGCCACAGCAGTACCAGATCCCATGGCAATGCCAATCTCAGCCTTCTTCAGAGCAGGGGCATCATTGACACCATCCCCTGTCTGAAGACGGAAGGAGAAAGTGAGAAACTCCAGATTTGAGATGCTTTATATTTCCCCTCCCCAGACTCCATGCAGAAACAGAGTCCCTCCCCTCAGGGCATGCACGGGGATACTCAGAACCTTGACCCAGGCAGCCCTCTGGGACTTCTCACCATGGCTGTGATCTCATCATAGGACTGCAGGTACTCCACAATCTTGGACTTATGTGAGGGCTCCACACGAGCGAAGCAGCAGGCGCGTCTGCAGGCCTCCCGCTGCTCAGCCAGGGGCAGATCATCAAACTCACGGCCAGTGTAGGCACGATCGGCCACTTCTTCATTCTCCGAAAAGATGCCAATTCGTCGGCAGATGGCGATGGCTGTACCCTTGTTGTCGCCAGTGATCATGATCACTCTGATCCCAGCATCACGACACAGCTGGATAGAGCCTGTGACCTCCTTTCGGGGTGGATCTAACATGCCCACAACACCAACAAACGTCAGGTCCATCTGGAAAGATGCAGATGGTGACAGGTCAGGGGGGAATTCGGGACAGACAGGAAGTTCAGAGGAAGATGGGCAGTAGTGTTAGCAAAGCTGGGCCTGCAGCCTTGGGACCTGGTGTTAGACAACAGCAGGACCTCGGAAGCACAGAGCCAGGAAACACTTCTCATTCCTAGTAATGCCTGCAGATACTGGCAGTGCCAGGGCCTGCTGAATCAGAAAGTGATGGCACTTGGGAGGCATAGGCAAGTGGATCTCTGTGAATTCGAGGCCAGCCTGGTCTACAAAGCAAGTTTCTGGACAGCCAGAGCTGTTACACAGAAAAACCCTATCTCAAAAGAAAAAAAAAAATAGATGCATAGATACATAGATACAGATAGACAGACTGACTGACTGACTGACTGACTGACTGACTGACTGACTGACTGATTGATTTAAAAAAGGAGAGCTGGAGCTGGGAGTGGTGGGTACCCTGTGGTTCTGGCACTCGGGGTAAAGAGAAGTTCATGAATTTGAGTTCAGGGCTAGCCCCAGCTACATTACAAAACCTTGTCTCAAGAACAACCACAACAAATAAACAAAACAGAGCAAGAAAAGAGAAAGAAAAGCTACATGTTAGCATAGTAGCTTGTGTGTCCTAGCAGAGCCCTCCCTGGCCCATCACTCTTGAGCACACCCTGTTACCTGCAGGCCATAATCTCCCTCTACAAATGCAGGCAGTGAGCGTTTGGGGCTGTTCAGAGTCCACAGCAGGAAGTACATCAGTTGCCTCAAAACAAGCTCAGACACTGTGTTGGGTGGCTGATTCCCACAGAGTATGGTGGATGCAGACTGGCTGCAGGCGCAGCTGGGGCGAGCACACCTGCCTGCCCTGGGTTCCAGCCTCAGCACCACACTGGGTAGCACTGGACGAAATTATCTTTCCTTGACTTTTGTTTCTTGGTTGTTTTTTGGAACAGGGGTCTTGCTTGTGAGGCTAGTCTATCTCTGTCTACTGAGGGCCAAGATACCAAATCTGGCTGGGTTAGATGTTTCATGAAACTGTCACACTTTAATGCCTTGTGATTTGGGGATCTATAGGACACACCCATTCATTTGACGTACTAGGGGATGAGAATCCTGGCAGCAGGCAAGAGGGAGCCATTGGGAAAACTGTCTCAACACAAGTCCTAGGTCAAAAAGACCTTTACTAGCTCACCTCATACTCCATGAACTTTCCTGAGTCATCCAGAACCATTTCCTCCCTTTTGGGGGGTGTGTCCCGGGTTGCCAGTGCCAGGCACCGCAGGGTGTCCCGGCCAGTGCCCCACTCCTTGATCACCGACATGATCTTCTCCTTCACAGGGGTTGTCAGTGGCACACGGGTTGTGCCAACACGCACATAGTTACAGCGGTCGATGACTCCCTCGGGGGCACCCTAGAAAACCAGAACAGCATTCACAGATCCTTGCCTGCCTTCCAGGGATCAGAGGACAGGCATAGGAAAGGTCCCCAGTGTTAGAGAGAAAAGGTTCCTGACCTTGACAAACATCTTGTTGCCTACAGCAGCCCGTGAAGACTTAGCTGGAGAACAGTAGACAGACATAGACTTCCTGTCTCGGGAAAATTCCAGGGTAAATTCCTTCTTCATCAGTTGGCGGATCACCTGGAAGGTAGAGACCAGATCTCTTTAAAACAGCCCCAAAGGATCTATGGCAGAGTAAACCCCACGCTGAGGCTGGGCCTAAAGCAAAGACTGTTACAGATAGGACAAACATACAAGTCCAGGACTGGAGCCTACCATTTTGATGGTGGGTTGTTTGATTTTCGTTTTTGTAGTACTGAGGCTAGAACTCATGGCTCATACATGCCAGGCAGGTGCACTACCACTGAGCCACACCCAAAGCTCAAGTGTCCAGTTTAAAGCACATCAGAAACAGAGTTGCTTTGCACGCTGCTGCCCAACAGCACACTCAGTGACCAAAGAAATGTACGATCTGCACGTCGGATGCAGTGCCAGTGGGAAATGTAGCCAGCATGGCCAAGACTTTTGAGACAGAGTCTCCAGGTTGGCTTTGAACTTACTATAATTCCCCTGCCTCTGCTTCCCAAGCACCTCTATTTAATTTGAATTTAAACGAAACATGAATCATTAGATAGTGTGGGCCTAGTACTGAGCACACAGTGTTAAATAAGTGAGCGCCATGGCCAAGCATGATTTATACCTATAACGCTAGTGCTTGCAGACTAAAGCTAGAGTAGTGCTGCGAGTTCAAGACCAATCTGGCCTGTGCAACATGGCTTTATCTTAAAACAAAACAAAATTAAAGAAAATAATAATGACAGCCTTAATTTACAAACTACATCGCACATGATGGGACTAAGGCTCTAGCTCAGTGGTAAAGCACCAGCCTAGCATGTGAGAGGCTTGGGGGCTCAGTCCCAGTATCATTCATTCATAGATAGACAGACAGACAGACAGACAGACAAGCCCTCCACAGAATCAAATAGAAATAACAAGACCAGAGAGGTGGCAATGAAAACATCTGCCTATCTAGCATGAAGCCTCAAACTTAATCCTTACCACTGGGGGAAAAAAAAAACATAGTTTTGCTTTTTTGAAATATTAAAGCAGAGATGGTTTAGTGGGAAAAGCATTTGCCACACAACCTGATGACCATGCAAGCCCGGAGTTTGATTCCAGAACCACAGTGAAAGACAATTCTCAAAAGTCCTCTGACCTCCACATACACAGCATAGTACATGAGCTCCCGATACATGTCACTCACCCTCACTGCACACAAACACATAACGAACAAAGCAGCCATGTTTACCTCACACATACATGAAGAAAGGAAATTTTTAAATTTAAATAAAAAACAATTGGTTTTGTAAAAAAAAGAAATATGACTGGAGGGATAGCTCAATGGTTGAGAGCACTGGCTGCTCTTCTAGAGGACCCAAGTTCAAATCCCAGCACCCTTATGGCAGCTCACAACTGTCTATAATTCCAGTTCCAGGAGATTTGACACACTTACATAGACATACCGGGAAGCAGAACACTAATGTAAATAAAATTTAAAAAAAAAAAAAAAAGGCAGTGGTGTTGTATGACTTTAATCCCAGCATGCAGGAGAGAAAGGCTGCTGAATCTCTGAGCTCAAGGCCAGCCTTGTCTACAGAGTGAGTTTCAGCACAGCTAAGCTACACAGAGAAAACCTTGTCTTGAAAAAAATATTTGCATAGCACATGTAAGTTTCTAGATTCCATTTTCTAGGACCAATGACAAAATAGAGAGATGGAGGAAAGCCAGCCATGGAGGTACATACTATTAATGCCAACTCCTGAAGACTGAGGCAGGAGGATGTCAAGAAAGAAATGTAGGTAGCATTATACTCAAGAGACCAGCAAGTGGTCACAGCAAGAGCCCAGTGAGTGCCAGCACTGGCCCTGTCCCCTGGAGTGGACCTCACCACCCTGTGAGATGAATGAACCCACACTAAGACCTGAGAGCTGACAGAGAGCAAGGTGCCATAGCTAAAGTCAGGGCCAGCACAGCAAGTGACACCATGGCTTCTGTCTGTCCAGCTCTGTCCAACCTTGGGTCACAACAAGAGAAAGTGGTCTCTCAGGGTATTATAGACAGATAGTACTAGCTATATTACTATGGGGAAAGGGGATTGACATCACCAGAGCTCAGCCTGGATTGGAAAAGCAGTGGGTGAAGCCATTGGGGTCCTACCTAGTTGGGGGTCCCAGCAGACACAAGGTTTTGTCTGTCTGGGTCAGCCTGGATCTTGGGGCTAGGCCTATGGATGGAGTCCCAACTCACCGAGTTGCAGGCGTTGGCCCGTTCCACTTTAGAGAGGCTTCTCACTTCCGTGTTGAACACATTCATCTTCTCCACCAAGGTGGTGAGGGCTGTCTCTGTGGCCTCACCAACCTTCTCATAGACACCTTTGGTCTGAAGTGGACAGAAGAGGAAGAGAAAGTGTGTGCCTTGATTCCCTGTCCCATGTCCTCAACCAACATGCACATCTTCATCTGGACTGAATAAGAAGCCAACCACTCCCTTCTTGCATTTATGTTTGCTTCCTAAGACCAGTTTCTGCTGGATTGCCCAGGAAGGAAGCACTGACCCTGAGAAGCAGGAATGGAAGGGGGTAAGGCTTTGGGAGGTGGGGTGGAGTAGAAGGTTACCTCATTAAAGTCCAAGGAGGAGTCATTGCAGAGGGCACAGATGGTAGCAAGCTCCACTAGCCCATCATACTGCCCTGCTCGGACTGGCTTATCATTCTTCAAGCTGGCAGCAAGATGGGGAAGGAGGCAGGAGAGAAATGAAGGAGAACAGAGCATGAGATGCAGAGAGCAGAGAAGCAGACAGGCATCGGGAAGGAGGGGTGGATGGGAGAGATCAAGGTTGGGAAAGCAGGGAGAGAAGGAGGAAGGGGAAAGGAGTAGGAGATCATCCAGGGAAATACGTGGGGATATGCATACTCCATAAGGCAACTCCAGGATGACTTACACCTCTCCCTCAGGAGCATAAGTAGAGCCAGTGATGGAGAACTCGTTCAGTGAGCAGACATCCCCGTCCACCTTGTCAATGATGAACATCTGCAGGAGAGGACCACACAGAGATATTTCACATCCCCATCCCTGAGAATAGGTACCCCTAAGTCCAGACTAGGCCACCTTGGTGTACAGAGTGAGATCCAGGACATTCACAATACATGGAG
>JANHMN010000003.1:114443526-114512377 GCA_030674055.1 Rhabdomys pumilio
AACAGAAGACAAACTAATACAGCTCTTCCTCTGATCAAAGGGTGCCACTTAATCTACCCTCTGGCATTTCCCAGGCCACACTAAGAAGCCCATCTTGAGAGGGCACATGTCACCCCCAGGCAGGTTCCAATTGGCCATACAGCCTATGCTTCTCCTGACCTTGCAAACTGACATCTGGTTGGTGGTGAGGGTCCCTGTTTTGTCAGAACAGATGACAGAGGTACAGCCCAAGGTCTCCACAGAGGGCAAACTCCTCACAATGGCATTCTTCTTTGCCATCCGTCGGGTACCCAAGGCCAAGCAGGTGGTGATGACAGCAGGAAGCCCTACGGGTACAGAGATATCATGAGCGAACAAAGCAGGAGGAGCAAGGCCTACCATGGCTGCTACATAACAACCATCAGAGTGATCAGGTCTTCTCCACGGGACCATCATAGTTATCTTATCTGGAAATACTCTTTGCTGTGAGACAGCAGAAGAACAAGGAATGCCTGTCTTACCTTCTGGGATGGCTGCTACAGCCAAGGCCACAGCAATCTTGAAGTAGTAAATAGCCCCCCGGAACCAGGAGCCCCCATGGACAGGGTCATTGAAGTGGCCAATGTTGATGAGCCAGACAGCCACACAGATGAGAGAGATGACCTTGGACAGCTGCTCCCCAAACTCGTCAAGCTTCTGCTGCAGCGGGGTCTTGTCCTGCTCCGTGGCAGCCATCTGGTCTCTGATCTTGCCAATCTCAGTACTCACACCAGTGGTGGCCACGATGCCTACGGCCTTGCCGGCTGCGATGTTGGTACCCTGGGAAGGTAGGGAAGGGGTAGGGTCAGGCAAGAGATGGTCCTCATTACCACAGGCTAGGAGCCTCATCTCTTCTTCCTCTGCCATGCTTCCTCCTACACCCAGGCCCTCTGGCTGAGTATGGCTGCTTACTGAGAAGAGCATGTTCTTCTTGTCCTGGTTGACAGCTCTGGGGTCGGGGACAGGGTCTGTGTGCTTGATGACAGACACAGACTCTCCTGTGGAGAAAGGGCCAAAGAGTTTTCAGGTGTTGTCATGTGCCTCTCCTTAACATCCTGAGCCCTCCCGATCAGCAAGCAAGCACTCTGGTAGAGGTCTTGCCTCTGGAGGAAGGTGCTTGGGACAAACAGGAAGTTCATTGCCTTTAGAGTTAAAAGACACTGAGCAAGCCTAGTGTGCTGTGTGACTTTGATAGCTTGACTTCCTTTGCTCCCCATGTCCTGGAGGGAACCAAATAAGCCAGTAGGTGTGGACTATCTGTCTACTACATAAAACATTCCTGGGAGACAGAAGTCTTCACTACTAGTGTGGCCTCCCCACCAAGGACAAGGGCTCAGACCCTCTTGCTGTGGGCTCAGTTTGCACTTCTTCCCTCCCAGAGTTTAAAGTGTATCCAAAGCCTACATTCTATCCCAGAATCCCCTTTTTATTTATTTATTTATTTTTTTTTTTTTTTTTTGGTTTTTCGAGACAGGGTTTCTCTGTGTAGCCCTGGCTGTCCTGGAACTCACTCTGTAGACCAGGCTGGCCTCGAACTCAGAAATCCGCCTGCCTCTGCCTCCCAAGTGCTGGGATTAAAGGCGTGTGCCACCACTGCCCGGCCCCAGAATCCCTTATATGAGGGCTTTTTGGGACAATGGAGAATTTGTGGTAGGGTTGGGTTCCTGTGTCCATACAGAAGGTATAGGGTAAAAGCTATGGAATGTAGTCAAACATCCTCTCCCATGCTCCTGTGATAGAATGAAGGCCACGCCACACCAATAATGCTACCTTAGAACCAGAAAGAGGTCCTATTGCAGGATGTCCTCCTTCATCCACCCAAGACCTGTTTTCTGTCTACCTAGCTCCTTCTTCATTATGCCCTCCCGCCTGAGTCAGCCTACCTGTCAGGATGGACTGGTCGACCCGGAGGGTGGTGGATTTGATGGAGAGGATGCGGATGTCTGCGGGGACTTTGTCCCCAACTGCAGAGAGAGAAGTGAGTTCAGCTGGGAACAGAGTTTACTTTCTTCACAATCTCTGTCTCCTTCCCATCATCCATCCTTCAGATCCTACAGCATCCGGCCCTGCCTTTCACAGGCCTTCAGCACAAGATTTCCCATCCTGCTCTACCCTTACCCCAGATGATACTATTTCATCATCTGCCATTGACTGCATATGCCTCTTCCCACCAGCTGTGAGCCTATGAAGGAAGACCCTAGAATTCCTGGTGGGTAGAGTGTGATCACTAAATGTATTCTCAATAACCGAAAGGACCATTAGGGACAAGCCAACTGAAACTGAGAAAGAGAAGCCAGAAAATGGTAAAGAAGGAAACATAATGATGTAACTCAGAGAAAAGAGGGTGACTTGGAAGATCAGAGAGTGAGGCTGAGAAAATCCAGGCCAAGGGAGAGTGACAGTGGAGCCTGAAGCTGCAGAGTGCACAGAGAATCACAGAGGGACGCATGAGGGAGCATCCTGGCTGCAAAGTAGGGCTTCACAAACGGGGAGTGGAGAGCCAGACTATGAAAGTTCCATTTTGGGATGTGCTGTGGAGGACACTCTGCCAGACTAGAGACCTTTTGGGGGACACACACACACCCCTCCTCAGGTCTCTGCCTAAAGCCACCTTGGTCCCATGGGTGGAATTGGGGCAAAGTTCACTTGCTTTTCTTTCTCTTGGTTTCTAAGGTCCCTCCTCCAGTGCCAGAGGAAGCAGGAGGAGGGAGGAGGTCAGCAATGGAGTCAGACCGACACACTTGTCACTGAAGCCCAGATGGTATTTATAGACATTCATGGCACTGACCCCAAACTGTCACCATAGCAGGACTGCCCTAGTAATGGAGCTGAGGGGTCTTCAGCCCACCAGCTTCCCACCCTAGGCTTCTCCTGGTGGTGACATGGCATAGAAGGTGACACAGTATGAGGGACAGAAGCTTAGAAATACACATTCGCCAGGCTAGGGACTGAGAGCGGTGGAAAGTCCTACTCAGGGCAAATATAAAAAGCGCTGAAGGGGGCAGAATCCTAGTAATCTTAGCTACCCAGCCACACCCCTCCCTGAGCGGCATTAAGTGTCCCTGAGGGGGCAGGGCCCTCCTTGAGCGCCCTCCTCATAGGTCCCGTGCTTCTAGCTGGGAGAGAACTAGGAGTTACCCTTACATGGTGGTTAGGGTAGTCATCCACCCCCACTCCCTACCCCCACCCTCACTCCCTTCTACTCTCATTCCTTCCCCTTTGAGAGGCCTCAAGGACACTGAGGGGTCAAGACTGAAAGCTGACCACTGGTGGGTGGAAGGAGAGGGGAGCCAGGCCCGGGAAGGGGTGGAGATGGGGACATTGGCAGGGACTGGCTTCCACCTGTTGCTTGCAAGTGTTGGTTGAGAGGAGGGGGGACAGGGGGTCTGTCTGCTGCCTCTGGGACAGGACTAGCTGTTCCTATTGAGACTCTAGTGGGGAGGGGTGCTGTGGCCTACATGTCCTGGAGTGACCCCTGAGGAGTCCGGAAAGGAGAAGCAAAGGCACCATCTTCACAGACAGCAGGATCAGACCTGACCCAAGTCTGCCCTTCTGGATCATCCATACCAGCACTTACCAGCCACCTCCACGATGTCCCCAGGGACGATGTCCCGAGCCTTGATCCTTTGCACTGACTTTCGGTCAGCCCGATAGACCTTTCCCATCTCAGGTTCATATTCTTTCAGCGCCTCGATGGCGTTCTCTGCATTCCGTTCCTGAGAAGGAGAACAGACAAGAGCAGAGTCAGAAAGAAGGTCCTGGAACAACAGGAGGCTGGTCTGGGAACATGCAGGAAGGGTGAGGGACAGACAGATGGAGGAAGGGAAATGGGGATCCAAGCAGAAATAGGGACACTGGAGAAAAGACTGGCTTATAAAGGTCCAGCAGGCAGGAGGGGTAGATAGGACCCCACAGACAGCAGGGCTGTGTTTGTTATAGAAAATGTCACTGTTGCTAAAAACAGGTGAGAGGGGTTTGGGGTGAAAAGAAAGGAATTTTAAAAAGAAAAACAAACAAACAAACACAAAACAAAACAGTAAGCAAGGGACAAGGAAAGAAAAGTGGTGATATGAGTAGAAACGGAAATCAACCGGTAGTTTACTGAGTGCCTACTATGTGCCATGAACTTCCAGTTCTCTTTTAATGGCATCAAGTCTGAGGAGCACAGTTATGAGTCCTGTTTTTTCTTTTTCTTTTCTCTCCTTCCCTTCCTTCCTTCCTTCCTTCCTTTGTTCCTTTCTTCTTTCCTTTCTTTTCTTTGTTTTTTAAAATCGGGGGCTCATTACGTAGCCCTGACTGACCTAGACCTCTCTCTGTAGACCATATGGGCCTCAAATTCACAGAGGTCTGTCAGCCTCTACCCTGCAAATGTGGACTAAGCGCCACTACATCTGACTTTGCCCCCTTCCCTTTCCTTCCCTTCCCTTCCCTTCCCTTTCTCTTTGTAGTAGGATAATAAGTGTGTGCCACCCTGCATAGCTTTTATTTATTTATTTATTTATTTATTTATTTATTTTTAAGACAGAAATTCACATTGTAGTCCCGGCCAGCCTAGACTAGAGAGACTCCTGCCTCTGCCTCTGGGGTGCTGAAGGGCTGTGCCCTGCACTTAGCCCTAGTTTACAGGTGAGGAAACAGGCTTAGGGACATGCTCACACAGCAAGCAAATGAGTCTTTCAGCTCTTTCAAACACTCCCTACCTCTGCAAGCACAGTGAGAGGACCAGAGGAGTGGGCAAGGCTAAGGGAATGATGATGGAGACCAGAAAGAAATGTGGCCCCTTGCTCAGTGTTGAGACATGAGGTCAAAGGAGGGGTCAAAACTAACCTGCCAAACCCCCACAATGGCGTTGGCAATGAGGATCAAGAGAATGACAAAAGGTTCCACAAAGGCAGTGACGGTTTCCTCACCTTCCTCAAACCAGGCCAGCACCTGTGAGGGGAAGGGAGAATAAACTGATGGTAACAAAGCCCTAAAGGACAAAAGGAATTGAAAGGCTTTTGAAGATGGCTGCAGAGGTCAGTCGGTGGGCTAAGGGGCCTGTGGGACGCTGAAGCTCCATGTTTATGCATGGCTCTTCCCTTTGCCACAGAGCCCCAAGCACACAGACCCTGCCATCCTTGTGATGTTGTACAGATTGGCAATGCAGCCACACACAGTTGGGGATTACCTGGAAAGGCTTTCAGGTTTCCCCGACCAAATTGTTGGCTTGTAAGCAAACCTCTGGGGACACCCAGGGTCAACTACCCTTACATCCACTCCATCCCACAGGGACCCAAGCCCAGTAGGAAAATCCCTATGGTCCTGGAAGGGCCCAGCCCACCCACAGCCCTCCCTTACCACCAAGGCATGGAAGCTCCAATTTCATGAGTGAACAGGAGGGAGGTAGGGTTACAGGCCTCCTGCACCCACCCCACCCCAGCTGTTACCACTGCCAGGCAGCAGCCACAGGCAAATGTCAAGGAGCAAATCTGAGGAGAGAGGGGAGGCTCTGCCAGTTTAGGCTCAGGAGCACATGGGGCCTCCACAGTATTGGTTTTGTTTGTTTTTGTTTTTTGTTTTGTTTTGTTTTTCTCTCCTAGGTTTTATTTTCCAACTAAGATGCTAAAGAGATTCTAAAACTCAAGATGGACTTCTGGGATGGAGGGTGACAACCAGCCAGCAGCAGGGGCTATGAACACTGAAGATGTAACAAGGGGATGGGGTAGCCTAAGGCTCTGAGGGAACTGGAGATACCAGGAGGTAAGGATGAATCAGGCTGGATAAAGAGAGCTTGGGTACCAAGCTTTAGGCCTAATGGAAGTAGCACGTGGTAAAGCCTGGAGACAGTTGAGGGCTGGGGTGTGGAAGGTTAGTAAGGTCTGGAGGGCACACGCGCAGTTGCCCTTGTACCAAGTCTTTCTTCCAGTCAGTCAGCAGGTTGAGGAGGGCAGGGCAGGATTGGTGAAGCAGAGTAGGTACCAACCAGGACAGGCAGGGAATGATAGTGGCCCCACAGTAGACATTGCAGCCCTCATTGAAGCCGGGAGCCTATGCTTTGGGGGGGGGGGGTAACCTGAGCTCTTGAGGCCCTTGAAGCTGGGAGGGTGGCTTAGCTTCAGTGTTTTGGCTGAGAACACTCTCAGGGCTTAAAATAAAACCTCTCTGCAGGGGAGGAAGCAGATCAGCACCCCACCCCCAGCTCTGACATGGAAAACAGGGTGGTTAGGGCTTGGATGAGGGCATCCAGGATGGTGAGAGCCGCAGACTGATCACAAGCTCCACATCATAGTTCAGACAGCACTTACAAAGGAAATGCAGGCAGCCAGGAGAAGAATCCGCACCAGCAGGTCTTCAAACTGCTCTACCACCAACTCCCACAGAGACTTGCCTGGGGGTGGGGGCAAGAAGAGGAGTCCCAGGGGTTACGATCCAAAAGATGAGTGTCTGCAGCTCTAGATGGGCTGGGCTCCAGAGTCTAGAGCGCCCTGGTCCTCTAGGTTGATGGGAAGCCCGGCTTGGCATGAGAGAAAGAGATGAAACAGCCAAAAAGGCTCTTCAAATCTGTGGCAACTGTTCCAGGGCGAGAGGCCTCAGGGAAATCTCCAGACACTAAGCTTTGAGAAAGGGTCTCTGCCTTTTGGGTAAAGGCTATGAGTCTCAGTAAGGAGAAGGCAGGGAATTGGGAATGAGGCACACAGGAGGGGCTGGGTAACTTACCTTCTTCAGCAGGGAGCTCTACCCAAGGAAAAAGAAGAAAAGAACAAATTCAGTGGGGGCTCAGCCTCATGTCCCCCACACCCCAAGCTCTGTGGTTAACGTAAGAGAATCAGGGTATCAAAAGGGCATCTCATGCGGTTCAAGGTCACCCTATGAAACGCCCCCAAACTCCAGATTTTAAAACTTTTATCTTCCTTCTGCAAGAAACAGACCACTGCCTTGCTCGACCGACCTTACACACCCCGGAAGCAGCAGCTCCCACTGGTAGGGATAGGAGGGCAGCCACATCACCTTCTCCTCTGAGGGATACTTACCATTGGGGCCATATTTTTCCAGATGCCGCTTAACTTGGTCTGGGGTAAGGCCTGTGGTCTCGCTCACCCCAAAATAGGACAAACATTCCTCTGTGGACTTGGAGTGTGCGGCCTCCATTGTGCTCCCTTCTTGGGGGCCAGGGGGTGATGTATTCCTTCTTAGGGGCCTCTCACTTGTGGGGGGACTTCTTCAGCGTATCCACCTGCCTGTTGATCTGGGCTCCTTCCTTTTCCTTGCTTGCCCCCCCAGATTCTTCTCCTTTCCACGAAGTTCTGACCCCAGTCCTACTTGCGCAGCCGGCCACCCCCCCAGCCCCCAGCTGGTCCTTATGAGGGAGTAGGGGGGGCAGGCTCCCCCTTCCCCCAGGTCAGGGATTGGCTGGCTGAGACCCCAGCAGGAGGGGTCAGGAGAGAGAGAGGTTTCTGCTGACAGAGAGGAACAGTGGGGCTGCAGCCTGAGGTGTCACTCATAAGGGACGCAAAGGTGGCCCTGGCCCCAGAGGGGAGGGGGAGTAAAGTCACTTTCTATTATCTGCTACTGACCCCACCTCCAGTTGCCTCAACTTCCCCAGTTACACTAAATGCTCAGTTCTGAGCTCACCCTGAGCAGATCTTTCTGTAAGCCCTCTTGGCCTTTAGGCTTCATCTCTCCTTAGCCTTGTCTTGGCATCCTGAACCTCTTTCCACTGTCATAGTCTCCTCCCCTGCCTAGTGTGTTTGATTAACAAAGGAGGTACTCCAAGCCTTTGGGGGATCATAGGAGAGGGGAGAGCATCTTTGGGGGACAGAGGAAGTAGCTCTAGAGAGATACAGGGAACTAGGGAAGGGAGACAGTCAAGGGGACAGTGCAGATGGTAACCTTACCCTAGGGAGGGGTTGCTGCAGCCATCAACAAGGGATTTAGTGTCCAGGCCCTGGTAAGCAAAGCCAGGACTGTCTGTCTCTCTAAACTCCCCCCCATCACTACGGCTTTAGCTCAGCCTCTGGGAACACAGCCTTTAGCTCCCCCATGAAACTGGCAGGGAATCCCCCCCGAAAAAAATGGGACACCCAAGCAGCCAGGTAACCCAAGAGGCTACAGAATGTGCTGATGGCAGAGGGGAAGGGATGAATGTTTCAGGGTGGGGCAGGGGAGTAAAGATCTCCTCACTCTCCACTGGCCTTCAACCCCAGGGCTTCAATGGTGACCCCCAGAGGTGTGGGGTTCTCTGAAGCGCTGGCCCTGATGCAACAGCCTACAGAGGGAGTGGGGATCAGGACTAGGAGGAGTGCTCTGGAGCTGGGACAGCCCCATGCCAGTGACCAAGGGCAGGACCCCTGCAGCTGAATGAAGCAGAGCTCCAGAGAGAGGGAGGGGGAGGCATGAAGAAAAGAGGACAGAACAGAGTTAGGAGCAGAGACAGCACAGACTTCCTAAGCCAGAGAAGAGGGAAAAGAAACAGCAGGGTTCAGGCAGTGGCAGTCATGTGGGCGGGGCCCCAAAGGCTGGGTGCAAAGCCACAAGTTGTTGCTGAAGGGCTGGCCTGGGTGTCAGCTTCCTCCGAAGAGCAGCTGCTCTGAGCCACCCTTTCCCACCCAATTCACCATTGGGGTATCTTTTGATTTCTACCAAGGCAGCTGCTGGAGGAGACAGGGTATATGAGCCAGGATGCAAGCAGGGAGGAAACTGAGGCAGAGTTTTTATGGGACTAGAGATTGAAAGGTCAGTGAGGGCCAGCAGCATTGCAGCCCTTGGAACACAAGTCGCACCTCAATCCAGGCCTCGGTTTCCCTGGAAAGAACCAAGGAGCAAATCTACACAAGGGTTCCAGAACACAGACAGAATGATAAAGCAGCAGAGCCCACAGAGCAAGAAGCCTCACTTGTTGGGGTGAGGGCTGGCCAACATCAATAGAAAGAAATAAAGGGCTGAGCCTCGGATTCATCCTGCCTTCTGCCCAGACTTGGGGGAGGGGTGAACTGAGGACAAGGTGTTCCTTCCCGCCCTCTTTTCACAGTTCCCACAAACCCCTCCCTTGAGGTAGAGTCCTGCTTTGACCCGAGGTGGAGGGGCTTAGACAATGAGTGAGAATGTAGGGGTCACATAAACAGGCATCTCTGCCTGGCCCAGGACCCTCCATCTGGGGCCAGAGGCGGGCTCAGCAGCCATGGTGGCTCAGGCCCTAGCTGGCTTCTCCCCAGCAGCACCTGGAGGAGTGACAGGGGCACAGTCTTCCAGCAGCAGGAATGCCCAAACATGGAGAGGGGGAGTAGGGACACAGAGCTTCAAAGTAGTTGAGTGAGGAAAGGAGGCAGGCTTTACAGGACACTCCTGCCAAAGAGGCTCTTTGAGGTTACCCGTTTCTATCTCTCCCAGCTTCCCAGAGAGAGAAATGAAGGCCGGAGAGAGAAAGCTAGCAGCCTAGAGCTGCAGAAGGACACCTTTGGACCTATGGTGGGAAAGGGCAGATCAGGCCATTTTACAGACCACTTCCCACTCCACCAAGATTGAAGGTGTTCTTGTTCCTGAGGAAAGGCTGAGGAAAGGCCTGCCTGTGAAAGGCATGCAAGCAGAGACTGGCCCAGTCCTCCTGAGTTCCACAAAGACTTACTGGGAGTCTCATTGTCTCCTGGGCTCATCTAGCCAGGACAGGGAAGTCTAGGGTTACCTTTCTGCCCACCTCAGGATGGCAAGTTCCTGAAGGTGGCAAGGCATAGGGGGAGGGGAGCCTTTGAGCACCAGTTGCCATGAGATTAGGATAGGATCAGGCCTTCCCACTGAGATGCTACAGCCCTCACTGGCCATTGGCTATCTCCAACAATCTTACTTGGAAAACACAGTACCCAGGTCTCCAGCTGCCTTCCACCCAACCTCCACAACAGGGGCCAATTCAATCCCTAGTCAAGGCCAAGATTTGGGGAGCCCCAGGGATAATGTAAAATAAGAGCCAGCAGGCTTCCCCCAGTCAACCCCCATCCTAGGTAGCCTGTGCGCTCAGCTGTCTCCTGTCCATCTCCCCACAGAACTGACACAGGCCCAGAATAGCAAGGTCATGAGCGTGGGTAGGGCCTCCTGGAGGTGGGGCAGAAGCTGAGGGACAGAAGATCGGCTGTTCCACTTTCCCAGGGGAAGAGAGTGACACTGGAAGGTGGAAGGGGGTAACACAGTAGGTGGGAGTCTTCAGATCCTGCTTGCTTCACACCTCCCACCCCTAAGCTGGGAAGCCAGGGCACCCCCATTGGAGAACATAGATGCAGTGCAGAAATAAGTGTTCAGCTCAGGTCTCTATTTGAGAATGGGAGTCTGATGGTAGTGATAGTGATCAGTCACTTCATGCCAACCAACAGCTCATACCTCAGAGAAGCAAGGTAGTAGGGATGAAAAAATATGTGGAAGCCGGACCCAGGCAACTGGAACTTGTGACTTTCAAGGGAAGCCTTGAGACGTGTATGAAACTCAGACAGAAACATTTAGGCCAAACCATGTCAGCAGCACCAACGAAGACGAAACTTCACATTTCAGAGGATGTCAAGACCCAGAGTCGTGTGCCTTGCCCTGAGGTCCATACAGCAAATGAGAGGCAGCACAGGACTTACAGACAAGACTGTCATCCAATCTCCAGCTTGCCTCTGACAACAGGGTCAATTAACCTGGCCTTGGGGCCCTCTGTAGACTGACTGGATTGCTACAGTAAATCTCCCCCAACCCCATGACTTCAGCATCTCCTGCCTGCTTTACTCCTAGGGTAAGTAACAATTGAGTGAAGCAAAGGCCTTTGGTGACCATAAACCCCATCTTTCACTGTCTCATCCCATTAAAAAAACAAACTAGCAGGGCGTATCAGTGTAATCCTTTCAGCACACAGGCAGCTGAAGCAGGAGGATCATAAGTTTGGGTTACATAAGACAACTGTCTTAAAAGGTACCATCACCCTGAAAAACAGAACATGCTGGAACCCACAGAAAGTACTGTTGAGCTCTGCATTGCAGCACTCAGCAAACCAAGGGGACCACAGAGAGATGGCTCTGAAGGCCTTGGACTAGAGGATGAAAAGGACTGGACACAGGCCAGCTCTTTGGCCTGAGCTCAGGAAACAGTTTTATCCACCTGTCCCAGGTCCTATTCCAAACATCAGCCACAGCCATCATGATGGAACTGAGATAAATCCTTTATTTATTTATGCTTTTCCATTTTGTTTAAAACAACAACAACAACCTTAATATAACTGACAGCCCTTCCCCCTCACCCTTCCTTGGGTTGGGGGTTATTAGTGGGGAAACAGCTCCCAGGGATGGGGCTGACCATAAGAGCCCCTCAGGGAGGTAATGGAGCCCAAGTCCTTGGCCTTGGGGCAAGGGCACCTGTAGTGTAGTAACTGGGGACTTAACAGGGCTCTTGAACCTCTACTTGTACCAACATACACACCCTTGGCCGACAAGGGTCAGGAAGCATGTAGGAAGGGGACTCCCACTTTCCTCTGTGTTCCTACCTGGCCCAGTCTCACAACTTAAGGCTGGGAGCAGGAAAATGGAGGGTGGGCAGGTATCTCACACAAATGAGTACTGGTTATTAATGGCTCGGGGGTGACCCCCTTCTTCTCCGTTGCCCCCTAGTGGTAGCTGCTGGAGCTGTACCATTAGGGACACCTCCAAGTCTCCACTAGAGCCAGCAACACCCTGAGCCTCAGTGCCTGGTGCTATGGCCTCTTCCAATTCAACCATGGGGACCAGCTCAGCCACGGGGACCAGCTCTTCCTGGACCCCTCCACCGCCCGCTTTCTCTTTCTCTTGCCTCTCTTTGGCTGCTGCGGCTGTGGCTGCCGCCACTTCTGGCGCCCCCGACGCCTCTTCTGCCCCAGGATGTGGGGGATCTGTCCATGGAGGGGGTTCAGAGGGCTGGGTTGGGTCACGGGAGGTGCTCCGTTCTGGATGGGAATGGTAAGAAGATATTGATTGTGGAAGGAAGAGAGTTCTTACGGTGACCTCCCCTTTGCTTGTCCTCCCCAAGGAGCCATGTGCTATCTCCCCCATGTCCCATCTCCTGAGCAACCCCCCTCCATGGAAGATGAATCATGGGCGATGGTGAGAGGACCACACTTACACACAGTCACTCGCTCCGAAGGGCAGGAGGGTGGAGGAGGCATCGGGGTAGCATCGGTCGCCCTCGCACACCCCTGCATGGCTCCCAGCCTGCTCCCGGCCTGGGGGAGGGGGAGGGGAGGAGCAACGTGGGGATAGATGGGATGGTGGGGTGGGGGAAAGTGAGAGATCAGACAGGGACATCAGACATCAAGGGAGGAAGGAGGGGATCAGACCATGAATCCCCCAAAAGGCCAAAGACAAGGCCAAGGAGGATGGGTCCAGGAGACAGACAATGATGGAGCGGAGGGTCTGATGGGATGGGAATGCAGCACCCAGCTCTCCACTGCCCCTGCCCCAAGAGGAGCCTCTGCCTGCACCCTGTCAGCCTTCTGCTTCCCTTCTAGGCCCCTGCCCAAGTACCTTGACTGCCCTGCTCCCCACTAATAGCGCCTTTCCTCCAACCCCCCAACCCCGTCTTCCTGGCACACACACCTCACTTCTTGGGTGCACGGGCACCTCCTCCCCTGCAGACCTGCTCTGCTCACCCTGCTGCCGCTGGGAGGGCACATAGCTGACAAGGACAACATCACTGGAGCCTCCAGACTCCAGAGGGATGGGGTGCACCCGGAAGTGCTCAAGCATATCGAAAATGGACTGGAACCACAGATGTTGGACCCGGCACTGACCCTCCTCATTTAGTGACAAACGCAGGTGCTGAGGGCAGGATGACAAGTGAGGCGGGAGTTAAGATCCCTGTCAGTTATAAATCCCTCCTCCCCTGCACAACAGTAGTCCCAGATCCAACCAAGCATTGCCAAATAGATCACTCTTTCAGGACCACTCACCTTGGCCTTGCCCTGGAAGTTGAAAGTGAGGACATATTCCCCACGTCTTGTCTCACTCTGGCGCACCAAGAAGACACCATGGGAGCTAGTGCCTCCTTCTAACACTAACTGGGCAGCTTTAAGTCGAGAGAGCATGCCGTGGAACCAAGGATACCCTGAGAGGGGCTGATCCCCGTCACCCCCCTCTGACTCTCCTTGAAACAGGAATGACCCTTCAGGAAGGAGAGAGAGGGAAAAGCAGGTGTCAGAGGCTTCTCCCTAGCCCAGTTCTCCCCTTGAGACACCAGGTCACTGGTTCTTCCTCAGTTTGATCCCTCCAGCTCCAATACGGGACCACAAACCAGAGACAAATGCACATTCACCCAATACCTGTGGCTGCTTCTGGAGTATCCAGGGGAGGGTAGGGGGTAGAGAGGGGATGAACTGTCCCTGCTGGAGGCCCCTCCTCAATGGGAATCCGAGGGGGCAATTCTGGAGGAAGCAGTTCCATTGAATCAAAGTGGGAGGCAGCAATGGAGGCAGAACTAGGGGAGAAGGACGCTGATGGCCGGTCTGAGAGGCCTCCATAAGCTCCTGAAAGAGAACAAAGGGGCTAAACTTGAGAATGGCACAGGTTCTGCTCCTGCAGGCTTGGGCTCCTGCCATCTCCCCGCTGGCTGTCCACTTGCGTGCCCAGCCCCCACGCCTCTGGAGGTGTGACCCTGATGGATTTTCACGATGGTTCTGACTTACACTGCTTGTACTGCTGAGAGACCATGGTTATTTCGAGGAGGTCCTAGAATCCAAATGTGCCTGTCTTTTCTGAATCAACAGCTGAAAGATTATTGCAATGGTTGGTGGGGTGAGGGATAGAAGCCCTGAAAAACGTCCATATTAGAAAGGAGCCCTGTTTCATTTAGACTACCACTACCAACTTGAAGCACATCAAAAATTCTTGTCAGGAGGTACATTCCAGTACCAAGGCCTCTGAAGACTGAGGCTTGTAAGTCAGCCTACAGCAACAGAACATGCTCCTGTGTCTGTGCTCTTGGGCTTGCCTCGACGAAGCAAGGCCTGGGTTCAAGCATCAGTGACAAAAGGAAAAAACAAGCCTTCCCCTTTTACCTGAGTTCTTCCCTTTACTCACTCTAGCTCACTTTCCAAGCATGCTGGTGTGCACTCATGTCAGCTCTCAGCCAGGGCCCTGTGCTCACTCCTGTGTCAGCTCTCAGCCAGGGTCCTGGCCCTTGAAGCTACTCTTGTCTCTCACCTCAGTATAGCATTCTGTCAGTTCCACCTCCCATCTCCCTTATTCTTTTCCTCCTGTGTTCCCAGGACGCTCCCTGCTAGGACTGCTCAGAAGATACTAAGCAGATTCTCCATTTTAGAGACCTACTTTTTACTAGCAATAATGTCTTACCAATTCAGTTAAAGTGAACCCATGAAGACCAAGGAGCCCACTTGGAATTTCTGAGTTCCCCATCTACCCCAGAACCTAGCATGCAGCCCGTGACATACTATGGCCTGACTGAGCATCGGTCCAATCTCAGGCCTAGGCCAGCAGACACATCGCCATACTGCTTAGAAAACAGCCATGTCAGAAGCTAGATTAGCACAGTACATCTTTGTCAGCAAACTCAGGAAATCCATTTCCTCCCTGTGGTCTTGGTTACTTGCAATCTGATGTAAGGTCTATGCTAGCTCTAACAATCCTGTAATAACTTTGTTGACTGAATGCAGCCCTTGTGCCAGGCACTATGAAGCTGAAGCTCAAGTGCCAGGGGTCAGGAGGAAAGGGTAGAGTAGAAGCAGTCTACAAGGTGAGCTGGGCCAGATGTATGTACGTATGTACGTATGTACGTGTGTGTGTGTGTGTGTGCGCGCGCGCGCGCGCGCATGTGTGTATGTGCGCGTGCGCATCTTTCTGCATATGTGAGTGTTTGATCAGGATGAAAGAGAAGGTGCAAAGGCCACTGACATGCTGAGATGCACAACAAGATTAAAACAAAGATATTCACAAAGCATTCTGGGAGCTTGCTGAAGAGAACCATTACTTATAGACTGAGTGGTGGCCTACTGGAAAGCTTATGAAAAAAGTAACAGACCCGAGTGTGAAAGGCTAGACAGAAGTTTTATGGGGCCAGGCAGGGTGGCGAGAGTAATGATTTTAAATGGCAAAGTGTGACTTAAAAGCACATGGTATGTTCAGAGACAAAACACAAGCAATCAGTGGAGCATCGGTAGAGCAGCTAGGGAGCAGGAGCTGGCCCGGCAGTTCACATGGGCTCTACCTTACCCTGTGACAGGCGGTCGTTACTCTCGCTGGGTCCCAGAAGCAGATCCTGGCTAGGCAGACTCTCTGAATGATTCAGGCAGGGCAACTCCAGGCTGTCTGTGTTATCCTTTGTGAGGAAGGAGGTCCCAGGGGCCAGGGGAAGGGTCATGGGACGGGGACTGATAGCAGGGCAGGGTCTACAAAGACAGGGAAAACGGTGCTGGGGAAAGTCATCAGGAGAGACACAGGCTGCCCCACCCAAGGCCAGATCCCTCAGAAACAGAGGAAGGCTTCTTACCCTGGGCTTAGGCACTCTTGGATGTCAGACACCCAGGCCTTCACATGAAGTGCATCAGTTGTCTCCAGGATGTACTCAGAAGGGCCTTCTACCTATAGGGCCAAGAGGTGGAGCTTTAGCAAGGGCAGAGAGTAAGGATACTACAGGCCACATCCAACCCTGAAGAAAACAAGAAACCATAGCCCCAGGAAGACTCAAAGCCTCTCCTGACACATATTCATCCTGCTGCTGAGGATACTTGCCTAAGTCTATCAAGAGCATTTGCTCAAGCATAGGTACTCTCCAGGGACAGAGGTTGGGGCTCCTACCTTAACCACAAATGTGTTCTCCCTGTCAGGCATCTCTAGGGCTGTGGCTGTCCGGACATCAGTAATAGTAGAACAGGGAATGCTGAGACGAGGCCGGGATGCCTAGGAGGGAAAGGGACTAAAAATCAGTCTTTTGGTGTGTCAAGGCTAACTGTACCTCCTTCCATTCACCCACCTTTCCTTCCTAGGTAAGGTGAAAAAGTAATAGCTTTTTGGTCTCAGATCCCCACACGGCAACCGAGAGCCCATAGTTAGCACTGAACCCAGGCCAGCAACACGGTGTACTTGGGTTAGTAAGCCCATAGTAAGCAATGAGCTGCAGATAGCCATGCAAATGGCAAAGTGTGACTTTCCAGCCACGGTCACTTCCAGCTACCCACCTTCCTGTGGGCTCACCTTGGGTGGTACAAAGAACTCCAAGCGACTTCCTCCTCCTCCTTCTCCTTCACTCCGGAGCAGTAGGCGACACTTCTGCCACTGAGGCTGCCCTCCTCCTCCTCCTGAGGTCAGCCCAGCTGCCCCACCTCCACGGCCAACTCCTGCTGGGTCAGGAGCAGCCTCTTCAGCCCCCATGAAACTCAGCAACTCTTCTCTCTGTATCATTCCCGCTCCGTCTTTCAAGGTGCCCCCTCCACGACTTAGCCTCAGCCTCTCAAAGCGATGAGTCCATCTCTCTCCAGGGGATGTGCCATCATTAGCCAATGCCCTACCAACTGTCCCAGCACCACCAGAGGAGTTGGAGTTGCTGTTTCCACCTAGAACTGGAGGGCCTGATGTGGTCTCCATAGGCCCAGCTTGGGAGGGAGAGTCAACAGCCCCCCGCCACTGCAGGATGCCTCGAACAGAACCTCTGACTGAACGACCCACTGAACGGAGGGAGAAGCGTTTCTTGAGTTTCGGCTTTGAGGATGTTGTAGAGGAAGAAACTGAGGAAGGAAGGGGGCCAGCCAGGTCCTCAGAAGATCGAGAAG
The DNA here is from genome assembly GCA_030674055.1 of Rhabdomys pumilio. Classification (NCBI taxonomy): domain Eukaryota; kingdom Metazoa; phylum Chordata; class Mammalia; order Rodentia; family Muridae; genus Rhabdomys; species Rhabdomys pumilio. Next base: position 114,460,295 of record JANHMN010000003.1, read on the forward strand.
GGCCCAACACTGCCAAAGGCCCACCTACTCTGCAGCTCTCAAGGGACAGGTCATGTGGTGGTGGCATTTCCACACCAGGGCTCAATGGAGCCAAGACAGGTGGAGAGAGTGAGCCTGAGGCCCGAGCCACCTCCGCTTCAAAGTGCTGCAGGAAGAGCTCAGCAAAGCGGCCAGAGAAGGCGGCCTCTGCTCCTGGCTCCGCATACTGTGGGTGGGAGGCCAGGTAGAGGCGAAAACGGCGGGCAAGATCCAGGGCAGCAGCCCTCGCATGGGACTCACAGAACTCTTGCCAACTTGGGGGAGGGGGTGGTGGCAGCGCTGGTGGAGAAGGGAAGACCCCATCTTCTGGGGAAGGGGCACCATTCATGATGGGCCCCAGAAGGAGGACAGGGGGAGCCTGCGGGGAGCAAATGGGGAAGCAGCCAGAAGACTCGGGTGAGCAGCAACAGCTGTAGAAAGAAGAGGCATATACTTTGAGTTACGGCAGAAGTGAGACTGAGTTATAGCCTGGCCCACTCCCCTACAGGCTCCTCAGAGGGCACTGGGGGAAGAGAACTAAACTGTTTTGCCCTCTTCAAGATCAATAGCCCTCATATACCCCAGAAATGAGGGATGCTAAGCCCAATGTCCATTCTGCATCTTTCCTGCTGCCTTTGCCACCACTCTCCCCGTTGTGGGATCCAGGAAAGGGCCTTGAAGCATCTTACACCACAGAGGACTCTTAAGATCGCCACCATCCCTTCTCTAAGACAAGCCTTCCCTAACTACACACACTTTAAATATGCCTCTCCAGAGGGTTCCACAAGGTTATTTTACATTTCCTTAGAAAACTTTATAACCTGCTACAGATGAGGACAAAAGAGATTCAAACAAATTCCAGAAGTCAGAGTCTACTGCATTTCCCACTGCCTAGTTAGTTCTAGTCTCCAGGAACAGGCTGGACCAGCCTCAACCATGGCTCTGTTCTCAGGGGGCCAAAGGGTGCAGGGATTACAAAGTTTAGAGACCTTGCACCAATGAGTGGAAGATGGATTGAAGGATCAGCTGTCTTCGAACTGATCCTACAACCCAGCACTTATGCCCTGTGTGGAGACTCGGATTGGCTCAAGACCAATCTCTGGGTTACCCCTGTAGTGTAGGGTTGACTGATAGCAGTGCTAGAGAAAAAGAGATAGTGTGTTGGGTCAGGACAAGTCTTTACTAGCCACATAAGTAAGACATCACAAGGAGCTGAGGCTCAAGATTTCCCTCTCCCTCAGGAGTGTGCCTGTGAGAGTTGGACTATGGACTAGAGCCCCAGCACAGCCCACCTGTTAGCTGTGTGAAACCAGCTTTCGTACCTGTGAAACACAGTTAATAACCTCTCACCACTACAGTTGTCAGGAGAAATGAAGTGACAAGGAACATATATCTGTGCTTGACACAAAGTAAGCACACAAGACATGACTGCCACCCTCACTCTTTTTATGGGGGAGGACAGTATGATGGGTCCCATTTGCTCTAAGAGAAACTCGAGAAAGGAAGAGCTTCTGAGGGTGTCCCAACTCTTAAGTCACAACTAGCAAGTGACAGAGCTCGGTATGTAATTTACAACCAGTGGTCCTGCCTATGATATACTGAAAGGAGACACCTCTGGACGGTTCAGGAAAGTCTACACAAACTATCAGTGATGTCAGCCTCCCCTCCAAACCTAAAACCAGGCTGCAAGTCAGAGACCCCTCCCCTTCCTCCTTGGCCTAAGCCCTACATACTCCAATGGCTCCAACCACAGGGACAACTCCAAACCATGGAGAAGCAGCCAGGAGATGCGGGAGTCACAGAGCACAGGGGAACCGGGCCAAGAGGTGCAGGCACAGCAGAGACAGTCCCCAGCCAGAAGCTACCTCGGCTCACACAGGCCCACCCTGCCCTCAGCACTACTGGCCGACCCAGCCCCCTTCAGGCCCGCTGACCCTGCGATTCCTGGACTGGTGACTCAGTTTCTCTTCTGCCAAGAAGGCTCAGTCACAATTTTCCGGTGCACCTGCCTCTTGGCTTAGTTCTGACATTCCAGAAGGGCGGGTGGTGGAGGGTGCAGGCTGCGCTCCGTGTTCGGACCCTCCCGGCCCCGTGGTCAATCACTCGGACGCGATCCTAATCGTTGGACACCCTCTACATGCCCCTGGGCCGAAGCCTCCAAGGGACTAACTATCTGCTGCCCTCTTGGGAGCCAAAGCACCCCTCCAGCCCCGATCCCCCACGCCCACCCCCGCCCAAGCTTCTCAGACGACAGAGTCGAGTCCGCAGAGGAAAGAGGCACTTGAAGAGGGGGGTTCCGGCTCTGGTTCCACCTGCATCTCGGTCCGCGCGCTTAGCTCTGGCGGCGGTAGTGGCGGCGGTGGCGGCGGCGGCGGCGGCGGCGGCGGCGGCAGCGGCGGCGGCGGCGACGGCCGCAGCTCCCGCTCCCTGTACCCCCCCTCCCCGCCTCCGCGACGAGCTCCCAGCACGCGCTTCTGCGCAGGCGCTGGGACGGGTTCCCTGACGCGGAAGGAAGCGACCATAGAGAAGAGCAATAAGAAGGAGGGCACCTAAGTACTCACTTCCGCCATCGTTCTCAGCGCCGAACTTTAAGGAGCTAAGACAACACAGTCTCACCGAGAGCTTCTGTGGCTTCTGCAGTTGTAACTAAAAGGAACCACTGAGGCAGCTGTGGGAAGGCGTTGGGTCCCAGCCGAGCGTCATCCGAAGCAAATTCGAGACAAAGGCGAGCAGTTAACCATAGAGAAGCTACTTGAGCGGAGAGAGTAGCCGCCCACTAAGAGAAATCAGCGAGATGATAAAGCTCTTTGAAGAGGTGGCTGCAGCCTAGAGCGCCTGGCCCTGCATCGAGGGGTACGCGGACACCGCCCCCAGGGAGCTGGCGAGTGATGTAGCGGTGACCTTGGGAGGCCGAGTGAGCGGGCGGAGCCTGAACTTACGACCTTGTTTTTTTGTTTGTTTGTTTGTTTGTTTGTTTTGTTTTCAGAGGAAAGGGGACAAGGTGGTCCTGGAAGGCTCCAGCTTAGACGGGAACTAAAGTTGGGGCAGCAATAGTGAGGTCAGTTTTGGACATGCTTGGGGGACATCAGGAGGTATGTGGAGATAGATCTTGGAGTTCAAGAGAAGCTTCAGAGCAGAGGGATGAAAAACATAAGGTACAAAGTGCTATTGAGACCTTGCGCACAAATATCTTCTAGCAACCCAGGTTCACATTGATCCAGCTTTACTACAGCTTAAGTAATTTAAAAGGCCAGATTGGGATCGTCGACAGGGGCCAAAAGATACCACCTGTCTTGTAGCTTGTCATCTGTGATTATACTCTACTCGTGCGGTTGCCTTCACTCAGAGAGGGGCTCTAGTCTCTTGGTGTGACAAGATGGTTTTCCATAGATTTAAATTTAGGTCCCAATAGTTCAGCAACTCAGTTTAAAGAGTATCCCTCTTCCTGAGATCTTCAATAAAATTTCCAGAACTAGGCTAGTGAGATGCCTCTGTAGTAAAAGTGCTTGTGTTTGCTATGTGTAAGCCTAATGACCAGAATTCCCTCTCCAGAACCCACTGTGGAAAGAGAATGTTGGAAGGTTGTCTTCTGACTTCGAACATGGAACACACCCTTGTGACTCCCCCTCCCGAATCACATACACATATACAAAATGGTAATAAAATTTAAGTAACTTACAGGTCTGGAAAGAGAGCTAAGTGATTAAGAGCACTGGCAGCTTTTGCAGAGGACCAGGTTCAATCCCCAGCAACCACATGGTGGTTCAGAACTGACTATAATTCCAGTTCCAGGGGATCTGATGTCTTATGACCTCAACAGGGACACATACACACAGGTAAGCAAAACATACACATAAGCTAAATAATATTAATTTTTGAAAATTTAAGCCAGGCAGTGATAACCCATTCCTTTTTTTTTTTTTTTTTTTTTGGCTTTTTGAGACAGGGTTTCTTTGTGTAGCCCTGGCTGTCCTGGCACCCACTCTGTAGACCAGGCTGGCCTCGAACTCAGAAATCCGCCTGCCTCTGCCTCCCAAGTGCTGGGATTAAAGGTGTGTGCCACCATCTCCAGGCCACACCCTCTTTCTAACTTTACCTATTCATCAGCTAGAACAGACAGAGTTCAAGAAGACAGAAGGGCAAATGGCTTGTGATAAGTTTGGGTATGTTCTGTCTAAACTGTCCAGCCTGTTTTGTTGTTGTTTGTTTTTTGTTTTGAAAGCAGGACATGGTAGGTGTTGAGAATCAAACCCCGGGCCTGGAACGTACTAGATGTTTTACCACTGAGCTACTTCCCAGCACTCCATCAAATAGTCTGATATTGTAGTCACTTGGTCAAAGGCTTGGTTGGTGTGCTTAGTGAACTGAAGTTTTTAATTAAAATACCTATCTGAGCCTGGTGTAGTGACCCATGCCTTTAATCCCAGCAGGTAGTCTGAGCTCTATGGTTTCAAGGTCAGCTTGGTCTACATAGTGAGTTTGAGGACAGCCAGAGCTATATGGTGAGCTATATATTTACCTGTAGTTAATAGCTACTGCACAAGCAGAGGAAGTGTCCTTGTGGAAGTAGGCAGAGTTATCTATTAGAGTATTAGAAATGGAGTCCGTGTTTGAATTACACAAAACAGTTTGGTGATCAGGCATTAGACGTGTAAGAGACTGGGCCTAGGGCATCAGTACAACAGTAAACATTTAGCAGGTAGACAACAAAGAATTAGAAGGAGCTGGATTGTATTTCCCAGGAGCATTAGAAATGAGATTTGTGTTCCAGCAATTTGTTGAAAGAGAGAAAGAGGAGCAAAGGAGACCCATCTCCCAAAACTGCTACCAAAAGAATCCAGGAAGGGATGCAGCTATCCATGTGGTACCAGTGAAGGAATAGTTGATTTCCATCAGTGATATAAATTATTCCTCATATTTTCCCAGCCATGGGAGAGCTAAGTCTTGGACAAATGAACCTTCCTGAGCCACTGACCTAAGGCTACCCTGGAAGGTGTCAGTTCCTGAGCACTTGTATTTTTAAGGCAGAAGCCTCCAGTAGCATGAGTGTGTCTCTCAACATACATGAACAATAGATATTGAACTAAGCAAGATGACTTATGCCTGTTATCCTTGAACTGAGGAGGCTGGTGTAGAAAGAGTGAAGTGAGTTTGAAGCCAGCCTGGGCTACATAGTAACTTTTAGGCCAGCTTGGACTATGGAGTGAGACCCTGTCTTCAGGAAGTAGAGCCAGCCATAGTGGCACACAGCTTTAATCTCAGCATTCTGGAAGCAGAAGCAGTCAACCTGGTCTACACAGAAATGCCTGAGTCAACCAGGCATCCATAGTAAGACCCTGTCTTGAAAATAAATAGAGCTGGAAAGATGGCTCAAAAATTGAGAGCAGCTGGGTGGTGGTGGCACACACCTTTAGTCCCAGCACTTGGGAGGCAGAGGCAGGCGGATTTCTGAGTTCGAGGCCAGCCTGGTCTACAGAGTGAGTTCCAGGACAGCCAGGACTACACAGAGAAACCCTGTCTCGGAAAAAAAAAAAAAAAAAAAAAATTGAGAGTAGTTGTTTCCTTGCAGAAGACCTGAGTTTAATTCTTGGCACACACAAAGTGGCTCATAATCAACTATAATCCCAGTTCTGTGTACATATACTCAGGCACACACATAAAATAAATATTAAAAAATAAATAGGTGTGGTGGTACACATATTTAATGCCAGCAGAGACATAGGCAGTCAGATGGCTATGAGTGTTTTTGAGACAAGACCCACTGTGTAGTCCTAGCTGACCTAGAATTCACTATGTAGACTGGAACTCAAAAAGTTCTGTCTGTCTCTGCTTTCTGAGTCCTGAGATTACAGGTGTTCAAAACACCATGTCTGACCTGAACAAAATTTAAAAACAAAACAGGCAAGCAAATGAGATTTGAATTTTTAAAGTTACAGTTGTTTAGAGAATGTGAGCACAAGGCTCCATAGACATCAGAGAACAACTTGCAGGAGCCAGTTCTCTCCTTCCACCACATGTACCCTGAGGATTGAACTCAGGTTGTCAGGTTTGGCAGTTGGTACCTTTACTGGCTGAACCATCTTGCCAGCTCAACTTTAGGTATTTAGGTGTCAATTTCTTGGTCCCTGTTTTATGTCATAGGCCTCCAATAGCATGACTTACAATATTTGAGCCAGGTATGATGGCTCACACCTGTAATCCCAACACTTGGGAGGCTCATAAAGAAAAATCAAGGTCAATTTGAGGCCAGCCTGGGCTATCTAGTGACTTTTAGGTCATCTCAGACTGTATGGTGAGACCATCTCTCTAAAATAAATAAAATGAAGGTCAGAGAGGTGGCTCAGTGGTTGAGAGCACTTGGTGCCTCATTGGAAGAGCTAGATTCAATTCCCAGAACCCATGTATCAGCTCCAACTGTCTGTAAATAAAGTTCCAGAGAATCTGGCATCCTCTTCTGTCCTCTTTGAGCACAAGGCACATACAAAGTACAGACATAGGCAAAACTTATACACATAAACAACCCAGGCAGGTACAATTCACATAGCTTTAATTCCAGCACTTGGGAGGCAGAGGAATGTGGATTTCTATAAGTTTGAGGCCATCCAGGTCCATATGAAAAGTTCAGCCCAGGCTAACAGCTAGACCCTATTTATCTTGAATAAATAATAGTCATGTTGGGCAGTTCATAACTATGTATGACTTTAGTTCCATGAGAACTAGACTAGACTCTCTACTAGACTCTTAGGGCACCTGCACACATGTGCACATAGCATATGCATGTACCTACCCCCACATTTACACATAATTAAAAATAAATCCTTACGAGGGACATGCACATTCATGCTTCCTGCAAGACCATGCAAGAAAGTTGTTATGACACCAACAACCCTGGTGTCTATCAACAAAGGAATGGATAAAGGAAATGTACTATAGGCTGGACAGCTCACCCATCAGTGAACAGCACTTGGTCTTTTCAAGGACCCAGGTGTGATTCCTGGCACTCACATTATGACTCAATAGCTAGAGCTACAGGAGGACTGACATCCTCTTCTGTCCCTCAAGGCCAACATGCACGCATGTGGTCCACAAGGATGCATTCTGGGAAAACTGATAATAAGATAATTTTATTCAAAAATGTGTATATGATGAGGGCTGGAAAGATGGCACAGGATGCTCTTCCAAAGGACTTGATGACTCCCAGCACCCACATGGCAGGTCACAACAGCCTGTAAATCCAGTTCCAGGGGATTGGAAATCCTCCTCTGGCCTCTGTGAGCAATGAATTGTTTAGCTATAAAGAGCAAAGTTATATTATTTTCGGGAAAATGCTTATAACTGGAAAGAAGCATTGAGTGAACTAAGTCAGTCTCAGACAAAGAGCTGATGTCTGTCTCCTGGGTCCTAAATTATAAAAAGATACCCAAATAGAGCTCAAATGGCTTGAAAGGTGACTGGGAAGGGCAAGGGCTGAAAGTGCTCACGTGCTCACGCTGAGTAGGAAATGTCCTTCCAACACCTGAGAAGCAGAGGCAGACAGATCTCTGGGAGTTCAAGGCCAGTCTATTCTATCTACAAAAAGAGTTCTAGGCCAGCCAGGACTATAATGGGATCTGATGCCCTCTTCTGGTGTGTTTGTAGATAGCTGCAGTGTACTCATACACATAAAATAAACAGAAGAGGAGGAGGAGGAGGAAGAAGAGGAAGAAGAGGAAGAGGGGGAAGAAGAAATGTTCTTGTGAACCCAATACCACGTACAACAAATGTATCCCAATTTGGCATGATGGAACACACCTTATTCTCAGCAGTTTAGAGGCAAAGACAAAACTATGAGGTTTTTTTTGTTTGTTTTTTGTTTTTTTTTGGTGTGGTATGGGGGAGAGTTGTTGATGGTTTTTGTTTGGTTGGTGGCTAGTTGTTTTTCTGTTGTTGGTTGGGTGGGTTTTTTGTTTGCTTGTTTGTTTGTTTTGAGACAGAATTTCTCTGTGTAGCCCTGGCTGGCCTGGAACTTGCTCTATAGACCAGGCTGGCCTCGAACTCAAAGATTCTCCTGCCTGTGCCTCCCAAGTGCTGGAACTAAAGGTATATGCCACTACCTCCCGGCTTGAGATCTGTGAGTTTGAGGCCAGCCTGGTCTATACAGTAAGACCTTAACTTAAAAGAATTATAAAACAATAAGATAGGATTTTAGACTATTCTAAATGAAATGAATAAAAATCTGTTGAGTCATTGAAGGAGGATTAGTTTCTAGTGTGAGTTTTACACAAACACACACACTTTTTTTTTTTTTTTACAGAGCTGAAGATGAAACCCAGGGTCTATATACACTAAACATGTATTCCATCACTGAGGTACCCTTCCCATGCCCATTCCACATTTTTTAGTGAGAGAATCTCACTGTAGCTCAGGCTGCCCTAGAACTCACAAATAGACCAGGCTGGTCTCAAATTCACAGCAGCCTCTGCCTCCTGAGTGCTGGGATCAAAGCCACATTCTAAAGGAGGCTTAACACTTCAACAGTTAAGCAGGGTGCTGGTGGCACATGCCTTTGATTCCAGCATTTAGGAGGCAGAGGCAAGAGGATCTCTTAGTTTGAATCCAGTATGTAATCTACAGAGTGAATTCCAGGACAGCCAAGGCTATACAGAGAAACCCCATCTCAAAAACAAAAAAATCAAGAAAAAAAGTTGAAATAATTTGGGGTTGGACAGATGGCTCAGTGATAAAGAGCACTCAGTGCCTTTCCAGAGGATCTGGTTTTGATTCCCAGAGTCTACTGGAGCCCACAACCCTTTGTAATGCCAGTCCCAGGGGATCCAGTTCCCTCTTCTGGCCTTCTTAGATATCATGCATGCATGTAGTGCACAAATATACATGCAGTTTAAAAAAAACTCGAATAACTCATCAGAATGACTCACAGAATGAACTTAACATGTCCTGGGAATTTGTGAGGCCCAGAGAACTCTTGGGGTCATGTAGTTGAGAAGTAACTGGCACTGAACAGTGCTCCTAGCAGTGGAGACAGAATCTGGGAAAGGACCCAGCATAATCAGGCAACAGGTTAGGTGTAGATGGAGGGTAAGGGGATGAGAAGACGGGGTTATCATTTGTTTTAACGTATAATAGTGTGAGCGGAAGAGTCCTGTTTTGTAAGTGTTAATTCTGTAAGACCAAGATGCTGGGCCCTTCAGTGGGGCGGACTCCTTAGAGGTCGTCTATGGCCAGGTGCAGAGGCTAGAGATGTAAATAGATGAAGCCTACTCAAGTCAGCCTCAGGACAGGAACAGGAACTAGAAATAAGCTTCTGTATCCAGAATGTATGTTATGATATACTTGGCTGTGAAGAACAGACAGTTCTGGTTCAAACCATCATTCTCTTCCACTGTAAGAAGACTGCTCTGACCATGACTTTTCTTTTGTCTTCTGGAGACAAGGTCTCATTCTACAGTCCACGGTGTCTCCAACTAGTGATCCTCTTTGGCCTCTGTAATTCGGGGCTTACAGTTCTATACCACCAAATTTTGTTGAACTAGAAAAATTGAACCAGGCTTCTTAGGATTTCTTCCTAGGGGTAGAGAAAGGGCCAACTTGAGCAAAATTGGGCCCATGGCTATTAAATAGAAGCCCTACCACACATGCATGTCATCATCACTGAAGACTAGAGAGGTGGAGCAACTCCTACTGCCTGTGGAGTCACGTTCATATTTTTTCTAAACACCACATGTCCTTTTTTGTGTCTGCTACAGCAAAACATCCTTTCACCTGTCTGCCCCGGAAAAACCATCATTTGACATAACTGGCTTTCCAAAGAAACCATAAGTTTCCACTTCAAAATACAAAATTCATACTAATGTAAAATATTTGAGACTAAGAGTTGCTTCTTAGTTTAAAAGTAGATTCAATAATCTACTCTTTTATTCTATTATCCCTATATTATTTCCCCCCCTTTTTTTTCGAGACAGGGTTTTTTTGTGTACTCCTGGCTGTCCTGGAACTCACTCTGTAGACCAGGCTGGCCTCAAACTCAGAATTCCACCTGCCTCTGCCTCCCAAGTGCTGGGATTAAAGGCATGCGTCACCACCGCCCGGCCCGGCTACTTTTTATATTTAAACTCAGTATTGCTTTCTGTGACTGCCTATGTCCAGTTTCTTTTCCCTTTTACACTTTCCAAATTTAATCCATTACTCTTTCAGAAGTTTGGGACTTCAGCCTTTAGTCTGGGCTTGGATTTCTGCTTTCTGTACCTGCTGCTCCTTCTGCAGCTCAGCAAGCACCTGGCACTGGTTGCTGGCTCCGCCCCTCGCCTCGGTCTTACTGATTCCGCCTAGTGCCAGCCCTAGTGCCAAGCTTCTCCAACTCAATATACTTCTTCGTAGCTGCAGGCTTTTCCTAAGGGCGTCCGCCCCGCCCAAGCTCCAGGAAGGTGGTGCCAGCAGCTGCACCAGGATGCGGTAGATCTGAATTGGGCTGCGGTGTCTGGGAAGTTTTTTCTAGTTGGACCATGGCTCAGTCCATACCTCCGCCCCTGGGAAGTACCCTGTTCCCTACCTGGCAGCCGGCTTTGCTGGTCAGCAGGGACTCTTAGGGGAACCATCCTCAGCACACAGCCTTCCTGGTTCTCCCACTCCCACCGTGTGCCTGTCTCAGAGACCGTGTCACCGGGAAGCCGCGTTGCATCTTGCTCTAGGAAGTACTTGTTCCCAGCCTTTCATCCAGGATATTTCTCAGGCTCTAAACTTTGATTTCTAGCTCCAATCTTCAATGCGCCAATTACCAACAGATTGTCTCGAATTGCCAGCCACCCAAGTAATGACACAGAGACCATTTATTAATTATAAAAGCTTGGCTTTCGCTGGCTTGTTCCCAACTAGATCATATATCTTAAGCCGACTATACTAATCCATGTTCTGCCACGTGGCACGTTACCTTTCCTCAATACTAGCACCTGCTTCTTCCTCCACATCTGGGTGATTAAACTGACTAGCAATTCTCCAGCCTCAGATTCTTTCCGAGTTGCTAACTGTGCCTAGAAGTCTTGCCTATACTCTCCTGCTTTGCTTTAGACCTTTTAGTTCTTTATTAAAATGGTGAGAAGATAAAGATGTTTACTAAACATCGAGAATACCTTTCCACAGTGCGCACGAGATTATTCCAGGTATCTACTACATAGATTAATCTATAAATAGATTACCTGAGGTGGGGGATGGAAGGCCATTCCATTTTAAGATCATCGTCCAAAAATGTTAGATTCTGCACACACACACACCACACAAAAAACCTTTTGTTGTTGTTGTTATTATTTCTTTTCTTTTTCTTTCTTTTTTTTTTTTTTGTTTTTTGTTTGTTTGTTTGTTTTTCGAGACAGGGTTTCTCTGTGTAGCCCTGGCTGTCCTGGAACTCACTCTGTAGACCAGGCTGGACTCAAACTCAGAAATCCACCTGCCTCTGCCTGTTGTTGTTATTTCTTTGAGTTGTCCTGGAACTTGCTCTGTAGAGTAGGCTGACCTTGAACTTGGAGATTTGCCTGCCTCTGCTTCCCAAGTTCTGGGACTCAAAGCTTTCTCTGGCCTGGCTCATAAAACCCCTTTTTAAAGTTTTAGTTTATTCATCTATTCACTTACATATACATATATGTATTTATTTACATATGTGTATAAGTGTGTGCACAATGATGCTCATGTGGAAATCAGAACAACTGTGGGAGTTGGTTCTCTCCAACCAACCATTTGGGGACCTCTGGAATTGAACCCATGTCGTCAGGCTTGGTGGAATCATCTTTACTCACTGAACCACCTCACCAGGCCCTCACTTTTTTACTGGCTTTCTTGAGACAGGATCTCTTGCATCCCACATTCGTCTCAAATTCCCTGTATAACAAGAGGGTGACCTTAAACTTTCAACCCTCTTGTTCCTGCCATTCCTGTCCATCAGTGCTGTGCCAAGTGCTGGGATTTCAGGCATCAGCCCAACACCTGATGGCTCTAAGCCTATAGCAAAATCAATTCAAACATAGGTCTAGAGTTCTATCTAGTATTAAAGCTGCAGATGTGAGCCTCAGGCAATCTGAGGCACTGACAAACCAGACTCTGTTTTGTGTATTCCTTCCTTGGACCTTTTTTATTTGTTTGGGTTTTGTTTATTTGTTTGTTTGTTGTTGGGAGCCGACTTTAAGCAGAAAGCGGCTAGAAAGCAGCTATCAGCTTTGCAGCCACCTGGAGCCATTTACCCTGATAGAGACTTGGTTTTCAACAGCCTACAACACTCTTAATATCTTGTTTATCCCACATAGCTTGTTTTGCTGTTTAGTGACCCCAGCTGCATAGTGCACGTGGCAAAATGTCTTCACCTGTGTTCTCCTGCGTGTGCTTATATACATACCCAGGATTTCCTTGTTGTGTGTGGTGTGGTGTAGTAGTAGTAGGTGTAGTAGTGTGTGTATAGTGGAGACAGTAAAGAAGTCTTGACTACAGATCCTCTGGCTTGTCTCTATTCTTCGAGTCTCTTCCCCTTCTTCCCCCGACTCTCTCTCTTGCTAGACCCTGACTTGCGGAACAGAGTGGTCTTTTACAGTTTGGCGCCTAACGTGGGGCTCCAGTAAGGGGGGGTTACAGTTTGGCGCCCAACGTGAGGCTCCAGTAAATGGGTCTCAACATTTTGGTGCCCAACGTGGGGCTCCAGTAAGCGGGATACAGTGAAGGACACTGCGGAAATTGGAAGTGGTCATCCTTGCTCCTGTACTGGAGAACATGTTGACTGACAGAGTTTCAACGTTTGAGCTCCAGTAAGCGGGATACAGTGAAGGACACCGCAGGAATTGGAAATGGTCATCCTCTCTCCTGCACTGGAGAAAGGTTTGAGCTCCAGTAAGCAGGATACAGTGAAGGACACCTCGAGAATTGAAATCGGCCATCCTCACTCCTGCGCTGGAGAACCAGTCAACTGATGGAGCTGGCTGAATTCAGAAGTGAAATAAAGGTGATTACAGGGAGACCAGTAGGTCATAGTAATGAAAATGGGACAAGAAATAAGTGAATAGAAATAGATAAATAGATGGAAAAGGGCTTTAAAGATACGAGGAGTAAATTTCGGGCTGCTCTGAGTTAAGAGAGCCAAACAGATATATAGATAAAGGTTATAGTAATGAAAATGGGGCAAAAAATAAGTGAGTAAAAACAGATGAAAAAGGCTTTAAAGATGACAGGAGTAAATTACAGGCTGATTTGAATCAAGAGAGCCAAACAGATAAATAGATAAATAGAAGGTTGCTCTAGACAAGAGAATTGAGCAGAATGATAATGTTAATTGATTTAACTTTTAAAATGTGTGTGATTCTGAGTTGTATAGCTATATTTTTCCTCTGGATAAAAAACTCAATGTAAAGGTTTTTCTGGTTACTGGCTTAAGGAAAGGCTGATTTTGGAAAAAAGGTTTTTCTATGAGTTTTCTGATGAGGTCATTAAGGTAGTAGTTATATCTTCCAGAATTATATGGATCAGACATGACAGAGGTAGACCTCCAGAAGACTAGATTCTAGAGAATCAAACAAAATAATTATCTTGATACTAAAATTTGTTTTGAGATTTGTATATTACAGAATACACAGCGTTGGTAAATGAATCTTCTTGTCACCTGCATGTTCACTGATGCCCTGGACTTCCAGCTGGATGCAGTTAACACAGACATCAGAGGCTTATCAATTTACCCTTCCCCTCATCCCTCTTCTAATAGCTCAACGCCCATATTCAGCTTGAAGAAGTTAATGAAGAGTCGGTGCCCCAGTTCCCTGGACCTGGGGACTGAGGTGGTTAGTATTAGGCTGTCTTTCTGGGGAAAAGTAATGGTTTTATTGGAACAGGAAGAAAGAGCTAAAATTGATTACACAGCCATAATCCATTGGTAGAAATCTGTATAACTGTTACTAAGTTGATACAAATTCAAGGATTTCATTGGTATAATTTCTTCTATTGAAAACTTGTGGGTACAAAGCTTAGATCTTTTACTTCTCCAACAGGGGAAATTGTGTGTTGCCTTAAAGAGTGTTGCTTTTATACCAACTATTTAGGCATTATTAAGTCTCTTGTCTCTCGGGTTCATGCTGTTCAACAGACTGATGGCTTTTGTACAACAACAGATGAGATTCAAATGAAACCCATACAGGTCCATTATTACAGGCTGGAAGTGTAGGGGACTCTGAAACCTCTGTCATTAAAACTGATGAGGATTAACCCCTAACTTACGCGCTAAGCCGGATAGTCAATGACGGGTAAGAGAACACTTCAAGACCCTTGCCCCTAACTCTGGGAGGCCTCACTATCTTAAAGTGAGGCTGGGGTCTTTGTTCTGACCTAAGGCAGGCACAGTTTCTGTAAATTTTCCCAGCCTTCCCTTTTGAAAAAAAATTTAAAAGGGGGACCTGTTGGGAGCCGACTTTAAGCCGAAATTGGCTAGAAAGCAGCTATCAGCTTTGCAGCCATCTTGAGCCATATACCCTGACATGAGACTTAGTTTTTCAACAGTCTACAACAGCTGAGCACACTCTGACAAATATCTTGTTTATCCCACATAGCTTGTTTTGCTGTTTAGTGACTCCAGCTGCATAGTGCACGTGGTAAAATGTTTTCACCTGGGTTCTCCTGCGTGTGCTTATAAATACCCAGGATTTCCTTGTAAGAATATATATGAGCCAATAGGGTTAAGAGGAGTGAACAAGAGTGAATATGCGTTAGTAGAGAGTCAAGAGGAGTCAAAGAGGGGAATAAAGGAGTAACCAGACTTGACTACACACATGCTGTTTTGCCTCCATTCTTCTTGTCTCTTGCTCCTCCATCTCTACTCTCTCTCTTGACCAGAGCAATTAGCCCCAAGCCAGAAAGAGTTCGGGCTTCAACAGTTTGTTTCTGTGTAGTTACGGCTATCTTGGAACTCACTATTTAAACAGGTTGACTTCAGAATCCAGAGGTCTGCCTGCCTTTGTCTTCCAAGTGCTAGGATTAAAGGCATGTGCCATGACTACCCAGCTTCCTCGGACCTTTTTTGAGGCAGGGTCTCATATCTCCTAAACTGGCCTTGACTTTACAAAAGGTGGAGGATGACCTTGAACTTCTGATCCGCTTCCTGAGTACTGGGATTACAAGTGTGTCCACCACACTGGGTCTAAACCTAGTCCTGGGAGTGTCTAGCCTCTGTACCATCTTATCTAGGCTTAGAGTGTCTTCAACCTCTGAGGCTTATTGATGAATAAACTCACCCTTCGTAGTTTTCTCTGAACTCTGGTTGGCTGGTTCAACTTAGCAGTTTTGGCTCAAACTCGTCATCAAGCTGACTGATTCACTCTGGCTTTTCTCAGTTTCTCCTGAATTGTTCTGCTTGGCCTTAAACTAATTCTGGCAATCTGTTCTGAACTTCTGGCCCCTTCTCATTCTCTGGCTCTTTCTGTCTTCATCTGTGTCTAGGTTGGTCTCTCTACAACTTGCTACTGTACAACTTTCCCTGTTGGACAGAATTTTTTCTCTCCATTTTCTCTCTGTGTTCTTAAGTAGCTTCCCTTTCCTCTCTCTTTTCATGAGAGTTGGACATATCCTATCCTGTCAAATCTCTGATTCAATTAGACATCATTTTCAAACATGGCTGCTTCCTTCTACAAATTAACTTTACACTTATTGTTTGAGATTAAAGGTGTGTACTAGTGGCATGTCTGTGTTCTAGCCAGAAAGAGTAAAGGTATGTGTTAAGAACTAAGCCACACCACAACTAGAAACAGTTTATTATTATTATTATTATTATTATTATTATTATTATTAGTAGTAGTAGTAGTAGTAGTAGTAGTAGTAGATTACGCAATCTCAGGGTTCACAGTGTGATCAAATATTCTGCAACACCCTTTCCCCTCAGTCCTTTTTTCTCTCCTGTCTAGTGTTAGGGGGTTGAAGAGGTGGAAGGAGGATAAAGGGTAGAAGAAAGAAGAACCCAGAAGGTAGCCAAAGTTCAGCTACAGAAACGCTAAATGGCATCTTGCTGCAAGATGAACTGTCAGCAAGATATGGAGGATTAGACCCACACAGTCCATCGAAGAAGGTTAAGCTGCTCATCTGATCAGAACACTCAAGACTAATCACCTCTAGAAACACTGACATGAGATGAGATTTACAAATCGGACACTGTCCACTTTCACCTCTTGAAATGCTCCACTTTCCTGTGTAAATAAACTCCAGAGGCTAGAAGAAGGTACCAACTGGAGTTACAGGTGGTTGTAACCTACCATGTAGGTGCTGAGAACTGAACTCAGGTCCTCTGCAAAGACTGCCAGTGCTCTTAACTGCTGACCTGTCTCTTCAGTCCCTATCTGGATTCTTTAGATTAAAAAAAAAAATCACAAAAACTGTCACAAGACACTGCTGCAGTGTCTTAAGTGCTGGCACCATAAGTGTGTACCTGTATCTCGATCCATTTGAATTTTAGAAGAGATGTGATGTAGCTTGTTTGTGCCTAGACATCTCCCTAGGGATGGAATTAGGGAACACATACTATCAATTAAGCTCTGATTGGGTAAATTTCAGAAAGTCAGAGTTAAGAAGCTTCTATTATAACTTCATGAGAGTCGAAGAAGAAGCTGTGCGAAAAGATGAGTGTGACAGAAATCATTACTACACTTACACTTATTCACTAGGGGACAAGCATTTCCTGGGTATCCATCAAGCCTCCACTGTGGAGACAAAAGACACGTGAACAAGATAAGGTGGGAGTAACCACTAAGAAAACTTCTCTGAGCCGGGCAGTGGTGGCTCACGCCTTTAATCCCAGCACTTGGGAGGCAGAGGCAGGCGGATTTCTGAGTTCGAGGCCAGCCTGGTCTACAACGTGAGTTCCAGGACAGCCAGGGCTATACAGAAAAACTGTCTCGAAAAAAAAAAAAAAAAAAAAGAAAAAGAAATAAAAAAAATAAAAAGAAAACTTCTCTGAGTGAGGTTGTGCACGCCTTTAATCCCAGCACTGAGACTGGAGATTTCTCTAGAGTTGGAAAGCCAGCCTGATGTACCTAGTGAATTCCAGGGCAGCCAAGGATATATAGTGAGACTCTGTCTCAGAAGGAAGGAAGGAAGGAAGAAGGAAGAAAAAGAGAAAACTGCTTCTCAAGTGGCCAAAGGACTATTAATAGGGGGAGGAGACTATGACTTTAGAATGTTAGCAAGCACAGGATCCTTGCAAGACATGTAGGGGCCAAGACATTATTTAATGGCCAGGGACTGGAATTCCCAGGACTCCATCCCTGATTCTAGTTAATTTTGCCTCTCACAAGCTGGGAGATCTTCCGCCAGGACCGAACCCAGGCGGAACTAACGCCTATCGCAAACTAACCCCAAGCCTGCTGCCCTGGAAACTACAACACCCATAAGCCCTTGAGGGTTCTCGTGCATTGTGGGGCGTTCCACATTTTCCTTCTAAAGCGGCCCCTCAGGCTGAACTGTGGAAATTCTCCATCATCCCCCGCGAGACACCACAAACCTCCTCTTCCGCTCCATGCCCGGATATCAGTGGCCGTGGCCATAGAAACTGTCTGCTAGAGGTTCCCAAACTCTATGTCCCGACCCTCACTTCCGCCGGAAGTGATCTGCAGTTCCAAGTGCCCGTCCTTCCCTGCATGCGCGGGCTCCGGGTACCTAGTTCTCGGTCCTGGTCGCCGAGTACTACCACAATGGCGGCAGCCACTCTATTACGCGCGACGCCTCGCTTCAGCGGTGAGGGGGCGGGTTGGACGCAGGCAGCCTGGAGACCTGAGGGGCGTGGAGGGTATCTGAGTTCAGATCTACTCCCTGACTAAAAGCGCCTTTCCCCGCAGGTCTCTGCTCCAGCCCGACCCCATTTCTGCAAGGTCGGCTGCGGCCGCTGAAGGCCCCTGCATCTCCCTTCTTGTGTCGCGGCCTAGCTGTGGAGGCCAAGAAGACTTATGTACGTGACAAGCCCCATGTGAATGTGGGTACCATCGGGCATGTGGACCATGGCAAGACCACCCTGACTGCGGCCATCACAAAAAGTGAGTAGGGTTGGGTTGGGTTTGATTGGGGGCGTCCGGCAGCAATGTAATGTCAGCTGGAAGGGCCAGAACCAGGGAGTAGGGTGGTGTCTTGTAGACCGCTGAAGTTTAGCCTGGCGACAAAAATCACTTGCAACCAGGGGTGGTTTGGAAGATGCAGAAGGCAGGTTTCCCTGCACAAGAAGAGCTGTGTGAGGCAAAAATTGAAATAGTGTGAATGGTTACTACTAACATGTGGAGTGGTCTGAAAGGAGACCCTGTTAGTTAAAAAGTTGAAGCCTCAGTGAGGGGCAGACACCTTGGAAAATTCCTTCTGACGCTCACTCTGTTCCAAACTTATCTTTCCTAGAAGAATTTTAGATTTTAGAGCGATTTATTCATCCAGATTGTTTATGTATGAGGGATCCAGGTGTGTAGCTCGAGCCTCGTCTGTAGCTCTGAACCTGAGTTGAGAGGTGTGTTCTCTTCCTCCGGTAGTTCTAGCCGAGGGAGGTGGAGCTAAGTTCAAGAAGTACGAAGAGATAGACAATGCCCCAGAGGAGCGAGCTCGGGGTATCACCATCAATGCAGCTCATGTGGAGTATAGCACTGCTGCCCGACACTATGCCCACACAGACTGTCCTGGTCATGCAGATTATGTTAAGGTGAGGGTTGCTGGGGACAGCTGGAACCTGCTTCTGGTCAGTGGAGGTGTGAGGGGAGGAGGTTGTAAGATAGTGGCGGTGTTTGGATACAAGAACAAGGATTTGTGGCCATGGCTGTGGGTGGTGAGGACATAGCAGAGAGATGGGGAGTCTTCACAGCTACCTCTAATTGGATGATGCACTGTTGAAGAGGTCCTTGAACTAAGATTACTTTCTTTTTCTTCCACTCAGAATATGATCACAGGCACTGCCCCTCTGGATGGCTGCATCCTGGTGGTGGCAGCTAATGATGGCCCTATGCCCCAGACCCGAGAGCACTTACTGCTAGCTAAACAGGTACTGGGGTCTGAGTGGGATGGAAACTAAGTGACAAGTTAGATGACTCAGGATAGTCTCAGTTTCTTCTCTCACTTGCAGATAGGAGTAGAGCATGTTGTGGTGTATGTGAACAAGGCAGACGCTGTCCAAGACTCGGAGATGGTGGAGTTAGTGGAGCTGGAGATCCGGGAGCTGCTCACAGAGTTTGGCTATAAAGGAGAGGAAACCCCAGTCATCGTAGGCTCGGCTCTCTGTGCCCTTGAGGTGAAGGCACAGGCTCCTGTTGGTAGAGGGTGGGGTAGAGCTTTGCTCTATACCTGGAGACTTAGCATCCTGTGATAGGAGCACAAGTTTCAGGGTCTTGTCATCTCTCTCCAACAGCAACGTGATCCTGAGCTAGGTGTGAAGTCAGTGCAGAAGCTTCTAGATGCTGTGGACACTCACATCCCAGTACCTACCCGGGACCTGGAGAAGCCCTTTCTGCTCCCTGTAGAGTCAGTTTACTCTATTCCTGGTGAGGCCCATGCTCACTTACACCTCTCACCATAGGGGCCATCTAGCTCTAGGTCCCCGATAACCCATCCTATTTCTTTCCAGGCCGGGGCACAGTGGTGACAGGTACACTAGAGCGTGGTATTTTGAAGAAAGGAGATGAGTGTGAGTTGCTGGGACATAACAAGAACATTCGCACTGTGGTGACAGGTATAAGAAGATTTCAGATCCAAGGGCATGGTCAGAATGACCCTTTCCCATGTAGATCTTGTACCTTCATTCTGCCTCAGACCCCCTTCTCTCCTGTCTTCCTTATAGGCATTGAGATGTTCCATAAGAGCCTGGAGAGGGCTGAGGCAGGGGATAACCTGGGTGCTCTGGTTCGAGGCTTAAAGCGGGAAGATTTGAGACGTGGCTTAGTCATGGTCAAGCCAGGCTCCATCCAACCCCACCAGAAGGTGGAGGCCCAGGTGAGGGCTCCAGGTGATAGTAGGCAGGGCTGAGCCGTTTCCCTTGCATAGAAGCAGGACTTCTAGCCGAGCCGTTCCGTCCTCACTGCTCCTCTCCTCTAGGTCTATATCCTCAGCAAGGAGGAGGGCGGCCGCCACAAGCCCTTTGTCTCTCATTTCATGCCTGTCATGTTCTCCCTGACCTGGGACATGGCCTGTCGAGTCATCTTGCCTCCAGGGAAGGTATGTTGGGTTTCTGGGTGGGGGTGGGGGTGGGGGAATAAAAAGAATAGAACTGGGCTGTGATGGCCCATGATTTTAATCCCAGCAGTTGAGAGGTAGAGGCATGTCTGGTCTACAGAGCTAGTTCCAGGGCAGTCAGGGGTACACAGAGAAATCCTATCTGAAACAAACAGATGTGTTTTGTTTAGATTCATGGAACATGAAGGGCTCAGAAAAACCCTGATGACTAAAACTGTATAATACCAAATTCCCAATTATGGTCCCTTTACCTTTTTCCATGTGCCTAGCAACTAGATGAAACTTCCCTGTTGTATTTTCCCACGATTTTGATCTTCACTGTTGCTAGCAGTTGAAGTACACAGTGAAGGTATCCTGTGCTGCTCCTTCTATTAGGAACTTGCCATGCCTGGAGAGGACTTGAAGCTTACCCTAATCTTGCGGCAGCCTATGATCTTAGAGAAAGGCCAACGGTTCACCTTGAGGGATGGCAACAAGACCATTGGCACTGGCCTTGTCATTGATGTACCTGCCATGACCGAGGAGGACAAGAACATCAAATGGAGCTGAGTCTGGACTTATGCTCAAGTTGTTGAGCTTAAAGCTGCCCTGGTCAGCATGCCCACTGTGGACACTAGCTGCATCCAAGCAGAGTACACCTGTGGACATTTCTCCTGCTCACAAGGAGTGGCCTGCCAGGAGAGGTAGGCAAATAAAACTGTTCATGAAAACCTCCGCCTGTGTCTTGTGCCTTCTGTGTAGTAGGTGTGGATCACTGGATTTAGAGAACTGCAGAGCTGTTTCTGGCACACAGGCCATCAGCTCAGACTCAAAAGCCATTATCAGTGCTGAGACAACTTAAGAAAAGTTGTATCCAATTTAGTGAACTTTGTGTGACTTTCTATCTAGCAAAACAACTGTTGTTTTCCCAGATTGGAGCCACCATGGGCTCAGCTTGGATGCTAATCATTTCTTTGCCTCTCGTGTGCTTAGTAAGTCAACACTGCTTCCAAAGAGAGTGGTAGCTTGCATACCTCGTGGGTTCAATTCCTGGAACCCAAAAAAGAGCTGACGTCCAGGGACAATAATGGCTAGCAGTACCTCTCCCGTTTCTATGTATACTGAACCTCGTGGGTTTCCAGCTTACCTTGTCCCTTTCTTTCACCCAGTACAATCATGCCCAGATTCTGGGGGCTTTTTCTGCCCTCCCCACAGCACATGTTCTCTCTGTATTATGGCACCAAAGTCCTGCACTAAAGAATCAAACTTATAGGCAGGTTAAGTTAGTTTAAAATTTTATTTTTTTATTTATTTTTTTTTTGATTTTTTTATGTAATAAAAAGTAAAAGTCCTTGAGGCATCTGTCTGTCGGTCTCTCACACAGGTCACTCAAGTTAATGGAGAACAGGGGGCCCAAGTTTGAGGTTATAAATAATAGAAAATAAAAGATCTTCCGTCTCCAGCGGGGGGTGGGGGGGGAATGAGAAGATGGGAGGATGAGACTGGGTGGGACCCAGCAGGGCAGAGCAAGAACCTCCCCCACCCCCCCGCTGGACCCCAGCCCGGCCCACTTGAAGGACCCCTCCCATTGAAGGTGCTTGGCAGGAATTCCCCAACTCCCCAAGGGAAAGGGGTTGGGGGCGGGGCTAGGACTGGTCCCAGCTGCTGGGGGAAGAGACATAGATCACTCTTCCCTCCACTCATGGAGGTCTCAGGTCGCGGCCAGGACAATCTTCAGTTCCCCGGGGGGTGGAAGGGGAGCTGCTGGGAGGGATGAGATTGAACTGGTTGGAGGGGAAAGAGAGAGAGCAGGAGCATTAGAACCCGAGCAAGCTGTCCCTCTGTCAATGCGTCCAGGGGGTGAGGGGTGTGGGGAGGAGCGGCCTCCTCGAGGAGTCTCAGGGGGCTGTCAGAAGCACAGGTCAATCGCTGTTTCCCAGTAGGCCAGAGCCCTTACTCAAGTTGCCCAGCTCAGCCCCCCACACCCCAGTCTGGCCCTGTCTGCTGCGCTGACCTTACCTCGGCTAAGTCAGGAGACAGTCGGGGTCACTGAGAGCTGGGGAGGCAGTGGGGAGGGGGGCTGCTGGATCACAACTGAGCGAGGACGGAGGGAAGCAAAGGACAGAGCCAGGAGCAAGCCCCTGGCGGCGGCGACTGTGGCTTCTGCCCACCCTACATACTTCACAGACAGGTGTGGGTCGGCGGGCGCCCTCTGGGACAGCCCTGCCTCCAAGACCCCTCAATCCCCACCCAGAACCCGTGCATCCTGCCCCACCTGCAGCCCCTCAGCTCTTCCATGCCAAATTCCCCCAGCTAACGAGAACTCACGAATCCTGTCATCGGCTCCTCCTGGAAATCCAGGCGCCTGGCCAGGCTGCTCACCTTGGGGGTGTCCGATGTAGGGGTAGGGTGAGGGTGTGGAAGCTGAGAGTGCAGGCACCCCACTCGGGGGCACCGCGCCTTGGGGGGGGGCCCCCATGGCCCTGGGGGGGGTGCAGCAGCATCACCTGGGGCGGGTGGGGAGCCCCAGGGTGTGGGGGCGGGGCTGCTGTGACTCCAGTTTGGACATGGGCCTGTAGAGAGAATTAGTTTCAGTGCCCAGCTTGCTAAGAGGTTCTGAGATCCCTTATCAAAGCAGCACTGCAAAGTGATACAGGCACCTCTACAACAACCCTGTAAGACCTCATCCTCTGGCAAAGACACAGAAGCAGTAAACCCCTGGGTTCCTACCTGGGTAACATGGGCCATGTTGGTGAAGCCGTGTGGCAGCTGCTGGTGGGGATGGATGGCATACACAGCAGCTGGCTGGGGGAAGCTGCTTTGAGGGGACTGGGCAGAAGGTCCCGGTGGTAGAGAAGGTGGTGTGCCTGTTAGGGCCCCTGGATGGTACAGATTCTGCTGTGGCTGTCCACTGCCCAGGTGTGGGGCCTGCCCCGCCTGGTGCTGCCAGAGTAGAAGTGAGCTATGAGTGCCACCCATCCTGCTGTGCAGGTAAACCACAGGCTCATGCCATTTCTCTGTTGAAGAATGACCCAGCTCTTTTTAAGCCCTCTTCTAGCCACCCATTCCTGGCTCAACCACTCAGACCTCCCCAACCCACTCCTGCATTACAGGCACCTGAACGGGACTGGGGGCCGCATGCTGGGATTGTGGCTGGCTCCCAGTAGGTGTGGTGGCCGGCTGCGGCTGGTGGCCATGGAGCTGCGTGGCATGGTGTGGATAGGACTGGTGAACAGTGGCTGCAGCAGGAAAGAAGGGAGACCTAGTGCTGAGCACACCAAATGAATAGTGGTACACACAGCCCAGTGACAAAGTGGGCACAACTTACCATAGAGGGCTTGGGGGGTAGGCTGCTCTGCAGAAGGGTACTGAGGAGTGGAGGATGACACGATAGCCTGGGGATGGCTTCCCGATGTCAACATTCTCGGATTACTTTGAAGCATAGGGGCGAACACCGGCTGGTGAAGCAAAGCAAAATGCTAAGTAGACCTACATCTTCTCTCAGTGCCTATGTGCATAGCAGCATGAGCCTCAGTAGTTATCTGACTTAAAGACAGTAACCACATTAATTCAGAGGGAAAAACTGAGACCAGAGGTTCAATGTCCTGTTACAGGAATTAGATCTAACACAACCAAGTCAACATTGCCAATCCCACAGCCAGTCCCACCTCTCACTGCTCCCTCACTCAGGCTGGATCTCAGAGGTGTGTGCTGTACCTGTGAAGGGTAGTGTGCCATGGGCTGCATCATTGCAGGCTGGCCTGGGAACTGCTGTGGGTTGTAGGGGATGTAGGAGGAGTAAGGTGTGGCAGCCACCAGAGGTGGGCCAGCAGCAGCAGCAGCAGCCTGCATCATCGGAGGGGCTGAGGCTGGTTGATGTTGGTCAGAGCGCTGGGGGGGAAGTGAGCCTGTGGGTGGAGGGTAAATGGCGCAAAGCTCAAACATCATTTGCCAAGAGGCACTAGGCAGCCCAACCGTTCTTCCCAACCCTGCTCACCTTTTGCACCCCGGTACTTGCCCTGCTGCCCAGGCACCGAATTGGATACAGGATATGGATACATCTGAGGCGCCTAAGAAAGAACTGGGGCTTAGCAGGTGTTCATCAACATTAGACCAGCCTGAGCTAACAATCAGCACTTTCCTTGGGCTCACTTAGTCTCTCCTACCTGCACAGCTGGTCCCATGTGGATCTGAGGTATATATGAGATGTACTGGGGACTGTAGAGCCCACTTTGGCCTGCTGTCAGCACCGGGATAGAAGGTGTTGAATGAGTACGGGGCCCTGGTGAAGTTGGAGTACTGGTAGATTTGTTCTGTAAGAGACAAGAAGAGACATTTTATTTCTGTAATCCCACTTCAGCCTTCTTAAATCCATGGAATGCTGCGTGCCAAATATATCCTACACTTTTTCCTAAGAGCTTTATAATAGCAATCACAAGATGGGTATTCTCAAATTCAAAGAGCTCTAAGTGGCTGTCTCAAATCTAGATGCCCCATGAGTATACCAGGTTAGAGCCATGTCAGTTGATTCATTGACGTTCATAGTTCTAACCCTCACACACTCAACACACCAAATAGTAAGAACCAAAGTAACCTGTCAGAATCAATAAGTAGTCTTTATCACTCAACCCCGGAGATACCACGGATTTTCCCAAAGTAGTCGAACTGCTCCTGTCCAGACTGACAGTGCCATCTCACACTATGGAACAGCATGCTAGCCCGACAGTCAAGTGCTCTCCTGTACTGCTCTACTGTCCCCTCAAGGTGACCCAAGTCTACACAAAATAGTTGCAGCTCACCACAGACAGCAGAGGCTTTGTTGGATTGAACTCCTTGGCATTGGGGTTCAATGTAGACTTCTTTACTTGTCTGTAAGAGAACGTAAACAGCTCTTGAGCCATGCTCTTCAACAGCTGATATACACCAAAGATCCTCATACCATCCACCACCACCACCACTTACTCAGTAACAGGGCCCTCCTCTTTGTCATCTCCCTTGATGAGGCCCACTGGAGGACTGCCAGTTTGGCTGGGGCAAGATGGTGGGAGCTGCTCTGGCCCCTCAGTCCCCCCTACTGCTGCCAAGGGCACTTTGTCTTCCTTATCCAATATGGATTCTGTCTTGGAGGAGACTGGGGATCCCATGGGATCTGAAGTCAATAGACCATCCACCTCTTTCTCCTTTCCTTTGGCCTCTTCTTTTAAGATCCGGGAAGGAAATGGATCCAGGCCCGTCTCAGGGGAGCTACTAGATTGAAGCTGGGAGGAGAAATAATTCCTATAGCATAGTGGCCACTCCAGACCCTTGGCTTTACCTCCCACATTCACTCTTGCTGAGTCTCATTGTTCCCATCCACCTGGCCATTGCCTCTACATATCCCATAGCCTGCTTACATCTTAGCTCCACTTACCTTAAATTGGGCTCCAAATTTCCTCAGTTCTTCCAACTGAAATCGTTTTTGTTCATTCTGAAGGCCAGGGACTGAGAAAACAGAGAGATAAGAAAATACACATTTTTTTACCCCTGAAAGATCACACAGGGCTAGTTAGTAGATCAGAACAAGTAACCAGAGAATGAGCTGTTGAGAATCTTAAATGATAAAATCCAAGGCCAGATGGGCACTGCTTTCAAATCCTAATGAACTTCCAAAGGGAAATGTTCCCTCTACTAAATGGGACTACAGAGTAAAATTGCCCTTACCTTTCCCAGCTATGCGGGCCAGCTCTTGGGCTTCCAAACTCCTACTGGACTCCTTGGTTGGGAGTTCTTTTACTGAAGAAAGAAGAGACAATTAAGATCCTGCTCTCAAGTCACATCCACAGTTCTCAAGCATTTACAACTGGTTCTCACCGTCTGTAGGGGCCAGGGAGAGTTTGGGAGATGCGGGGGAAATAGAGCCTGCTCCAGGATCCACAACTGATGATGTCACAGGGATGGAGGCAGAGGACACCACTGCTGAACCAATGGGAGGCTCAGGACAGGAAGCTGAGACTGGGGCAGGGGCAGCAGACTTGGGAGACCGTGGAGGGTACATCCGGCCCACTGCAAAAAAAGGGAGAGCTATACAATGGTTACTGCTGGTCAGGAAGTAGTACACATAGGGGAAAACCTAAAGAAAATTTACAAGCTTTTTTTACTCCTAGGACCATAATTTCCTGTGTTAAGACCAGAGCAGGTAACACAAGCAGGAAAATGGTTTCACTGGGTATTACAAAAGACTGGAAATGCTATAACTTCTACTGTTCTAAAACGTTGGTTAAAAAGAAAAAAACCTGACAATCAGCTACAACCCATGAACTGACAGGTTAGAACCCAGGAAAAGTAAAAAGTTCTTTTTCAGAAAGATTAAATTAGAACTAGAGAGATGGCTCAGTGGTTAAGAGCACTGACTGCTCTTCCAGAGGTTGAGCTCAGTTCCCAGCACCCACATGGTGGCTCACAACCATCTGTAATGGGATCTGTTGCATCTCCCAGTGCATCTGAAGACAGCAACAGTGTACTCATATACACAAATAAATTTAAAAAAATATCAAATTAAATCCAGCTGAATGTCTTTAACCCCAGCAGCTGGGAGGCATAGGCAGGTGTGTCTCTTATGTTCAAGGCTAGCCTGGTTTACAGAGTTCTAGGCCAGTCAGGGCTACACAGAGAAACTCTGACTTGAAAAAGACAGACAAAAAAATGAAAAGATAAAATCCAAGACCCTCCCCTGACACCAGGCATCAGCAAACCATCTCCCAGAATTTCAACAACTTGACTCATTTCCTACCGCCTACCTCCACAAACTACCCAAGCCTGCAGCCAGCTTCACTGAAGCTCTCTACCTGCAGATGTTGGTGGAACAGAAGCTTCTCCAGAAGGCCTATTGTTGGGTGAAGATAAAGTCTTGGCACCTCTCAGAGGTCGCTGTGCCTTGGGGGACATGCGGGAAGGACCTGTTTTTTTAATGTGAAGAAACATCTGTTTATTACAAGAACACGATACTTCTTCCTATTAACCTCACTTAAAATCCTATTAATCACCCTTCCCACTCACTTCCCTCTGCCACAAGTATGTGTTATAACCTACCTCCATTGATACCACGTGCCTCAGACCCAGGGCCAGGACTGCTATTGTCAAGATGGTGAGGGCCACGAGGTGGCAAAGAGCTAAGGCCAGGCCGTCCTCCTCGAGAACTGCTGCATCGAACTCCTCCCCGGGGACCTTCCCGAACTCGTTGAGGCAGAGGGATATACTTCCCCTCCCTGGGTAAAGATTTAAGTAAGGACAGGAGACCCCAAAATCCACACATTTTAACAACATCACCCGCCCCCACCCACCCAACTCCAGTGTTCACTCTCACACTTGACTGTCACAATCTAATGTAGCTATGGGTTTATGTCATTATTTCTCCACCCACCCAAAAGGCCAAGGGCATCAGTTTTACCATTCACCTCTCAGAAAACCCAAGGGGACACTTGAGATGCTGAGCTCACACAACTTCATTTTGTGATGGATGAAACAGCACACACAAATACACTTTTAAAAACCCAATAAGCTTTATTTACTCTTGTTGCAAATTACCAATTTTCTAGGGTTCAGACTAAACCTCAAAACTGAGAACCACTACACTCAATAAGGTGAAGTTTAACAACTGTGTACAAAAGCTCTTGCTCCCAGGCTAAGAGCCCCAAATAGTCTTGGCTGCCCCAAGTTACCTGGATACCAAGCTGGGGCTCTCCCGCCCAGACCCCTGCCGCTGAACTGCGCTGTGCTTCTCCTCCTCTGTTCGCCCATCGTCATTTTCCATGGCAATCCGTAGACGGTACTGGGGACTAGACTCAATCTCTCGAGCCAACTGAGCCGCTCGAAGTTCCCGCTGCCGAAACTCTTCAGAGTTGTCCTTTTCTAAGGGAACCCTGAGAGTGCACCCAAATATATCACCATCTCAGTGCACATAAACAATGAAAGGACACACTGCTGTAATTATATGACCAGTTCAAGTCTGTGGCATTCCAGCTAATACTTCAGGGTTTTGGTTTTTTAGTTGCATTAAAGGCTGAACCCAGGTCCTTATGTCAGACAAGTGCTCCATTACTGAACTTAACCTCAATTTAGTCAGTATATATTCAACAGACAGTTGCCAAATCCTAGGCAAAGCACCAGGATATGTTCTGAAGCTGATACTTTGGGGGCTCAGGTTAGGTTAGGCTGGCCAGCAGCAAGCACAACCCCAGCCAGCTTGTTTTTGGTTTTCTAGTAGTAGAACTACAAGGTTGACCATGACACTTATCTTTTTAAAGAGCCGTTGGGCATAGAACTCAGGTCCTTATGCTTGTATAGCATGTACTTTAAACTGAGCTACATTCCCAGATTAACAAGAAAGCAATTCAGCAGGCAAACCAGGAGAGAGGACTACTTATAAACCAAGAAAAACACTATACAACAACTGTCTCATTCAGAGGTCTGCCTCACTAAATAGTAAGCCCAACACATAAGCCACCCAATTTCACCACCCTCAAACCTCCAAAACGCTTACGTGTAAGAGGATAGACTGCTGTCATAGGTGGTCTTCACGCCATAGTTCTCCTCATTAAATTTGAACATCTCATTGGGATCCCATCCATTGGACTAGTGAACAAGAAGAATGTTTAGAACTCAGCAAGAAAAAACATGGTATGCAGTTTCCTCTCCACCAAGTTAAAAACTTAAACAATTCCTGTACAAACTGAACACACCGACATGCATTCAGTAACAAAATTTGTTTCTGAGAAACGGTCTTGTGCTCCAATTGCAAAGAAGACGCAAGGACTGACTGCCTTGAGCACTTGGTTCTCTTGCTTCCACATATTAAACTCTGGAATTACAGCTCTCTATGAGTTGGCTTTTTTAACAAAAGAAACTCAAGGGCTGGAGAGATGGCTTAGCATTCAGGAGCATTGACTGCTCTTCCATCGTGTGCCTGAAGACAGAGACAGTGTACTTACATATATAAAATAAATTAATCTTTAAAGAATAAAGAAGGAAATTTAAAAAAAACCCTTTTTTCCTCTTTGCATTTGTGGATCTGTTCCTGTGGTACAATAGGCATGTCAAAGTCTGAGGATGATCTGCAGGAATCTGTTCCTTTACACCACTTGGTTGGTGGCAGAACCTTTATCTGCTGGTCTACCTTGTCAGTCTAATTTATAACTTTAAACTCATTGAAGCAGCAGTGTGAAGAAGTATGGACCTACACAGCAGTTATCTTAGGCACCACTTCTCTCCTCTGCTTTTCTTTAAAGACAGACTTTTTGTTATATAGTCCAGATTGTCCAGGACCTCACAATTCTTCTGCCTCAACTTCTCCAAAGCTGGATTACAAGTATGGATTATTCCAGGCCCATCTTATACTTTGTACTATAATAACAAGTGCTGTCGTGGAGAAACGTTAACGGTTTCAATGCAGAGGATGCAAAAACTGACCATTTTTTTCTACCCAAGAACAGACCTCAAAACAAGGATGAACACTCTCCTCCAAACAAATACACCCCAACAAAAAGTAATGAGAGTTCACATCAACAACCCATGTTGACCACAACTTGCAGCCTGCCTGTTCTCAGGATCAGAGAACATACCATGTCGGATTCCAGATCATAGTCATCACTGTTGCTGTCACCACCTTCCCAACGTTGAAGCACCTTCTCTTTGTGTTCTCCATTCACCTTAGAGTTCATGGCAATGGCCGAGTCAGTGAACTTGTCTGTTGGCAGAGGAGAGGAAGAGTCAGGTGATCCATCCCCTTCTCCTCCTCCACACCCTGACCCCATGTAGTTTAACAAAAAAAAATTAAACATCAGATTTAGTTTTATAGGAGCAGGTAGGAGTATTGAAACAGATCTATCTAGATTGGCTGGTGAATGCTAGTAATGCTAGCACTCAGAAGCAAAGGAAATTTGATCTCTGTGAGTCTAAGGAGGCTAGCCATATATACAAAGACCCTTCCTTAACAGAAAAACAAAAAGCCCCAATGTAATAACGCAAAAGCTAAAGTTGAAAGCATGAAACATGAAAACAGGAGTACCTATACCACTAGCCACATTCACTGGACTCTATTAGGCATCAAGCTATGTTTCAAGAACAACTCAAGTCATCTCTACTGAAAAAGGTACAAAAAAAAAAAAAAAAAAAAGAAAAGACAATGTGTTCAATCTGTGAGCTTTCTCTATTCAGTTTCTTGACACAACAATACAGAACAATACCTTTAGTAGCATAATTGAAGTCAACATTTCGGAAGTGGACAAGCAGAACATCACTTGGTTTAAACACCATAGTGTCCACAATGTCTTCTCGCCGAGGCCCACCTGCTGGCTCAGATGCTTTCCGATGTACTGCGTCTACTGCCAGTTCAAACTACAAAAGTCCCATACCCAACATTCCAGGATCAGTATCACAGGAAGGAAAAGATGGCTTCTCTCTTAAGCCTTTCTAGTCTTTCAATGTCAAATTCTCATGTTGCCCTGCATTTTTCAACATCAGCCAGAGAATTTAGCAAAAGCCTCAAAACTGCCTGCTGTCACTCAACACACACCCTCAATTTCACTCATACAAAGCTTCAGAACTTCCTAATTTGAGTGCACTGACCTTTGAGCTCAGAGTCTTGAAAATGCCCTCGTAAGTGGTGCCATTTTTCACCTTTACATCACAAGTAGAACCCTAGCAAAGGGAAAGATTAAGTCACTTTAAGAAACTGAAACAGCATATTCCTCAGACACCCAAAGTAATCTCACTTACCACTACAGCTGTCAGGAAATGCAGCATTCTGGAGTTGTTATAGACACCTTCAAACACCTGTCACACGAGAAAAAAGGGCACCAGGTGAATACTCTCTTCCCAGACTGTCCCCTGAGTATCTTTACAGAAGGGAAAAAAGGCACTCACGGGTGACTGTGGGGGTCCCTTTCCGGTGGTCTGTCCTCTGTTAAGAGAGAGAAACAGTTTTCATTAACAGTGAACCCTAGAACAACGTAACATGTCAACTTGCTGATCTAGGCTATTAACTAGCAAGACTTTTCAAATTCTCACATTAAATAGGAAAATAGGCATTATCAATTGCTAAAGCATTTTCTCTGAATTCAAAATTTTAAAAAAGCCGACAAAAAAAAAATCCAATAAACAATAGCTGTCAAATGTTCTTAACAGCCAATGCAATACAACCCGACTTCCTCTAAGGGGACAGTACTTCACTCTGCCAATAAGCCTCTGTTATAGTATTAAACCAATAGCCCATTCAGTTGTGAAGGTGAAAGCTCAGGCACCCCAAATGCAGCACTACTGAGCTTAGACACATTACCTCCCAAAGGAAAAAAAGCACTTTCAGGAGCCTTGGATTCCAAATCCCAGGAGGGGTATACTCTCCACACCCCACCCTTTCGCCCTCATTATTTTCATTCAGCCTGTTACCCACTCTGAAGGGATCCCCAAACGCCAGGTAACACAGCTCCTCGACGGCTGATGTAACCGGCAGTTGAAGAGGGCGAGGAGGGGGCCGTTGGCGGGGCTGGGGGACCGCGCAGCCGCAAAAACCATCCACCGGGATGCCTCGCCCGGTCTGCGCCTGCGCATTAAAGCTCATCGCCCTCCACCACCCGCTCTAGAACAGAAGCCACTGCGTGCGCCTGCGTTTCAAGCCTCTCTATCGCACTGACAAACCGAGAAAACCGAGGGCACCCATTTCTCACTCACCAACACCAGACGCCCCTAAACCCTCCAAGCAACCCCTCCCTCCTCAGCCTCTGCTCTACGTGTTACCGGGGCAAGCCAATGCCCGAGTCATAAGACAGCATCCGCGCGCACGCACGTACGGACAGGGAGCGCGCGCGCAGGAGCTTCCCAGCCTGCAGTCTTCCCAGTAGCTGCTGCTTCCGCGCCCCCGCCCACCTCGTTCCCCTCTTACTGGCTACACCGGGAAGAGGAGGGAACAAGCGGCTCCCAAGTCCCTCCCTCCCAATTGGTCAAACTGTGGGCCGCGCGCCCCCCCTCTATTGGCTACAGCCGGGGACCCCTTCATGCAGCTGACTCCCCATTGGCTGAAACCGGGAACCGCGAGATCCTTCGTGGTAATGGAGCAGGGGACCCCATCACCTCCTCAACCCCCCCAACACCCTTTTCCGACGGAGCTGGCGGGACGCGCCCCGCCTCCCCTCAGGGCCCAGACTCTTAAGCGGTGACTAGGCCCAGAGAGCCGAACACTGCCCCAAAGCTCCTAGAGACCGCTCGGAGATCTTTCTCTCCGACCTGTTGGCACGAGGGTCTACCTCATCCTTCACGGGGTTCTGGGGCCCAAGAGCCCCTCAACAGCACCAAGCCCGGGCGCGCCTCCATCAAAGCCGAGTCGCTGCCTCCTAGGCTCTCCCCAGCCAGGAAGTGCCGTCCTCACCTGACGCTGCCGATAGCCACTGCCCCTGGCCGCTCTTGATGCTGTGGCGGCGCTGGCGCCGCCAAGATGCTTTCGGCTCCGCGACGGAGCCCGCTGCCGGCAGCGGCTGCAGGCCCCAGGCACGGAGAGACCGCTGCGGGAGGCCCCGGGGGAGCCGCGGTGGCGGGCAGCGGTCCCGGGAGGCCGCCGTTGGGAGGGCTGGCCCCGCCGGGAGGCCGGCGAGCCACGGCCTGTTGCGTGGGGGGCGGCTGCTGTGGCTGGGAGGTCTGTTGTGGCGGCTGAGGCTTCAACATGATGGCAGCGTCCGGAAGAGCAATAAGAGGGGAGGGAAAGAGGGCCTGGGGCTGGGCCCCTGCTGGAGAGCGCGGGAAGCGAGAGAGATCGCCAAGCAGGGGACCCGCCGTTGGCGGGCGGGGGGAGCCCCGCGGTGTCAGGGGTGGATCGAGAAGACGGCGGCGCGAGGAAGCGCCGCGAGGCGGAAGGGGAGGGGGGATCTCGCGGGCCGGTGGATAGCGAGAGGGCGCGAGCCGGCCTGGCGCGCGTGCGCGTCTCTGGAGAAGGAGAGGGAGGAGCGCGGGCGGAAGCGCCGGCGGGGGAGGGGCGCGGGGAGCGCCGCCAGGCGGTTAGTTCCGGAAAGAAGAGGCTCGAGTTGTGGCTCAGACCGGTCTAGCCCTTAGGGCGGAAGAGGAGCCGCGCAGGCGCTTAGAACACCTCTAGGTTCCGAGCCACCTTAAATGCTGGCGGCCGCCGTTGCTTCACAACGAGTGGGAGGGGTCAAAGCCGGGAAGGGGAAGTGCCGGCGGATCGCCCCTCCCACGCTGTCTGCGTAACTTCAGAAAGTCTCCGCGGTGGTGTGAGGTGTCACGTCGTAGCGCGAGGTTCTTCCGCCACTGGGTGACCGGTGGGCGGAGTCTTGGGGCCAAAAAAAAAAATCCCTAGGACAGCAAAAACCTAGTACAGGTAACTTAAAGCAGGTGGGTTTTTAAAAGTTGTTCTTCATCTTATCTGCTTTAAAATATTAATGAGCGTTAGAATGACTACTTTGAGCGTATGTGCATCCCTAACATATGTACCCAGTTCTAAATTGAAATTCAGTGATTGTTCTTTCCGGGATAGCAAGCCCCTGAACAGTATCAATACAGGCTGTCTGAAGGCTAGACTTCCTAAGAGTATATTACAGAATCCAGCCCAGGCTGCATAGCAAGCCACTGTCAGAAACTCTTGATACAGTGCTTCCCTATTAAGGCAGCCCTCGTTCAAAATTAGGGCAGCTGTGGTGGTTCAAAACTAATCCCAGCGCTAGGAAGGAAAGGTAGGAGGATCAAAAGTTTGAGGCCAGCCTGGATTATATAATAAATTCCAGGTATGCTGGGCAGACCCTATTTTAATAGGAAGAAAAGTTGAACATTGGTCCATACTTTGGACACAAGAGTAACTAAGCCACTCAAAGCTCAAGCTAGTGGAAGATTTATATAATTTGACCAGAGGTACTTGGTAAAACACAGAGAACAGGAAAATGGGTTTCTATACAGATGGAGTAGTTCTGACATGACATAGAAAAAAATGGAGTTTGGATGGATCATGAAAGTCTCACTATATAGCTCTAGCTGGCTTTGAACCTGTGTCCACCAGGGTGGTCTTAAACTTACAGAGATTTGACTGTCTGCCTCCTGAGTGCTAAGATTAAGACGTACATCATCACATCCAGGTTTTATCATGGAATGTTAACCTAAAATCCCATTATTGATTAACGTAATGCAAAAACTAAATCTACGATTAGGCGGGCACAAGAAACAATATAGCTGTACAGATGAGCCCAAATCTACTTTAGACTAATAACCCATTGGAGGCAGAAAAATGGAATTAATTTAAGGTCATCCTTACATACTTAGTTTGAGGCCAGCAGGTCAGGTGAGTCTCTGCATACACTTCCTAAAAGGTATGGGAGCAGGGGAAAGATAAATCATTTGGTAGCAGTGTGCAAAATAAAAATTGGTGTGTGGATGTTTTGCCTTGCAGGTAGGTATGTTAGTGTTCTCTCTCTCTCTCTCTCTCTCTCTCTCTCTCTCTCTCTCTCTCTCTCTCTCTCTGTGTGTGTGTGTGTTGGCTTCAAAAGTCAAAATCGGTTATCAGGTTCCCTGGGACTGGAGTTAACAGTTGTAAGCTTCCATGTTGTTAGGTTGCTGAGAATCAAAGCCAAGTCCTCTGGAACTGAGCCATCTCTCCAGCTCCCAGATTTTTACAATTTTATTTTATGCATATGTCAGTATTTCAGAGATGAAGACAGGAGAATCAGGAGTTCTAGGCAAGCTTCATCTGTATATCAAGTTTAAGATCACCCTGAGCTAGATGTATCAGAAAAGAATTTCTTAAGTTGAGATTTAGTTCAGTGCCAGAGCATTCGCCTAGCATGTGTGAGGCACTGTACTGGAAACCCAGCATGGCAAGACAGAAGATGTTTAGGAACTAGCTGGAAGGGGCTCTGGTGGTGGTTCAAACCACAAGATAAATGACAATAATAGATGATAACTCATAGAATAATAGATTTAAAACATGGTTGCAAGTTGGGCATAGTGACATAAACCTTAAATCCCAGCATTCAGATGAAGAGACAGGTGCATCTCTGTAAGTTCCTGGACAACCTGGTCCTCATAGTGAGCTCCAGGGCTTTGTAGACCTTGTCTCAAATTTAAGAAAAAAAAAAAAAATGGTGAGGGAGGGGGCTGAAGAGAGATGGCTCAGTGGTTAAGAGTGCTTACTGCTCTTCCAGAGAGGTCCTGCAGGATATTTGGTCACATTGTAAACTTCAAGATTGTGAACTGGAAAAACCTTGTAGTGTGGCTCAGCACTAGCACACGATTTTTATCCAAGAGGTTCCTGCTCACTGTAAACAGGTCGTTGTGGTACGGCTCAGCCCTGGAATATACTTTAATCCAAAGAGCTTTCTGTAAACAGGATTAAATAAACTCAATGATAGGTCAAGAGGCTGAGCAAGCAACCAGTTGAGAGGGAATTAGCAGAAAGAAGCAGAAAGGAGAGACTTGAGTTGAAGGGTATTTAAGACAGTGTGGAGAAGGAGAGGGGGCCTTTTCCTTCTGGGAGGTGGGTGGAGTAGAAAGGTCAGCTGGGGGCTTTCTTTGCCTCTCTGAGATAGCAGGTTTTTACCCTAGGGTCTAGCTCTTGCAGTCTTCTTTGGTAAGTCAAATGGCTAGGCACCAATTTGTTGTTTTTAAAAACAAAAATCCCAGCCATTTGACCTTATGTCTGTATTAGAGGTATTAAAGGTATGTGCTAACACACCACAACTGAAAACAGCTTTTTTCAGTAGATAACACAATCTCTGTTTCACAGTGTGATCAGATATCCTGCAACAGCCCTGAGTTCTGTTGTGCGGTGGGCAGTTTACAACTATCTGTACTCCTTGCAGCTCCAGCTTCAGGGTGTCCCACATCATCTCCATCTTCTGGGTGGACTCTCTTGGCACCTGGCTATGCGTTATATATATTCCAACAGACAGACAGATAAATAAATATAGTTTTAAATTATAAACTTAGACATAAGCCGTAAACACCATTTGGTACTTGTAAAGTTAGGGGAAAGAGAGAGTCAGCCACTTGACCATGTGTGTTGACACTTCAGTTTTGTGGGCTCAAGTGGCTCATCAGTTACAAATGTCTTAGGGTTTACTGCTGTGCGCAGACACATGACCAAGGCAAGTCTTTTTTTTTTTTTTTTTTTTTTTGGTTTTTCGAGACAGGGTTTCTCTGTATAGCCTTGGCTGTCCTGGAACTCACTCTGTAGACCAGGCTAGCCTCGAACTCAGAAATCCGCCTGCCTCTGCCTCCCAAGTGCTGGGATTAAAGGCATGCGCCACCACCGCCCGGCCCAAGGCAAGTCTTATAAATGACATTTAATTGGGGCTGGCTTACAGATTCAGAGGTTCAGTCCATTATCATCAAGGTGGCCATATGGCAACATCTAGGCAGGCATGATGCAGGCAGAGCTGAAAGTTCTACATTTTCATCTAAAGGCTGCTAGTGGAAGATTGACTTCCAGGCAGTGAGGATGACGGTCTTAAAGCCTGCACTTACAGTGACACACCTATTCCAGCAAGGCCACACCTCCAAATAGTGCCACTGGGCCAAGCATATTCAAACCGAGACAAATGTGTATTGTTTTTCCAGAGAACCTGGGTTCAGTTCCCAGAACTCATGTCAGGCAGCTTATAATTGCCTGCAACTCAAGCTCCAGAGGGTTTACTGCCTCTGTTTTCTATGGCTACCGACAAACTTGGCATCAACTCACAGATAGAAACACACATGATTGAAAATAAAATCTTTAAGGAAAGATTCTTTAGTTTCATTAATGTGTTAGGCAAATAGTATCTATCCACACTGTCCCTTTACTGCCTGCCTGTTCCTCATGAGAATTTTCATTTAAAACCTGCTTTTTTAAAAATTGAGACTGGGCCTGGTGCAGCCACCACTTGCTCTAGTCAGTTAAGGCCTAGTAAGAGACAAAGGCTGGACCACTTATGGATACTTCTTTTCACTCTCCTCTGATGCCCTCCTTGGGCCATATCAAGGCCTTTGGGAAGGAAATATCACTCAGGCTGTGTGATAAGTGGTTTAGCTGAATTTGCCTTGTCTAGATGCCACTCTCTTTGCTTGTCTTAGGTGAGGCATATGGCCTCTTTGTGCTTGATTGCTGGGATTACTGATCAGACACAATTTATAAACAGCCAGTGCTCAGTGCTGCTCCTTGTGGTTGTGGTTAGTCTCATCTTGTAGCCTCCAGTGGTCTTGAACTCTTTATTTTATTTACTCTTATGTGTATGAGAATTTTCTCTTACATGTATATGTGTGTTCTGCATACATGTGTGGTACCTTCAGAGGCCAGAAAAGGGTGTCATCTCCTAGGACTGTGTTTACAGGCTGTTGTGAGTTGCCATATGGGTGCTGAGAATAAACCTAGTTTCCTTATAGAAACATCAAACATTCTCAAAAGCTGATTCATCTCTCTAGTCCCTCTATCCCCTTCCCCCACACTCTTTAAGCCAGCATCTTCCTATGTAACCTAAGAGACCCTGGATCTCAGATCTGCCTGCCCTTGTCTCCCAGGTGATGGTATATGTATATATATATTATCTTCCAGGCCATTCGGGATATATAGCAAGACCCTGTCAAAAACAAAAAGTAACAAAGAGAAATTTCCCAACTTGGAGGAGGGAAGATTTTGTATGTCAATACATTTTTGCAGCCTACCTGCGGGAATCTTTTGGTTGGGTAAGTTCTAAGGTCTGTTGCTGTCCTACATCAGGTAGAGTAGGACTCTGCAACAGTGTGCTGCTTCTAAACATCTTTTCACCATCACTGGCAGCAAGAGCTACCAGAACCCTCACTGTAAAAAGGTAGGAGCACTTCAGTTGTACCTGCACCATCAGCTTGGTGGGTATACGCGCCTTTCTTGAGTATTTCCTCCACTTTCTTTCCAAAGGAAGGTTCTGGCTCTCCTGTTTCTTTCCCAGTTGACATCCAGGCTCAGTCTCCATAGTTACAACCCTTGGGGCAAAGCAGTGAGAGAAACAGCAGATGATTTCTTAATTTGTTTTAACTTTTATTATTGTATGTTGCCCTCTATTTTCTTATTTTTTTGTGTCAGGTTCTCACTCTTGATCCCCCTGCCTCAGCTTCCTAAGCATTGGAATTGCAGTCGTGTACACAGTTGAGGATTCCAGTAGTTGACACTCTAACAACTTCCCTACTGATCTACTCCCACTCTGTTCCCTGAGAGTATGAAGACTCTCAGGAATCACATCAGCATTTTCTGGCACCGCCCACCAAGAACTGACCCACATTCTACCTGAACCTGACGCTCCTGGGCCTCTGCTACTCTGATTTTATCTCCACTCGTTCTGTAAACACAGCCTCAAGATCGATCCCAGTGCTTCCAGAAAGTTTACCGCAGTCCTGAAATAGCAGTTGGCCTGGAAACAGAAAAGGATGAAATGCAAGAATTGAAAAATTGCAAGGAAGGCTAGGAGGTAGTGCATGCCTGGAGTCCCAGCACTTGGGATGCAGAGGCAGGCAGATCTCAGTGAGTTCAAGGCCAGCCTGGTCTTCAACAAAGCTAGTTCCAGGACAGCCAGAGCTACACAAAGAAACTCTGTCCTGAAAGACAACGCAAAAAGATTTATTTACTTTGTTCTATATGCTTTGGTGTTTTGCCCACATGTATTTCTGTGTGAGGGTATCAGATCCACTGGAACTGATGTTACAGACAGTTGTTAGCTGCCAGTTGAGTTCTGGGAATTGAACATAGGTCCTCTACCACTGAGCCATCTCTCCAGCCCTCATCTCAAACTCTGGAGGCTGAAGCAGTAAGATTGAGAGTTCAAAGCTAGTGGTACAAGCCTTTAATCCCAGCACTTGCGAGGCAGAGGCAAGCAGATCTGTATGAGTTCAAGGTCCTGGTCTACAGAGTGCGTTTCAGAACAGCAGGGAGTAAACAATGAGACTCTGTCTCGGAAAAACAAAGACAAGGACTGGGGAGGTGATTCAGTTGTACAGCATTTGGCCACCATATTAAGGCTCTGGGTTTTCTTGCCAGCACTGCAGATGATTGACAGATCAAAGACAAGATACATAAAGAGTTTTATGCCTAAAAATCTGAGCTTGGTGTTTAAGAAAAATGCTTCAGATATCATTTCTAACCTTTCCATCCATATCTTTTATAAAAATCATTTTCTATGTATATGGGTTTAGCACCATGCATGTGCCCAGAGTGCCAGAAGTGGGTAATGGATCTCTTGGAACTGGAGTTGCAGATGCCTGTGAGCAGCATGTGTGTGTATGAGAGTTAAACCGGGGTCCTCTAGAAAATTAGCAAGTGCTCTTAACCACTTATCTCTTCTGCCCCTGCATCCTTAATATGGACTGGCCCGAACTCGAATGTTTCCTATCAAATCACTCCAGTGAAAAACAGCCCGTATAATCTCAGACCATACCCCCAGACTTAGTGTAAAACCCTACTGGGCCTGAGCTGGGCAGTGGTGGTGCACGTCTTTAATCCCAGCACTTGGGAGGCAGAGGCAGGCAGATTTCTGAGTTCAAGGCCAGCCTGGTCTACAGAGTGAGTTCCAGGACAGCCAGGGCTACACAGAGAAACCCTGTCTCAAAATAACCAGAAAAAAAACAAATAAACAAAAACCCCTGTAAACCCACTGTGTCATGAAGAGCCCACACTTAATCCTTTATTTCTTGTTTAGTTGGTTTTTGTTGTTATTGTTGTTGCATACCTTAAATCTAAGCACTTGGAAGGCAGAGGCAGGTGGATCTCTGTAAGTTGCAGGCCAGCCTGGTCTAATTGGCAGGATCTAGGCCAGTCAGGGCTATAGTGTGGGACTTCTTCTCAAAAGAGGAAAAAAACATTTTTTGTCTGCATTTTGCTCATTTACTTGTGTCTGGAGGACAGGCACACCATGGTTTCAGTAGAGGTCAGAGGACAGGTTACAGGAGTTCTTTCATTCCACATGAGGGACTGAGGGGCTGGAACTCAGGTCAGTCTTGGTGGTAAGTGCCTTTGTCTGCTGTGCTATCTAGCTAGTTTCCACACTTCCTCATTAAGTTCATACAAACCAGTGAAGGTGAAGTTTCCCTTCAGAAGAAACCCCTGATTTCATGTTTGCAGATTCCAAACCCCAGCGTTTGCATAGTGCTCACTCCTGGAGGCAGTGTAGCCTTGTCCTCAAAGTGCCCTGCTTTCAGAGGTCCTGGGTCGCTATCACATCTGTCCTTTTCTCACTCTGGGATCCTCATTCACAGTGCTGCTTCTCTTTTCTACATTAGATGTGTAAAACTGGATGGCTCATCGAATTAAGACAGCTGCGGCCAAGCCTGACAGCCTGAGTCTGATCACTGAGCCACACATAGTAAACAGAGAGAACCTGCACCATGCACCACCACATTATCTTCCAGCCCTCAGAACCCCAGAACTAAAAAAATACTTTTTAAGTGCTTGGGATCAAACCCAGGGCAGTGCACTTGCTGAGAAGAATTCTGTTGTGTTACATTCCTAGCCCTTTGTTGTTTGAGGTAGGTGTTTGCTATGTAAGGCAGAGCGATGTTGAACTCTCCAGCCTTCACCTTCCTTCTCCTGGGATCACAGGTGAGCACTGCCGTGCACAGCTAAGCCTCTAGCTAACTGTATGTATTCCTGTGTGTGCAAATGCACATGAGTGTATGTAGATACGTATATGTGCACATGTGTGGAGCGTTCACATGTGTACATATGCAGGTTAGAGGACAACTTGGGGATCCCCATGTTTTTTCCTGAGATAGGGTCTCTCACTGGATTGGAGCTCCTATAACCCAGGCTGGTCTCACACCCCCTGTGTAACCAATGATAACCTTGAGTTCCTGACTGTAAAGAGCATTCTTGTGAGGTCTGACTGGACCCAGCATAGGCTAGATGACCTAGCAAAAGGCCAGAGGGACAGAACCTAACTATTAGATAAAGAGTGAAACCAGATATGTGGTGTGTGAAGAGTGCCATAGATAGATAGGGAAGCCCCAGGGCGTTCCCTGGTTGGAAGTGAGCTTAAAAACCCCAAAGAAACTCCACTCTCGAGTCCATCATGACTAGGCCCCCGACTCCACGCCAGTCTGGACTCTGATGAGACTCAAATGATCATCCAATACCCCACTGCACTGGGTATTGCCAGCGGAGCAAGACTCGCTGAGGCCACAGCCAAGGCCAAAAGAGGTGACAGAGAAGTCCGAGCCTGAACCTGAGCCAAGAACAGGTTGTATTTATGAGTGACTGAGTGATGTGGATAGTAGCAGCCATAGCTTTAGTGTGTGCCTTCCTAGTTTGGTTTTGCATGTGTGCTGTGACTCTATTATATGACACTGTGACTTTCTTATATGAACCCGATATTGAAAGTAAAGCGTTTGAAAGACCAGATCTCGACTCTTGCCTGTCTGTCATAACTCCCGAGGCACCTCCTGTCAGAATCAACTGACAGTCTGGGATATAAGTGCTCGAGACACTGACCCTCTTGCCTCTGTCTTCCAACTGCTGGGGTTACAGGCTTGTGCCACCACTCCTGGCCTTCCAGTGTAACGCCGTAGCATATTTACATGGTGTGTGGTGGCCAGGTCGGAGTACTTGGCATATGCATTACCTCAAGTATTCATTTGTTTTTGCTGAGAATCTTCAAATATTTTGGTTATTTAACAGTATTTGATTAGTTGTTGCTAACCACAGTTGAACTGCTCTGCTACTGAGAGATAATGTCCTTCCTGTGCGCTGTGCCTCTCTAGTCCCTTCTTTCTCCAGGCTCTGGCTACTCTGCCATGAGCTCTGACTTGAAGCTTCTCCACAGTGAAAGCATGAGCTCTTTCTGTGCCTGAGTTACAGTCCTCTTTACTTTATTTTCCCTAATTTCTCTCCCTCTTTTTTTAAAAGTGTATATGTACATGTGTGTGTGTGTGTGTACGTGTGTGACCATGCACGCATATAGGTACACAAGCACGCATGTGGAGGTCAAAGGTGGGTGTCCACCTTCACCTTCTGCCTTGTTTGAGACAGTGTCTTATTTGCCACTGTGCACATGGAACACTGGCCTGTGCACCTCCAGAGGATTCTTCTGTCTTCCACTGGGCTAGAGGAGCACTGGGCTTACAGACTCAAGATGCCATGCCCAGCTTTCACGTGGTTTCAGGGGTTCAAGTGCAGGTCCTCCTATATGCACATCAAGCGCCTTTATCGCTGAGCCACCTCTCCAGCCTCTTCATTTTTTAGCCCTGTTCCTGTCTGCTCTCCAGAGCTGGTTCTTATTTTGGGCAGAATGTTGAGATTCATTCTTTTGTTTGTTCATCAATGTTAACTATTATGTGCGATGAACTATGGGAAGCAGAGAGAGGCTTGAGTGAGTGTGTGCTGATACAGGCATGGCCATGTCAGTGACCCCACAGACCCTCATGAAAATGGCAATGCCTCTCTCTGGTCTATGTACAGACATTGATAGTGTGTGCAGAATATGTCCACCATGACTTTCTCCTCCAACATGCATTTACAGCCTGAAGACTGCTCCCCTAAAGGGTCTGGGCTCTCTGTTCAACTGCATATAATAAACATACTGAAGACTCAGAGAGCCCAGTCCACCCAAACCAGCTTTCTGTGCATGTGACCATTCTTCATCCCCTCATCACCTCCAGCCAGCTCAAGCCTCTGAGGTTACAAGCTAGCAGTGCAACAGTTGTATTGATTGTGACAGTTGATATTGTCCGTTATTGACGAGTGATCCCACCAAATAAGAAGCAGTTATCCTTCACACAAATGTTTTCCCTAAAGGAAACTCTTCCCTAAAGGTCATTTTGGTAAAAGTGTCAAAAGACCAGAGTGCTGATGGAAATGTAGACACTAAACGCAGTTCTTACAAGATTTTATATGGGAAATCAAAAATTTCCTGGGAAGTGAGCTTAGAGGCTATTGTGATTTGAATGTGTAAAATGTTCCTCATAGACTGGTGTGTTTGAATACTTGGTCTGCAGCTAATGGCACTGTTTACGAAAGGTCATTATCCTTTTCTGAGGCCTTGATGGAGCAAATGAGTCATTGGGATGGGCCTTGTATCTGACTCCTTCCTGTTCACCCTGGTTAAGTGTGGATACAATGTAACCTACCAGGTTTCTGCTCAGCTGCCATGCCTTCCTGCCACAATGGACTGTATCCCTCTAGAACTGTAAGCCAAAATAAAGCTTTTCTTAAGTTGTTTCAATTAGAATATTTTATTACAGTGACAGGAAAAGTAATTAAGAAAGAGGTCATTCATGTATATTCTGAAAAGACTCTGGGTATATTCTGTCCATGTCCTGAAACTTTGTGAGTTACCCACGGTGGATGCTAGGAACCGAACTCAGTTCTTAAGATCAGGAAGTGCTCTTGACTGCTAAGCCATCTCTCCAGCCTTTGTCCTAAAACTTTGAATGAAACTGGTTAACTTTTCCTGAGGAGACATGTCTCCAGATAGGGCATTAAGGCAAACCAAAGTACCAGTTCTATCAAAACCCAGGTTAGTGAAACAGTTTATTGGGGTTACTTACAGGTATAAATGGTCAGT
Organism: Rhabdomys pumilio; assembly: GCA_030674055.1. NCBI lineage: Eukaryota > Metazoa > Chordata > Mammalia > Rodentia > Muridae > Rhabdomys > Rhabdomys pumilio. The sequence continues at coordinate 114,504,007 of JANHMN010000003.1, forward strand.
TATAAGGGCAAAGATGACCTACTCCAGTATGGTTGGTGACTGGTGGAAGCTGTATCCCTTGGAACTCCCTGAAGGACTTCCAAACAGTGTAGTAGGTCAGAGAGTACCTTCTTCACAGCAGTATTTACAATTGGTATAACCTTAGGGAAGAGCCTGGTGAGACTTGTAAGTTTCAAGAACTTTCCTGTGACTAGTAAGTTGTTTCTTGAGTGTTTACTTTTTGAATTTGTTTGTTTTTTGGTGCAGATTTTTATTTGTTTGTTTTTGAGACAGGGTTTCTCTGTGTAACCCTGGCTGTCCTGGAACTCAGTTTGTACAAAGACTTAGAGATCTACTTGCCTCTGCTTCCTCAGTGTTGAGACTAAAGTTGTAGTTGTGTGCCATTATACTTGTCTTACTTTCTGAATCCTTTTTGGTTTTTGGAGACAGGGTTTCTCTGTGTAGCCCTGGCTGTCCTGGAACTCACTCTGTAGACCAGGCTGGCCTCGAACTCAGAAATCCACCTGCCTCTGCCTCCCAAGTGCTGGGATTAAAGGCGTGTGCCACCACTGCCCGGCTTACTTTCTGAATCTTAATGGTTCAGAATGGTTTCTGTTCAAAGAAAACTGCCACACAACAAAGGCTAAATTCAAAATTAATGTACTAAATTGTTTGTTGGGGGAAATTTTGAGAGAGGGTTGCCTACTCAGGCTGGAGAGATGGCTCAGTGGTTAAGAGCGCTGACTGTTCTTCCAAAGGTCCTGAGTTCAATTTCTGGCAACCACATGGTACCTCACAACTATCTATAATGTGATCCAATGCCCTTTTCTGGTGTGTCTGTAGAAAGCAACAATGTGCTCACATAAAATAAATAAATAAATCTTTAAAGAGAGAGAGAGAGAGAGTTGCCTCTAGACTGTGGCATGGTATTCTTCATTGTCTGAAGAATGATCTACAATGACAATAATGATATATAATGATAATAATGATGATGATATCATCTTCATCATCTAGACAGGGTCTCACTATGTAGCCCTGGCTGGCCTAGAACTCACAGAGACCCTCCAGCTCTTGCATCCTGAGTGCTGGGATTTAGAGTGTGCAATACTACTCCTAGCTCCATGTTTTTGCTTTTGAATGAATTTATTGAATATATAACAACAAAAGCAAATGAATAAATAGTAAGCAGCAGATAGAGGCAGTAGAGAGACAGCAAAATATCAAGACCCATCCTCAAATTATCCAACATGTCTAAAGTAACTCCACTGAAAAAACTAAAGGAAACATCCTCGATTAGGGATTATAGAAATGGGCTGGGGAAGCCCTACTGGAGCAGCAAGCTGAAGTTCTAGAAGAGCCCCAGTGGCAGAGCGCTCCCTGCGGTGAAACTTCCAAGTAAAGAACAAATACCAGCAGATAGGTAAACACCATCAAACCTGGAATTTACAAAAACAGCTGTTAGCTGTTTTCAAGGATAGGATGTTTTCTGTTTCAACTGTTGTTCACTGTTCCTGTTACAGAGCCCATCCCTATCCCTGGAGAAGGGGTCTTTCTTATTTTATTTTTTGACTTTTGGTTTTATTGTTAGGACAGGGTCTTACTGTGTAGCGTTGGCTGGCCTGGAACTCATTTTGTAAACCAGTTAGCCTCAGATTCAGAAATTTACCTCCATGTGTTGGGATCAAATGCACATATCATGTCCAGCACCAAATGGTCTTAGACAATACTTGAAATAAATGTCTTAAACAGCATTTGATGCTTTTACCAAATAATGCACATTACTCACGGTTACTATCTACTGTTCATTTGTCCACTTACAGTGAGAAAGAAAAAGAGGGAGGGAGGGAGGGAGGGAGAGAAAGAGAGAGAGAGAGAGAGAGAGAGAGAGAGAGAGAGAGAGAGAAAGAGAAAAAGAAGAAAGTTGTGCAGAAAACAAGCCTGAGAGAGGCTTTGTTTTGTTTTTCTTTTTTTTTTTTTAATTTATTTATTGTATATATGTGAGTACACTGTTGCTCTCGTCAGACACAGCAGAAGAGGGCATCGGATCTTATTACAGATAGTTGTGAGCAACCATGTGGTTCCTGGGAATTGAACTCAGGACTTCTGGAAGAGCAGCCACAGCCCTTGTTTTGTTTGTTCAAGACAGAGTTTCTCTGTGTAGCCTTGGCTGTCCTGGAACTCTATAGACCAGGCTGGCCTCAAACTCACAGAGATCTACCTGCCTCTGTCTCTGGAGTGCTGGGATTAAAGGGTTCCACTATTGCCTGGCCATTTGATAGAGTTTAAAGTGGCAGATGAGGGAGGAGAACAAAGCAAGCATCAGAGAAAATATAGACTTGCCCTGGATCAGTATGTTATGACAACAAGTCCCTAGTCTTCAGATCTCTAAGGGACAACAGTGCAAACTCATCTGGGAAAAAGTTCACTTGAAAAGAGAGGTTCTAATCAGAGCCTCAACCTTAAGCAAGGCCACCTAGAGAAGTGTTTCCCCAGGTTCAACCTCAAAAAACCAGCGGCTATAGTAGCCATGGTTCGAAAGGAACATACTGAAGTCTAGAGCTCTTAGGACAGAGCCTGGCACTGTCCTCGCTGTGCTGGTTTTGCAGTATTGGAAAGAAATAATGTCAGTGTTGCACAAAGGAACGTATGAACCAAGTGATTCAGCAAGGAGATTTCTTTTTGCAAGAAGGGTGCACCAGAACCCAGACAGGGATGGGGAGCATGCTCAGCCAGTCAGCCTGTCCCCTGTGTTCCTAAAGTACATGGTGACTGTGTCCCTTCTCATTGTTTAGGGTTGACCTCACACCCTGATGTGGTTGGATAATTGGAGCAGAGGGGAAGAGGAGGTTCAAGCCTTTCTTGGGATAACTGCCTTTGTTTGAAAAAAGAAAAAAAAACCTGCTGACAGCAGTCAGGCACAATGCCACAGTTAGAGTCGGAGAAGATCGCACCGAAGTCCCAGAAATCTGATGAGGCCAGGCAACATGCAGCACACTCAGATTCCTTGCGTGTGCATCCTGAAGGGTCTGTATGTAAAGCTGTGAGTGAAGCCTACATTGCGGGATGTTGGGATTGTTAGAACCAAGGGCCATTCACTAAGGAAAGTCACAGGCATCAAGTGGAGAAAGTTTGCAAGAGCTGGAGGAGCAGGTTCCCATCTATTGGAACCTATAGAATACCATGGTGGGTCCCAGATGCTGGACATGGGGCTTCATGGATTGGTATTTGTCCTGCTGGGTTTCAGTCTTGTCTAGCCTTGAATTTAGTGATCTGCCTGCCTCTGCCTCAGGAGTGCTTAGATTGAAGGTATGCACCACCACCACCACCACGCCTGGCTTGCTGTTTGTTGTGACCCTCCCTGCCCCTAGGGATCGTTGGCTGTTATGGGTCCTTGAGGACAAATGGAGTAGGGGCAGTGGAAAGGGGGCGGGTTTGAAGCCCTGTCAATACAAACAGAAATGACACACTAGAATCAGCTTCAGGAAGAATCAAGGGTTACATAGTTTGGAGGAATCAGGTAGAAATATCCAGGGTGGACAGAGCTGAAAGCTGAGGTACTCAGATACATCATTAGCATAGGAAGGCATTTCAAGAATCTCAGGTGCTTGCTGGACAGGTTCTTATTGGGAGAAAGCTGGCTGAATCTGTGATCTAACTTCAACTATGTCACATTCCACAGGTATAGAGTCTGTGGTCTGGGATCCCCCAGGTTGAGAAGAGTAAGCCTCACTTACAAAGGGAATCCACCATTTTGCTCCAAGCTCAGGGCTTTCCAATAATGTCAGACTTCCAACTTAGCAGCAGGGCTCTCCGACATTTGTTTAATAAAGAAAAGTAGGCTGAGTTTGGGTATATGGGGTATACTATAATCCTAGCATATGAGAAATACAAACCGAAGAATCAGGTGTTCAAGGCTGTCTACAAAGTGAGCTTAGGCCAGCCAGAGCTATGTGAGACCCAGTCTTAAAAACAAGAGGAGAAGAAGAAAAAAACAGAAAGAAGAAGGCAGTGTAGATGTGTCCAGAGACTTGGAAGTTTGACTGTCCTGTGTTCTCCAAAAGGACGCTGAGAACTTGGGAGACTTGGAGTCTCTAGCAAATAAGCACAAGCTAAGCCTCTGATCTTTAAAAGTATTTCTTCTAAATCATGTGTACATGTGTGGGTGAGTGCATGGAAGAGAAGGTGCCTCCAAGGTAGCAGGCACTCCTGGAGCAGTTGGTGGCTATCTGCTGTGGGTTCTGTGAATTGCACTCTGGTCCTCTGCAAGAGTAGTCTGTACTCTGTACTGCTGAACCATCTCTCCTGTACCTGCTCATATACTGCTGACTGAAGAACATCCCTCTTTACTGGAAAGATTAACCACTTCAACTGAGTGAGCAGCTTCCAGAAGGATGCATTTGGCCTGGCAAAAGATGAGGAGATCTGCCCAGCTAGCCAGATCAACTAAACCAAGGTGGATCAATAGGGCTGACAGTTTAGACAATGTCTTAGATCTCAGAAGAGATTTGAAATCTGGAGTTTTGAGCAATGTTAGAACTGTTGAGACTTTGTGGACTCTTAGAGGTAGACAAAGTACTTTTGGCACTAAGAAGAGAGCATGAAGGTCTAAAGAGATGGCTCAGCAGTTAAGATCACTGACTGCTCTCTGTTCTCCCAGAGGTCCTGAGTTCAATTCCCAGCAACCAGATGGTGGCTCACAATCATCTGTAATAAGATCTGATGCCCTCTTCTGGTGTGTCTGAAGACAGAGACAGTGTACTCATATACACAAAATAATACTCATATACATAAAATAAATAAAGCTGAGGTAGAGAGAGGGGGGAGGAGAGGAGAGAATGAGACTTAAAGGCCAGAGAAAGAATCTTTTATTTATCTATTTTGATTTTTTCAAGACAGGGTTTCTCTATGTAGCCCTGGCTATCCTGGTACTTGCTATATATACCAGGTTGGTCTTGAACTCAGAAATTCTCCTGCCTCTGCCTCCTGAGTGCTGAGATCAAAAGTGTGTGCGGCAGCCACAGCCGCTGTTGCCACCACCACCACCACCCAGCAATTGTATGGTTTTTTTAAAAAAGGATTTTGTTATATCTGTTTGTATGTGTATGTGCCACAGTGTCCATATAGATTAAAGGACAATTATGGAACTTTTTTTCTATTCTTCCACCATGTGGGTCCCGAAAGTCAAACTCAAGTTGCCAAATTTGGCACAAAGTGCTATTAGCTGCTGAGCTATCTTAATAGCCTTTTAAAAATTCTTAGTAAAAATACTTAGGTGAGAGCTAGCCCTACTCCTCACTGGCTGCAACACTTAGGAGAGCCGTCCCTGTACCTCACCCGGGCAGCACAGTAGAGAGGGTCTTGCTGGCATGGGTATAGGTGAACCGGCCCCAAGTGCTTGAGATCCAGGGCTTTGCGTTGGCCCACCTCAACATCTACACCATCTACCAACTGCTGGAGCACATGGAAGGGCTCATGTGTGCAGGATCTCCATGACACAGGGCAATGACAGGCTATCCAAGAGGAGTCCTAGTGGTGAGGATCCAGTGTTGACGGTGTAGCAGGAGCCAGAGGCCTCGAACCAGGCCAATGACTCACTGCAGTGAACATTTGCAAGATGTCAGAGGATGTTTTGTCCGCGGTATATTCAAATGCTAATTTCTGTACCCTGAGTTCTTATTGAAATATGGACTTTGGTATTGTCATTATTATGAAGCCTCTCCTGATTCATATTCTGTAAACATTGTTCTCTATTGTACTGATTGGTTAAATGAAGACCACAACAGCCAATAGTTAGGCAGGAGAGGAGAGAAAAGGGTGAGGACTAGGGAGTCACCATTGGAACATAGATGAAGAAGGAGGTGCCAGAGCATAAGATGGCAGGTAAAAGGCCATGTGGCTGGGAAGTAAGCCACACCAGCACTGTTAGGTTAGAATAGCTTGGAATCTGCCCAGCTATAATGCCTGAAGCTTTTTTTTTTTTTTTTTTTTTTTCATATATGTGAGTACACTGTTGCTGTCTTCAGACACAACAGAAGAGGGCCCCCATTACAGATGGTTGTAAGCCACCATGTGGTTGCTGGGAATTGAACTCAGGACCTCTGGAAGAGGAGCCAGTCAGTGCTCTTAACCGCTGAGCTGTCTCTCCAGCCTTGAAACTTTTAATAAATATAAATTTAATAAATATAAATGTCTCTGTGTCATTATTCCATGCGAGGGCAGACATAGAAAAGTCCTTACTTTTACATTTGGTGCCAATGTAAAATGTAATGCTTAGAGCCTGAGAAAAGTCTGAGGTGGAAAGCAGTTTCCTAGTGAAAGAGGAGGAGGAACAGGAGACAGAGAAAGTGCCTTGCTCCTTTAAGAAGCCCCTGCTATGCAGAAAAGCTAGCTCCTTTACCAGAGCCTCAGGGCAGCCACAGTTTCTTCAAAGCACTGTGTGGTTCTAGAAAAGGGTCAGAGCATGCACTAGAGAGAAACGGCTGGAGGACACATGGGAGCCGGCCGAGGGGTGTGAGTGAGTGTACTCGGCACGCGTGCTTCTGTGAGCCGGGGTCCCTACTCGAGGTACAGCTGTGCCCCCAAAGCAACTATGCTGCCAAGGAGGCTACAACTCTACCCAGAGCTGAGGTGAGTCAGTTCAGCTGACCTAGCATGCCAACAGTGCCTACAGGCATCCGGAGCCTGTGAACACCGGCTTAGAAGGCAGGCTGAGCACAGCATGGCAGGCCATGTGGGCCCAGACTTCTGGAAGGTGCCCATGAGTGAAAGCGTGCAGCCATGCAGTGGCCTGGGCGCGTGGAGAAGCTGGCAAACAGCTCACAGCTCCAGAACTGCTTCTTCACTGAGAAGAAGGGTTGGGGCAGGGTTAGCCACAGTGCGAGATGTAGGCTGAACAACAGAGGGAGCATTGGAGACTACATGCAGAAGAAATTCAAGACCTGAGCACAGCTGAGCCTCTGAGCTGGTACCAGTAACTAGCAGTCCCCAAAAATAAGAGTTTATATAAGCCTAGATACATTAAATATTTATTTAAATATTAAATTTGGAAGCAGTAAGAGAAAGTCTCCAAGGAAAGGATAGAGAAAGAAAAAGAAGTAAAAATGTTCTTAAATATGCATAATAAAATAAAATCTCCATAAAAAGGAGAGAGTTGGATTAAAAAAATATTTTCCATGTTAAAAAATGAAAAATATAGTAGAAGAGGGTACTTGGACCCTATATAATTTTGTTTAATAGCATACTAATAATTACAATTAAATTGTAAGTAATGATTACAATTTTATATATCCTTTTTAAGAGAGATCAGAATAAAGTAGACTTAGAGAAGGAAAAGACAGAAAAATGCTAGAGTGGAGGCAACAGAAAGGAGATTGGGCTCTACCCACAATCCCTGATCTGTACTCCTTACCCTGGCCACAGCTCTGCCTGCATCCCTGGAGGCTGCTGCTACCCAGGACAACCAGGCGAGATCCACATGTCCCAATGCCTGCCCACTGGACCCCCGCCACACCCAGCAGCCCTGAGATCTGCCCCATTCCCTTTGCAATCCACACCTCTACCTACAGCCCCAAACCTGTACTCCACTCCCCAGGCCACAGCTCTGCCTGCATCCCAGGAAGCCTGCTACCATTAGAAGCTACCAGATCTGCCTGCATCCCTGGAGGCCTGTTGCCATCTGGGACAACCGACTATATCTGCAATCCCAGAGGCCTACTAGCATTAGGGACTACCAGCTCTACCTGCAGTCCCAGAGGCCTGCTGCCATCAGGGTCTACCAGGCCTGCCAACACCAGGGACAACCAGATGGCTAAAGGCCAACATGAGAACACAATCAACAAAAACCAAGGCATTATGGGCTACAAGAACACAGTTATCCTACTACAGCAAGCCCTTAAATCTAATCTTACGAAGATGATAGAGGCCTTTAAAGAGGAAGTAAATCCCTTTCAAAAATACAAGGAAGTACAACCCAACAGGTGAAAGAAAGGAATAAAATTGTTCAAGACCTTAGATGGAAATAGAAACAATAAAGGAAACATAAACTGAGGGAATCCCGGAGATAGAAAACCTAGGAAAAAGAACAAGAACTATAGAGGCAAGAATCACCAAGAGATGAAAAGACCAAACCTGGGAATAATAGGAGTAGAAGGAGAAGATTCCCAACTCAAAGGACCAGAAAATATCTTCAACAAAATCACAGAAGAAAATTTCCCTAATCTAAAGAAAGAGATGCTTATAAATGTACAAGAAGCTTACACAACACCAAATAGATGGACTTCAACAGCAACAAAATAACAGAAAGCCTACAAACTCTGGAAACTAAACAACTCTCTGCTTAATGACCACTGGGGCTGGGGCTGGGGCTGGGGCTGGGGCTGGGGCTGGGGCTGGG
>JANHMN010000003.1:114512387-114525682 GCA_030674055.1 Rhabdomys pumilio
GCTGGGGCTGGGGCTGGGGCTGGGGCTGGGGCTGGGGCTGGGGCTGGAGAGGTGGCTCAGCAGTTAAGAGCACTGACTGCTCTTCCAGAGGTCCTGAGTTCAATTCCCAGCAACCACATGGTGGCTCACAACCATTTGTAATGGAATCCAATGCCCTCTTCTGGTGTGTCTAAAGAGAGCAACAGTGTACTCACATATATGAAATAAATCTTTAAAAAATGACTACTGGGTCAAAGAAGAAGTAAATAAAACCTTTTTAGAATTCAATGAAAATGAAGGCATAACATACCCAAACTTATGAGACATGATATAAGCACTACCAAGAAGAAAGTTCATAGCACTAAGTGTCTTCATAAAGAAATTGGAGAGATCTCATACTAGCAACTTAACAGTACACCTGAAAGCTCTACAAAAAAAATGAAGCAAACATACCCAAAAAGAGTAGACAGCAGGAACAATTAAATGCAGGGCTGAAATCAATAAATTAGAAACAAAGATATAAGTTTTAATTTTACTCAACTGTACTTTTAATAACAGTTCTTAAATACCTTGACCTCCCTTTTAGCCCACCACCCACCTGAGGTAGTGGAAAAGAAAGGTTATTATGGTATGAGGGAAGTGGACCTGCTTAGCAATGATTCTTTGTAGCAAGTCCCATCTGCTTGATCCGCTCTCAACACTTCACAGATACACCAGCAGTCCGGTTCAGTGTCTGGATAGCAGCAGTGGTGGCACAACCTAACAGGCCTCACTGGGCCGAATCAGCAGGAGGGACCAAGACCACCAGGGATGCAAGGGGAAGTTCTTTCTCCACTGTGCCTCTCTTAACAAAGAGAAGATCAGGGAGGAAGTTTGTTGCAAAGTTACCTCTATAAGCAAGGCCCTCTCACTGTCCATTGAGTCCTATTCATACTCCCTCCAAACATCATATGCCCTCCATGAGTCTTGTCTCACCATGCACATGAGTCTTGCACATGAGTCCGTCTGTTTTAGCAAAACTCCACGTGAGTCTGTATCAGCTGACATCATTCTGCCAATTGGAGGAAGCAGCAAGCCACCAGAACGCCACCAGAAGTTTTTTGGTGCGTTTCTCTCTATAGAGTCATGATAAGTGGAGCTCAACTATGAAATGTAAGGTGGACCAATACATACATGTCATTAGCAAAGAATCGTCACTCGTTCTTTTACATGTAGCTTTAGCAAACATCCTTTCATCTGTGTCCACTTCAGCAAAATTTTCCTTCATGAGTTTGCCTTAGTGAAACATCCTTTAACCTGTGTCTGCTTCAGGTAAATATGTTTACCTCAGCAAAACACCATTTGACACAACTGACTTTTCAAAGAACCCACTTCATAAAGTGAACAATACAAAAAAAACCCCAAACAAACAAAACAACAAAACCAAGAGCTGGTTCTTTGAAAATAATCAACAAGATAGACAAACCCTTAGCCAAAGTAAAAGGAGAGAGAGAGAGAGAGAGAGAGAGAGAGAGAGAGAGAATTCAAAGAAACAAAATCAGAAATGAAAAGGGAGACATAAAAAATGGACACTGAGGAAATTAAAGAATCAAGAATCATCAGGTCTTAACTTCAGGCCTGTATACTCCACAAAGTTGGAAAATCTAAATGAAATGGATGTTTTTTCTGTATATATCCTACTTACCAAAGTTAAACTAAAATCGGGCAAATGTGGAGAGTTTTTGGGGCTGCTTGGCAGGAATTTGACATTGAGTCAGGACAAGGAAGCCCAAGCAGGAATCTAAATCTTAAGCTAGGACAAATAAGTAGGCTTCTGGCAAGAATAAGACTTTGGGCTAGGACTGATAAGTAAGCTCAGATACTTTGATCATCCTGATAAGCCCTTAGAAACAGCTATCACAGAGTGATCACAGGACTTTGTTTATTGCCTTGCTTGTTCCTTGATTATTTGTGTTTATTGTGTTGCTTATTCTTCAACCTAGAACTGACCTTATTATTTGCATGTAATTAAAATGGTATAAAAGATTGGTAAAAAATTAAACCTGCCTCAGCCTCAGAACTGGCTGGGGTTATGCTACAGTGTTGTCTAATTGTCTTTTTCTTTTTAATCCTTGCTCCTGCCCTGGTGAACCTGTTGACTGACTGAGCTGGCTTGGTCAGGCAAAGTTAAACTAAGATCGGGTAAACATTCTAAGGAGTCCTATAACCCCTAAGGAAAGAGAAGCAGCCATTAAAAGCCTCCCAACAACAACAAAAGCCCAGGGCCTGCTGGTGTTAAGTGCAGAATTCTACCAGAGTTTCAAAGAGGAGCTGACATCAATACTACTCAAAATACTCCACAAAACAGAAACAAAAGGAACAGCCAAACTCATTCTATGAGGCCACAGTCACCCTGACACACAAAGACTCAGCAAAGAAAGAGAACTTCAGACCAATTTCCCTTGTGAACATTGATGCAAAAATACTCAATAAAATACTCACAAACTGAGTCCAAGAACATATCAAAACCACCATCCACCATGATCAAGTAGGTTTCATCCCAGGGATGCAGGGATAGTTCAATATATGAAAATCTATCAATGTAATTCACCATATAAGCAAACTGGAAATTTCATTAGATGCTGAAAACATCTTTGACAAAATCTAACACCCCTTCACACTAAAAATGTGAAGAGATCAGGGGTACAAGGTCCATACCTAAACACAATAAATGCAATATACAGCAAGCCAATAGCCAACATCAAATTAAATGGAGAAAAGCTTAAATCCACTAAAACCAGGGACAAAGCAAGGCTGTCCACTCTTTCCCTATCTCTTTAATATAGTACTTAAAATTCTGGAAAGAGCAGTAGGACAACTAAAGGAGAGCAAGAGGATACAAATTGGAAAGGAAGAAGTCAAAGTATCGCTATTTGTAGGTGATATGATAGTATATATAAATGACCCCAACAATTCTACCAGAGAACTCCTACAGCTGATAGACACCTTCATCAAAGTGGTTGGATACAAAATTAACTTAAAAAAATCAGTAGCCTTCCTTTATACAAATGATAAATGGGCTGAGAAAGAAATCAGGAAAACAACTCCCTTCACAATAGTCAAAAATAATATAAAATATCTTGGTGTGTCTCTAACTAAGCAAATGAAAGACATGTATAATAAGCACTTTAAATCTCTGAAGAAAGAAATTGGAGAAGATATCAGAAGATGGAAAGATCTCCAATGCTCATGGATTGGTAGGATTAACATAGTAAAAATGGCCAACTTATCAAAAGCAATCTACAAGTTCAATGATTCAATGCAATTCTCATCAAAATTCCAACACAGTTCTTTATAGACCTTGAAAAAAAACCCCTCAGTTTCATATGGAAAAACAAAAAACAGGAGAGCTAAACCAATACTGAGTGATAAAAGAACTTCAGAAGGATTGCCATCCCCGATTTCAGCTATACTACAGAGCACTAGTAATAAAAACTGTGGTATTGGAATAGAAACAGACAGGCTGATCAGTAGAATCAAGTTGAAGACCCAGGAATAAACCCACACACCCACAGACATTTGATTTTTTTGATAAGCCAAAACCATACAATGGAAAAAAGAAAACATCTTCAACAGGTGGTGCTGGACTAACTGGATGTCTGAATTTGGAAGAATGCAAACAGATCCATATTTATCATATTATTGCACAAAACTCAAGTTCAAGAGAATCAGAAACCTCAACATAAAATCAGATACACTAAAAAGAAGAAAAAAAGAGAAAGTGGTGAATAACCTCGAACACATTGGTACAGGAGACAACTTCCTGAACAGAACACCAATAGCTCAGGCACTAAGATCAACAATTAATAAATAGGACCTCATGAAACTGAAAAGCTTCTGTAAGGCAGAGGACTGTCAATAGAACACAACGGCAGCCTACAGAGTGGTAAAAGAGCTTCGCCAACCCTACATCTGACAGAGGGCTAATATCCAAAATATATAAAGAACTCAAGAAGTTTGACACCAACAAACCAAATAACCCAATTAAAAAAATGGGGTAACCGAGTTAAACAGAGAATTCTCAAATGGCCTTTCAAATGGCCGAGAAACACCTAACAAAATGTTTAGCATCCTTAGGTCATCAGGCAAATGCAAATCAAAACAGCTCTGAGATTCTACTTTACCTTCATCAGAATGGCTAAGATCAAAAACTCAAGGATATGGAGCAAGGGGGACACTCCTACATTGCTGGTGGGAGTGCAAATTTGCACAACCACTCTGCAAATCAATTTTCTCAAAAAATTGGGAATAGTTCTACCTCAAGACCCAGCTATACCACTCGGGCACCCAAAGGATGCTCCTCCATATGTCCATATGACAAGGACTCAGCTGTTCACAGCACCTTTATTTGTAATAGCCAGAAACCGGAAATAACCTAAATGCCCCTCAGCAGAAGAATGGATACAGAAAATGTGGTTCATTTACACAATGGAATACTACTCAGCTACTAAAAACAAGGACATATGGATGGAATTAGAAAATAACATCCTGAGTGAGGTAACCAGACCCAAAAGGACACGCATGGTATGTACTCACTTATAAATGGATATAAGCTGTGAGGTACAGGATGCCCATGCTACAGATCCAGAGAAGCTAAATAAGAGGAGGGGCCAAGGAAGAATGATTGAATCTCACTCAGAAGAAAATAAAATAGTGATCAGAGAGGGTGGAGGGAGAGAACTGGGTGGGAGAAGAAATGGTTAGGGAAATGGGGGGCCATCACCGCTGGGGAGAGAAGGCCGGGAGAGTGAATGGAAACCAGCAACTGGCGAGAGGGGTGGCATCTCTAGGATGTGTCAGAGACCTGGGATGGATGGGGGAGGCTTCAGAGAGTCTATAAGGGTGACTAGCTGAGACTTCTAGCAGTGGGGGATATGGAGCCTGAAGTGGCTCTCTCCTGTAGCTGGGCAGGACTCCCAGTGTAGGGATAAGGAAAGCAACCCACCTACAAAACCTTTGACCCAAAATTGTGACCTGTCTACAAGATGTGCAGGGACAAAGATAGAGCAGAGACACCAACCCACCCACAAAACCGTCAACCTAAAAATTGGCCTGCCTAGAAGAAATGCAGGGGAAAAGAAGGGGTAGACACTGAAGGATGGCCAACCAACGACTGGCCCAATATGAGATCCACCTCACTGGCAAGAACTAATCCCTGATAGTGTTAATGGTACTCTCTTATGCTTGCAGACAGGAACCTATCAAAACTGTCCTCTGAGAGGCTCCACCCAGCAGCTGATTAAAACAGATGCGAATACCTAAAGCCAAACAGTAGATGGAACTCAGGAAGTCTTGTGGAACAGTTGGGGGAAGGATTGAGGGACCCAAAGGGGATAGGAACTCCACAGGAAGATCAACAGAGTCATCTAACCTGAACCCTGGGGGCTCTCAGAGACTGAACCACTAACAAAAAAGCACACATAGGCCAGACCTATGCTCCACGCACATATGTAGCAGATATGAAGCTTGGTCTTCACGAGGGACCTCCGACAACTGGAGCAGGGGTGTTCTGAATCTGTTGCCTGTCTGTGGATCCTGTTCCCCTAGCTGGGCTGCCTGGTCTTACCTCAGTGAAAGAAGTACCTAGTCCTGCAGTAACTTGGTGTACCAGAGTGGATCAGTTCCCAAGAGAGGCTTCCCCATTCTCAGAGAAGAAGCAGGGGAGGAGGCTTGTAAGGGGGTACTGGGAGGGGTATGTGTGATTGGGATGTAAAGTGAATGAATTAATGGAAAAAAGAAGAAGAAAAAAAGCGATTGGAAAAATCTTGATTCAGAACAAAGGAGCCTCAGAGGAATCTAATCCAAATCCTACATCGCCACCTTGTGGTGAGATTGCAGAATGCCAGCCTGCTTAATTCCTAGTAAAGAGATTTATTTATGCTTAAGAATACAGATCCTGTTTAATGATGCTATCTTAGAGCAATGTCAAATAATAGATTGTGTGTTTTATTTTGTAAAACTTGGGAAATTAAGACACATACATATATTAATATATTATACAATTGATACTTAGTCAAGATTTCAATGTTTCTGCCTTGAGTTCTAAAAGGGCTGATTCTGAGATTATACATTTATTACAGGTGATGGCTATTTTGGAAATGCCTTTACAGATTGAAGCTGATGATACTTTGACATATGTATTAATTTGAATACAGTAATATTTTAGACATTATGGCATGAAACATATTCCTGGCATATCTCACAGTTCTACAGATCATACAAAGGTAAAAAGATCTAACTACACTTTAAAGGAGACACTCATAAAACAGAAGGGGGCATGGGGTAGATTACAGGTTGCTTTATTAACTTTAAAGTTTTAAATGCAAATAAGCAAAAAACAACAGCTGCTGAGAGACACTGCATTATGGGAAGAGCTGCTGGATTAGATCACCACGAGTATATAATAACCTCAGAATGGAAGACAGGAAACATGTTGGGGACAGGTTTTGTCTTTGTTTCCATGGAAATGAATAAAGATTTGATTTGATCCAGGGAGACCTGAAAATCCTGGTTGCAGAAATGAAGAAAGAAAAGAAACCGGTAACATGAATTCTGATCTCTCCCTATAGGGACAGCTCTGAGACTGCCTGAGACATGAAAGTGTCTCTGAACACCCAATAAATTGACTACTGGCTCCTCAGGACTTATCATGCCAGCCTTTCAAATGCCATGGGTGAAAATTTACATTACAGTTTGATTATGCAGTCCAAACAGACTCAAAGAAAGACAGATGCCTTCTCTGCTCCGACATAGAGCATCGGATCTTTAACTGATTTGTGCACACTGCACATTTCACACCTGTGTTAATGCAAAAATGTGTATTACCTTTAAAAGTTGGCAGAGCAAAGGAACCAGACACCAAAGATGACAAGACAAGTAGCCCAGGTGATCCAGCCTCACAGACTGCCTCAATAACTGTTTCCTCAAAGAGCCGCATCCAGAACAACTTCAAGACAGCTAGCTATGATGATGGTCTAGCCTCAGAGACTGTTCCAGCCAGGACTTCAGCTACTCCCTGCACTTAATCCACTTAAGTAAAATCATTTAAGCTGGTGTCTGCCTGTCACATGAGCAAATGAAGATATAACATTTAATAAATTCCAAGTAATATTTACAATAAGGACTGTAAATTATCTTGTTACCTACAAGGCTAAGACAACTTTGCACATTAACCCTTTAATTGCTGGTTACTTTAGAATTTGTAAACAACCTCTTGAATCGAACTACATGATTCAAATAAAAGCCCAGGACATAAGTTCTAAAATACCAAATATACATACTTTTTTTTTTCAGGGAACATTTATTTTATTACAAATTGGAAAATAAATATATGCATCTTAAGTTAGGCAAATGAAAACTTAGGTCAGATGCAAACTTAGGAAGTTAACATTGAAAAAAATATATATCACTAATTTGTATTTAGGTGTCTTATCAGTTTAGGAGTGGCAGGTCTTATTTAACTTACCTTTTCTTTTCTTTCTTTCTTTCTTTGTATGTATATGAGTGTTTTGCCTGCATGTATGTCTCTGTACCACCTGACTCTGGTAGAAGTCAGAAGTCAGTTCTCAGGGTATACGTGGTACTTCACAGGCATCTGTAAATGTTAACTGCCTGTAACTCCAGTTCCAGGGGATTCAACACCCTCCTGTGGCCTCTGTGGGTATCAGGCACACACAGTGCCCTTACACACGCATAGGTGAAGCACTCATGCACATAAGTAAACTCTTTTAAGAATGCTTACTTTCAGTTATGTGCATACGGGTGGAGGTGGTAGGTGAGGTTCAGAGGCTTCACTGAATCTCCCTGGAACTGACATTGCAGGCAGTTGTGAACCACTTGATGAAAGTGCTAAGGACCAAACTCAGGTCTCCTGGAGAAGCAGTACACACTCCGAACCACTGAGGAATCTCTAGCCCTAAATCTACTTTGTTTGCTTGTTTGTTTGTTTTTTAAGAAAGCATCTCTCTGTGTATCCCTGGCTGTACTGGAACTCGCTATGTAGACCATGCTGGCCTCAAAGTCAAAGATCCACTTGCCTCTGCTTTCCAAATGTTCAGATTAAAGGCGTGTGTTACCCAGCACCTAAATGTATTTTATTGTGCCTAAGATCCTACAGTAGAAATGAGACAAGGAGCAAGGGCTGCAGATGATCAATATTCTCTCACTGTTTCTTGGAGGGTTACAAAGAGATGGGCAAACTCTAGAGATGGAGGGAGTGACACACTGCTGCAGCTCTGAGGGGTGACAGACACACTGCTGCAGCTCTGAGGGGTGACACTGCCACAGCTGTGAAACTCTCTTTTACAGTCCATTCCCTTGGTGATAAGATGTTTAAAATAATTTCATTTATTTTATGACTGTTTTGCCTGCTCGTACTGTCTGTGTACCCTGTGCATTCAGTGCCTGAGGAAGCCAGAAGCCAGGATCCTATGCCTGGAAACTGGGGTTACAGATGTTGTGAGCTGCCACATGTGCTGGAACTTGAACTGGGAGAGCAGCCAAGGCTTGTAAGTGCTGAACTATCTCTTCAGTTCCCAGCCATAGGGCTTTTGTCCCTTGAGGGAGGTTCTCATACTGTGCAGTCACAACTGCAAGCCAGACAGAGTCCACCTTACATGTTTAACAAAATCTGAATTTTCCTCAATTGCAAAAAGGACTGTGTAAGGGACTAATGGGCTAATACTTCTGTCAGTCAGCAGCATCCCCCCAACTTCTAATTTTAGGCTCTCCAAGCACCAGAGCAGAGAAAGACTAGGCGCTATTTTCTTAGGCTTCCAGGGGGAGGGCGTGTGTGATATCAAAGAAGTCATGGGTCTGTGGAGACGCAGTTCCATGTGGTGGCTATTCCTGGTTGTCAACCTGACTGCATCTGGAATTAATAAAACGGCAGCAGCTGAGTGCAATGATGACCCACTTTTAATCTTTTCAGATGGGAAGAGCCCATCTCAAATCTGGGCCACACCTTCTGCTGGCTGCCTTCATAAAGGACACAGAAGGAGGAGGCTTGCTCTCTCTTTGCCTTCTTGCCCTCACTCTCACTGGCAAGTTCATTCCTTCACTGGCTTTAGAGCCAACTTCTTCAGGATTCCGGTGTGTAATGAAGACCAGCTGACAGCCAGCCTCACACACTGAAAAACACTGTATCCGTGGACCTTCTGTTGGAAGACCACCAGTTTTTTGGCTTAGCTGAACTACAGCCTGTAAGCCATTCTGATAAATCCCATTCACTCTCTAAGTGCAGTTTCTCTAGAGGACCCTGACTGCTGTTAGACTTTGGTACCACAAGCAGTACTGCAGTGATGGACCTGACATCCTTGGTTTGGGGAGGATTGTGGAAGGACTTTAGAATTTTGGGCTAGAAAAGCCATTTAGTTTTCAAAGCTTAGTGAGCTTTTCTGTGGGAGCTTGGAAGATGAGAATGTCGAGGGCAAAGCTCAGCTTGGTGGCACATGCCTTCAACCCCACACTCGGAAGCGGACACAGTGTAGAAGATGGAAGCCTGCCTTGTGAAGTTCTAGAGGGACATTTGAGAGTCCCTTAAAGGCTCTGTCAGAAGGGTCATTTACTATTCTGAATTGAGAATTGTGGTTCTGGTCAGCTGAGGCTGAAGAATCAGCTGTGACTAACAAGAGACAAGCACTACTGACCCGACACCTCTGCTTCCTGGGACAACAGATGCTGGTCAGCTGGGGCTAAGAAATTAGCAGTGATTAAGAAGAGACCATGGCAAATGGTGGTACACACCTTTAATCCTAGCACTCGGGAAGCAGAAGCAGGCTGCTCTGTGTTTGAGACCAGCCTGGTGTACAGTGAGTTCCAGGACAGCCAGGGCTACATAGAAAAACCCTTTTTGTTTATTGTTTGTTAGTTTTGTTTTGTTTTGTTTTAAAAAAAGATGAATGTTGCCTGTGCCCTGAACAGCTAGCTCTCCACCCGACCCTACCTGCTCTTGGAGGTTGGGGGTGAGTTGGCACAGAGTAAATAACACAGACTCTGGGAGCAGGTGAGAAATGCTGCAGCAAGCTCATCTGAGCACTGCAGCCAGCTCCTTTAATACCCTCCACCCACATCCCCATTGGTCCCAGGAAAGTATCTATTCTAAACAGCAGTTCCTGATTGGCTGGCATTATTTGTACCAGCCATCCTTACTCTCTCAGGCAGTCCTCAATTAGGTCCTCCTGCAGGAGATGCTTCTGCAGCTGCACAGCTCCCAGTGTTTACATAGAGGCAGCCCTGCCGTTCCGTTTCTCCTATAGATGAAGAAGGAAAAGGAGAACGAGGAGGAATAAGAAGAGGAAGGAGAGGAGGAGATGGAAGAGGAGGACACCAGCATCACTGAGGTGAAATCTTCTGAGAAGTGCATCCTGAGAGTCAACACACAAGCTGCTTTCCAGAGGCAGCCAAGGTTGTACCCCAAGCTGGCAGCAAAATTTTCTTGGTCATGTGTAAGAGTCATCCAGGTAGTACTGGTTTTGAAGGCATGAAGGGGTCATAGAGAGCACCTGAGGCTTGGCACTGTGAGAAGACAGGGAAGGCCATTGGTGAAGGGGTTCTCAGTGACAGCTGAAGGTCCAAGATTGAGGGAGTCATGCAGAGAAGTTGAGGCTTGGCACCATGAAGAGAGCCCTGGATAGGCTATTGGTAAAGGTGCTTCCCAGTTGCAGCAGAAGTTTTGGCCTTTTGGGGATCCCAGTGTGGTGGGATGATCACCAAGAACAGCAGTAGTCATTAAATGGAGGAAGCTGGAGCCTAGAAAACAAACCATGTGTGTTGCAGATCTGAGCCAAAGAAGTGACCCAAACCCTTTGGAAGAGACCAGAAGATTGAGTAGACTCCAGACAGTAGACGTTGAGTTATTTACAGGGGCGGGCAGCCCCAGCTGTTCTTTTTTCTTGTTTGTTATTCATGTGGCAGTGGCAGGGGAATAGCGTTGTTGGGGTAAGACTTAGTCTTACTGGATGGGTTGCTGTATAATAAAAAAACCCTACTTATCTTGAGTCTGAGTCATTTTGCTTCTGTAGTTAACCTGCTTGTCTGGGTTGCTCTGAGGTGAGAAACTGTTTACACCTTGTCTAAAAACAGCAGAGGATTAAGTAAACAGTGTAGGGGAATATTTAGAAAACGGCAGCACCCTGTCCGGCTTTGTTACCGGGCAGCTGCCATGTTCCTGCTGCTTCTCTTCAGCTCTGACCCAGGCTCCGTCTAGCTAGTTGTGCAGGCCCTGGCACCCAAGAGATGCCAGCGTCGGGGATAGCTCTGCCAACCCCCCAAGCTGCATCTGCAAAGCTCATCTGAACTCCAGACAATACCTGCCATCCTCGCAGTACTCAGCAGAAATGAGACTCTTAAAGCATAATGATTATCTAAAGGATTTTTTTATTTAGAAATGCTCAGTCAACAAGATGCCCACACAATTAGAGTTGTTACCCAATATCTAATCTTTTGATAGAAGTTGCTACCCAGGGCAGCTTTCCACCCATTCGTGGTTCCCCATGGCTGATAGCCTCCTTCTTCTTCTCCTCCCCTTCCTCTATTTCTCTCCCAGCTCCAACTCCTCTTCTACTGCCTAATCACAAAGCTCCACTGTGAATACAATGTAGCAGAATAGGTATTCTGCTACAAAATGGCCTTTGTTCTATCTCAGCAGGAACTGTGAGACTCTAACTTCCAGCCTGCTAGTTGAAGTTGCAGAAAGAAAAAGTGACACTTTGAAAAGTGATTTTAGCTTTTCTTTTTAAGTTCTAAGTTCTCCAAAAAGTGTCTACAAAAGTTCTCCTGCAAAAAGTTCTCTCTAAATAGTTTTCTCTACTGTCTTCTAATCTTCTTCTTTCCTCCTGCTCTGGCATCACAATAATGCCTTACGCTCAATACCATCACTCCCAATTCTAACTATGTCTTTACTTCTAAGTTCTTCTTGAGTTCTGTCTAAAAAGTTCTCAGTTCTGTCTCTTCCCTTTGTCTTCAGAACTTATACATCTTTCAGAATACATGATGACATGGTAAAAGTTCACCACAAATTTACACATAAATCATACATCAAACAAAAAGTTTACAACAGAGAATGTTTACATGCATATCCATTGAGAGTAATTATCTGGCAAAACATTCATCATCTGTCACCATCTTTACAGGCTCATGGAGAGTTAAAAACCATAATTTTTTGTGACTAAGTAATTAGTGAAGTTTTGTATAGATAAACCCAGTCAATATTTTATCTTCTGTTCTTGAACCTATAGTAATCTTTAGTTCCCTTTTTATGACCTTTGGTTAATGGTTTTATAACTTCTTGGAATGTTTTCTGAGTAGTAGATGTGATTGCTATCTCAGAAGCAATTAACTTATGACACTTGAAGACTTGGTAGAGTTCTCATTGCAGTTTTGACATCAGAAAGGATTTAATAGCAGTCCAATTATAAAAGAACTTAATACTTACTAATATAATTTTAGGAATTCTTATAGGATTGTCATTAAGAATTAATAAGTCATCTATTTGTCTATATAGCATCACTACAAAACAGTACATCTTCATTTTTCTGCAGAAATCTGCTCAAAAGGGTGGGCTAATACACAGTGATTATTATATATATTTAATAACAGAAAAAGCATATTAATAGCAAGAATCTTCCCTAAAATGAAATTCTCCTCAGCCTTGCCTAAAAGAGCAAATATGTCATTTTAACCCATGGTAGACCCATCTCAGGAAAATCACCTGCTAGTTTTTAGCTTCTCCTCGATGACTCCAGGCATTTCTGTTTGTTTTGGCCTGTGACCCTGATGAGCTGCCTCATACCTCATTACTGTCAATATGATCTTGAACCAACACTATTAATCATTTATAGCTGGCTCCACATAGTAATTAAAACGGGTAAATTTTAGCTTAAAAAATGAAGTAGAGCTGGACATTGGTGTTGCACATCTATAATCTCAGTACTTGAGAAACCAAGGCAGGAGGATCGCCAGTTCTAGACAAACCTGAGCTACAGAGACCCAAAAGCCTTGTCCTAAACCAACCAACCAACCAACCAACCAAACAAACAAACAAATGAATGTGTGTGTTGTAGGGCTGGGGATGGAGCTGGAGAGATGGCTCGGCAATAAAATCTGTACTGATCTTGCAGACGACGTGAGCTGGGTTCCTAGTGCCCATGTCAGGTATCCCAACACTTCCTGTAACTACAGCTCCAGGAAGGGGTAGGGTCTGGCCTCCCTGAGCATCTGCATGAACATGTACACACACACACACACACACACACACACACACACACACACACACACAC
>JANHMN010000003.1:114525692-114541717 GCA_030674055.1 Rhabdomys pumilio
ACCTTAAAAGCTGGATATCGTAGTGCATACCTTTAACCCCAGCAGTTGGGAGGCAGTGGCAGGCAGACCTCCTTGAGTCAGAGGTCAGCCTGGTCTACGCAGTCAGATCCAGTACAACCAAGACTACAGAACAAGACTCTGTCTCAAAAAAAACCCCCAAAAATTTAAAAAATGAAAATGGAAAAAAAATCTCCTATAGGAACTTAAGGCCAATTTTATTGTAATTTGAGTGGGAAAAACACTGCAGACAAGCTACTGGGAGAAAATGGGGAAGAGAAAGTCATAGGTTTTGTTTGTTTTTTAAGTTAGAAACCATGAAAGCATGAAAGCAGATGGGACCAACAGCAGGAATGTCTGGGAGCTGGAGAGCAGGCAGGCTAATGAGTAGAGGTCTGTAAGCAACAGCAGTGGAAGGGTTTCCTGCGGTCAGTGCAGAGCTAAGCACTTTTGTCTCCTCTCCCTTATTAAAATGATGTTATTTAAGATGAGTTAAAATATGCATTTTAAATAACAAGAAGCCGCAATTTGACACAGGAGACGAAGTAGCCCAGGGGTGATTATAAAGAAAAGGTCTACTCTGGTCTACCCTCAGAGACCAACACGCTGCTGCTTGACAGTATGGCCAGGCCGGGAGACAGTGAGGCCTGGACAAGCTGACCTCAAGTTGAATGCCACTGGTGTCCTGTGCCTGGAGACCTCCCACAGCCCGAGGAGTCACCTTGGAAATGGAGCAACCAGGAAGCCTTTCTCCTGCAGGGTTTCTCCCTCACCCTGTGTCTAGCGGCAAGTGGAGCAAGAAGAGGTTTGAGGCAATTCTGACATGACTGACACACTCAGAAAAAAAAGTGTCCACTACAAATAGCAAGCCCAGGGTGTGGCAGTAAAAGTACTTACCAGACCATAGGCTGGAGAGATTGTCATTGCCACTCTTGCAGAGGACCCAAGTTTGGTCTTCAGCACCCACAGGGCAGCTCAAAACCAGTTCCAGGGGATCCGACATTTTTTCTGACCTTGTGGGCATCATGCACACATGTGGTGCACATACATACACATAGGCAAATACACTTGCACATTTAGAGTACTTAATTATCATAACACATAAAGATCATAACTAATGCAAAAGCTTTCTTTGTGGCATGTGCTTGTGCTTGTGCAAATGAAGGACAAATCAGGTCCCCAAAATGGCAGTGCTGTGACAATATCCTAAAGAAAGCTCTCAGCAGGTACTCTGGTTTTGGAAGATTGCTATTGGGCAAACAGAAACCTAAGCTGAGCATTTTAAGGTATCTTCAAAGGCGAGTCTCTGTTTTCCAGGAATACTACTACCGCCCACATCTGCCCCTCCTTTTTGTCCAGTCAGGATCTTATGGAGCCCAGGCTGCCCTCAAACTTGCCAGGTAGTGAAGGATGACGTTGAGCTTCTGCTCCTCCTCAGTGCTGGGATTACAGGTGGTGCATGCTAGCCGAGCAGCCTGCCAACAGAGCCACATCCCTAGCCCTGCCCGGCATAAAAGCTGCCTTTTTACTTTATTCTTTTTTTTTTGTTTGTTTGTTTTTGTTTTTGTTTTGTTTTTTTTGTTTTTTGTTTTTTTTTTTTTTTTTGGTTTTTTCGAGACAGGGTTTCTCTGTGTAGCCCTGACTGTCCTGGAACTCACTCTGTAGACCAGGCTGGCCTCGAACTCAGAAATTCGCCTGCCTCTGCCTCCCAAGTGCTGGGATTAAAGGCGTGTGCCACCACTGGCCGGCTACTTTATTCTTGATAGAATCTTATTCTTTAGTAATTTTTGTCACTGACAATTTCTTACATTTCAATGTCTCTTGATCTTATCCACCTGCCTCCAACTCCCCTTTCCACTTAACCCCAGGCAGCCATGTAGTTACTGGTGGGTGACAATCATGGATTCAGTTCCTTTCTTTACATGGGTTCCAGAACTTGAATTGCCAGCTTCAATAGGAAGCACCCTTACCTGCTAAGTCATCTTGTTGGTTCACTGATTTAAAAAGTATTAATAAAGAATATACTGAGCCAGCAAACGGACTCAGCAGGTAAAGACATTTGTGACAAGTCTGGGAACCAGAGTTTCATTCCCAGGACCCACAAGTTTGAGGAAGAAAACTGATTCCCCCTGATATCCACACCCATGCCATGGCATATGTAATGTGCATGCACATAGAGAGAGAAGGGATAGTTAATTAAAAAACAAACAAAACAAAACACACACACCCCCTTCAGATCTTTGTTTGTATGTTTTGTTTTTCTTTGTAGCCCTGACTGTCCTGGAACTCGCTCTGTAGACCAGGCTGGCCTTGAACTGTCTGTAGCATATGCCACCATCTCCTGGCCACTCCAATTCTTAAAAAATTACCCTGAAAGGGAATTGGACCCACATACAGAATCTACCTGGCCTTATCTCAGGAGCCCTTAGTGTCACATAGGAATAGGTGGGCAGCTCACTATCTACTTAAGTAGTAAATCTTGTAATACCTTGCCTGGACTTTCTGAGACTGGCTGTTTTGGGTCACTGGGAATTAGATACTAGTTATTTGTATAGAGCATCACAGGAGTCTGGGTCAAGCTTCAGCATTTAGGGTCTAGTTGCTAGAGTGAAGATTATTGCTTTTTTGTTTCTGGCCTTTTTATTTTTAGCATACTTTTAAAAGAATCACATTTACTTTGTATGTGTGCACATTTGCATGTATGTGTGTATGAGTGTGCATGTGTGTTTGCATGTATGGGTTCACAAGTGTTTGTATGTGGCCATGCATGCATGTATGTATGTGTGCATGCTATGAGCACACGACAGTGCTGTTGTGGAGGACAGGGATAACTTTTTTTTTTTTTGGTTCTAGTTCTCATTCCACTAAGTGGGTCCCAGGGACTGAAGTCCAGTCATCAGGCAGGGCGTTAGGTGCCTTTATTATCTGCTGAGCCATCTTTCTGGCCCTGCAATGTTTTGCTTTTTAGCTTTGTGTCTTAGTTAGGATTTCTATTGCTGTAAGGAGACATCATCATCAAGGCAACTCTTATAAAGGACATCTAATTGGGGCTGCCTTACTGGTTCTGAGGTTGTCTGTTATTATCACAGGGCTAAGCATGGCATCCAGGCAGGCATGGAGCTGGAGGAGCTAAGGCAAACAGAAGACTGACTTCAGGCAGCTAGGGTTCTCAAAGTTCACCCCCACAGTGACACACTTCATCCAACAAGGCCACACCTTCTAATAGTGCCACTCTCTGGGCCAAGCATATTCAAACCACCATATTTGTTTTTACAAATAAAAGAAACAGGCAAGTTTACTCTATTGTGTCCTTGTCAGAGAACTGAGGTGCTAGGGAGGTAGCGACCTGGTGCCCGTGTCCACATGCTCTCTAGGTCTTGTTGGGCTCAACCTCCCACTGCAGGCACCAGAGGATGCCTAAGAGGGATATCCAGGTCACAAGGACAGGGAGGAAAGGAAGAACTCAGATAAAGGGTCAGAGGCTGCTGAAGCTCTAATCAAAGAGCTCTCTCTAGTTTTTTGTAAGATAAACAATATATAAAGTGTGGAAACTAAAAATGGTCATGCCCAGGCAACCTGAGGCCTCCCACGTTAGGCAAACACTGGAATATTAAACTATGTCCCCAGGCAGTTTATGTTTGACAGATCTCACTATTCACTGTGTAGACCAGGCTGGCCTTAAACAAAGAGGTCTGCCCACACCTGCCTCCTAAGTGCTGGATGACAGGCCGAGTATGGCTATCCTTGAGCTTGAGTGTCTCTTGCCTCTACTCCTGAATCACAGGATCACAGGCTGCCATTCCCAGCTTCACTGACTTCAACTGTTAGGAAGTTTGAGACTCCTGGGAAAAGACTGTAGGCTCAATCTAATTAAAATTAAAGATTTATTTATTAACTGCTAGCAGGATGAATATGAGGCAAATTTGAGATATCTGTGAGAAGGGGGTTGAGGGAAGGATTTTAAAGGGGAAAACCGAAAGAAGATCTTCAGTATCTGTCGGAGACTGCTCTATCAATGTTGAAACCCGCACTTCCAAAAGCTTTGGGGGCTAAATTGTTAAAGCCTGCACTGCCCCAAGCTGCTCCGGTTCGCAGATCAGGGTTCAGCAAGAGAGTGAGGATGGACGCAATGAATGGAAAGAACAGACAGAGTGTAATTCAGTCCTGTTTATTCTCTAGTTTTTCTTCTTCTCTTTCCAAGTCCTCATTCCTAGTCCAAGTCCTAAGTCTTGAGTTCCTAGTCCCTAGTGCCTTCAAGTTCCAAGTTTTCCAGTCCCCTCTTCTGTCTGCCTCTCGCCTTTTATAAGTCTGACTTCTCAAGTCGCACCTTTAAGTCACACCTTTAAGTCATACACACCCAAGGAAAAATCCTGGGTATCTAAAACAAGATGTTATCAGAGTGTGCTCAGCTGTTGTAGGCTGTTGAAAACAAGTCTCTTGTCAGGGTATATGGCTCAAGATGGCTGCAAGGATGATAGCGGCCTTCTGTCTGCTCCCCACAAGTATCCATGCAAGCAAAAACTAGTCTGTTTTTCCAAATTAAGTGGTTAAGGTAACTCAAACGTGTTAGTGGCTTTTTAAATAAGTGTTTGCTGTTTTCCTCTTAAACAAACTAGCTCCCAAATAATTGAGACTGGACTATTAATTTAACAGTTTTAACGGTACAAGTGAGCAGTTGTTAGCAAGTGAATAGAGAATCACTCTATTCTAATCCTCTAAACTAATCTGGCTACCTATCCCAGTGATACTTGCGTTTCAGTACTGATCTGGCTCTCTGGGCTCCAGGTGTTGGGAGGCAGAAGCAGGTGGATTTCCAAGTTCAAGGCCAGCCTGTTCTACAGAGTGAGTTCCAGGACAGCCAGGGTTACACAAAGAAACCCTATCTCGAGAAAAAGAGAGAGAGAGAGAGAGAGAGAGAGAGAGAGAGAGAGAGAGAGAGAATGAATATGAATATTTGGGAAGTAATGTTTGCAACCAGATATGGGGGCACAGAAATCAGCATTGGAATAATACAAAAACAGTCTTTACACAGGGCACAATAACATTATACCTACACAATCAATCTTTGGGTATTTGAATAAAAAGCCAAAAAAGCAGTTAGTCTACCAAACCAAACTAGGTATTCTCTCTGTCTGCTCGTGCTCTCTCTCTCTCCCTCTCTCTCTCTGTGTATGACACAAACATAGGCCAGATCAGACCAGATTAAAAGCAAATAAATGTTGAAGTCTGGTCTTTTGCTTATGTTGTAATGCTAAACACTGGCCCCCCAGGCCTGGTTGCCCCCAGATACAAGAGAGTTTGCTTGTATCCAAGTGACACACCCAAGTGACACTATGTAACCTCCCCGCAACCCCAAGTTATCCTTGATTGGTAAAGATGCCTACAGTCAACATCTGGGCAGAAGAGAGATAGGCAGGGTTCTTGGGTTTCCAGGCTTAGGATCTGAGAAGACCATGGGAGAGAGAAAGTTGAGAAAGGAGGAAGTTGCCATTGGGTAGGTGAGTCATATAAATATGGCCATAAGTGCTAGCCAATTGGAGTTAAGAGCTGTCCAAATGGAACATGGCAAATTATAGAATGGGGTTGATGATGGAATAGATTCTAAAGCATAGAGGAAGGGTTGATATCTGCCCAGCTCTAGTGCTGATTAAGGCTTATTATAAATTATAAAAGTTGTGTCTTTTATCCAGGAACTAAATGATCAAAGGGGCATTGCACCTGGGTAGGTTAGGTTACACCAGTCCCAGAGAATGAGGCCAGGGAAGTCCTGCTCGGGCCAAGGCAGGGAGGTTTTATAGATTTTAGGCAAGGTGTGATGTGTCAGCCAGGAGCTGGGACTGTGCCTGGGTATGTCAAAAGCTAAGCCTGTGGGCAGGCTAGCCATGTCAGAAAGATGGGTTGTACTGGTTTCCAGGAATGCAGAACTGGGCTTTTGGCACCATTCCTTTGTTCAGTTTTCCAAGCGAGGGCAGGGTTGGGGGAGGAGGGTAGATGAAGGTTTTATATCCTTTATACTTTATACCCCAAGTTATTTTCTTCGACTGTCATAACCTTTAGAAACTCCAAATCTTTTATTGTGAAGTGTGTCAGGAAAGTAAATTAATCTGCTTTTTTCAGCAAGTAACCTAGTAGCTCTAGAAACGGCCTAATTTTTATATATTAAACTGATCATGCAGCTGGGTGCTGGCTGTAGTTAAACTAATAAAGCTACAGTTAGCCATCAACATCAGAGATCTGAGGATTAATCTGAGCAAATCCAAATGGCCTCTGTATCAATAAAATTGACACACTTCCTGGGATAGTTACCCTATGCTTCTCCATGGTGGTCATAGGTGGTCTCTGTCTTTAGCAGTCACATGGGACAGAATAAAGTCTTTTATTGCTACACAAGGCAACAACAACCTTCAGTTGCCAGGGTTGGAAGGTCTGCAATCCTTTATCTTATTTTATTTTTGGTGGATGAAGAACTTGAGAGACTATCCTACCCTGGGAGGCACGGAGGGGCAGTCAATTCTGCAGTGTCCATAGTTTGAGCAGGATCCTGCTGGTGGGTGAGGCACATGGCAGTTCTTTGCCAGTGGTTAGCGTTATCATAATTTAAGTAGAATTGTTTGTGTCCTGTGATCTTTGAAGGAGCCCTTGGGGCTGCATCTAGGAGCTGACAGTTCTGTCTATCATGGAAAGCTCTTTTTAAAAAATTTATTACATGTATATATTCCTGGTGCCCATGGAAGACACAAGGGTGTTACATCCCCTGGAAGTGGATTTTTGTTGGGGACTGGGGACTGAGCACAGGTCCTCTGCAAGAGTAGCAGGTATTCTTCACTGCTAAGCAAGCTTTTCTGCAGTTTTCATGCTATATTCAGCAGAAATCTGAGGAGTTTGAGAGCCAACATTTATTAAGTATATCCGATTTTAAATAAATTTTACTTGTTTTCAGTTACTTGTTTTAGGGTTTAACCTTGACCACATACATAAAAAGCTAAATAAAGCTTGTCTCTGGAAATGAACTACATTAAAGAATTTGGTCATCTATAACATGATTGAACATTAATTGTCATATTTTAATCATCTTTAATAGTTTGACAAGTTATCAGCTTTTATAAGATTAGAGTCTTATAGTTTTATTCCTATTAAGTTTCAGTCTTAAAAATAATAATTTTGAACTGAAGCTTTTAGTATCAAAATAAAACTTTAGATCATAAATGCAGCCCACTGGGAGACTGGGAATTTTATAAAACCATTAATATTTCCATGGAGAAATAGGAAAACTTATTTTCTTGATCTCTGTCCAGTTCATCATGATAGAATATCACAATTTCTTAAAGAAAAAAAAATCACAATTTCTTGCATGACTCAAATCTCTAAAGCTTAACAAAGTCAGCAAAGACAAGGTGGCTAGACATGTATTTTTAAGTCAGTTGTTGAGTAGACCCCAGAAATCTACAAAAAAAGATTTTTTTTTTTTTTTTGGCTTTTCGAGTCAGGGTTTCTCTGTGTAGCCCTAGCTGTCCTGGAACTCAGAAATCTGCCTGACTCTGCCTCCCAAGTGCTGGGATTAAAGGTGTGTGCTACCACTGCCCAGCTCTACAAATCTTATTAATTAAATATATTTTATTATACTTTTTTTCTGTTTTTGTCATATATACATATATGTATAGATAATAGACATACTCACCTCAAAGAAGAAAAATAATCTGCATATTCTTTTTTAAAGACTTATTTTTACTTATGTATACGTGCATGTATGAGTGTGTATGTGCACAATCACTTGTGCATGTGTCTGCAGAGATCAGAGATGTTGGATGTCCCTGGAGCTGGAATTAAAGGTAGTTGTAAGTTGTCTGAGTGGGTACTGGGAACTGAATTCTGGAAGAGCAGTCCTGAGCTGTAATTGATCATTTCATCTTACATGTGCTCAAATTCACATTTGGAAGTTTCTTTTGAAGATAATTTGTGAAGCCATGGTTGTCTTACAAAAACTCATATAATTTTTTTTCTCCCAATTGATAAACACAAATGAGAGTTTCATAAAAACGGAAGTTGCACTGGAAGGGATCACCTCCCCTGACCCAGCCCCAGTGTGTCCCTAAGGCTTAACAGACGCTATGAAGTAGAATCCCAGGAGTTAGCCAATCACAATCACAATCACATGGGCCATATCTGGTCCAGACATTTGGGTTTCTCTGTGTAGCCCCCAGCTGTTCTTGAACTCAGAGATCTATTTCTTTGTCTCTGCCATCCAAGTGCTAGGATTAAAGGTGTGAGCTATTGCTTGGCTTTTATGTTCTTTACCATAATTAGCCAAGAATGAATTTTACATTTTGTTTATACAGTTGTTTAAAAAGTAGAGAGTACGAGGAAGTCAGTATGTTGTCCACAAAATGTAAATGTTTACCAAACAGGATCAGTTGACTTCCCATGGCCACTACTCCATCCTTTCCTTCCTATGGCTTAAACAAGAGCCTTCTATTTCCCATTAACTTACCTCACGCAACACCTGTCACCCAACCTCAAAGTCTGGGCCCCACCCACTACTCAGTTTTCATCTGCTAGACACCTCAGAGTCTGACCAGCACATGGCTAAACTCATCTCCTACTGCTACACTTCTCCCAAAGATGCTTAAACTCATGCTCTAATACCGCCTCATATGTGCCTGAGTAGTGGCACCCCGCCTACTGTAACAGTAACAGCCCTAGTATCTAACAGGAGCATCTGTCACCTTTGGGTCCTACACACATACTTCCTCAGTCTTTTCCCTACTTCTCATCCCCATCACCCTGGCTGTAGATACTACTGCTTTCTGTGCTGGCTCTCTGCCTCCAATTTCACAATCTATAATGTCTCATCGCTGTCGTTTAAAAATGGATCAAAGGACTGATAAGAGCACTCAGCAGGTAAAAGCACTTGTCACTAAGCTGGTTGCTCAGTTCAATCCCTGGGACCTGACCACCAAAACCTGTCCCCTGACATTGACTACTGCATGTGTACGTGCGCACACAACAAAATAAAATAATCAAGGCCAGTTAGTGGTGGTACACACCTTTAATTTCAGAACTGGAAAAAACTAAACAGAGAAATGTCTCAAAAACCAAACTAAAAGTTAAGTATCTTAAAAATTGATTCAAGGCTAAGCATACTGGCTCACATCTATATTTCCAGTACTTAGAAGGCAAAAGCAGAAGGTTTAAAGCAAGGCTTAAGAGTTCAAGAGTCGCTTGAGTTATATAGAAAGTTCCATGACAGCTAAGGCTACACAGTAAATTTTTTTTGACCCATTCCCATTATTTTGCCTGTAAAAGTCCAAAGCATTAAAAGCCTTTCCCCAATCTTCCTTTACTTTCTCCATTCCTCTCCCAATAACCATGCTTCTCAAACTTGATTAAATATCATCTGCAGAGAAAGGGATGCAGTTCACTTAGCAGGTACAAGAACCTAGTTTTGATCCTAACATCATATAAAACAGGAATGGCGGAACACACATGTAATCTGAGCACTGGGGAGGTGGAGGCAAAAGGATCAGAAGTCTGGTTTGAGGCCAGTCTGTGATACATGAGACACCATTTAAATAATTGTAACAATCATCTGTAAGAAGAAAAAGGCTTCTAAGCAGGCCTATAATCCCAGCACTTGGGAAGTGGAAGCCGAGGGATCAGGAGTTCAAGGCTAGCCTGGGCAACATAAGACCCTATCTTAAAAAACAAACAAAGCCAATAAAATCTCCCATCTATGAAAACTGAAACTTATAAAATACAACAGGAGTCATATAAATTATTAGAAAAATAGTAACAGGGTCAGACATCTCAGTAATAGTCTCTTGGGGCTTGTGATATGGTACCTGGCCTACACTAGTTAACCCTGACTCTGATACACTGTGGTTTGGACTCCCTCTTCCTGCTGACAAATCACAACCTACCCAACTGCAGGCCCATTATGCTTTCTGTACACTCACCTGTAGTCAGTCATATTCTGTTCAACACACCTGACTCCTCCTTCATATTCTTGTTGTAACATGTTACGACATTTCCCTGCTGATGTCAAAGAGTAGCAAGCCTCTGAAGTGAGGGGCATGTCCAGTTCATCTTGCATCTGTCATGTGATAGAAACTCAGATAGCTATGTGGCAGCAAGCAGACAACGAGCAACTATATAAATTCTCAACAGACCTTTAATGACCGGGATGAGTTTAGGAACAAAAAGCTAGATAGTCTGGCCACAGGGACGTCAGAAGTGGAGAACTCAGTAGGCTGTCTGAGACTGCTGCTGGCGGTAGCCACCACGGCGCATATAGCCTTCGTTTTTCCGGTAGCCATCCTTTTGGTCTGCAGGTAAAAAATGGATAGGAAAGAATGGGAGTGAGCACCTGGAGACAGACAAATGTGCAAGGATGGTGGGAGAACGGAGTGATGGATCCACTCACTCACCTCGGAAATAGCCACCATAGGTTCCCTGCTTATGGTCAAACACCCGTTCATTATTCTCCACTAGGCTGCCAAGCTTCTCAGCCAGCTGCAGAGCCAAGTTCTGCTGGGCAGTGGGCTCAGTCCGGTGCATCACTACCGTCTGTGTTGGCTGGTCCAGGGAAGCCTGATGGAGTAAGAGGGACAGTCAGGTCAGACTCCACTGACTTCTCTGAAGCTGTGCCTACTCAATCTACCACCTCTGGCCCTCACCATCAATTCTTCATTAATGATCATCTTGCTGATGATGGAGTGAACAGTGGGTAGGTCCAGTTCGAACATATCGGATAATGTCTCCATACTGAGGAAAAAAGGCAGGAACCGGGCCGTTAGGAACACCACTCACAAAGCGGGGGCCCTCTGTGCCTCTGAGCCCATCGTACCTGATTGAGTCATAGACACTGCTGTAGGTAAAAAGGTAGGTTCTCAGAGACTCTTCCTGGATCTTCCTGTGAGGAGAGGACAAAAAAGTGTGAGGTCCCAAAGGAAGGAGATCAGCGAATCTTTTCTTTTCTACTCATCATGGCTCCCTTTAGCGCTCACCGAACCAACATGGTGCGAACTTTGTCCGCCTCAGGGAAAAGGTCCCACACTTTTCCATTCATCTTTTCATTAATGATGAAACTGTGGCAGGTCTTCCAGTCACCCATCTTCATGGCCTTGGAGGCAGCAACCACATGCTCTCTCATTGACTCAGGAGGACCTGAAAGGGTGAGAGTAAGGTAGGATGGAAACAAACTCAAGGCTCTGCCCTTGTGAGAATTGTTTAAGGAGAAGCAGAGGCCAGAAGAGCAAACAACTAGGTTAGAGACTTTCCCAGCTCTCCACTGAGTAGCCAGAGGACTGTAAATCACTTAATAGCTGAAGTCACTTTGAATTGAACTAAACCAGTCCATAAACATACTTCAAAGGACAGCTGAATCCCATGAAACTGTTGACAAATGGTTAAGTATATATTCTCATGTACATTTTCCTAGAAAAAAGGTCTACAACTTTAATCAGATTCTCTTGATGTTCCTTGACCTTAAAAAAGTCACCGAACAGCAGTGGAACAAGCCTTTAATTCCATCAGAGGCTGGCAGATTTCTGTGAGTTCAAGGCCAGCCTGATCTACAGACTGAATTCCAGGTCAGAGCTACACAGAAAAACCTTCTCTCAAAACCAAACAAAAAACAAGAAAACAACAGCAAAAAGGTTAGGGACTGGAGAGATGGCTCCGTGATTAAGGGCACTTGGTACTTTTCAAGAGAACCTGGGCTCAATTTCAAGCACCTGCCAGGTGGCTCACAGCCCTCTGCACTCCAGTTCTAACAGACCCTTTTGCTCCTGTGGGCACACGGGGCTGGAGATGGCTCTGCAGCAGCTAAAGAGTCCTTACGGCTCTTGACAGAGACCTAGATTTGGTTGTCAGTATCCACAAACACTTATAACTGTAGTTCTGGAAAATCTGATACACTAGTCTGGCCTTGCCATATGTGGTAGGTACTAAACACACACAGGCAAGTACACAAACTTTAAAAGTTTGAGCCAGGTATGGTGGCATACACCTTTAATCCCAGAACTCAGGAGAAGCACGCAGATCTGAGTTTGAGGCCAGCCTCATTTACACAACAAGTTCCAGGACAGCCAGGGTTACTCAAGAGAAACCCTGCTTCCAAGAAAAGAAAAGAAAAGAAAAGAAAAGAAAAGAAAAAGTATTTACCAAATTTCATTTGAAAGTGGCTTATTTATCCTCCTTAAAAAGTTTAGCCTTGGAATGAAGAGATGGCTCAGTGTTTAGGCATCTTCCGATTGCTACAGGTATTTATGGCACATGTGTGATCCCCAACTCTAATCAATCAATCAATCAATCAATCAATCAATCAATGTAAAAAGAATTTTAAGACAAATACATTTAGTCTCAACCTCAAACGATGTCTATGAAACCACAGGGTTTATGTACTGATGATGGACTCAGGCTCCCAAACACCATCTTGAGGGACAAGCCAGAATGTAACTGACATTTAGAGAAAAAGCACAGAAGGTTCAACTCTGGGAACAGGTAGCTTCTATGAATATGGCCAACACCAGGGCAAGCACGAATTAGGATCAGGCCCACTTTACCACTTTAAAAAAGACAAGGTTAGCCAGGCATAGCACCGGAGAGAGGCAGATCCCTGAGTTAATGAACAACCTGTTCTATACATGGCAACCTGTTAGAACTCATTCCTACAAGTTGTCCTCTGAATCCCAAATGTCTGTGCACACAAACAATATATAAACCAGTGTAAAGTATTTAAACAAGTCTAGAGACTCAAAGAGTATCTCTACAAGTCAAACAAGAGTTCAAAGCTATAAGAGATACTGCTTTTTTTTTTCCTGAAGCAGTCTGGTTATGTAGCCAAGGAGAGCCTCAAACTTGAGGTCTTCCTGTCTAAGTTTCCCAAGCACTAAGATTAATAGCGTGTATAATTGGGCTGGTGAGATGGCTCAGAGGTTAAGAACATTGACTGCTCTTCCGGAGGTCATGAGTTCAAATCCCAGCAACCACAAGGTGGCTCACAACCATCTGTAATGAGATCTGATGCCCTCTTCTGGTGTGTCTGAAGACAGCTACAGTGCCCTCATATAAATAAAAATGAATAAACCTTAAAAAATAAATAAATAAAAAAGACGATTACTAAGTAGCCCTGGCTAGCCTGGAACTTTCTTGGTAGAGTAGGCTGACCTCAAACTCATCATGTCTTGAATAATGAATTATTATTTCTGAGAGACTGTGCCAGGCAGAGGAGGCATCAATATAAAATATGAATCAAAAGCAGTCATCTTGTGAGGAAAGTTATTCCACTAACTTCTCTTAATGCTTATGGGCAAGCAGGACCACAGAGGCCACACTCACCTAGCAGGGGCTGCCGCTCACCCACCCGCAGTTGGTGATGGAACTGTTTGCTGATCATGCGTCGACGGGCGTCACTCTCGTGGGCAGCCATGTAGGGAATCTCCAGGAGCATAGCAGACACCAGATAGACACACTCCAGCAGTTCCAGGTTGATGTGTAGGTGAAAGGGCACCTGTCGGCGTCGCTCTACCTTTTCCTGTTCCTGATTGCGCTCCTGTAGACTTCGCAGCAGCAGACCCTGACCCAGAAGCTCCTTGGCACGACCACTTGACTGAATATCCAGAAGTGCATTGTGTGCATCCTTTGTCAGGCCTTGGCGGAAAGCACAGATGCCCAGCTGCACCATGGTGCGGTTATACAGGATCTAGGCACAAGGACAGAAGTGAGAGCCTTAGGCAGACTGTTTACTAAGGTTTGTCTTCCATTCTAGGCAGAGTGTGCAGGACAAAATTACTATGAGAATAAGAGAAAAAAAATAAACAAAATGAGAGGAGAATTTAAAATGTAGGTATGCATGCATGCATGCATGGCAGTGGAGGCTTGGTAAAGGCTTCATTATGAAGAACAGCTAAGAATTAAAGAAGCCATACAGATAAATAGGGATAAGGTCCGCACAGGAAAAGGGAATGTGGTAGTTAGATGAATAACTGACCTAAATACACTTGAAAAACCAGAGTGATGTAGCTGAGATTGGTCAAAGACCTTACTGTAAACTAGAAAGTAGGCACACATAAAGCAACATGTAAAGACGAGAAACCATGGGAAAGTTCTGAGTCAGCAGGTAATAAAACCTGACTTCACAGGGTTACTCTGGCTATCACACTAAGAAATGCACAGAAAGACAAAGGGGACATGAAGCAAAAACAGGGAATGAGGGCCAACCAGTAGTGGACCCGGCTTTAATCCCAGCACTAAGATGCAGAGGCAGGTGGATCTCTGAGTTCCAGGCCAGCTTGGTCTACAGAGTGAGCTCCAGGACAGCTAAGACTACACAGAGAAACCCTGTCTCAAAAAGCCACACACACAAAAAAGGCAAGATCAGGAGGAAGGTGATGGCTTGATGATCTCTTAGGAAAAGGGAAAGGATAGTCTGTTAAGAAGTGATCAGACATAGACTACAAAGAAAAATGGCTTCAGAATCAGACGTAACATGAAAAAAAGAATCAGGCATGGGCCAGGCAAGGTAGCACACATCTGCAATCTTAGCATTCAGGAGGTCTGAACGACCCGAGGCAGGCGGGTCTGAGTGACCCGGAATGAAAAAGAACCAGCAGTGCCAAACATGGCACTGGGATTTCCGGGCTAACTAGATGAAGAACGTGCGGATCTGCCAGACACACACGATTGTGAACAAAAGAAAACTGGGAGGCAGAGATTAAGGTTTCTTATTTGAGTGAGGGTTTTGATATGCAGTGCCATACTGCCAAGTTTTCTATTACCAACCTCTGGGACATACAGCTCAAGACCAAGTTTATTATATACAATATTTAGTGTATATTATAATTTCATAGAAATACTATATATTGTATAATTTTATCCAATAATAAAAATATTAGAGATCAAGAATATAAATTCAGGGGTTGGAGAGATGGCTCAGCAGTTAAGAGCACTGACTGCTGCCAGGCAATGGTGGCGCACACCTTTAATTCCAGCACTTGGGAGGCAGAGGCAGGCAGATTTCTGAGTTTGAGGCCAGCCTTGGTCTACACAGTGAGTTCCAGGACAGCCAGGACTACACAGAGAAACCCTGTCTTGAAAACCCCCCAAAAAAAGCACTGACTGCTCTTCCAGAGGTCCTGAGTTCAATTCCCAGATGGTGGCTCACAACCATCTGTAATGGACATCCAATGCCGTCTCTGGTGTGTCTGAAGACAGTAACAGTGTACTCACATACATGAAATAAATAAATCTATTCAAAAACACTTAAAAAAAAATACTATCAGGGTTGGAGAGATGGCTCAGTGGCTAAAAGCACACAGCACTCTTGCAGAAGCCCTGAGTTTGGTTCCCATCACCCACATCAGGTGGCTCACAACCACCTCTAACTTCGGCTCCAGGAGATCCAATGCCGCTAGCTTCTGTAGGCACGAGAACTTAAGGCGCACATGCCTACAGACACACGTATACACCTAATTTTAAAAATTATTTTAAAAAACAGCGCTTGACTAATATGTACAAGGTCCTAGATCTGATTCCAGTATCACATAAAATAGCATGATGGTGTGTGACCATAGTCCCAGTACTCAGGTCAGAAGTTCAAGCTCATTCTCGGCTACATAGCAATGGGGTAGAGAAAAAAATAAATACTAGCCAGAGAGATGGCTCAGAAGGGACAGGTATTGCCACCAACCCTGATGACCTGAGTCTGATTCCCATGACCCACATGGTAAAAACACGGATCCAACCCTTGAAAGCTATCTTCTGACTTCCTCATGTATGTGCTCATGCACACACACAATAATGTGTGTGCAAGAGAAAAATGAATCCAGGTGTAGAACAGGAGGACTGAAAAGTTCCAGGCCAGTCTGTAAGAGATCAAGAGCCAGGAGTGGTTGGTGGTACACACTTTCATCACTCTCTACCAATCAGCCAATCTCTGACTCTGTCTTACTGACACACTGACACACTGACACACTGACACACACACACACACACACACACACACACACACACACACACACACACACACA
>JANHMN010000003.1:114541727-114563274 GCA_030674055.1 Rhabdomys pumilio
ACACACACACACACACACACACACACACACACACACACACACACACAGACTGTTAGCTGTTGGACTGGTACACTGCTAGATAAAACTCAGAATCAGTGGAACAGAACAGAGCGCCTGGGACAGCTTTGTTTATGTGGTTTTCCAAAAAACCACTAAGCAAAACAATAGGGCAAGAGTATTTGCTACAAATGATTCAGATACAACTTAGTATCAATGTGAGGAGAAGAGAACTGACCCCAATCTCACACTACATGAGAATATTAAGTCAAGACAAACTGTAAGACTAAATGTAAACATTAAAACTACAAAAAAAAAGTGAAAATACCCTCATGAATTTTATTTATTTTTATTCTTTAAAAAACTTGAGCCAGAGTCAGGTGGTGGCACATGCCTTTAATCCAAGCACTCAGGAGGCAGAGGGAGGTGGATCTCTGTGGGTCTCCATAGTGAGTTTCAGGACAGGCAGGGCTATATAGTTAGGACCCTATCTCAAAACAAAACTTTAAAAATATTTTTTATATGTGTAAGTATTTTGCCTACATGTATGTATGTGCACCCACATGTGTCCCCGATGCCAGAAGAGGTCAGCAGAGGACGTCAGATGATGGTCATGAGCCATTATGTGGGGAGTTGAGCTTAGAGAACAAGCACTCTTAACTGTTGGGCCATCTTTCCAGCCCCTATTTATTAAGTTAAGTTATGTGTAGGCTGTGCCTGCATTTGGATATGTACATATGAGTGCAGATGCTTTGAAAGCCAGATGTGTAAGGGTCCCTGGAAGTGGAGTTACTGATGGTTATGAGTGCCTGGTATGAAAGCTGACAAGTGAGTCTGTGTCCTCTGGAAAAGCAAGGGTTCTTTACTATTGAACCATCTCTCCAGTCTCTAGCTTCATGAATTTAAGCAAAGATTTATTTAGACTTGACTCAGAAAATATACTAAATAATAATTCTCTATCAAAAAGGCACAACTAAGACAAGAGGTAAACTACAGCTTAGAATAAAATATCTGAAGTCTTTTTATCTTTCTATGAGTGGTCATCCAAAATAAAATAGGGGAAGGTACTGCCTAAATCACTGCTATTGGACTAGAAAACTTGCACAGTGGGCTATGGTTCACTTACACAAGCATGAAGATCAGAGTTTGAATTCCTCAGAAACTATTACTAGCCAATGCAGAAGACGTATCTATAATCACACCGCTACTACAGGAAGATGGGAGACAAGAGACTCCTGGGAAGCCATAGGTCAACAAATAACAGAACATTCTCCATCAAACAAGGTAGAAGGTGAGGACACACAGACTATCTACTGACTTCTATACATGTGCCATGGCACAAGCACCCCTTACCACCTCTACTAGACAGGTCCATCAAATATGAACTGCCAGCCGGGCGGTGGTGGCGCACGCCTTTAATCCCAGCACTTGGGAGGCAGAGGCAGGCGGATTTCTGAGTTTGAAACCAGCCTGGTCTACAGAGTGAGTTCCAGGACAGCCAGGGCTACACACAGAAACCCTGTCTTGAAAAAATTGAACACAACAAAAAAATAAACTGCCACTTATCTTAAATATACACAAGAGGGATCTATATCTCAGATACAGCTTTTAGTATTTTTCTACATAAAAAGCTCCTCAAGATGTTGCTGGCTTCCCTACTGTCATGAACCCTGCTAATTTCGCTTTAGTATATCCTAATACAGCCCAGTTACCTAGGACCCCTTTTCTCCTAATTTAACAATTGCTTCAAACTTTTTTTTTTAATCTTTCTTTTTTTTTTTTTTTTTTTTTCGAGACAGGGTTTCTCTGTGTAGTTCTAGCTGTCCTGGCACTCACTCTGTAGACCAGGCTGGCCTCGAACTCAGAAATCCACCTGCCTCTGCCTCCCATTTTTTAATCTTTCTAGAAAAGTAAGATCAGCTCCTAATGTTTTGAACCAGATACTTGGTAGTTAGGAATATAAATAAGCAAGCAAGCAAACAGAGTTTGGAAAAGACGACACCCTCTCTGGGTGTACACTAGCTACCCATGTGGTAACTCCTGTTGAGACTGTCTGCCCTCAGTGCCCGCCTACCTGCACTGGTGGGTCTGCGTGCTGGATGTTGTCCTGCAGGTGGCTCATGAGCATGAGGTCCCGGGCCTGGTACCAGCGCGAGTGCAGTGCATGGTGGTAGATATGGCAGAGGATGGCACAGGTACGGATTCGGTCTGTGCGGTCCTTGGCATAGATGTATTTGCACAGTCTTTCCATTAGCACAGCTGAGTCCTCACCTTCATTTTCTGCCTGGTCTTGCTCAGACTAGAGGAATGGGTAGTTGTTAGCAATGGCTATCCAGCAAAGACCACAGCTTTAAATGGCCTAGGCACTAGCAACAAAACAAGGGACTCTTTCCAACTGCAAACCATGTGACACCCAACCCCCACCCCTTCTACCTCATAAATCCCTTGTGGATAGAAGATTTATCATCAAGGCCTAATAGATACGGAAGGTACATTTACACTTCTCTTGTTCCTCATGATTACCGCGCAATCTCACCTTTGAGGACCCTTCAGGAGGAGTAAGCTGACGCTGATGGGCCTTGTAATCAAACTTGTAGTAAGTGTGCAGGATGCGCCTCAAGTAGATCTGGCAGATCTCCTCAGTGGTACCTTTCTCCTCCAGGTAGCGTTGCACACGCTCAATGATGGCACATACTTGTGCCTCATCCTTCAGGTGCTCAACATACTCTGGTAGGAGGAGGAGGACACCCACCCTCATGTCAGACATGAGTGCCGCCTTTCCCAACCATTCATCTCCAGCAATTGAAACATTCTGGTTTCCCCTCTACACTTATACCCTAAAACCAGCATTCTCTTCCATGAGCTTACCGTCTCACTGCTTAGGAAAGTGTCAGAATTACCAACGTGGTCAGCAGGGCCTGTAAGTCTAGCACCTGCCTCTGACTTTATATACTGCTAATAATATTATCTCCTGTCCTTTCCCTGTCACCAAAATCCCCGTTTGCTTAGGTTTACCTTGGGAGTGAGGATCAGTATTTTGCATTATTTTGGTAAATTCTTCATCCATTCGCTCCACCAGAGTTAGGATGCAGCCTCGTACACGCAGTGGCTAAAGAATTATGCAAAGAAAGAACACATTTAATGCAGGTTTGTATCTTAACCTCAACTCCTGTCCCTACCGCCTTCCCAGGTAGCCTGCCAATCCCTCTCTTTACCTGATCAAAATTGTGTAAGTTCTCACTCTCTTCCAAAATGTTCTCTCCAACAAAGATGTTGGAATGTGCAACCAAGGTATCCATCAGTTCATTGATGCAATCCAGGCACATCTGCCACATCTCTGGCTGTCAAGAGATGAAGTGACAAAGTTAGAGGGATGTAGTAAGTGACATTTCTAAGGAACCCTTTCACCAAGAATCACAGGGCCTTCAACACACAAGGCTGCTGTAGGGCTCAGGTGTTCAAACAGTAGGTACCTTCTCTTGACCACCCCCAACTCACCCCAGTACTCTTCTGTTGTTCTCACCTTCATGTACGTGGCCAGGTTAGGGTTGTAATCGTAGAGAGAGGCAATGATATTGAACTTGATCTTGACAATGACACCCACCCCCAGGTTGTTCTCAGAAGCAATCTGAACCAGCAGCTGGAGCAATTCAATCTGGGTGGCACTGGAGGGACACAGAACTAGGTAAGGCTTTGGAGACAAATCAGCCAGTCTCGCCCTGTTATGCAGGATATCCTCTTTAAACCAGCAAAGCAGCTGATTCCACATGCCTTCACTATCTGCATGTGTTTCTTTCTTATTTGTGTATTCTCTTGAGATAAGGTTCCATGTAGTTCAGGCAGACCTTGAGCATGTTATGCAGTTAAGGAGGCCCTACAATGTCTGATTCTCTTATCTTTGGCACTCAAGTGCTGGGATTACAGCTGTATCACATCTGGTTTTATGTGATGCCAGGACTCTAACCCAGGGTTTCACATATGCCAGGCAAGCACTCTACCAATAGAACTATATCCCCAACCCCTGTTCCTCTTTTCAACTCCCAATAGAAACAATAGTAATGCTAGCCATCCTTAAGTGCTGTTTATAAAAGGTCTTCATTCTGTCCATCCTATCTGATT
This sequence comes from Rhabdomys pumilio, assembly GCA_030674055.1. NCBI lineage: Eukaryota > Metazoa > Chordata > Mammalia > Rodentia > Muridae > Rhabdomys > Rhabdomys pumilio. Next base: position 114,545,844 of record JANHMN010000003.1, read on the forward strand.
ACCTAACCAACTGCAACATACATCATTTCCATGTAACAGACTACATTAGAAATTCAGTAGTTCAAAGTTATAAAAGAGTACACAAAAGGAAAAAGACAGATAGGTCCCCAGTATACGATCATAGATAATATTCTCTCACAATAGAGTGATGTCCACTCACATCAATGTTTAACTGTGCTATAAAGAAAGCTTTCAAACTATAAAGAAGTAGCAATGGCCAAGTCTGCACATCTTACCGGTCTGTTCCCTTCTTGCCTCTGACCTGTAGAATCTCATTCAGTTTCTTGATGACAACAGCATGAGTGATCTCAGTTCCCTTGGCAAACATTTTTGGCTTCTCCTGGTTAAAAACATACTGTGTTACATGAATGTCAACAGGAGCCTGTTCTTGCTTTAGGCTCCTCCCACTGCAACCAGGTGGGCACCTTCTATACTGACTCCTTTTGAAGGCTCACCTTAACAAGTGGCACGCCACCTCGGACCCGCTCCCACTCCCCGCCCTCATTGTCTTCCTCCTCCTCGTCCAGGCGCTTGGACTTTCTATCGTGCTTCTTCTTGGCTTTGTCTTCTCGTTTCTTTTCAGCTGCTTTTTTGTCCTCTTCTGTGGTGGGTGCCCTGACAGGAGATGAGGGAGAAAATGAACAAGTCCTTTCCTCACCGTTGAGGCATCCTCTTCCCAAATGCTGAGGTTACAGGTGTATGCCAATACTTAATTTACACAGAGCTTAGGGATCAAACCCAGGACCTCATGCAAGCTAGGCAAGCGTCTATCAACTGAGTTACATCCCTAGGCCCAAACTCACTTCTCAAATTCTACAAACACGCCAGTTATGCTCAGTAAGTTGAATTCTCTCGGTCTACAGAGAATATACACCATGCCCACGGTTCTGAGACTGAAGGAGGAGCTTGAGCTTCTCATCATCAGTGCTTCCAATCAACCTCGTTTTCCTGGCACTGAAGTTTTACTTAGTGCTAAGGATATTGTGATTCATACTTTGAAAAAAGTAGAAAGAATTCACCCTAGTGAATTAAAAGTCAAAAGATCTATAATTTAGGTTTGACATTTCTTAAGACACATCATATCTCAGTACAGTTATATCCTTTTTGTTTTAAAATTGTTTTATATATCTAAATGTCTTGCCTCCACACATGTATGTACATCATATGCATGCCTACTACCTGCTGAAGTCAGGATGAGGACATCTCACACTCCTGGGACTGGAGTTACATATGGTTGTGAGCTATTACCTGTGTGCTGGGAATTGAACCTAGGTCCTCTACAATGGCAACAAGTGTTCTGAACCAGCAAGTGAACTTTCCAGCGCTTTTGGCTTATTTTATGGATAGGCTGGAACTCTCTGTGTAGACCTGGCTGATCTTGAACTCAGAGTTACAAACACCCCTCCCCAAACGTTTACATATACACACACATACAATTATACCTGATTAAAGCTATTAAAAACTTCAAAGATATCAAGAGTGAAGAAACATTCTATAATCCAAGTATGGAAGGTTAAAAGAATTTCAAGGGTTCAAAGCCAACCTGGATACAGGTAACCCCTTCCCAACAAAACAAAACAAAACAAAACAAGGCCAAACAGAAAATACAATTAATAAACAAACAGTAATAAGCCCAAATACATTAATAACTAAACCTGCCAAATGAAAAACAGAGACAAGACCAGGCGGTGGTGGCACACACCAGAGGTAGGCAAATCTCTAAACTCAAGGCCTAGTTTATACACAAAAACACTGTCTCAAAAAACCAAAGAGAGGGGAAAAAAAAGAAATAAAAAGAAAAATAGAGAACAAGTTCTGGAGACAGGGGGTGATGGTTGAACAATCATGAAAATGTAATTAATGGCAAAATAAATACATAATAATGTTTAAAGTGGTAAATCTTATGTTAAAAACACAACAAAAGGAAAACTCAAAGACACACTGCACATGATTTAAAGTCAGAACATGTTTATGATGCCCTACACTTAATTTTTCTCTAATTTTAAAGCACCTTTTAAGGATTGAAGAAATAGAAATAACTCAGTAACATGCTTGTGTTGTAAATGTGATTTGTTGATTCCCAACATAAGCACAGATACACACACCCCTATACCTATGTATGTAACAATTAATGAAAAAAAAGTAAGACTCTGGAAGAGCAAGGACGACACGTGAGGGTTTGGAAGGGAAGGAAGGAGGAAATAACACATTATAAACCCACATCCCTGCCCCATACACAAAACAGCCAGGTGTCCCAGCACCTGCCTGTAATCTCAGTTTTCAGAGACAGATGATCCCTGGAGCTCACAGCCCAGGCAGTAAGCTACAGGACAATGGATAAGGCAAGGTTAGGCAAGGCATCACACACCGTTGTTAGCCTTCAACCACAGTACTTAGGAGGCAGATACAGACAGATCTCTGAGTTCCAGGCTACCTTGACCTGTACAGTGAGACTCTGTCTCAAAACAAAACAAAAAATTTACCAAGCCGGATGGCTCTTGAGGAATACCACCCAAAATACACCCGACTTCCACATACACACATGTACCCACATGAACACAAACTACATATACACACAAAAATAAAATTATGAGGGGCTGGAGAGATGGCTCAGTGGTGAAGAGCACTGGCTGCTCTTCCAGAGGACCCGAGTTTGATCCCCAGCACCCATGTGGTGGTTCAGAACAGCCTGTAATTCCAGTCTCAGGGATCCAAAACCACCTTCTGGCTTGTAGAGGCACGCCACAAATGTGGTACACAGCCATATATGAAAACAAAATAATAAGATCAAGTAAACTTGAAAGTTAATTACAGATCATTAAATATGTCTATTTTGGTAAAACTTTTCAGATTCGAACGCACTAGTAGTGTAAGTCTATAAACCCTCCAAAGAGACATAACAATGTGCCCAAACTTTGATCAGTCTTGTCTCTCTGAGGCACTTGATGAAAAATGCTTCTGAACAAAATGACTACCAACGTTCTTTATCTTCTGTCTAGCCCTTTCTAGTGTCAAGGAATCTACGGTGCCCTGTAGCAATGTAGTTCAAATTTGTAAAAGCAGCAGAGCAGCCCGATGAGCAGCAACAGGCACTGACCTCACCGAGCTCTCTTCCCTGACCCCACAGCTACCACAGCCGAGACTGGTGACAGAGCCCCGACAGGTCCTTAAGCCTCTGACCATTGCAGTTAAGTTTACGAAGGCTTGCAGCACTGTACATACCATGTACTAAGGTGGTTATCAGGAAGGGCAAACACAATAGCAGCTCTTACTGAGTGCCTACCACACGCTGATCCTGAACAGAGCTGCTTCCCTATGCTACTTCTCACAGCTCACCGGGGAGGTAATGCCCCTGCCCATTTCAGGTGCAAGAAACTGAAGACTGAAAGGTACAGCTTGCCAACTATCACATAACCAACAGATGCCACAGTGAGATTTTTATCGAGAGTATGGTTAAATATTTGAACCTGGAGGCTTCAAATTCAAGCCATACTAGCTTGGCAACCTTGTACTTGATTCTAAAATCCTGCTGTAAAAGGAGATCAGTGGGCTTCTACCTACAGACTCTATGAAAGCACCGGGCAACAGTGTTCCGAATGACTATAGGCTTTAAAACCCTCCTATCGTATCTCCCAGAGCCATCACTTCCTTACTTTTTAAGGAACTTTGAGGCCAGAACAGTTTGTTTTCCTTCTTCTTCTTCGGAGTCTGAATCAGAAGATGTGGAACTGGTGTCCCATTCTTCATCTTCAGAATCTTCAGAGTCTTCATCGTCATCCTGTGAGGGAAGAAAGGATCAGGAGGAAGACACAGCTCTCTCTGTTCCTCCCACTGACACACACTCCAGGCATTTCCATCCACAGAACATGGAATCAGATGAAACAATCCACTAAAACTCTGGAGATTACAAATGACTCAGAGGAGCACCCACAATGCCCCGGCACAGTAGGGGGTCTGGCAGGTGGATCCCAACTCACCTAGTGTCCAACACAACACACCTAGGAAACCCATCCTCAAGTCAAATCCCACTTACTCACTCTCCGAACCTCAGGATCCCATAAGATGACATTTCTTCTTCCCAAGACCTAAATATCCTGACAGGAAATCACCTCCAGGATATCCCTGGAAAATCTTACTTCCATCTTTTTGTGGAACTTTCGACTCTCCCCAGAAGATTCTGGTTTCTTCTTCAAGAAAGCTGCAGCACTGACTCCATCCTCATCTTCATCCTCATCTGAAGAGCCTGGAAGAAAGTGGGAGGGAAAAAAACCACAACATTGAAGACCAAGATTGAAAACAGAAATTAGATCCAACTCTCTTCAAGAAAGGTCTCCTCTTACCTTCCGAGTCTTCCTCATTCTTTTCTGCGTCTTCATCCGCAGACTGCTCAGGGTTCTGCATTGAGGAAATCAGAGAACTAAGATGCCTACCATAAGCCAAGCACGATGTCCCATGCCTTTAATCCCACCACTCAGGAGGCTGAGGCAGGCAGAGTTCTGAGTCCAACGTCAGCCTAGTCTACACAGTGAGTTCCAGAAGAGTCAGAGCTACACAGTGAGACCTCCAACTCAATAACAAAGGAACAAAATGACTGCCAAATATAAGCCATCCTTCTGAACCCCAGTTGGTTTGTTATGGTTCTCTCCTTAGCCATGTGTCATCTACTCATGCTCTGGAGTTTTGTCACAGGATCAAACTTCTCCTAGTTCAAAATCTTAGCCTCTGGCTGACTCACCTGCTTGTAGTTGGTGATGTGTGACTCAAAATCACGGTTGTATTTTCGGATCTTCTGGCGCAAGGTACTCAGAGCCTTAGCGTTGTTTTTATTCATCTTCTTTTTTCCTTCTTTATCTTCCCAAAGCTAACAGAGTCAAAGGAAGAACAGGGACCTGAGACTAAGTGGCATTTTCAAAATGCAGGCTTTAAATCACCTCTCGGGACCTTGCTGTCTACACACCACCTGCACCGTAGTAACCAAGACTGTTAGCTAAGCCACGCTGGGGACTCAACGGAGGCAAGCAGCCTACAGCTGACCTACACTCCAACCCTAAGGTATTTCCTGAAGACCTTTATAAATTTCTACTACAAATACAAAAGCAAAAGTGATTTAAAACATAATACTAAGCCAGGTGGTGGGGGTGCATGCCTTTAATACAGCCATAGGGAGATAGCGGCAGGAAGGCAGAGGTGGGCAGATCCCTGAGTGTGAGGTCAGCCTGGTCTACAGAGTGATTTCTAGGATGGCCAAGACTACACAGAAAAACCCTGGGGGGTGGGGGGGAGAAAAAACAAAACAAAACAAAAAGTAAAACCCCAATAAATATAATTAAGCACTTGTCCAAAAATAGGTTTCTCTCCTTGCTTGATCTCATTTTCTGTTTTCTAGGGAGCACTGTACATAAGGAGGCGAAGAGCCCGAGGAGACCCCTGGGAGCAGGAAAGCAGCACAGCCAGGCCCACAATCCCCTCTGTATCCTCAGAGTCACACCTCATTAAGATAGTCCTCCAGGTCAGCCAGTATTCGGATATAGAACCGGGGAACACCTTCCTTGTCCACAATGCTCTTGGCTTTCCCATACGCTTTCCCCAGGAGTTCAAACTCTTCCAGACACTTGGTGACATCTCGAATCTTCATGGCATTACGGATGGTTCGAATGAGGTTAGTCAACTCCTCAAACCTGGGTAGGGAGTTCAAAACCAGATTGGCCATGTCTATCATGGAGAAAGCAACATCACCACTCCCTGTACCTTTCCCCCTCCCCCCAGACTCCTATGGCCTCACCTCTTGTCCTTGGCACTTCGGACAACTCTCTTCGTATCCTCCTCATCCTCGCTCAGTAACAAAGGCCTGTGTGGAAGGAACAGAGACCGTTCGCCTTCAGTCTCAGCTAGTATAAATTCTCTCCTCAGATGAGAACTGAAGCATGGATAACATCTTCTTTTCTGACCTTTATTCTCCATATTCATCTTAAACAGCTGCAACTCTAAATGAGGTCTTTCGTCAAACTCTGACAGTATCTACAAAAATGTCCCCAAGGACAAATAACTGAAGAGCATATTTACCCAGACAACTAACTGCCTAAAGGCACATAATGGCTACAGAAGCACCTAAGAAAGCAGCAGACAAAAGGCACCTTAACAAACCGGAAAAGCTTCAAGGAGCCAGGTTCTAAAAAGAAACATTTCCCAAAATAAGAGAGGCCACTAGTGAAGAAAAGTTTTAGTGAATTTTAACAACCCCTCTGCTTATATTTCTTTTCAATGAGATGGGCCAAAGCATTCAGTTAGCCACAGTGTCTAGTCTCTATTCTTTTCTTTCCATGGTGTTAATTTTTCCTGATAATTTCTATGTGACAAGTGATAGTTTTTCACTTTGGACAGTTATGGAATTGTATTCACATGGATATTAATGTGTGTATGTCTGTTCATCTACAACAATTCTCTCTACAAGACCAGCTGGAAGTAGGTATAAATGTCTTAAAACACTACAGGCACACAGCAAAAACAACGTTGTTTTGAGAACTGTTTCAAAATTTAAAAAATTTTAACTTATAGAGATGGAGAAAAGACAGTAAAATCAAAGTGAACACAGCAGTGAACATTTGCACGCAAAGCCAGACGACAAGATTTCAAGCCAAACTAACCAAGCACTGAGGGTTTTCCTTCCATGAATACAAGTCACCAAGGACTAAGCCTGGTGGGAAGAGCTACAATATGGGGAGTTTTCGAAGACCAGTGCGACACAGACAGGGGCAGGAAGGGCGAGCCCTTAAGAGCTGATGCAATAACAAGCAGCGGGAAACCTCTGCTCCTCCATCCTTAGTACCGAGGATGTCGAGGACTCCCAAAGTTTCCAGCACGCTGGGAGAGCTACCATTCTCAGACGTGTCCCACCCCACTCGCTCACTGTTTGCCGTAGTTCCCGGAGACGGGTTTGGTGACGAGCTCCTCCCCGGACAGGGACGACTCCGACTCACTGTCCGAGCCGGTGGTGAAAAATCGCGACATGGCGACGGCGCTGAAGAGCTGAAGCCCTCGCGAACGGAACCTGAGAAAAACCGCGGAGTCAGGGTTTGGGGACAACCGCGGCTACCATCTCCCAACCTGGACCTCCGTTCCCGCCTGCCCGCCCTCCCCCTTACCCTTCAACGAGCACGAGGCCCAAGAGACACAAACCAGCTGAGCTCCGGAGTCCCTGAGAGTACGCGAGACAGGCACGACGCCGGAAGAGAAAAAGGTTGGGGGCGGGGGGAGGCGTCACTTCCCGGAAGTACCAAAGAAAGCGCCAAATAACTACAATTCCCAGTGGCCTTTGCGCTATACGCGGTCTGGGACGAATTAGTTGTAGGGGTTCTAAGTCTTAAAAGTCTAAACTAAGACTAGCTGCATCTTTGGTCCGCCGGGACTAGACTGCAAGACTGAAAATATAGAATTTAGTGACCGCCTGATGGTGCACGTCTGTAATCCCTACACTAGGAAGGGTGAAGCAGGAGGATCATGAGTTCAAGGCCAGACTGGACCAAAAAAAAAATTAAAATTAAAATTAAAAAAAAAATAAAAAAGCTCTGAAGCCGGCGGAGGTGGCTCACACCTTTAATCCTAGCACTCAGGTAGAGGCAAGTGGATCTCCGTGTTTGAGGCCAGCCTAGTATCCAGAGCGTGTTCCAGGACTGCCAAGAGAAACCCTATCTCGAAAAACAAAGTGCTCTGGCCGCGCATCTGAACTTCAGAGTAAGAATCTAAGAGCCAGCGTGATGCCGATGGCCTGCTAAGTTTTGGAGGGGTGTCGTTGGTGGTGTTGTTTTGTCTGTTTGTAGATCCACTTTCCTCTTTTTTTTTTTTTAGAAAAGGTTTTAAAAATACGGAACGCTTCACGAATTTGCATGTCATCTTTGCTCAGGGGCCATGCTGCTCTTGTATCTTTCCAATTTTAGTACATGTGCTGCAGAAGGGAACACGGTTTTGCAGCTTAAGCAAACTTACTAGATCTTCAGTGTTGGAATCGTAGCTTTACCGTTTTCTTAGGCAAACTTTCTAACTTCTAACCTTCTCTGTTCTTCTCCCTGCGCTACAGACAAAGGGGAATAACAGCACTTGTTCATTTGATATTAGGAGAATAAAATGACAACCTATGAAGTGTGTGGGACAGTACCTTGTGCAAAATGAGCATACACTAGCCACGGGACCCATGAGATGGTTCAGATGAAAAAGCACTTGTCACCAAACATAAGGACTTGAGTTAGTTCCCTGTGGCCACAGAATAGATAAAACAACTCCTGATGTTGTCTTCTGACCACCTCCCCTGACACACACACACACACACACACACACACACACACACACACAATTTTCATTGGCCTTTGCACCATACAAGGCCTGGGACAAATTAGTTGTGGAGGCTCTAAGTCTTAGAGTCTAAGACTGACTAGCTGCTTCCCAGGATTGTGCACACACACTCTAAATGTAATTTTAAAAATAATAAAAATACCCTGTCATTCAGTCATTTTAGGAGTATTTACTAATTTGTGTGTGTGTGTGTGTGTGTGTGTGTGTGTGTGTGAATGAACAATGTCACAGGCACAGGATACAGCTGTGAGTAAAAGCAGGCAAAATGTAAAGGAATTCACATCTATATGTGTTTGTTTGTTTCTGAGACTAGGTCTCAAGTCGCCCAGGCTGGCCTCAGACAGCTGAAGATGAGTATGAAGTTCTAATGTTCCTGCTCCCACCTTCTAAGTGCTGAAACTAAAGGGTACATCTCCATACCAAGGTTTTTGCAGTGCTTGGGATGGAACTCAGGGTCTAGATCCACATCAGGCAAGCATTTCACCAATGATGTCTGGGGTGCCCAAAAATAAACAGTGAAGTATAAGTCTATCAAGATGCCACTGTTGGGTGGGGTTTATATAAAGACAGCCTTGAGGTCAGAGGCCTGAAGCTTTGCTTTTGCCTGCTGGCAGTGTATATATGTCTGTCTACCTCAATGTGGTCTGAGTGCCTGTCTCTTGAGTATGCATGTGCCTGCCTGAGCTCAGCTTTCAGGATTAAGTCACTTTTTTGTTGCTATGAAGAAACCATGCAAAAGCAAAGCAACTTATAGAAGAAAGAGTTAGTTCACTAGGGCTTATAGTTTTAGAGGGTGAGTCCATGATCAAGTGGGCAGGGGGCATGGCAACAGGAATGGTGCTGGAGCAGGAGCTGAGAGATGACACAACGAAGAGGCCGAGGGGGAGACAGAGACAGGGAGAGAACTGGGAAGAGTGTGGGCCTTTGAAACTTCGAAGCCCATATCCAGAGATACACCTCCTCCAAGGCCATACCTATTGTTTTCTTGTTTCTTTTTTTTCAAGACAGGGTTTCTCTTTATAACCTCAGCTGTCCTGGTGGAACTTGCCCTGTAACCATGTTAGCTTTGAACTCTGAAATCCTCCAACTTCTCCCTCTGGAGTGCTGGGGTTAAAGGCATGCACCATCAAGCCTGACAAGGCCACACCTCTAAATCCTTCAGATGTGTGATTATGTTGTGAACTACACACACAACAATAACAAACAGTTTTAAATGTCAGACATCTTTCCTAACAGGAAATGCAAATCAAAACCAGAGGGAGATGCCACACTCACTAGAATGGCTCTACTAAGACAAAACCAAACACACACACACACACCACCACCACCACCACCACTGCCACACACAGAGAATAGCCGGTACTGTAAGCTGCTATGAGCCCTGCTTAGTTGATTCTTGTAAAAGCCCTGAGCTAACTGTAAAAGCCCTGTGCTAACTGTAAAGGACCACTCTTGCCCAACGTTTGGGGGCCAAACTATAGCGGCCCGCTCTGTTCCGCAGGTCCGGGTTTAGCAAGAGAGAGAGTGGGGGGAAGAAGGGGAAGAGCTGGGAAGAATAGAGACAAGCCAGAGGATCTGTAGTGAAGTCTTCTTTACTGTCTCCACCATACACACACCACTACACTTACTACTACTACTACACCACACACACACACATACATACATACATATATACATATACACATATACACACACAACAAGGAAATCCTGGGTATTTATAGGCTTTTGCCATGTGCCTTGTAGGCGCGTGGATACCACGTGCCTTGCAGGTGTGGATATGACGTAAGCCTTACAGGCGTGGACAGCACGTGTGCCTTACAGGCATATATATATGGCGTAGATAGCACATAGACAACTCATGCACCGCATGCCTTGTAGGCGTGGATACCACGTGCTCCTTGCAGCTGGGGGCACTAAACAGCAAAACAAGCTATGTGGGATATCAGAGTGTGCTTCAGCTGTTGTAGGTTGTTGAAAACCAAGTCTCATGTCAGGGTATATGGCTCAAGATGGCTGTAAAGCTGATAGCTGCTTTCTAGCCGCTTTCTGCTTAAAGTCAGCTCCCAACAGATTCTGTGGGCTGTTTTCTTATGATATCCTTAACCCTTTGGCTCCTACAATCCTTCCACCCTGTCTTTTGTAGGATTCCTTCAGCATCTTTCAATGTTTGATTGTAGGACTCTGAATCTGCTTCTATTGGTTGGATGAAGCCTCCCAGATGATGATTACGCTAAGGCTCCTGTCTACAAGTATAGCAGAATATCATTAGGAATAATTTCATTGACATTTTTTTCTTCCAGTTATGTTTGGTTCTGTCCTAGGTCTCTGGCTTTCCTGGCCTTCTGGGCAGTATCAGGTGTGGGCTTCCTTTCATGGCATGAATCTCAAATTGGACCAGTCATTGGTTGGTCACTCTCATGAGTTCTGTGTCCCCTTTACCCCACCACATCTTGCTGGCAGGACTGTCTGGTGCCGCTATGTATGCAAATGCTAAATATTGGCCCTCAGGTGGCGGTACTGATGAGCACATTCTCACATACACCAAATGATATTGTATGAACTTTGCTGACCAATCTTCTCTGACTGGTTAAATAAAAGTGGCGACAGTCAGTTCCTAGGAAGAATAGAGATAGGCGGGATTTTGGTTTCCATGCTGGAGGTCCCAGGTAGGGGCCACGAGGAGAGGAAGAAGGAAGGAGAAAGAAGACACAGAGTAGGAGGTCTCTGCATTAGACCGGATGGATCAGGAGCAGCACGTGGCTGAGAGAAGTCCACCGTCAGACAGACTGAGTAGCAAAAATGAATGACACCGGGGTAGACCCAGACAGCAAGTACTTGTTGAGCACAGCTGGGAAATAGCTATGAAGAAAAATAGCTTAGGGATAATCACCCAGTAATTGTGGTAAGCTGATTAAATAAATTGATAGGACTGTATCTTGATTATTGGGAGACTGACTGAGTCACATTAAGAACTAATAGAGCTAATTAATAGCATTTACAACAACACAGGACAAATTGTAGGTTGAAGGTTTTGTGCCTGGGTTGGTGTTCCATTCCCTCTACCAGAGGTCTTGCCTGCTTACAGAAGATGGCTGGTGCACTCTCCGAACCCCCGATTACTAGGAATCTTCACTAGGGTCACCATCATAGATTTCTTGGAGTTTCCATTGCACCAGGTTTCTACTTCATCCCTGAAATGCCCCCTCCATTCCAGTTATCTCTCCCAGTACTCTCTCCCTCCATCCTGGTCCCACCTGAGCCCTCTTGTTCCCATCCCTACCTGCCCCCAGTCCACCCTCTTCTATTTCCTCCTCCCAGAAGAGATCCATGTGCCTCCCTTGAGCCCTCCTTGTTACTTGGCTTCTCTGAGTCTGTGGATTATAGCATGATTATTCTTTACAGCTAATATCCACTTACGAGTACACAGCATATTTGTCTTTTCGGGCCTGGATTACTTGACTCAGGATGATTTTTTTTCTAAAAGAATTTGCCTGCAAATTTTATGATATTATTTTTTAACAGCTGAGTAAAACACCATCATGTAAATGTACATTTTCTTATGCATTCTTTAGTTCCTAGCAGCATCTAGGTTGTTTCCAGTTTCTGGCTATTAGGAATAAAGCTGCTATGAACATAACTGAGCAAGTGTCTTTGTGGACATCCTTTGGGTATATATGTCCGGAAGTGATATATCTGGGTCTTGAGGTAGACTGAGTCCCAAGTTTCTGAGAAACTGCCACATTGATTTTCAAAGTGGCTGTACAAATTTGCATTCCCACCACAATGGAGGAATGTTCCCCATGCTCCACATCCTCACCAGCATATGCTGCCACTTGTAGTTTTGATCTTAGCAATTCTGACAGGTGTAAGATGGAATCTCAGGGTCGTTTTGATTTCCATTTCCCCGATGGATAAGGATGATGAACATTTAAGTGGCTTTTTGGCCATTTAAGATTCCTCTGTTGAGAATTCTGTTTAGCTCTGTACCCTGTTTTTTACTTGTGTTATTTGGCTTGTTCATGTCTAGCTTCTTGAGAACTTTATATATTTGGATACTAGCCTTCTATTAGATATGGAGTTGGTGACAATCTTTTCCCATTCTGTAGGCTGCCATTTGGTCCTATTGACAATATCATTTGCCTTACAGGAGCTTTTCAGTTTCATGAGGTCCTGTTTATTGTCAATCTTAATGCCTGAGCTATTGGTGTTCTGTTCAGGAAACTGTCTCCTGTGACATGCATTCAGGGCTATTTATTACCCACTTTCTCTTCTATGAATATCTTAGAGTCAATCTAACCAAGCAAGTGAAAGACTTATATAATAAAAACTTTAAAGACATTGAAGAAATTGAAGAAGATATCAGAAGATGGAAAGATCTCCCATGCTCATGGATAGGTAAGATTAACATAGTAAAAATATTAAACAAACAAACCAGCTATCTTAGGAAACGCAATCTACAGATTCAACACAATCTCTATCAAAATACCAATAGAATTCTTTACAGATCTTCAAAGAATAATACTTAATTTCATATGGAAAAACAAGAAACCCAGGATAGCTAAAACAACTCTGTACAGTAATAGAACTTCTGGAGATATCACCATCCTTATTTCAAGCTATACTACATTGTTATACTAATAAAACCCACCCACATGGTATTGGCATAAAAACAGACAAGTTGATCAATGGAATTGAAGATCCAGATATAAACCTACACACCTATGGATATTTGATTTTTGATAAGCAGCTAGAAATATACAATGGAATTATTTTTAAACAAGAAGTCACGTAGGCTAGGCTGACTTTGGCTGTCTATGTAGCTGAGGACAATCAACTCCTGATCCTCCTGTCTCTACCTCCCCAATACTGGGAGGAGAGGCTTATATCAGCATAAACTGCTTTTGAATTGTTTTCCAGGAATAAAACTGAGAGTCTAGAACATCCTAGGCAAGAATTCTACCACTGGATATATCCCTAGAACTCGGGGTCTCACTGTATATCCCAGGTCAGACATGAACTTGTATTCTCTGGTCTGCTGAGGGCTGGAATTACTGGTGTGTGCCACACCTTGTCTGAAATACTTACACATTCATAAGTACATATATTCCACAGTGGACTTCTATAAGCTTTCAGTTTCAGAGACTGCACAAAAAGTAAACTGATAAAATAAGCATTTATTAGAAGGGCAGAGGGTGGGAGAAAACTCCCTGAGGCCAGCTCGGGAGTGGGAAACAATGGGGGCTCCTTGCTGAAGTAGGGCAGGACTGTGGCTCTTCCCACTCTGGAGTCTCACAGGGAAGGCCTGTGGCAGAGCAGAAACGTGATCTGTTCATGTGCCTGCAGGTCAGTGTGTGTCGAGCAACTCATGTCAAGGGAGGTGGCAGAGGAAGTCATGTAGAGGCAAGGCCAGGACCCCTGACAGGGAAATTCCCAAGGTGTCAGAGATACAGGCAGCTTCCATGGCAAACTCTCGGTGCTTGTCACTGGTCTGGGAGAGCAAAGGACAAGGGTTAGGCTTCCATTTATAAGGCTCTTAAGGCCAGCCACAACCCTTGTCCAACTGACACAGACCTCCAGAGCAATGTTGTGGAAGGTATTCACATAAGCAGCCCCACCCAGGAGCCCTTCATACAGAATGATGGTGAAGACGAGGTAGATACTGGGCAGGAAGCTCAAGCATACATCTGCTAGCAGGAAGGCCAGGTTGAGGCACTGTGGGCAGAGGGAAGGGAGGCTTGAGACTGGGCAACAGTACAGCAGGGAGGCAGCAGGTCTCAGAGCTGCCAGGTTACAGGAGGTGCTGGTGAAGCAGAGGGCTGTGTAGGATTCCAGTGCCCAGCTGGGCCTGTGGGACCCTGACATCTTGGTGGTTCATGTATATATAAATTAAAAAACATTCAAGGCTTATGTGGGCTTCAGATGTAGATTCAAGGCCAGCTTTCTTATGATGACTTGGGCTGATGAGATGGCTCAGCTACAGGCATTTACATCCAAACCTGGTGACCTGAGTTTCATCCCTAGAACCCACATATGGAAGAAGAGAACCAATCCTGCAAGCTGTCCTCTGATCTCCATACACACGACTTGGCAAGTGCCTCCCTCTCACCAATAAATAAATATAAATCTAATTACAATTATTTAAGTTGTAAAAAAATAAATAAAAGTCTGAGGGCTTAAGATGTTCAGGAACAAATAGCACTGACCTAGCATGAACAAGGCCCTAGGTTCAGTCAGGATGACTACAAGAACAAAGAACAAAGGCCAGACAGGATGGCACAAGCCTTCAATGCCAGCATTCATGAAGTAGCTCTGAGCTCCAGGCCAGCCTGGTCTATATATCAGATTCCAGGCCAGCCATGGCTACATAGTGAGACCCTGTCTCAAAAACAAACAAATAAACAAATAAAGGAAAAAATCAAAGCAGAAAAGAACAAAACCAAGATAAATCAAAACATATCTTGTTCTTCCTTTTTTTCTCAATGTTGTTATACAAACACACTGAGAAATAGGCGTTGTCCATGGCTATTAAATATTTTCATTTCTGCAGTACTGGGGACGGCACCCACAGCCCCAGACACGCTAGGCAAATATTCTGCCACTGAGGTACACACCCTGCTCCACTATCTCATTTCTTGATAGGAAAACTGAGGCTCATTAGAGGTTCAGAGACCTGCTCTGAGTCACATAGCTATTGAGTACAGAAACTGGTATTTACCCACAAGTATGACTGGCTCCTCCTGATGCCATGATACATTTTATATGGAGCCCCACTGGCGTCTAGCGCTGTACTTAGGAATGCTGGAGTACACTAACATCTTCTGCTGAGTAAGGGACTCGGGGAGTCGAGGTGGGTGTGAACAAACAGAGCAGGGACTCAGTACCTGGAGCAGGGCTAGGACCCAGGTGAACCGGATTCGGCAACATTGGAGAGAAGAGCGGGAGGCGAACACACCAGCCTGGTATAGCATCTGGTACCTAAGGTGGGAGCAGGGAGGAGGAAGAAGCTCTCAGGGCATCTTTGGGGTCAACCCCAGGACCCCAACATCAAGGGATCCTCCCAGCCCACTGCCCACCTGCCAACTTCTCTCACCATCGGTACTGCTGAGCATGACTTAGGGATGTGTTCCGGAAAAACAGGAGCTCGAACTGCAGCAAAGAGCAGACAAATGGAGCCGGTGGCACCTCAGTCCTATTTCTCCTCCCACACCGCCTCCCCAGCACCCCTCACTCACAAGTCCCTGGTTGATAAAGTATTCTGCAAAGTAGACCAGCACCAGAGGGATGATGTACCGCAAGAGGCCCTGGAAGAGTCAGGAGATGTAAGTGAAAGGCAGGAGGCAGAGGATCCTCACAGGGCCCCCGCAGCCACCATCCAGACCTTGAACACTGTCCATCTTTCCTGGAGGGAGAGGTCCCAGCTGGCACCTACAGAGTAGGGAGGAGGGGAAGAAGTTGCACACTCAACGCTTAGCTAGACGCCAGCATGCAGCAAGCAACCAGTCAGCACAGCAGTGTGTGGATTTAAATACCAGTGGTTGCACACTTAGTAGTTGCTAAAACGGTAAACCTCATGCTATGTACATATGTATATACACATAAATACATATATAACTGATTTTTTTTTTAAAAGCAAGACTGTAGATCAATGTACACCTTTTATCTGCTGACTCTATCAAAGACTCTCTGGCCATGCTTTCTGTTTCTAGAATAGCTAGGTTCTGTAGGAGGAGCTAAGGTGGGAGGAGTAAGGAGAGGAAGAGGAGGAGGAAGGAGAAGAGGAGGAGACAGAAGAGGAGGAGCTAAGGGAGAGACAGAGAACAAGAGAGGGGGACATGGAGGCTGATGTTCGCTTGTAACAGTCAAGGGTAGTTGTTATATCTGGGTTGGGTATTGGGTTACACCTCCGATTGTAAGGGCATCTTGTTATTGATCATTATTAAATATATAAGCCTTTGAATAATTTAAGCATTAGAGTCTCATTTTCTTACTGGGCCCACATGGTTGGTGGGATGGTCTGGGCAATGCCCAGCCTTGTGGAGACAGTGTGGAAGATTGGCAGAGCTATCTCCCATGCTGGCATCTCGTGGGTGGCAGGGCTGGTGTTTCTGGCTGGCTGTTTCTAGCTGTGGCGTGCATGTGGCCTCTGGCCACGCAACATGGCAGCTGAGCCAGGCAGAGCCACCGCAGCTTAGATAGTTAGCTTGACCTGCAACCATTTTTAAATAATTACTTCAACAAGGCTCCTTTTTTTTTTTCCCCATAAGGCCTCACCCTGAGCTGTTTCCTGTGCCTGGAACATGTTCACCTAGACATTCACAAGACTGACACCTTGACAGCCAAGTTTCAACCCAAAGATGTCCTTCAAAAGGCTGTCTTAGGCTCACCAGATGGCTCAGTGGTGAGGGCACTTGCTGCCGAGTCTGAATGAACAGAGTTCAATCCTCAGAACGTCTGACCTCACATTTGTGTACATGCCCTTCCTCAGGCAACTCCATCCTCAGAAATAAATGGTTTGTTGTTGGGGTTCTCTTGGGGGCTCAAGAGATGGCTCAGTGGTTAAGAGTAGTGACTGCTCTTCCAGAGGTCCTCAATTCCCAGCACCCACAGGTCAGCTCACAATTGTCTGTAGCTCCAGTTCTAGGGGATCCAACATCCACACATAGACATACACACAGGCAAAACACCAATGTACATAAAATAAAAATAAAAATAAATCACAGGGCAGTGGTGGTGCATGCCTTTAAATCCCAGCACTTGGGAGGCAGAGGCAGGTGGATTTCTGAAAGTTTGAGGGCAGCCTGTACTACAGAGTGAGTTCCAGGACAGCCAGGGCTACACAGAGAAACTCTGTCTGGAAAAAACAAACAAACAAACAATTACAAAAGTAAATAACTAAGTAGAGCCTTTCCCAGAGCTGGAGGGATGGCTTGAGGTTAAGTGTTGGCATATACCCTGAATCCCAGCCCTTGGAAAGCAGAGGTAGGAGAAATTTTGAGTTCTGGTCTATAGAGTGAGTTCCAGGACAGCCAAAACTATACAGAGAAACCCTGCCTCAAACAAACAAGCAAACAATTAAAAAAAAAAA
>JANHMN010000003.1:114563284-114581412 GCA_030674055.1 Rhabdomys pumilio
AGCCCTCTGCTTCACCTCCCAAGTGCAGGTCTATGGGTGCATCACACACACACTGACTCTTTTTTTTTGAGATAGTCTTGTCCTTGTAATAGGCCCCTGGCCTTAGGACAACTCACGCCAATGGACGTGCCACTCAAACTATAAAATTCAGCATATAGAGAGCACCACCTGCCAAAACTAACACAAAGGCCTAATCTACCAAAGTCAATAGTTCAGGGACAGTCTCTGAGTGTACTAACCTTGTTCTTTGGCTTTGGTAGTTCCATTTCTGGCTAACTGTTCTTGTTAATTGGAGCATGTCAACCCAGGACATGGTTTTGTACTCAAAAGCTCACCCTTAGAAAGGCTGGGGCTACACTGGGATCCTTAACACCCAGCATAGTCACCAGGTGGCTAATTGTACTTCCACTGGCTTAAACCCGTGTCTGAGCAGTCTCCTCTGGTGGATACCCCACAACAGCCCTAAGCTACAAGATGATCCACTAATCTTTCTTTCCCGAGTGCTGGGATGAAAGGCATGTACCACTATGCGTGGCTTAATAATGTTTTCTAAAACACACAAATACACACAGAACAAATAAACCAAGGTGCATTCAGTCCCAGCCCCAGTCTCAGGGGCCTACCTGTGCGGATGAGACAGAGCCGCTGTGAGACAGAGACAACGGAAAGTCAGGAATGCAGTTGTCCAGAATCATACAGCTAACACACCCCACTCTGAGACTCAAATTGAGGGGTGTTGAGAGTCCAGAATCCACACCCCTTCACAACAAGGCTAAAGAGATCTGAAGATTGGATTAAGATCAAGCTCCTCCTCCCATCTGTCATCCTTTGGGCCTAAGGACACTCACCTGGCTAGCAGCAGAACAGGGATCCCCAACATAGAAAGCAGGGTGTGCTGCGGGGAGAGGCCAGCCTGGGTGAGCCCCAGGTAAGACAGTGATCCAAGAAGCCCTGCACCCCCAGTACCCGAAGACCACCATGAGATCACGGCACTGAAAAGAACACAGGAGCATTCAGGAAGATGGAAGCCAGCAGGAGGTACACTTCTCCCAGTCCTTCCGGTACAGACTGCTTACCTGGGGTAGAAGGCGGTCAGTGAGAGGAAGGTGACCTCTCCTAGCCCTGATGAGATGCTGGCCAAAACCACTCCTGGGAGGACAAACAGCATAAGGTGACCTTTAACTGAAAGCCACAGTCCCCAGTGGTTTGTTTACAGCCTCATCTCATCTCATCTCATCAGCTCAGCAGGGCCAGATCTGTCACTGAACAAACTCAACAACAGAACAACAGGCTAGGGTCTCATCTGAAAGAGCCACACCCTCTTCCACATGTCCGCCGAGACTGTACTCCCATCTTCATTCAGTTAACTCCCAATTATTCACCTGCTCATCCCCATCTATACTCAGTCCCCCCATTTCTTCCTATTGACACCCTTCAAATTGTTCCTAGTTCTCACTTCTGGTTAGGGAAGCTCTAGAAGTCTCGGGATGTAGTCCAAGCTGGCCTGGAATTTCCTATGTAGATCAGCCTGGGCTGGCCCTCTCCTTGGTTTTTGTTTTTTTCTTCTTTTCTTTCTTTCTCTTTTTCTTTTCTTTTTCTTTCTTTCTTCCTTCCTTCCTTTCTTTCTTTCTTTCTTTCTTTCTTTCTTTTTTTTTTTTTTTGAGATAGGGTTTTGCTGTGCATTTTAGGGTAGACTTGAACTCACTATGTGGCCAGGAATAACCTCAAATTCACAGTCTTTCTGTCTCAGTCTCCCAAGTGATAGAATTGCAAGCACAAGCGTACATGCATGTGTGTGTGTGTGTGTGTGTGTGTGTGTGTGTGTGTGTGTGTGTATATGAGCTCCCATGTGCACACACATACCAACACCACTAGCAGTCTCCTGGGGTTACAGACATATCCTTTTACTCTGGGAAGCTGGGAAGACTACCCGCACATCACTCGGCTGGGGCTTCTCTGGACCCATCAACCTCTCCCAGCTTTGTACTCACCACACAAGCTTAACCCCACTGACTGAGAAAAGGCAACCAGCACAAAGCTTCCAGCAGAACAAAGTCCACTGACAAGGACCCGGGGGCTGAGAAGAGATGGGGAGGAACTCAGAAGGACACCTCCATTCGAGGCTCTCCAGACTCCTGCTTCCTCCCACTTTGCCTTCCTCCTGCCAACCCAACCCACACCTGTAAGGCAGCAAATGAAGGCCAAGAGGAGCCAGGAGTTTGATGAGAAGGGTGGGGAGGATGTCTGCCAGGAGCACCGCCTGAGACAGGAGAAGACAGTAAGAGTCTAGACCCTCCCGAGACAAACTTCCAAAACAAGCCAGCCAGTGAGAGCTGCTGCAAGTCCGTGCTCTGGAGTTAGATAGATCTCGGTTCATTCCCAGCTCCGGGGCTCCTCCGATGGGTGTCAGGGCATATTTACATGCTCTGAGCTTCAGTTTCCTCATCCTAAACCGGGAAGCTTACAGTGTCTCATTCACAAAGCTATGGGGGGGGGGGGGGGGACGACGGCTACTGAGCTAATAATTACCATTCACAGAAAGTATTGATCATTGCAATTCCCAACAGTCACAGTTGGATGCAGGGGAATGAGGATGCAAAGGCATGGATCATGGGGACCTCACATGAGTACTCACAGCTGTGGAGATCGAGTTGCAGTCAAATCGAGATGAGCTGTTGTGGGGCGTGGGCGTTGGGCCTGGTTCCACCTATGGAAGAAAAGAGAATCTTTCCTACAAAGAGACAGGAAGCTAAGCAAGGCCCAGTCCCAGCTCTGCCCAGACTTCACAAATACCTGTGGGTAGGCATGGCTTCTTGGGGCCTTAGTTTTTCTATGTCCACAATAAAGGAGAGTGTTTATAAACATCTCAAACTAATGGCCCAGAGGCCAAAGATAGCACCCCCCCACCCCCGAAAGATGAATGTACCATATTTAAGAGCATTCATATAGAAATCTGGGTTTCTGGAAAAATCTCAGCTTGGGTCAAATTCCCTATTGAACCTGCAAAGTGGAGGCCGTTGTGCCTCTTAGGGACTGCATGCTCTAGCTTACTGACTCAAAAAGCTCTCTACCAGGTGATTTTACCTGCCAGGAGCACTTGTGACATCTAGAGACATTCTTGGCTGTCACTTTTGGTTGTTGGAGGCATGGGATGCTGCTAAACATCTAGAGCATGCAGGACAGACTCGCAACAGTCACCTGACCTCAGATGTCAACAGGGCACAGGGACAAACCACACCACAAAATAAGGTCTTACCCAGCCAGTTATCTGAGTTCACCAGTCTGGTACCCATTGCTCTCTTTGATCCCTCCTGCCATGAGGATGTAGGAGACTGAGACCTTTAGCTCCCTGATCCTACCCGTAGCTACTTTATGAGGTTTTCAGGGAACCTCTGGGTGAGTGAGTCCCAAGTATTCCAATGGGGACTAACCATATGGTGATGGTGAAAGGGGCTCACTTACATGACTCTGGTTTCCAGATGCCTGCTCCTGCTTAAGGATGTCATGAGCAGCACTCAGCATCACCACGTAGGAGAAATTGTTGCAAAGACCCAAGATCCTAGGATGAGGCCAGATCTTCACTCTCTGTCCACCTACAGGCCTTAAAGATCTCTCCCCTACCTGTATCCTTCAAACACTTTTTTCTTCTTCTCCACTATCAAAACAGACCTTGAGATTAGACCAGCTCAAGGCCAAGTGCCAAGACCTCTTCCTAAGCACTATTTCTTCTATGCTTACACTAAAATTCTGTTCCTCTGGCATTTGTCATCAATGGATACACTATGGTACAATAGAAATACCAAGCGCATTCCTGTGCATAATGGGGACAAGTTTTCACCTGCTGACCTCGAGGGAATCAAAATAATAGCAGAGCATATTGTTCTTATTGTCATCTCCCAGAGCTGTCCTCAGTGCTTGGAAAAAGCAAACTGGCTGAGGACAGAAGTCACTTGTACAGAACTTCATGAACCCTGGAAGGACCTGCTTTTAATACCTTACACTGCAAACAAAAACAATGGTTGAGCTGGGCACGGTGCTACAGTCGGTGCTACAGTCGGTCTGTAACTGCAGCACCTGGAAGGCAAAGTAGGATTAGAAATTCAAAGCAAGCTCCTACTGCTTGTAGAGGTTGAAGAAGACCTTACCCCCGTGCCTAAAAAGAAGAAGGGAGGAGGATAGGAAGAAAGAAGAAAGAGGAAAAAAATAAAAACAAAAAAACTAAAGTTGCTGCAACCGAGTTAGTTGGAAGAAAACATTTAATAAATAACGCTACAGATACTAAGAGGATCCGGTCAACAGGTAGGTGGTAATTTAATGGAACTCGGAAAGTTCACAGTATCTTCATTCAGTATCTGTGTATTCAACTGCCTTTCACAACTCGGCTCTCACCATCTTTGCTCCAATTGCATTTTACTTTTGCACAACTCTCAGACCACTTACCAGAAGCCCACCGCATTCTTCCAAAGGACACTCAGACTATCCAACCGAGGGGCCTGGGGCTCTGAGTCGGTCTCCTCCCCTGGGAGGTAGGAGAAAGCAAAACCCACCACTCACTCGGGTACACGAAGGCCCCGCCTATCCCGTATCGTGTGGAAGGGGCAGGGCCAGCATCCCAACTCCTTGGGAGAGCCGCGGGGCAGAGGTGGTCATTTCCAAGGCAACCGACGAGAGTACTCACTCTCGGAATCCTCAAGGCGCCTCCACGAGCCCGCAGAGCTTCCCATAACATTGAGTTCGGGTCCCCTAAAGGGCCCAAAGTCAGCGTGTGTTCGGAGTTAGCTTCAAGAAAACAGATTAAAGTCTGGGACAGGTGGGTGCGAAGGATCAACGCCCAGTGTTCCGTCCCAGGTTCCACTGTCTGCTATACACTGCTGTCCATCAAAAGACCCCCAGATCTCCAGCTAATGTTCAGCCACGTCCCACCTGTCTGACCCCGCCCCCAGCCCCTCTAAAGCAAAGCCCCCGTCCAGGCCTGTACCTTTAAGAGCAGCTGAACTCTCCGCAAGGTAGAAGAGCAAGTTGAAGGTCACGTGATAGTATCCGTACCTCTTCCATCACGTGCTTGGAGGTTGCTCCCTACTTCCGGGTCCTTTATTCGCCTTTTTGTCTTTGGACTTCTCAAACTTCCGGGAGTAAAAGAAGGAGAGTTCGGGAGAATCCCTGGAAGCACTGATTTTGAACTGGAGCCGAAGGGAGCCACAAATAGAGCCATGAAAAGCAACACTCTAGACGCCGACCAAACCTGCCAGTACTAGTCATGGCGCGGGAAGCTTCAGCTTCTTTCCTGCTGCACTTACTTGCCTGAAACAAATATGGCTACTTTGCTGCAGCTATCCCACTACCCCACCCAACGTCCCAAGGACAAGTTCCGCTTGGGAGCAAGGGCGACCAGCCTCAAGTCTCCTTATCTGTTGTCCTTGAAGACCTATTGTAAAGACCTATAATAAGAATCTGGGAAGTAGCTGAGAGTAGATCGATTGTCTAGAAAGCTAAAAGATAAACACCCACCAAACAGGTTTCTATGGATCATCTATGGCAATATTTACGAAGTTATGAAATTTCTTTTGCCATATTATCCTAGAACTAGCAAATACCACGAAAGTAGTCCAACCCCTGGTTTTACATATGAGAAAACTAAGGTCCCCTCCCCTCTGTGCTAACGGAGGCTAGACCTTTAGCTATTACTCAGCGGTAAGAATAGAGCAGAGGTGCTAAGTTCACTGAGCAAGTTGCTATGAGCGGTTTTCCTGGTCTGTGGTGTCAGGCGTTTGTCCTAATTGGAAGTTAGGAGAATGAGGCTGAAAAGACAGTTGGAATACGTCATCTCACATAGTCCCAAATAAGGAGTCCTTCCCTTACCTTCCGTTTGATGGTAGGGCAACATCTTGACCATTCTTCATCAAGTCTATTCTATGGCTTCCAGCAGCCTCTGCCCACTTCTACCAGGTCTTTTCAACCACCTGTCATTAAGATTGCTGTTTGAAATATGCCCTCCTGTGGTGCTCTTCCTAGATCACTCAACCAGTGAGGAAAAGGATCTTACCACCCATGCAGGGCTTTGGAAATTCTGCAGCCTCTGTCCTTAGAGAACTCACAGTAAGCTGTGAGTGACAAATGACCACAGTACAAGAATATCTGTAGGTGAGAATGTGGGCAATCCAGACCTTTCATCCCCAGAAAAATCTTAACAGCGTTGAAAATGGGAAGCCAGAACTTCCACTGGTCTCACCCGCACTTCTACTGTTTCTCCCCAAATAAATCAGGAACCACAAACCCTAGCTTCCTCTCACTGAAGGCTGTGGCTTGGAAGAGCCGGAAATGGCTGAGGTGTGAATACAAGACCTGAGTCACTCAGGCCGCACTTGCTACATGCCCCCTCCCCCATACCCAATTCTAAGGTCTCCTGTTTCCACTTTTTCCCTTTCTGGCCTGACCCTCTGCCCTTTACTTCCAGATGTGCACCTGAGTCTGAGTCACCTGGACACTGCTAAGCCATTCCCCTGTCTGTCATGAAGTCGTCCAAGAGCATGGGGGAGGTGCTCAGAGCCTGGGGTGGAGATACGTCAGGGAGAGGCAGGGGAAGAGGAAGTGTCTTGAGTGCTGGGGAGGACTGGCTTGCACTCGTGGGTGGGGACGGATGGTCATTGTGAGCTTTCTGGACACACAGAGACCTGCAGGATGGATTTTCTCCGGCTTCATCTCCCTGGGCTACATCAGGCTTTGAGGGGAGCACTGGTGAGAGGGGCAGAGAGATACCAGAAACTTCCACTCATTCCTTGTAATCTCATCTTTCCTCCTCCCTGAGAGCTTCTTCTCAAGCTCGAGCCCCCTTTCCTACAGTCAGCCAGACTCCTAGCCCAGCCTTTCCTGGGTTTCAATCTCCCACCTCCACAAACGCATCCATGTCCTCAAGTGAGGCCCTGTCTTGGTCCCTTAGCAGACTTCCAGATCCCTGTCCTTACCTGGGCTTTGTTGATGAAGTACTCCAGGGGAAGTGGGCAGACCTCCCCTGAGTGCCTTCACTCTTCTTTCTTCTCTTCCAGGACTCCTTCAGTGCGTTTGTGTCCTACCTCATAGGAGACACAGTCCCCACAGTAGAGAGGCAGACGCAGGCAGCTGAGGAACTGGGGGAGGTGACTGCAGGGAAGGTGGTAGAGGAGGAAGCCCAGGAGGTACTGGAGGGACTTAGAAGTGGCCAGAGTGAGAGGGTAGGAGCACCTGAAGAGACCATAAGATGCCAAGAAGGAAATTTGGTTGGTGAACAGACCTGGGGGTGGAGAGAAGATAGCTCCACAAGGCCCCAAGCAGAAAGACAGGACACTAGGTTCAGGAAGGCAGCTGAGGGTGCCAGGGGCCAGGAGCCAAGTGTCCCACTGAAGCCTGAGGCAGGGCCTGGGATTCACAGAGACAGGAACAGTAATATAGCCCAGGAGATCTGGGAGCATGGTGAGGAGGAAGTGAGCAGTGGAGAGCCACTGAGAACCTGGGAACAGAAGGAAGAGGAGGAGGAGGTGGTCAGAGCCGCAGAGCCAGGAATGGCCAAGGGGGTGGAATCACAGGCAACCTGGCACAGAGAGGCAGAGGGGAATGCTGGCACTGAGGGGCAGAATGTGACAGAGGACAACAAAGAGATAGACTGGGTGGCCAAAGGCATAGTTGCCGAAGTCGAGCAGCTTGGTGCCAAAGGGACTGACAAGGAAGAGGAGAGGATGGTCCCAACTAGGGATGGCCAAAGTGCAAGGGCACAGGGGACACAATGCCCAGCGGCAGAATCTGAGGACTGGGCCATGTTGAGTAGAGAGGTCTGGGCAGTCTCAGGCAGGGAGGGAGCT
Source organism: Rhabdomys pumilio (assembly GCA_030674055.1). Taxonomy (NCBI): domain Eukaryota; kingdom Metazoa; phylum Chordata; class Mammalia; order Rodentia; family Muridae; genus Rhabdomys; species Rhabdomys pumilio. The sequence goes on from JANHMN010000003.1 coordinate 114,571,117, forward strand.
GATAGCCTAGGAATTCAGGAAGCAGAATGTGGGTCAGACCCAGGAGACAACACCCCAGAAGCTACTGGGAGAGTCTGGGTCCTAGAAGAGGCTGGCAAGGGAGACCAGCAGGATGAGGTTGATGAGAAGAGAGAGGCTGAAGTTAGGCTTCCGATCCAGATCCTGGAGGCCAAGAGAACCAGAGAGATGACTGAAGGCCAGATAGCCAGAAGCAGAGCTGTGGGAGACCAGGAGACAGGGGACAGCTTTGAGGAAGAGGTGAGGCAAGACTTTGCCACCAGGGATAATGGAATGAGTCTGAAAGAGGAGGTGCAGGCAGAAGAATCCTCCAAGGAGAAAAGGAGCTCCTGGACCACAGAAACTATACTAGTCTTAGATACGGAGGCTAAAGATAAGCCTGACTGGGAAGACTCTCCAGAAGCCAGGACTGAGGAGTTGTTTGTGCGAGAGAAGAGTGAAGCGGCTCAGATGACACCAGAGGTATTGAGAGTAAAGTTTGCTGAAGGACTGGACCCTGAGCTGATGAGAGGTTCCCAGACCTTGACTGAACAACTTGAGGAAGGACAGAAGGGTCAGGAAGAGACTAGTGGAGCTCCAGACCTGAGCCCAGAGGGGATGCTAAGCTTGAAGGAATATCCTAGACCTGTGGGGTTTGCGGGTCCTGAACTAGAAGCCTGGGGAAACTGGAGTAGGGGTGTGGACAGCAGAAATAGCCTGGAGGTAAAAGCAGATGCTGACGCAGGCAAGGAACAGACTGCAACCGAGCAGGCAGTGGAGGTCCAGGAGGAAGGAGGCCAGGAGGCTCAACAGCCAGAGGTTTTCAGGTCAGGAGGAGAGGAAGAACTGACCTCCATAGCACTTAACCAGGAGCTGGAGGGAAGCCAAGGATCAGAGGCAAGGACAGGACAGTCAGTGGAGGAATCCAAGCCCACAGAAAACGAGGCTGCTGAGGAGGAGGCTGTAGTGCCTTGGGAGGCTGATGGAACTTGCAGGAAGAGGAGTCTGGAGGAGGTGGCTCTGAGCCTGCAAGATAGTGAGGATACACTGACCAGTTATTTGGCTGATGAGATTATTGTGGGTATCAGGACTGTGGATGCGGAGGAAGAGCCAAAATGGGAAGGTGGGTCGGCTCCAGAAACGGAGTTTGGGAAAGCCTGGCATTCCGAGGGCAGAGAGGAGGCTACAGAGAGACAAAGTGGGCAGGAAGTTGGCTTGGAGGGCTCAGCAGAGGAGAAGTTGTCTGGCTATGATATCCAAAAAATTGATGGGACTGAAGAGGGGGAGCAGGCAGAGATGGAGTCATCTGTAATGGCAGAAGAAATAAGAGGGACAGATGGTGTGACTTTAGGCTCCCAGGCAGAGAGAGCAGAGGGGTCCATAACCACCGTGGAGACTGAGGGGCTCCTAAGAGATCAAATGCTGTCCAAAGAAGAGGTTGGGGGAGGGCAGTCACGAGAGCGGAAGGTCCACAACGCAGAGAGCGAGATCCAAAAGCTACAGGAGGAAGAGGATGCCACGTGTGAAGCACAGAAGACAGAGATCCAGGAGATCTATCCTGGTCTGGACGATTCTTCAGGCCAGGAGAGGCAGCAGACATACCAAATCCCCACAGTAGCTGTGCCTGGGCCCTCAGAATCGGCTGAGGCCACAGCAGGTGCCCCAGAGGATTTTCACAGCAACTGGAATGAGGTGAGGGCTTCAGTAGGGCCCCAAGAGGGACAAGCAGAATCTGGAAGTCAGTTCTCCACAGACCTCTGTGTTCCTTGCCTTGCAGGCCCTACTCCCTGGGTCCCGCCTGGATGTCTCTGTCCCTCGGAGTCGTGTGCTCCTCTCACGAAGTTCCTCACGGCGGCGCTCAAGGCCCTCTTTCCGTCGAGTCTCGGCTCCTGAGCCTCAGTGTGACCCTCCCAGCCCCCAACACCAGGAGGAGCGGCCGTTCCCTGAGCAGTCCCCGCTTCAGCTAGAGAAAACTCCAGAGCTAAGTGCCACAAAGCCTGAAGGGACTCCAGTGCCAGCCAGAAGAAAAGTGCTGGGGCGTGGGTAGGCACAGGGGGGCCTGCTTGGGATGGTGAGGAGGCTGTGGGAACCTGGGGTCCAGTTCCCAGGGCTCCCATGAGTCCTGTTCCTTCTACAGGTTTGGTTTCGCTCATCCTGGCATGATGCAGGAGCTGCAAGCCCGACTGAGCCAGCCAAAGCCACAGTGACAGGGCCTACAGCCCTAATGAGAGAGGTCTCCTAAGGGAGGGTCTGAAGGCTCTTCTGGACCCCGGTTCCTCTTGACTCCCTCAGCCACTGGAGCACACCCTCTGGACCTCATCGAAACTAGATATTTATGAAGACCTTGAATCTAAGGAGTCTGATTAAGTTAGTGGGGGATTTGCTCCACTGGCATCAATCATGGATTCCTTTCCTGGTCGCCTTTCCCATCTGTCTCAGCTACTCGGAAGACAAGAAAGACAGGGTTGGGGAGACTATTTCTCCCTAAATTTCCCCTGTATGATTACCTGCCTCCCAATTACCCATCATGATGGAGCCCCACAAAGAGCTGTGTAAGATAGCACGCCTCTGGGGTGGAAGCCAGCTCAAAGGAAAGAGGTTCAAGAGGCCAAGGGACACCACTTGGAGTCCATGGCGAAGGGCACCAGACCAGATGCTTTGAGTTTCCAAAATGACAGCTCATTATCACAACTCTGCAGGTTACTATGCTAACTCCATGCCAGAGTTGGGGAACGTTGCCCAGGAAGTCCAAGAATATAGGAGTAGAGAGGGGTTCTGGATGGCTGAAAGCTTTCCCCCACCCCAACTCTTTCCCAAACTGTCCTGTTCTTTGGGTGTCAGACCTTCCTGTGAAAAGACATGGAAACACAAACTGTGTTGGACGGCTTTATTAGGCACCCAGCATGGTGACCTAACTCAAGAATCAAACAATAAATAAACCATTTCCTAAAAATAAATAAATATCCAAGAAATAAATATCTGGTAAGGACTGGAGGGCTTTTAAATTATTGGGTTAGGGCTGGGAACTAGTGAAGCCCTGCCTGGTCTAAGGCAAATGAGCTGGAGACTGCCCTGCACAGTTGGCCAGACTCCAGCCTTAGAGTCTTAGTGGATGAGGGAAGGGAGCTGGAAGGCCACTCCATAGGGCTTGAAGCTAGGTGTTAGGAATCCCAAGCTGAATCTGGGTGCCTGGGCAAGGACATCAGCAGCAGGTCCCGAACAGCCCGAGATAGGACAAGCTCCAGGGAGTGTAGGAGCTGGTAGGTATAGAGCAGCTGGGGCCAGGACACTTGAGATGACACCTGGTTGGGGCCACCCAGAGCCCCTAGGAGCAGCTTCTTCCCTTCTTCCTCTTCTTCCTCCTCCTTGTCCTCTTCCTCCTCCTCTGAACAGTTGAATCCTGCAGCCAGAACCTGTGAGGAAAGACCCACGAGTCATCCAGTGCCACAACAAGAACCTGAGAGAGTCCACACTTCCTGTTGCCCATATCCCCTCCAATGGTGTCGCTAACTACTGGCCATGGTGCTCTGGGGAGACTCCACTTCAGATTTATGGGCTCAAAGTCTTTTTTTTTTTTTTGGTTTTTTTTGAGACAGGGTTTCTCTGTATAGCCCTGGCTGTCCTAGAACTCACTCTGTAGACCAGGCTGGCCTCAAACTCAGAAATCCGCCTGCCTCTGCCTCCCAAGTGCTGGGATTAAAGGCGTGTGCCATCACCGCCCGGCTTGAGCTCAAAGTCTTTATCTAATCTAGACATGTCTTTATTTGAGTCTTGCATTCTATTTCTTTTCCTTTTAACATTTCTATTATTTATTTAATTTTATGTGTTGTGTATGGATGTGTACCACATATGTGCAGTGCTTAAGGAAGTGAGACAAGGCATCAGGTCCTCTGGAACTGGAGTTAAGGACAGTTGTGAGTCACTGTGTGGATGCTGGGACTCAAACTTGGGTCTTTTGCAAGACAAACCATGCTCTTGACTACTGAGCTATCTTTCCAGTGTGTGTGTGTGTGTGTGTGTGTGTGTGTGTGTGTGTGTGTGTGTTTGTATATATGAGCGTTTGCCTACATGTGTGTATGTGCACTGCCTGCATGACTAGTGTTCTTGGATGCCAGAGAGGGTGCTGGGTATTTGTTAGTATTTATCCTCTGCAAGAACAGCAAGTACTCTTAACTGCTGTTGCCATCTCTCCAGCTCTACGTTTTTTTGTGTTTGTTTATTTTACAGCATCTTCCTACATAGTCACAGCATGGCCTTGAATTCACAATTCTCCTGCCTCAGCCTTCCAAGTGTTTGAGACTACAGGAATGCATCACCACACTTGGCATACTAGATTTAAAAAATTTTTAAACTTATTTTATGTGTATGGGTGTTTTGCCTGCATGTATGTGCACCACTTACCAAGTGCCAAGTAGGTGAGAAAAGGCATCAGATCCCCTAGAATTGGAGTTATAGACAGTTGTGAGCTGCTACATAGATGCTGGGAACTGGATCCAAGTTCTCTGGAAGAGCAGCCAGTGCCATTAACTACTGTGCTTTTTCTCCAGTCCCCTTACCTTTTGTCCGTCTATCTATCTATCTATCTATCTATCTATCTATCTATCTATCTATCTTAAAAAATGGTCCTGGTAGAGCAAGATGCTCCAAACTGGGTGGAATTGCTTTACCCTGGGGATCATTGGTTGGGAAATTCTCTGCTGTTAAGGATTTTTCAGAATCAAAGGAGGTGACACAGGTACTTCCTGTCTTGCATTTTCAATTTTCCTTTTACTAAAGTAAAATTTCTATTGCCCTTTGAACTATCTTGGAGAATCTGAGTGAAGTTGGAACTAGAGGGAGAAGAGAACGAATACTGGGCCTGAAGATGACAAGGGCTGTCCCAAGGCTCTTCTTTCACTGGAATCCAGCCCTCAGGAGCAGGCAGTGACTTTTGAGCAGAGCAGGGTTCTAGGGTCTCTACTCACTCACTGAAGTGTCTCACTAGGCTTCTTCAACCTGATTCCCAGAGGTCTTTTGAAAGAGAGCCAGTGAGCCCATTTTGCTTGTAGATCCCTGGGGTCAAAGGTACAGTGTGCAATCTACCTGGAAGCGGAGGTGCCTGTGCAGGTCCCGGAGATCCAGCCTCATGGCCCACAGTTGCTCCCTCTCTGAGCTGGTCCAGGTCCCCTGCATCCCCAGCTCTCCCAGTAGTCCAGGGAAGGGCCGAAGTGTGGTAGCTAGGAAGCAGAGTCTCTCGGAGTCCTATTGAAGAGAAGGGGAATGGTCAAGAGACAGCCGTAGAACACCAACTTTAGGCGGAGAACACCTTTAGGTGGTTCTCTTTTTGATTCTAGCTTCCATTTCACCCACAAGTTTACACTTTAAAATTTGTATTATCTCATGCATGGCAGCACACGCATCTAATCTCAGCACTCTGAAGGCAGATATAGGTGGACCTCTGTGAGTCAGAGGTCAACCTGGTCTACTTAGTTCCAGGACAGCCAGGGCAAATAGTGATACCCTGCCTCAAAGAACCAAAATAACAACAAAAAGTATTATATCATTTTTATTTGTACCATGTGTATATGTATACCTATGCACATGCCTGTGAATGTCAGAGGACAACTTGCTGACGTTGGTTCCCTGCTCCTACCATATGGGTCCCAGGGACTGAACTCAGGTGTTGTTAGCCTTGGCAGCAAGAGCCTTCTCCTATTGAGCCATATCACTAGCCTCCTTGGATTTATTCTTGCTTTCTCCTATCATTGCTTATGAGGTCAGTCCCATCGCCTTCTTAGCCTATACTCTTCTTCTCAACCCACTCCCTCCATCCACAGCTTCATTCATTCCTTTGCCATCCATACAATCTGTCAGTCACATCCTATTCCGGTATCTCTACCTGCTTTCCCATCTCATTCCCACATTCCCATTCATATATATATGAATGGGAATATATATTAATATATATATCATATATTATACTGTAGTCTTCAGACACACCAGAAGAGGGCATCAGATCCTGTTACTCATGGTCGTGAACCACCATGTGATTGCTGGGAATTGAACTCAGGACCTCTGGCAGAGTGGTCAGTGCTCTTAACTGCTGAGCCATCTCTCCAGCCCTCATTCTTATTCTTAACCCAAATCCACCTCCCTCCATAGGCTCAGATTCACTGTTTGTCCATTGCACTTCCTTCTTCCGTCTCCAACCCAATTTTCACCCACATCCACAACTGTCTTCTCTCTGACTTAACCCCACTCCCATCTTAGTCACCAGCCCATCTCTTTCCCACAGCTACCTCCATTCCCAACCCCACCTCTCCCCCTACCCAGTGTCATGCCCACCATCCTCTGGTTCCCATTTTCAAATCCCAGCATGCTCCCTCTCCCTCTTTGTTCCTCTATCTTTCTCAAATTCTAGTCTCTGCCTTCCAAACATTGGGATTACAGATGTATACCACTACCCTCAGCTTCCAACTTCACGTTTATAGACAGACATATTAACCACACAGGTCTGCAGATCCACATCCGCTCAAACACTTGTCCATGCACCATGCTTTACTGCCAGTATCCCCACCCCACGCCCTTCACTCACAGAGAGGTGACGCCATGCCTGGAAGGTCAGAGAAACATTGGGGAGATGGTGTCCCAGGGGCAGGAGGTCCAGGTTCACTCCTGGCAAGCGAGATTCAGCCTGAGGGGTAAGTTCTGTTAGTGAGGGTCAGTGGGACTTGGGGGTGTCCTCACCTCCAGACCCAATTGCACTAAGGAGACTCACAAAGCTGTGGACATAGCCCTGAACCTCAGAAAGCAGCTTCCTGGCAAGGTACAGGCTGACTGTGAATTCCCTGCGCAGCTCTTGAAGGCTCAGGGGGTCTGTTGGGAACCCCCAGGAACCAGCTTGTATCAGAAGCAAGGGTAGCAGCAACAGGCTGAGCCCTGGAGAGAGAAGAGAAAGGGACAAGATAAAGGCTGGAGAACCCTGGAGAAGGAAGAACCCAGTCTATACAAGCACTGAGTCTCTTTGACTGGAATCTTCAAGCTACCACCTAGAACCACCATTTGGACCACAGAGGCTACCCCCATGTCACCTCTGCACACTGTTGTAAAAACATCAAAGTCAGGACCTTAATACACACACTCCAGCTAGTTCCCTTGGTCAATTGCCTTTTCAAGTGCCCAGCCTACATAACTGCATGCATGTGTCCTAGATCTTAAGACTGGGTAAACTGACTAGCCACAGTTAGTCAGTGAGAGGTCAGGGATGCAGGGCTAGATTCTAGATCCATCCAAACACATGCCAGTACACTTTCCCCAGGGAACTCAGAGGAAGAACCCACCTGCCCCAGAAGTGAAGACACTGTTCTGCCAAGGATTCCTTGGCTTCATCCAGACAGCTCTGAGGCTTTGAACAGACCTGGGGCCCTAGAGGAGACCTGGCAAAGCCAGTGGTTCTATTCTAGGGACTCACATGGAAGACAGACCACTGTGCACTGAGCCCTTTAGGGGTAAATCAGCAGTATGGCCCTGGAAGGGACATGTGGTGGAGGTAGCACTGATGGAGGGGGGAGGCTAGTTTCCTGGTCCTGCCTTGAGCAGGTCCGTGGAGTGAGAATCAGACCATCTGACTTTTCAGGGACCTTCAAGCCCTGCATTTCATGGTAAGAGGGGAGCAGGACTGTGAAGTGGGGGCTCTAGGAAGAGGGCAATCTTCAGTGGTTTCTTTCTCAAGTGAGAGTTACACAATTCTCCCCGAAACCCAAACCAAAACCATCCCAAGTCTCTCCCACCCTTGCTCCTCTCCCGGTTTCTTCCCTCTCCATTCATAATCCAGAACCCTCCCCAAAGCACCTTCAGCAGCAGTTAATGGAAGCTCCAAGGGCCATCTATTTTCCCCATGGAAAAGTGGGGCAGTGAATGAGATCTCTGGTATTCAGTTTGCTTGAAAGCCATCCTGACTCCTTAGTATCCTAGAGACTAAATAGATTCTTCCTAGCTCTAAGATGGTGACAGGGCATGTACCCTTGGGCCTTCGTAAATATTACACCTCAGACTAAGGTGGTGTCAGCTTATACCCACTTACCACTTCTCTAAGTTCTGGATACTCCAAGACCCCTTTATAGAGACTCTTCCCCTCATCCTCCAGTTCTTGAGCCTACCCAGCCTCACCATTTGCCCCTCTTCCTACAACTCTGTTCCTAGTCCTCCAGCTACCAGCTGCAGACCGGAAAACTTCTAAGTTTCGGGTTGGAGACCTTTACCCAGAGGGTTGCCCCCTTGGTCCCAGTCACCACTCATACTGACTCCCCTGTGTCATTCCTCCGACTGTCCTGATTTCTCAGCCTCTTCCTTCTACATTCATTTGTCTGCTTAGTCCTGCTCCTGGCCAGGTTGTCTGTCCAGTCCTCCTTACACATCCCAGACAAGTTGTGCCATCACTTGCCCAACCTGGGCAAAACCATAATTCCACTGCTCTAACCTCTGCCCAGTTACACTAGTCTCATTCCAGTGGTCAGCTAGTCATGCCTGTCGGCTTGACCAAAGTGTTGCCCCTCAGCTTTCTGCCCCAACCCTACCTGTTAAACTTTCCCAACCTCTCCCAGGCTCCACCAAACCTCCCAGCCCTCTGCCCAGTCCCCACTTCCAACTCACGCCAGCCAGGGCCTCCTGTCACCTGGCCCATGTCAGGGCCCAGCCTCTGTGTGCAGCCATCTCCTGGGTAGGGGGGTCTTATACTAGGGGCTGCGCCCAGTTTCACTTTCTGTCCTGCTTGTACTTTCAGCTTTGTGTTCACTAAGTCTTCCCTGGTTAAAATGGGGAAACGTAATTTCCCTTCCCAGAGGGGGAAGCATGGGGGTGGCAGGAAGCTGGGGTTTCAGCCCATTCAGACCCGGGTCCAGCCCTTCCCTCACCTCTCCACCCCTGGGACTCTGGTCACTCACACAGCACTGTCCACTGGTGAGACCCAAAAGACCTGACCTCCTTGTTCTTCTCTACTGTCAGGAACATCCAATGACCATTGGCAGTCCATTGTCCTGTGAATGACAGATGGCCAGGTAAGGGAATTACCCATAAGAGGGGACTCAGTGGAGGTGACTCATCCATACCCTCATTTGGTTTACCAGATGGCTGAAGAGTGTGCGGGAAGTCGTCCTTCCATGGTGCTGGATGAGTCTGTGTGGGGCTGGCAGAAACCGGTTTGATGCACTGAGAGCTGCCATTCAGGTGTCTGTAGGCAAGTGTCATGGATGAAGGAGACTCATATCAAGGCCATGGTCTCATGAACAGCCTCATTCAGACAATGGCTCAGTCTATGGACAGGGTCACATAGGATTAAGGGTTAGTTCATATGAAGTGTCAGAACTTGGTCTAAGGTTAAACTCAGCACCTAGCCTGGAGCCAGTGTATGTGGTCTCTCTGTGTTTGGGGCCAGAGCTGTCAATGAACCTTCTGCTGTGGCTGGTCAGGGTTAGACTTAGAGCTTCATCAGGGACAGAGCTGTGCAGTCTCTGGCTGCAGCTGTGATTCAGGTAAGGAGAAGGCTTACACTCGGGTAAGCACTCAACCAAAAACTAGAATTGAGGTTCAGCCTGTGGCCAATTTGGGGTTGCCTGAGGTCAGGTCAAGGCTCAGCCACGACCCACAGTAATCCCAGTGCCTCAGCTCCATGAAGATCATAGAAATCTATAATTTTCACAGGGTTGGGGCCTGACCACAGCGTTCCTTCTAGCATAACCTGCTCTCAACCACACCCTTGGTTTCCCATCTTCGGAGAGAGCATGGGGGTTTCTTGCTCTTCCCCAAAGTCCTGCTTTCCTTTTGGGACTTGTGGGGTTTCCCTACTGGGTTCCTGCTGTGAGATAGAAACTAAGGGGGTTTCCCCTTCGAGTATCGCACCTCCTCATCCCTGTGTAGGAACAGCCCATCTAAGGATTCTTGGGCCACCATGCCAGGGAGATCTCAAGTCCTGGAAGCTATTAGAGAGCTTCAGGGAAGGAAAGGGAAGCTGGAGCAGAACACTGTGGTCCAGGCAGGTGTTCACTGCATCAGTCCCAGTGGCAGCAGATCCTCCACTCACTGCCAATGCCTGTGTGTGTGTGTGTGTGTGTGTGTGTGTGTGTGTGTGTGTGTGTGAAGCACACTGGTCAGCCTACTCTTCTGCACGGCACTCCCCTCCTCACCACAAAGCACCCAATCCTCGGTACTCCCTTAGTTTGTTCACTGCCCTCCCACTGTCTGTCCCTCTGCAAATGAACCGCCTCTCTAATTACAACCTTCTGGGTCCCTGGTCTTCCTTCTCAGTCCCTCTGGCCTTCACCA
>JANHMN010000003.1:114590535-114665127 GCA_030674055.1 Rhabdomys pumilio
TCTCTCTCTCTCTCTCTCTCTCTCTCTCTCTCTCTCTCTCTCTCTCTTTGTATGTGTGTGTGTGTGTGGTGTGTGCATCACATATATGTACCTATGTTTTGTCTGTCTACCTGCCTGAGCTACATAAGGAGACATGTGCGGACATGAGAACAATGTTGTTTGTTCCAGCTACAATCTGAAGTCTGTCCCCAGCCTTGAAGGACGGTACTTCATCATCACCATGTAACCAAACCCCAGTGGGTTTCACATGAACCAATACTTCCTTTCCAGTGCTTGCAATGTTTACTTCTGCTGAGCTCACCATGTATCTCTTCCTAGTCCCCTCACTCTCCTCTGCAGAAAGCAGAGTTGGTTTCAAGTCATACTGAACTCAATTGCAACAGTTTATTACTGATCCAATCTGTCCCTATCAGGACTGGGATGTGCCTAAGTAATAGACCGTTCATTACTCTGGAATCTCTGAGGCTCTGGGTTTAAGCCCCGGCACTTCGGAAACAAATAAAATCTATCCTACTATTCTAACTAATGTCTGGCCATATTAATTAATGAATAAACCTATTTATTTATTTATTTGTTTGTTTATTTATTTATTTATTTATTTGAGGGTGCACACGTAACTATCAGAGAACAAGTCTCCTTACATCACATCGGTTCTAGAGAGCAAACTCAGGTTGCTAGGCAACAGGGAACATCATCACTCACTGAGCCATTTTGTCAGCCTTACATTGTCCCTGTCCCACCAGCATTCACAGCTGTGTTAGAATAGTTGATTCTCAGCAGGCAGGAGGCTTCAACCAGACTCTGGAATGAGGCCCCCTTTCCTTCCTGTGTCCCCATGGCTTCCTTGTTTCTCTATCCTGTCTTAGAATACAAGAATGTCTGCAGAAACAGTCTGCTAAGTTTATAAGACATCTGTAAGTAGTGCTGGGACCACTGTGTAGGTTGAGAGGTCATGGACTGGACTACTGCTAACGAGTCCTGGGCTGGGGAAGCTCTTCATGCTTCAGGAATGCCTTAATTAAAAGGGCAGCTGACCTCTTGGTTCATGCTTATAGCCTCAGTGCTCAGGAGGCCGAAGTATCATGTCTGGTTTTTATCTGTAGTTAACTTTTCGCTCTGCACAGACTAAGGTCACTCTATTCTAATCATCTGTTGATGTGAATTGCTTCACAGCCCACAAACATAGGAAGTGGCCAGAGCGGGGGAGAGGGGCCTGAATGGCTGCTGTGTCCTGTGCTGGGCAGACATTGTCTCAATGTTCACTGGCTTATTAGTCATTGTTTCTGTGTTATAGGGCAGTTCTTTTTTTTTTTTTTTTTTTTTTCTTCTTCAAAACAGGGTTTCTCTGTATAGCCCTGGATGTCCTGGAACTTACTCTGCAAACCAGACTGGCTTTGAACTCAGAAATTCACCTGCCTCTGCCTCCCAGGTGCTGGGATTAAAGGCGTGTGCCACCACTGTCCGGCTAGGGCAGTCATTTCAAACTTCATTCCTGTCCAAATATCGGTGTGGTGGCTTCTTCTCTCTTTTCCCCACCTCATTTTAGTATGCAGTGGTGCTCCCTCAGAAGATAGCCTTCTTGCATCCTTTGACCATAGTCAGTCTGAGTGTGACAAGGGCCATAAGGCCTAACCTATAATCCTCTCTGTGCTTTGCAGACAGTGCCAGGGACAGACTAGACATAGTGACTCCCTCTAAGAAACAGAATAAGGGAAACATGATGGACCTCCAGGAATGGGAGAGTCTCTTGCCAGGGTGGATGTTACATAATAGCAAGCCCACAGGTCCGGTGGTGCCTATAAGCCCGGCATGGAGAGTAAGGTAGGAATGTGACTTGTGAGGTCACAGGTAGCCTGGGTTGCGTGGTGAGATCCTGTTTTCAGAGGAGGAGGAAGAGGGAGCTGGCTACACCTCAGACCTTGACTCTTCTCCTACCGTGTGAGAGCTCTGCCTGCCAGCGCAATGCCAACCTTCATACTGTGGCCCAACTTGAGGTCCCCTGCCAGATATTACTCCCATTCTGATATTCTGATGGATATCCCAGCTTTAATAACCACAAGCTAAATAATTCTTTATTCTTTTACTTGGAAAACAAACATTTTTTGTTTGTTTTTCCAAACAGGGTCTCACTATGTAGCTCAGGCTGACCTAAAACTCACTATGTAGACCAGGTGAGCCTTGAACTCACAGAGATCTGCCTGCCTCTGCTCTCCTTTATTGGGAATTATTTAACACATCTTTCCCGAGTCCTTACAGTATCACATGAACTATTCTAGTGCAGCGCAGCAGTAACTAGAGAGACACTTCCTTCTTCCTGGAACTTCTCGAGCAGCTGAGCACACTTAGAAAAGAGCAAGCAGATAACCATCTCACTGCACTCTGCTTTGTAAAGTACCTTGCTTGACTAAGAGGAGTTTCATCACCTAAGCAAGGCCGGAAGGAAGTCCTGTCATCAGCAACTCCTGTTTACTCCTTAAGAGGACATTGGTATGCATCTGACACACCACACTACAATGTATTTATTGAGTGGCTGTTTTGTCCACTGCCATCTCTTTGCTGCCTGGACATAGTAAGTGCTTAATAAACATTCACTGACTAAATGAATACTGTTAGGAATTAAATACCCATAGCTGGCTGTGGTGGTGCATGCCTTTAATTCTGGCATGGGTGGTGGGGACTTTGAGGCCAGCTTGGTCTACATAGACAGTTCTGAGATACCCAGAACTGCATAATAGAGAGACTCTGTGTCAAAAAGACCAAGAGAAAGAATAAAATAAACAAAGCAATATGATTGATATCGATGGATTAAAAAAAAAATCAGAAAATACTTTTTCTTTGGAGACACTGAAGCAGGCGGATTATATGTTCTGGATCAGCCCGGACAACACAATGAGATCATTCATTTAAGACTAATGCAAACATAGCCAGGTGGGGTGGTGCACATCTTTAATTTCAGCACTTGGGAAGCAGAAGGAAGTACATATCTGAGTTCTAGGACAGCCTGGTTCATAGAGTGAGTTCCAGGATAGCCAGGGCCAGACAGAGAAACCCTATCTAAAAACAACAACAACAACAACAACAACAACAACAACAAAACCAAACAAACCCTTAAACTAAACTAAAAAAATAATGCAAACAAACAAAATCAGAAAGTTTTTTTTTGTGTCTATGTTTTTAGTGCTGGGAATTAAATCATATATACTTATGGTCTAGGGTCTGTGTGGTTCTGGTTCTCAGCCCCTCAAGTTTCACAATCCTGCAATCGGGGTGCAGGGAGAGGGCTGAAGTCTGCTTAAGGCTTTTTGGAATAATATATCTTACTACTATTACATATAAATAAAAGGAAACAATAACACAGCAAAACTCAGAACAGAAATTTTGTGATGTTACCAGTCTATCTGTTCCAAAGCCAGGACCAAAACACAAAGAAAATCTGTCTTGAAGAACCAACCAAATAACCAAACAAACTAGACTTGAGATGTCCTGGGCTTCTCTGAAGAGTCAGTTGTTGGAGTTAACTAGACAGCCAGCACTGAACTCGCTTGCATTCTCTGTTCACTCACAAGTCTGGAGGGTAACAAGGACTCGGTGGCTATCAGCTGGGATGTAGCTAGATTGACTACTATGTGGCCTTCTTATAGTGTCTCTGAGTGTGCCAGGTTTTTGTTTTTTGTTCTTTTGTTTTTGTTTTTTATCATAACAGCCAAGTTTCAAGGACCCTGGAGTATAAGGTAATGCTTGGGGTTCCCTTCTTTCCTCCTCAGTGCTAGGAAGCAATCTCATGAACTTCTGCAGTGTGGCACAGCATGGTCTTCTGAACAGCCACCATCTTCATAAGACCAGTGGGTCTGTTTACCAAAGACATCAAAACCGGGCCTTTTCTTGACTATTGCAGTTTTCTCTTAGCAGGAGAGTGGGAAGGGTCATGGGCCTTCTCCCAACCAGCTGTATATAATTCTAACCTAGTCGTACATTTCCCTGGGGTCTAGGGGAGGAGCTAGAGTCTATAGACTAGGAAAGGCCAAAGAAAAGGCTCCTGCTGTGTAACTACGGAGCAACTACCATCTATGGCAACTACAGACCTTCCAGAGAGGTTGTTTTAGGCCCACCCATGCTCCTGCCCATAACCCTTCTCATAGCTCTATATAAACCCAGTAAACTACTGGTTCCCCAGGGGGAGTTTTGGTGGATTGAATGTTGGTTTGTTATTGGGACATTAGAAAGGGTGGAAGGATAGAATTTATTTCTTTCCCCTTTCCCCCTTGGAGAAAACTCTCCCAACACACATACTGAGGGAGTGACCATTGAGCTACATTCCAATGCTTGTTGCTGTTGTGTGTGTACATGTTTGTGTATGTGCAGGTGCACATGCATGTTTGTGTATGTGTCTGCTCAAAGGTTAGAGGTTGAACCTGGTGTTGCTGTTATATATGTACATGTTTGTGCGTGTGAAAGGTGAGCGTGTATGTTTGTGTGTGTGGAGGTGCATGTGCATATGCATCTTTGTGTATGCGTCTGCTCAGAGGTCAGAGGTTGATGTCGGTGTCTTCCTCAGTTTTCTCCACTTTACTATCATCCTTACTATTTAGAGATACGGTTAGCCCAGGCTGGCCTGTAACTCACAGAGGTTGACCTACCTGTGCCTTCTCAGCACTTGAATTAAAGACATGTGCCACCACACCCAATATTCTCTACCTTAAAATTTGAAACAAGGTCTGTGTAGCCCAGGCTGGCCTTGAGTTTCTGACTCTTTTGCTTCTACCTAAGTGCTGGGAATGTATCATGACAAGAAATGGCATAGACAGCTTAGGGATGGGGGCCTATCACTTAACTTTATTTTGGCAGAGTGCTACTTTTTTTTAAAAAGATTTATTTTATGTATATAAGTACACTGTTGCTGTCTTCAGATATGCCAGAGGAGGGCATCAGATCCCATTACAGACCATTGTGAGTCACCATGTGGTTGCTGGGAATTGAACTCAGGACCTCTGAAAGAACAGTCGGTGCTCTTAACCACTGAGCCATCTCTCCAGCTCCAGAGTGTTACTTTTTAAATTTTATTCTTCTCTCATATACTACATCATAACAGCATTTTCCCCTCCCTCCTCTCTTCCCAGCCCCTTCCTCTAATCTTCCCTCTCCCCCAGACTCATTCCTCCTTTATTTCCCCTCAGAATAGGACCAGCCTCCCGTGGATATCAACCAAACATAACATGTCAAGTTGCAGTAAGACAAGGATCCTCCCCTCCTATTAAGGCTGGATGAGGCAACCCAGTAGGAGGAAAAGGGTCCCCAAACAGGCAACAGAGTCAGAGATGGTCTCTGCTTTCTGTTAGAAGTCCCACAAGAACACCAAGCTACAGAACCATAACATATATGCAGAGGACCTAGGTCAGACCCATGCAGCCTCCCTAGTTGTCAATTCAGTCTCTGTGAGCCTCTATGAGGCCCAGTTAGTTGATTCTGTGGGCTGTTTTCTTACGGTATCCTTGATTCCTCTTGCTCCTCCAATCCTTCCTCTCCATCTTCCACAGGATTCCATGAGCTCTACCTAGTGTTTGGCTGTAGGTCTCTGCATCTGTTCCCATCAGTTGCTGGATGGAGCCTCTCTGATGAAGCTAGGCTCAGGGTTATGAGTATAGGAGGGTATCATTAGAAATCATTTCATTGAAGTCAGAGGACTATTTTATGTGCTTTGTATAAATATGGCCTTGGGGTGGGAGTCCATTGCAGTGAGAATTTTGGTTTCTTAAAAAAACAAAAACAAAAACAAACAAACAAACAAAAAAAAAAACAGTTGCCGGCATGGTGGCACACACCTTTAATCCCAGCACTTGGGAGGCAGAGGCAGGCGGATTTCTGAGTTCAAGGCCAGCCTGGTCTACAGAGTGAGTTCCAGGACAGCCAGGGCTACACAGAGAAACCCTGTCTCGAAAAACCAAAAAAAATTAAAAAATAAAATAAATAAATAAATAAATAAATAAATAAATAAAAACAGTTATGTTATGTGATTATGCTTTTTGTTTTAATCCCAGGTGTGAGATATGGGGCTACTTCAGATTGTCCGCAGCCCCCGTGGTGGTTTGAATATGCTTGTCCCATGGAAAGTGGCACTATTAAGAGGTGTGGCCTTGTTGGAATAGGTGTGGCCTTGTTGGAGGAAGTGAACCACCATGTAGATGGGCTTTGAGGGCTCCTAGTGCTCAATACAGAAGAGAGCCTCCTCCTGGCTGCCAGGATGAAGATGTAGAACTCTTGGCTCTTCCAGTACCAGTACCACATCTGCCTGCATGCTACCATGCTTCCCATCATGATGATAATGGACGGAACCTCTGAAACTGTAAGCCAGCCTCAATTAAATGTTTCACTTTGTACGAGTTGTATTGGTCACGGTGTCTCTTCACAGTAATCAAACCCTAACTAAAACAGCTACTGTGTTTTGTGCTCTAGGAGGAGCATAATTTCTGTCAGCAGCAGATAGTTTACATTTGGAATTCTGGATACTCTTGAGAGGGTATAAATGTGCAAGCCCTGAGGGGACTTACTGAGGTGGCTGCTGCTCCTCCCACCACTGAAAGCCCTGCCTCGGCCGATTCCTGTTCTTGTGTTTGCTGCTTTTGTTATTGCTGGTTGGAGATATCCTAAGGACAAAGATTGGATTTGCCTCAAGGGACTCAATGCCTTTAATCATCAGGAAATAGTCTAAAGAGGTATACACACTTTTCCCCTCTAATCTTCTTTCTCTTCTACCTAGTGTTGGAGGGTTTGAAGGAATTGGGGTGAAATAAGGGTGGAGAAAGGTGGTAGGTAAAAGAACCCAATAAAGTAGCCAAAAAGTACACCTATAGTCCATCCCCTCCAATGTCAACTGTCTGCCTGTGCATATTTGTCTGTAGCTGTATCTGCCTGTGTGCCTGGTGCTTGCTGAGTGCTGACTAGTGGCTACCTGCCTAGCAACCTCCAGCCAGAGTGAATAAAGTCTGTCTTATTTGCCTTCAGCACCTTCAAATCTCTTCAATCTAAGCAATCATACTTTCTTTTCCAAGGTCTGGGCACAGAGCCCCTGAAACTATTGAGTTTCCTCCCCAGCACTAAGAACTGGGGCTAGTGTTCTTTTCCTAGTCTTTTCAGTCATAGCTGTATGTATTCTACTGGAGTGGCTCCTGGAAAATTGGACTGGCCGCCAGAGGGACCTATCCTGACCTGTTGAGGAGGCTAGGCTGATTCCATGACAGGCTTCAAACTGGCAGTTAAAGAGACTAGTCCTAAAAACCCAGGCTTCAGGCAGCTAGTCAGAAACTGACCTGAAACAAGGACAATGGGTCAGCAGTTTCTAGCCAGCCCTCATGCCCCAGTAATGGAATGTCCTTAGAGATAGAGTAAGACAAAGCTCACCTGTCCCAGGATTCCCCTAAGGTACTTTAAACTGGGCCTGCGAGTTCACTTCAGGGTCTCTCTATCTTTCTAATGGGGAGACTTCAGCATGCTAGACTTCTGCAGAATAATACACTCTTAGCATTTACATACTATTTGAGTCCCGGGTGTCATTCTTCAGTGAATAGAAGATATTTACACTAGAAAGTTGAACTCTTAGCTCTCACCTCCCCACCAACCTCCAGAGAGGGGAAGGGACCAGAAGGTGAATTAATCTTCAAAGGCAATTGAGCTGAGCCCTGAGGTAGAACTGATAATAGAATCAGAAAAAGAGAAGCAGAGAGCCCATGGAGAGTTGGGAACTGGGACATACAGGAGGGCCTTCACCTCCTCACCTTCCCTGTGCCCTGGCTGTTTCTGAGTTCTCATCTTTGCCTAAACACTCCCCCAAAGCAGACATGTCCCTGAGTTTTGTGGACCCTTTCAGCAAAGGATTGAGCCTAAGGAGAGGCTTCTGGGAAGCTATGAGGAGGCAGGCTCTGCTGACGTGGGGCCTAAAAAGTGAGAGCATGCTGTGTGACAAGGCTTCCTGAAGGGACTTCAGCTCTGGAGTCAAAGGGAGTGTGTACAGGCCAGAGGTGAAGAAGCTGCTCACTTAGCAAAGACAGCAGATCTGGGTTTCTAGACTGAAGTAAAGCACTGGTCAGGGGCACAGTTTGGAAAGTAAAGGCGTTTTTCCTTGCTCTGCGCAGTCATCCTGATCTGGAAGCAGTAGCTTAACCCCAGAAACTGAGCTTCCTCTGTAGTTGATGTCACCTTTATTTAATTTAATTTATTTATTTATTTAGAGACAGAGTTTCATGTTTTCCAGGCTGGCCTTGAACTCACTATGTGGCTAGATGACTCTGAACTCTTGTCTACATCTCTGGTTTATGAGATACTGGGAATAGAGTCCAGGACCTTGAGCATACCAGGTAAACAATCAAGCTACATCTCATCTCAACTTCTGTCTTTGATTTCTTAATAAAGTTTCCCTGTCTCATCCTGGTTTGCCTTACACATATTGCAACCTTTCTGCCACTGCCTCCTAAATGTTGAGATGATAGACATGTACCACCATGGCCAACATTTGCTCCTCCACCCACTCTGATCTCATACAACTCAGGCTGGCTTTGGACTTTACTATATAACCAAGACTGGCTTTGAGTTCTAGATCCTCCTGCCTGTACCTTAACCAGGGCTGAGATCACAGACCACCAGATTTGGCTTGACGTCATCCTCTTCCATAAATGTTTTGTCCTCAGAGTTGGTTTCAGCCTAAGTAAGAGTAAGGCTGAGAGAGTGTGCAGTCTTTAGCTGTTGTGCTGCAGAGAAAGTCCAAGTCCTACTTCGATGGGAAGTAGGCCAAGTTCTCTGATAGTCTTGGACTAAACATTTCTCCCATAAGCAACATGTCTGTCTGCAAAGCAGAGTAGAATTTAGTTCAAAGTGTGAGGAAGCAAAGAGGGCAGGAACAACAGACAAGAACTGCCAAGCTTCTTATCTCACGTTTATGGTCTGTCTATAGGTTCAAGTGATCTCCATGTTACCAGCAAAAGCAGCCTTCAAGTTTCTGCAAGTGAACTTAAGCAGCTGTCCTCACAGGCCACAGGGCAGAGGTGTCAAGGCTAATGGGAGTCAGCAATGTATTGCCTAGTTGTTACCTCCAAACTTAGCGATTTTTAGGTCAATTAAGAGGAAACAAGGGTTGAGAGTACAGCTCAGTGGTGTAAGCGACAGTGTGTGTCAAGGCCCTGGGTTCAATTCCCAGCACCAATACACGCATGCCTGCACACACGCACATAAGCACACATATACACAGAGGCTTTGTGGGTTTTGCTGCTCTGACAGAGTGCCCGAAATCTGAGTTAATTTGGGGGATTTACCAAGGACATTTTATGGGACAAAGTTTTTCCTCAATAACAATTCCCCTCCGCCTTTGTCATTTTAGCTCTCTAATTTTAGCTTGGGTATATCACAAAGCGCTTCTCTACTCTGTAAGCACTCTGCCCTGATGGCCTAATCTAATGTCTTGTGGCAAAGCTGTTGGAGAATGCGAGGGTGAAGGCACATCAGGCTTTCATTGCACAGAGCCCAGAGTCAGCCTGCCTTTGTGCCTTCTTGTGGCGGTCCCTGACCTGTCTCTGTGGGTCAGAAGTGCAGAAGGCCTAGGCTTTGGCTTGGCTTCTATGGTCTGGTAGAATTTGGCCTATACTGTGGAATCTGCACTAAATTCATATTATAACAGTATCAGGTTAAATCACAGGACCTGCTGTAGGTGTCCACAGAGAAGTGTAGACTGTTGGCATTGATTTGAGGTAAAAGCTGTCTGTCAATATAGAGAACGGTAGGAGGCAGCAGGAACACCCGACACTTCACCTAGTGGGTTCAGGTGCTCCCCAACTTATGATGGGTTCTTGCCTCCATGAACCCACTGTAAGATGAAAATATAAATAGGAAATGCAAAAGTTAGGGGGGTTGTCACACACCTGCAACATTAGCACGGGGGAGTTTGAAGCAGAGGAATCATGAACTCTTGGTCAGCCTGGGCTGCACCATAAAACCTATGCACTACTGGTTAGTTTTATTGTCAACTTGACGCAAACTAATCACCTGGGAAGAGTGAACCTTTGCTGAGAAATTGCCTATGTGATACTTGCCTGTGGACATGTCTGTGGGCTGTTTTCTTGATCGATAACGGATGTGGGAGAGATTGTTCTCTGAGTGCATCCCTCAGCACGTTCGTCCAGGCTGCATAGGCTGAGGGACTGAGGGGTCTGTGCTCATTAGTTGAGAGTACATACAACGGTTGCAGAGGCCTCCAGTCTGGGATCAGCACCCATATCAGGCAGCTCACGGCCACTTTTAACTCCAGCTCCAGGGGGATTCAACTTGGCACCTGCACTCATGTGCACCGCCATACTCACACACTCAGTGTTTGAACAGAAAAGAACGAAATCTGGCTGGATATGAGCCAGAGGGAGCAAGAAGTAAAAGCAGCACTCCATGACTCCTGATTTTCCTGTCTGATGCCTGTGCTGACAGTGATGGACTATGACCTGCTAAGTGACTGACTGACTACGATGAAATAAACCCACCCTATGCTGGTCTTGGTCATAGTGTTCATAACAAGAACAGGAGCAAACCAGAACTTTCTAAATGTTTAAATAATTAATTCACCCTTGCACCATATACCATGATACGCACATACAACAATAATTAAGTGTAATTTTTAAAAAATTAAAATGCTGTCTTGGAGCTATGGCTCAATTGGTAGAATGCTTGCTTAACGTGCTTGAAGCCCTGGGTTTGATCTCTTCAGCTACTACAATGCAGAGCAGTGGTGTGCCTTTTTTGGGTGGGTGGTGGAGACAGGATCTTTCTATATAGCCCCAGTTGTCCTAGAACTCACTCTGTAACTCAGTCTGGCCTTGAACTCACAGAGACCCACACGCCTCTGTCTCCAACATGCTAGGATGGGAGGGGTGTTCTCATTCTGGGCCAGCATTGTTCACTTGTACACCAGCACTCAGACAATGGAGGCAGGAAGTTCAGAAGCCCAAAGTTTTTGAAGCAGTAAGACAACTCAGTGGATAAAGGCACGTGCCAGGCACTCTAGACCCTAGCTGATTCCAGAATGCCTGTAAAGGTCGGATGAGAGAACGGATCCCACAAAGTTGTACTCTGATGTCAGACACACACACACACACACACACACACACTCCCCTCAACATTAATACTTAAAGGAGTTCAAGGTCATGCTCAACAAAATATCAAGTTCACAGCCTGGGTGCCAATAGACTGTCTCAAAACACGACTGCACCTTCTGTTAAATGCAAATGACTTTTGCACCATTGTAATGTGTGGATGAAAAATAAAACAGAGACCAGGTATGTCTTCAATCTCAGCATTCAGGAGCCAGAGGCAGGAGGATGCCAGCTAGGGCTATAGTGAGACCTTGCCTTAGAATGAACAAGTTGAACTATTTTAAGTTGGAGGCCATCCATCCATCCATCCATCATCCATCCATCCATCCATGGCAACACCACCTTTCCTCGTTCTGGTTCCACATTGCACTGTGTCTTCCTAGTTTGCACAATTGTGACTCTCAGCCATTGTAGAAAGGCTGAGAGTAAACTTTTTGTTCTTGTTTTTGTAGTTGTTTGTTTGTTTGTTTTTAGACAGGATCTCACTATATAGTCCTGACTGGGCTGGAACTCTCTATGTAGATCAGGCTGCCTTTGAACTCACAGAGATCAGCCTACCTCTGCCTCCTGAGTGCTTGGGATTAAAGTCATCAGCCATCTTGCCTGGCTTAGATGAACTTTTAAAAGAAGTTAAACTTGTATATAAGTTTTGTTTGTCATGTGTTTTGAGATTGCAATCCCCCTGCCTCAGTCCCTCCAAAGCTGGGCTTACAGAGGTAAGCCCCATACTTGGCCAGAGTGAACTTGTGCATATAAGCCTCAACGTGGCTTCCTATTTAGGATGGTTACATAGTTTTCTTTTTATATGCATTTGAGTAAAAAAGATAAAGGGGTGATTTTTCAATGCTAAGTAAATACAATATAGCACGTGTGCCTCATGGGACAGAACTGGAAGGAGCACTATGTGAGAGATGACGCTGGGGAAACCCCACAGCACCCAGCGTAGCAGTTGCTACGGCTATGACTATTACTAGCATTATCATTAAGGAGTGTCAGTAGAAAATTAACTTTGAGTCATCCTGAAATTTATATGAATGTATATATGTGTGTGTGTGTCTCTCTCTCTCTCTCTCTCTGTGTGTGTGTGTGTATGTGTGTGTGTATGTGTGTACATATGTGACCAGTCAGGCCTTGAATTTTTGAGAAAGGACTGGTTATAGAAAAACCACAAGAATTAACAAATAGTGAGCTTCTCAATTCTCTGCAAGAGGCCGGGGATCCTTTCAGTTATGGAAATCTCAGAAGTTTCTGGAAGGCCCTGAAGGGAAAGAGGTCAGTGATTTCTCCAGTTCTAATAAGGAATCCCCGAAACTGAGAGAATCAGACATTAGACTAGAATCAGAGTAGATGAAAATGGGGTAGAAAAGAGGGATATTCTGCTCGGGGTCCTTCCTGATCTGAGATATCCAAGGTTCTAAGAACTGTAACAGTTCCTGGCACAGAGGCTGTGCCAGAGACAGGTGAGGCAGAGGGCTGTCAACCAGAGGTCAAGAGGAAGCTGTGCTGTGTTCATCTCCCAAAAAGCAGGTGCTCAAGGGCCCAGCAGCTAGGACCGACACGAACACTGGGGGCCAGAGTGTTCCTGACCTTCATTTTCTCTCTGACAGAAAGGAAGTTGCTCTCAAACGCATCCTTAGAAGATCTACTATCTAGTGTCACTCATTGCCCAGGACTCTGTTTCTTAGGCATACCATCAACGGGGAAAAGGCCAGGGTTGGAAACCTGAGCGCATAGTCTCATGTGGTATTGGTTGAGGCTGCATGCATGAGCCATGAAGCGCGCTGTAACTTACTGTGTGTAGTGTAGTATGAACTTGCAAATCTCTGGGCCTGAGATTTCTGTTTGGAAAAATGGGAGCACTAGTGATGTGCCCCACTGGGTTACTATAAAGATTAAATGGAATTATAACTGTAAAATCCTGTTGCAGGGCAGGTACAGATGCCATGGGCAGACTGCCATCTTAGCATGTAGCCCTGCGTTTGGTGCCCGCAGAAAACAAATGCTACAAACAAATGAACAACCATGTCCTAGGGCAGCAGCCCAAAATATGGGAGTTGTTGCTATGGTTTCTGAAGCTGACAACCAGATGTGTGCTGCTGCGAACACGCTGTCCAGAAGTGGTGCTACCAATGCTGTTTTAGGTTCTAAAGCCGAAAATAGTACCATGTGTCCCTCTTTACAAAGTCTGTGCCCTGCCCTGGTAAAATAACAAGCAACTAGCAGATGTCAAAACAATGAATGATTTGGGCTAAGTAGGGTGGCTCACACTTTAAATATCAGCATTCGAGAGAGGCAAAAGCAGGCATATCTCTATGAATTCAAGGCCTGTCTGGTTTACATAATTCCTGCACAGTCAAGGCTACATAGTGAGATACTATTAAAAAAAAAAAAAAAAGCCCACTCCATCATCCCAAGGACAATTTTCACAAAACCACCTGCTGAAAGAAATATCTGTGAGCCTGTTAGGCTGGTGTGGCATCCCAGAGGAGAGATCAACAAAAGGCAGGGAGCGGCCACATTAGAGAAATTCAAAGATAAAGCTTTTAACTCAGTCTTGCAAGCTGGGTGGCATCGCAGGCATCCTGGACAGAAAAACAGAACCTTCCAGAGCTGGTGGTTGGTTGGCAGTCAGGTTTCCATCCACAGGAAGCAGTTGCCCTGAGGTAGAATTTGACACCCTTCCAGGAAGCCAGGCCTGTTCTTGACACTAAGGGAACCAGGCACTCCTGAGAGCACTGAGATAGGACCAGATAGGGTGTTGCTATGAGTCCTGGCTGGCCTGAAACCACATAAACTAGGCTGGCCTCAAACTCATAAAACTCTGCCTGCCTCTATCTTCCGAATACTGGGACTACGGATGTGAACCATGCCCAGCCAGGCCAGAAATTGTTCTAATGTTCCCAGCTGCACAGAAGGTAGCTGGATATGTCCCTGAGAGTTCCAGCTGGCTCACAGCCTGCAGTGATGCCATTGATTCAGTAGGTACCCTAGCTTCTGGCCCTATCTAAGTGCAATGGGTTCCAAGCTCTACAAGCTGAGTTTATGAGAAGGGAACAAAGGCTCAGCCCAGAACTGGAGCTAGGGCTCTTTCTTCCCACTCTGGCTGAGTCTGAGTGTTGAGTAATGTTTCTGCTCATTTCCTCCAGTATCCTCCTCCTCTTTCTCTAACAAAACTTCGCCCTCACCTCAGCTTGGTTTAGCAAATGGCTGGCAGCCGAGAATGGCATTTGGCAGCCTCTCCAAGTTGGGTGTAGTATGTCACTAAACCGTGAGCAGACACTATGTTCTACTGTCAAATGGATCCTTAAAAATGAATAGGTTAGGGCTGGAGAGATGGCTTAGTGGTTAAGAGCACTGACTGTTCTTTCAGAGGTCCTGAGTTCAATTCCCAGCAACCACATGGTGACTCACAAACCATCTGCCATGGGATCTGATGCCCTCTTCTGATGTGTCAGAAGACAGCTACAGTGTACTCATAAAACGAATAAATGATTCCTTTTAAGAAATGAATAAGATAAAGGAGAGTGGTGGTATGGATGCCTAGAAGTTGAGGCCAGAGGGCCACTTGAGTTCAGGAGTTTGAGACTAGCCCCAGTAAAATGGATTTGCCACTTGTGACTTAGGAATATTTACTCATGGAGCTATTGTGGGTTCGAGAAAGAACAGTCCACCTTGTTTCATCTGAGTGAGATTACAGCAGCCCAAACTCAAACCTCAGGTAACTCTACACTTGGTTCCAAAATCTTCTCATTTGTTCCACATTCACCCGAATTCTGGTCCTGAGACCCACAGACCCACCGACCCACCAACCCACCAACCCACCATGCTTAA
Organism: Rhabdomys pumilio; assembly: GCA_030674055.1. NCBI lineage: Eukaryota > Metazoa > Chordata > Mammalia > Rodentia > Muridae > Rhabdomys > Rhabdomys pumilio. The sequence continues at coordinate 114,605,487 of JANHMN010000003.1, forward strand.
GGAAAACTTTTTTTTTTTGTTTGTTTTGTTTTGTTTTTCGAGACAGGGTTTCTCTGTGTAGTCCTGGTTGTCCTGGAACTCACTCTGTAGACCAGGCTGGCCTCGAACTCAGAACTCTGAAATCCGCCTGCCTCTGCCTCCCAAGTGCTGGGGCAGAGGAAAACTTTCTTGATAGCTTACCAAGCACAGTGCCCTGGAAGCCAGTTTGTTATTCCATGCCTGAATTTGAGCCCTCAGTTGCTTAAAACAAACCCTCTGCATGTTTTAAATCTCTGGTTGGTTTTTTTCATTTTGCAAATGGTATTAATAGTAACATTCTCTTCAAAAAGCAGTTCTATATAATAGGACCTCACCATGCTCAAGAATGTGTAGGGGACTGGCCACAGTTTGTCTCCGGGGCAGCATTACAAAGAAACAAAGCCATTTCCCCGGAAGAGGCATAGAAACAGGTACCTCAAAGCATCTGCATACATCAGAATAAGGCAGCAATACTGGAGAACAGTTCACTGCCCCCTATGCTACATAATAAGGAAACTCTCATTCCAGATACAGTCTCCTAAGAGAGACACACCATGGACACAGCCAGACATAACACACCCAAACACAACAAAGACAGCACAACACACACACAAAAGTTGTCACTGCTGTACGGTTTATTGTTGCTGCCACCCAAGGGCATTCGATTTCTCCCACAGTTCTTTTTAGGGATGTCTTCCTAGCTCTGCCCATCCACCCTCTGCTTCTTTTTCCTATCTTTCTCCTTGCTGGGTCTGGAAGGGCTTTTTGGTGCCCCCTCTCCAGAACCTCTCTTAGGTGGGAGAGACTCAAGCAGGCCTAGGTCCTGCTTACAACTCCTAATTTCTCCAAAGTCCTGTATCCATTTCTGGGTGTGGTGTCCTGTATCCAATGCTGGGTGTGATGTCCGTGGTCTAGCCTTATCTGTAGAGAGGGAAAGCAAGTGATAAAAGGGACAGAGATCAGAGTTTGAATTCCAGCTTTCCTACTCATATTTTCTGTAACCTTAGAGAAGTACTTGACTCTATCTGCTTCAGTTTCCCTTTCTTTTTTCTTTCCTTTTCTTTTCTTTTCTTTCTTTCTTTCTTTCTTTTTTTTTTCTTTTTTTTTTTTTTTTTGGAGACAGGGTTTCTCTGTGTAGCCCTGGCTGTCCTGGAACTCACTCTGTAGACCAGGCTGGCCTCGAACTCAGAAATCCACCTGCCTCTGTCTCTCAAGTGCTGGGATTAAAGGAGTGCGCCACCACCGCCCGGATCAGTTTCCCTTTCCATAAACCAAATTTTCTCTCCATTGGAAAGGCTCTATGAGAACCCCCCCCCCAACTCTGGTTGCCAGGGAACTCAGTCAAATATGGGTCTCATATTATTCTAGATGTGGATGACAATACTATTTTTTCATTTATTGATATGCCAATGTGTTTGTATGCATGTGTGCACATGTGTGTTCTCATGTTCATGTGCTACTTTGAGCATACGGAGGTCGGTGGACATTGGGGGCACAGAGGTCCTTGTACCAGAAGTGTTAATCATGCAGGGTGTCCGTGGAGGAGATAAAGTCAAATACCTTCATTCCATCCAGAAATCTGAGGGTGGGTTTGTTAACAACCTGGTGAGCTTTTTGCTCTGTGTGGAGTCAGACTTCCCCCAGCTTTTACTCCAGAAGCAGACCTCACTCAAATTCTCCAGAATGATTTTCCCAGACTCTTCCCTCCCTAGACCCTTACCCACCCTTAGAAGAGATGTCACATCTGCCTGCTGACCTCCACGGTCAGAGACCACACTAAATTCTAGGTCTTTAGCTCTAGAACCCACTCTTGAGGTCACATGTACTTTTAAAGGAGTGTCTGTGTAGTCACCTTATGCTTTATTGTGCTCCTAGAATTAGACTGATAGACTGATTGTTGCCTAGAAACCTCTTCCCAAACTGAACGGTGTTTCAAATATACTGACAATGAACCACCTGGCATCAGACGCCCTGATCCAATCTGATACAAGCTGAAGGAGGTCAATCTGAACGGGATTTTCATGCTTACCACTTCCCTGCCTGGACATCTGCAGAGCCCCCACCCCCACCTCACCCCAGGAACACAGCTTGCAGTTGGTTCTTTCCTCTTAAGTTGTGTGGTTTCATCCCGTGGGTCCCAAAGATCAAACACAATCTGTTCTGCTTGGCTGCAAGTGCCTCTACCTGCTGAGCCATCTCACCAGGACCAGCACTCTTAGACCTGTCTCCTCCTCTACTAGTTCCCTGGCTCTTGACTCCTCACCTCCAGCTCTGCCTCAGCGCCAGGCCTTTTTCCTTTCAGAGTTCTGGAATTTGGTCAGCAATTTCCTCTCATGCCCACCAGGGCTAGGGCGGTTGGTATTGGCAGCAGCTTCTCTCTTGGTCCGACCTTTCCGACCTCCCCCGACTGGTAGAGCAGGAGGTAGAGGAAACACACAGAGGAGGTGTATGAGGTCAGGACGGGCATATAAATGGCTGGGAGCTTAGGGGTGGGGAGGGCAGAGTGTCAGAGTGTGGTGGTCACACTGTGTATCTGAAGCCCTCTCCCCTTGCTGTTTACTCATGTATAGAATGAGATACTCACTTGTGGGTTCTTGGGGCTGAGGAAGACAGAACTCAGTAAAAGAGACTAGAAGGGATTACTTGTGAGTCAGGAATAGAATAGCTAGGAGAAGGGAGCTGGGGGTAGTGGGTAAGAAGTGGGAGGGCTGACCAAGGAGCTGCCACACAGACCTTACCTACATAAGGGTGGGCCAGGCTGTACTGGTCATACTCATCCAGGATTCCATCTTCGTCCTCTAGGTTTAGAGGTTGCTTCGAAGGATTGGCTGTTGGTGGCAAGGTGGCCATCATGCCTGGTTTGCTTTCTCCAAAGTCTTGCCTCTGTTCAGCGTTTTCTGAGTGCCTGTCCTCTCCCAGTTCTCTCACCCCTACTTATAACACTGTCTCCTCCTCAGACCACGGGGCTGGCTCCTGCCCTCTAAGCCCTGTCTGATGCAATCTGGCCTTTTCTCAGAATTGGGCCCATAGACACCAGTCCTGAGCAGAGAGGAGCACCCTCCCCTTCCTCCTCCCTCACAGGACTCACCCAAGCCCAGCTGTGTTTTTCCACATGGAAAGCTCCTGCCTCTGGGGGAGGAGGGAGCAGACAGGATCTGGGCACAAACAGTCCTTGGGATGGTGGCCAGGGAGAGCAGAAGGCCTCAGATGGGCCACTCTTTCCTACCATCTCAGCCTCTGCCACAAGCCCCTCTTGGGCCTGGGTCATAGCTAGACACACACACACACACACACACACACACACACACACACACACACACACAGGAATTAGTGGCAGCATACACACTGAAAGGGGAGGAAGGAGGGACACTGACCCACTTCTTGCTAGGTCAGTGGCTCCTGTCACACCCAAGGCTTCTATTTTTATGGAAAGTCCCCTTACTTTACATCAATAGAGTCCCCAGGGACTTCCTCCTCATCCAAGATGGAGGAGAGCTATCTTCCAAGATGGAGGAGAGCTATCTAGAAACAGCAAATACCCTGAATGTCACATTCTGATTCCTGATCCACCTCAGTCTGCCCTTCTTTCTGACAGAGTTCTATGGAGCCCAGGTTGGCCCTTGAACTTGTAATTCTCCTGCCTCATTATCCTAAATGCTGGGATTACAAGTCAGCTCAAATCCAGTGTCTCCTGTGTGACCTTGGACACACCACTTTCCCTCTCTGATTGCTTCAGTTTCCCCCTTTAACGGAAGATAACCCTATCTGCCTCCATTGGTGAGAGGCTGCAGGGACATGAGGCCTGGAGAAGCCCTGGAAACAGCTGGGAACAGCGTAAGGATTAGTCACCACTTCCATGGTTTCCATACAGTGCCCTCAGTGTGACAAAAAAAAAAAAAAAATAAAAAAAAAAAAAAAAAAAAAAGTGGAAAAGGGGAATTTAAAATAAAATATTGTAGGCTGGTGAGATGACTCAATGGGTAAAGTACTTGTCGCCAAGCCTGACAACCTGAGTTCATCGGTTCATACAGTATGGGAGAGAAAATCTCTCACAAATTGTCCTCTGACCCTCACATGCCCATATGCGTACACACACAATAAATAAGTGTGACTTTTAAATTTTAAGTAATATACTGATGTGGAGGACATAGTGAAATAAGCAGGTATTTCTGCCTTGACACCCCTCCCCCTTTGTTTTAGGCAGAGTCTCACTTTTTAGCTGTGGCTGGCTTAGAACTTGCTGTGTAGACTAGATTTGTGTCTAGAGGTGAACTCAGAGATTAACCTGCCTCTTCTTCTTGAGTTTAAAGGTGTCCATTACCACACCCAGCCAGTATGAATTCAAGTATGGATTAATGTGGAACTTTTTCAGTCTATACTGGCTTCCCTTGTGTCATTCGTGTGGATTTGATAGGGATTAGTATGAATTTAAGTTCAAATAAGAAACATGTGAAATGGAATTTTCTACTGTTTTTCTTTTTCTTTATTTTTTATTTTTTAAAGATTTATTTATTTATTTTATGTATATGAGTACACCGTCTCTGTCTTCAGACACACCAGAAGAGGGCATCAGATCCCATTACAGATGGTTGTGAGCCACCATGTGGTTGCTGGGAATTGAACCCAGGACCTCTGGAAGAGCAGTCAGTGCTCTTAACCACTGAGCCATCTCTCCAGCCCCTGATTTTTATGTTTTAAAAAAGTTTTCATACAATGTATTCTGATCAAGGTTTCTCTTTCCCGACTCCTCCCAGGCCCTCCCCACGCACCCAACTTTTTACTCTTTAGGAAACAAACAGGCAAATCATCATCATTGTCATCATCATCATCAGAAGTACGAGTGAAAAAATTAAGCATGGAGGACATGCTCCTCTTAGGTATGAGGGAGAAGGTTTATTGTAGATATGAGGGAGAACGCACACAGGAAAACACAATCAGAGATATCTGCAAGAGTCCAGAGTGGACATGGCCAGCAGACTGAACAGGGCCTTGTGGCAGAGATAGGGAGAGACAGGAAGAAGAGGAGAGAGGAACCTTGGGCCAAGTGGCCAAGAGGCAAAAACAGAACCTGGCAACCCAGAGACCAAGAGGTAATAAAAAGGCAAAGATGCTGGCATAGCCAAGTTATATAGAAATCAGAGAAACTGGGGCAAGGGAAGCCCAGCCTTGGGCTGGAGAATTCAGGGTAGCGTGTGGGGTGCACCAGCCAGGATGGCTCCTTAACCGGTGCTGGCAATGCTGGGAGAGGCTGATTGGCAGCATCTGCTTTGATATGTTAAAAGGCACTTTAGTTAGCCATTTGTGTGTGTGTGTGGGCGGGGGGGGGGGGGGGGGGGGGGGGGGAGGGAGAGTCCAAAAAACACACACACAAACACACACACACACACACACACACACACACACAAAATCACAAACTATAATATGCAAACAAAGGCCAGGCAGTGATGGCACACGCCTTTAATCCCAGCACTTGGGAGGCAGAGGCAGGCAGATTTCTGAGTTCGAGGCTAGCCTGGTCTACCGAGTGAGTTCCAGGATAGCCAGGGCTACACAGAGAAACCCTGTCTCGAAAAACCAAAAAAAAAAAGCAAACAAAGGGTCAATAAGACCAAACTATAAACAACATGAGACAAAAAAGTCTATAAAAGTACCGCTGTGTTAGCTTCTACTGCTGACCTGGGGCTTACCCATACCAGTGATGAATACAGCCAGTGAGACTCTATTGGAGGAAACTAAGCTTTTCTTTGTAAGCAGGTGTCACTTTGGTTAGGAGTGGGAATCTGTGTCCACTTTCCCCTCTCGGTGCCAGGACCCCATGTGGCTTGAGCCTGGGCAGGCCCTGGGCATGCTGCCAGTCTGTGAGTTCACATGTGCATCAGTCCTGTTGTGTCTGGAAGACACTGTTTCCTTGGTGGCATCCACATTCTCTGGCTCTTACAACCTTTCTACCTCCTCTTCCACATAGCTGCTGAGCTTTGGAGGGAAGGGAAATTTTCTACTCTCGATGGAAGGATCTGAACCCTGTGAGTCATGTTAGCCCACAGAGGGTGCCCACACCAATTCTATCTGTGTTGCTGTCTCCAGGCAGGGAGTTAAACAAAACATTCCACATCTAAAACCAAAACAAAACTGGATTCCAGTAAAACCAAACCCTCTCAACCCAGGCCAGACATCAGTTCCTCTGCCCACACCCACAGGCTGGGAACCTCCTAGTTGCTTCTGTCTCAGTACATGAATTTGATCCGACCCCCAGGCCTGCTGCAGGACCATGGTTACTCTGGTTAAGAAGAGGCTATGTTTTTGTTTGCTGCTTGCTCCCCTGAACAAAAACAAAACCAAGCTTCTGTTTTCCAGATGCCTGTGTCTCGACACAGACTGCTTTAAAGGCCTGGCACAGGGCGTGGAGAAGTGGCCTGTGGGTGAGAGCACTTGCTGCACAAGAAGAAGCCCTGCATTAAGATCCCAGCACTCAGGTAAAAAGCCAGGCATGGCCATGTACACACTTCTGACCTCGGCACTGAGGATACTAGTGAAGCACCCAGAAGGACTGCTTATTGGCTGCCAGCCTAGCTCCAAGTTCAGTGACAGATCCTGTTTCGGGGAATAAAGCATCCTCTGCCACTGTGCATGTGCACACACATACACAGACACACAGACACATACACACAGAGGCATGCACAGATGCAGGTGCACACACACTCAGGCACACACACACAAGCATACACCTGTGTGCATTCACACACAGGTGTGCACATACACAGGCACACATACACACATACAGGTGCATACACAGGCACACACACACACAAGCATACACACACACACACACACACACACACACACACACACACATATATATATATATATATGGTAGATAGATACATATGATAGATAGATACATAGATAGACAGATAGATAGAGTAAATTAAAAATGTAAACCTAGGATATGAGAGTAAAAAGAGCAGGTTGCTTGAATCAGAGTAGTGTTGAGCTAATTATAGACCTTATGATGAGACTCCAGAGAGGATAACATTATGGAGGCTGGTCCTGGTGGTGAGAATGATAATTTTTAGTTACTAAGGAGACAAGGCTGTTGGGAGCTGACTTTTAGCAGAAAGCGGCTAGATCAACTTTGTAGCCATCTCAGCCATATACCCTGATAGAGATTTGTTTTTCAACAGCCTACAACAGCTGAGAACACTCTGATAAATATCTTGTTTATCCCACATAGCTTATTTTGCTGTTTAGTGACCCCAGCTGCATGGTGCATGTGGTAAAATGTCTTCACCTGTGTTCTCCTGCTTGTGCTTATAAATACCCAGGATTTCCTTGTAATAGAGTGAATAAGAGTAAATAAGAGTCAATAGGAGAGCCAATAGGAGACAAGAGGAGGAGTCAATATGCGTCAATAGGGGGAATAAAGGAGTAACCAGACTTGACTACACACTCTGCTTTGTCTCCATTCTTTGCATCTCTTGCCCCTCCATTCTCTACTCTCTCTTGATCAGAGCACTTAGCCCCAAGCGCGAGGCAGAGTGGTCTGCAACATAGTGGCCCCCAAGTGAGGGGCAGAACAGAACGGAGCGGGCCGTTACACAAGGTAAATTCAAAGCCTGTCTGGGCTACAAAAGGAGTTTAAGTCTAGCCTGGGAAACCTGGTGACACTCTGTCTCAAGACAAAAAGTTAAAAGAAGGCTAGGAATGGAACTCAAGTAGAGAGTAGCATGTTTAGGGCTCTGGGTTTAATCCCAAGGCTGGAAATAAACACAAGGGAAGAAAACTAGAAACAAAACTGCCGGGTGTGGTGGCGCCAGCTGGAAATCCTACCATTGGAGGTGGGAACAGCAGGATTTCAAAGTCAAGGCTCTGAGAAACTTTTTCTTTCCATCTAAAGTGGCTAGCTCACCGAGAACCAATAATCCATAAATTTCTCCACACTGTAAAATGTTAAAAAAAAAAAAAACCAAAAAAACAAAAGAACTTTTAGTCTTCCCTAGCTGGTGTAACTTTTTTAAACAAAACATGCTAAATCCAAGAATGTGATGACACAGAGCCCTTTGTTTGTTCCTTTGTGTGTGATTATAAATTAGCCAGTCTTTTCAGATTATGAAGACAAGCCCCCACCAATGAGATGAGACTCGGTCACCACTTGTGTTGGAATAACAATTAAGTGAACTGCCTGCTCCAGTGTGCGTGCTAGCCTGGTTTGGGTCCTGACCCTATATAAAGAAATCGTTTTTGCTGGATTGTGTCCCATTTGTGTAGTTCTTTACTGTGACACTAAGTGTGACAAGGCCTGGGTTACACAGTGACATCCTGACCCCAAATCAATATTTTAAAAAAGTTAAAATAAGCAAAGAAACAAAAACCAGGGCTAATGTATCGAGACAAAGGTGCAGAAAATGATGTCCTTGAGACCTGGGCGGTTTTATCACCATGACAGGAAATATTTCCTCTCCTTTGACATAGGTTATAGGGAAACAGACTGTAAGCTTACTAGTATCCTGAATGTCCAGCAAGACGGCAGGACAGTCAGGACACGAGACACATGAACACACAACTGTCCTACCTTTCTTTTCCTTCCCAAAGGCACACTGAGAACTCCGTTTCATCATGGCGCACCATGCTGTCAACTTCCAAGTTTCAGTTTGTTCCTGTAACTCCAGGACAATGAAAATATCTGTATGTGTATGACAGGGCTTAGCCCAGAGCCAACATGTGACATCCTGTTATTTCCTTATTCCTCAAAGAAGGTAAACAGAGGCTCCAGGGATATCTGTGTCAAGGTCACAGGACCTATGATCTACACACAGACCCCAGCTGGGCGAATAGTGACAAGGGTTTGCACTGAGTCACCTGCCAGGCCTCTCCCTCTGCACTCTCTTCCTTCCCAGGCATTTGAGTCTTCTCTGGACCAGGTCTTGTACAGAGCTTGTGGGGAACTTCCTGTGCCTTTTGAAAGCTCTGTGAGATAGGGAGATAGATGTTCAGTGTAGCAGCACACATCCCTGTCCAAAGTACCAGGTATATGCCAGCCATGGTGACACATGCCTGTAACCCAAGCACTCAGGAGGCTCAAGCAGGAGGATCTCAAGTTCAAGACCAGCCCAGGCTACATAATGAGACTTTATCAAAAATAAATAAAGACCAAACTGGGACAAACCAAAAAACCTCCACACACACCACCTGCTGCCACCCTGCTCTAGTCTACTTTCTGCACAGCATCCACGTAGCACTAACAAGAGCACCTTACCAGGCGTGGCGATGCTTGCCTTTGATCCCAGCAATCCGGAGGCAGAGGCAGGTGAATCTTGAAGTCCAAACCCAGCTTGGTCTACAGTGCCATTTCCAGGATAGCCAGGGATACACAGGATAACAAACAAAATAAAATATCTTTTTCACTTTTTAAAAATTTGTCCTTATTAGAATCAAAGTATTGATTAGTCAGTGGTTAAAGGAGAAGGTTCTGGAATCCAGCTGCCTGGAGCCAAGGTTTTAGTTCCACCCTTTGTTGGCTGTGTGTCATCAGACAAGTTATTTAACCTCTCTGTATCTTTGTTTCCCCATTTGTAGACCTCAGTGGGGTCTCTTGGAGCTTTAAGAGGACAATTCTTGGGGGTCATGAGATGGCTCATCAGGTCAAAAAGCATTTGCTGTCAGGCCTGAGGACCTGAGTTCAATTCCTAAGATGCACATGGTAGAAGGAGAAAACTGCCTCCCATAGATTGACCTCTAACCTATATAAAGATCTGTGAAACACCTGTGTGCCTCCCCCTCAACCCTCTGCCCCAAGGCTCTCTTGAAAATACACATACACATATACACATATACACACATATACACATATACACACACATATACACATATACACATACACATATATACATATACACATATACTCATATGCATATATACATATATGAATATATGCATATACACATATGCATATACACATATATGCATATATACATATACACATATACTCACTCTCTCTTAACTTCAAAGTGGGCAGAATTCTTAGTTTGGTGCTGTGATGTATGCCTGTAATCTCAGCCTTTTGGAAGGCTGAAGAAGGGGATCACAAGTTGGGAGCTGGACTAGAACACACAGCAAGAGCTCGTCTCCTCTTCACATTATTCTTTCTTTCTTTTGCTTTGAGACAAGGTCTCACTTTGTAGCCCTGGCTGGCATGGAATTCACTGTGTAGGCCCAGCTGGTATTAGACCTAAGAAAAAAACATTTCCGCAACTGTCTGATTAACTGATTAACTGAGCTTTATTGGCCGGGCGGTGGTGGCACACGCCTTTAATCCCAGCACTTGGGAGGCAGAGGCAGGCGGATTTCTGAGTTCGAGGCCAGCCTGGTCTACAGAGTGAGTTCCAGGACAGCCAGGGCTACACAGAGAAACCCTGTCTCGGAAAAAACAAACAAACAAACAAACAACAACAACAAAAAATAAACCAAACCAAAAAAAAAAAAAAAAAAAGAGCTTTATTGAGAAGTGCACAAGGGACTGGCCAGATGGCTGCCTTACCCTAAGTTGGGGTTTCAGAGAGCAGTCCCTCATTGGCTTTTGGGAACCCTTTTATGAGGAACGGGTTAGTGTTGATAGACACAGCTGTCCATGCTGGGCAATGGTGGTGCATGCTTACAATTCCAGTGCTCCGGAGGCAGAGGTAGGTAGGTCTCTGAATTCAAGGCCAGCAACCCCCCCCCCAAAAAAAAACAAAACAAACAAACAAAAAAACAACCTTGAAGGGGGCATAAAAGAAGAGGAAAAGAAAAGACAGCAGTTAGATAATTGGCTGTTAGCACTGGACAGAGAATGGGAGCACTCAGGGCTCAAGGTTGCCTGTGGAGTAGATAAGTGTGACAGGAAACAGCTGTTGGGATAAGTGGCTGCTAGAAAGGAGGCAATAAAAATAAAAATAAGAGCAAGAATTCATCCTGTCAAAGGGGAGCCATCAAGGTACCTGGGAAGACACACTTTCATACATTTTCAAAAAGCAAAAGGGTGATCATATATTACAGGTTCAGGAGTTCATCAAGGCAGAAGCGTGGGCACACATCATGGGGTCACAGGTTCAGGGTAGGTTGAAAATCATGGTTTACAGGATACATTAGGCTTAGGAAACAGAAGCTCATTCTTGTAAGCGATAGAGACTTAGTAACAATGTATAATAATGTAGCTCTTGGTTTGTTTCATACCAGCTTTAAAGTCACAGAGAGTCTCTGCCTCTGGAGTGAAGAGTCAATGACCTGAAACAAGGAGCCTCAGGTGAGCTGAGGAACTCTGGGCTGAGCTTCTGATGAGTACAGCTGCCTGTCAGGAAGTCTACCTCTCTTAAGAACCTTAGTTGGTATTTAACTTGAGACTGCAGGAAACAGATCTACAGACAGAACTGTTCATCCTAAAGTTTCCTCTTCTGCCCTATAATCACTGTGATCCCTGAGCCTCCTGCACCTCAGAGTCTCTCTTCCCCTATAATCACTGTGATCCCGGAGCCTCCTGCACCTCGGAGTCTCTCTTCCCAAGGAGAGGCTCCCATTCCTCATTCTTCTCCCCCTTTTATCTTCCCATCACCGCATCAAGCCTGAGCTAACACTGAGTACTGGGGCATTTAAGGCATTCACCACCTTGCCTGGCTTTGCTTTCGGGTGTGTGTGTGAAACAAGTTCCCTCTACATATCCCTGACTATCCTGCAACTCACTATATAGATCAGGCTGGCCTCAAGCTCACAGAGATCTGCCTGTTTCTGCCTCAGCAGTGCTGGGGTGCTGGGATCAAAGGTGTACACCACCACACTAAGCATGCTTTTTTTTTTTTTTTTTTTTTTTTTTGATTTTGGTAAAATCTAAAATTCCACTTGTAGGGAGCTGAAAAAAGGCGGCTATCATCCTTGCAGCCATCTTGAGCCATATACCCTGACAGGATACTTGTTTTCAACAGCCTACAACAGCTGAGCACACTCTGATAACATCTTGTTTTATATACCCAGGATTTTCCCTTGGGTGTGTGTGACTTAAAGGTGTGACTTAAGAAGTGAAATCTATGCTGCGCGGTGGTGGCGCAAGCCTTTAATCCCAGCACTTGGGAGGCAGAGGCAGGCGGATTTCTGAGTTCGAAACCAACCTGGTCTACAGAGTGAGTTCCAGGACAGCCAGGACTACACAGAGAAACCCTGTCTCGAAAAACCAAAAACCAAAAACAAAACAAAAAAAGTGAAACTTATAAAAGGCGAGAGGCAGACAGAAGAAGGGACTGGAAACTTGGAACTTGGAGGCACTAGGGACTAGGAACTAGGGACTTGGGACTTGGACTAAAAAACCAAAAAAAAAAAAAAAAAAAAAAAAGAACAACTGCCTATGAGTTAGACACGTTTCAGCAAAATATAGGTGTCATACATTTTTCCTGGTAACTAAAAAAAAATAGTAGACAAATAAAACAACATACTAGAAGAACACAGAATAAAAATGCAGCTCTGGAATATGAACCGAGGCTAGCGATCACAGTCCCCTTTTAATCTCTTCAAAAAAAAAAAAAGAGATTTATTTCTTGTATTTTATGTGTGTAAATATTTTGCTTGAATGTATGTCTGTATCATGTGCACCCTGAAATTGTGGGCAATTGTGAACCACCAGGTAGATGCTAGAATCAAGCCTGGGTCCTCTGCAAGAGTAAGAGCTCTAAACTGAGCCCTCTCTCCCTCCCTCCCAGACTCATTTAACAGATAAAGAAATCAAATCCCATTTAACAGAAGAAGAAAGTAAGGATCAGGGCTGAGCATGGCATCTGAGGCTAGCGCTTGCCCTTAGCTTTGAGAAGAGCGGATGTCAATGTGCAGATCTGTAAGACAATGTGATAGAAACAGAAAATACGAACCAGAGAGGCGTTCGCTGTTGTTTGAGTGTTTGGGCACGGGCCCTTGCAAGACCCTTGCTTGGTGCTGAGGATATGAAAACAAGACAAAAAGAAAAAAGAAAACTCCCCTACACAACACTCAGTACCTTTTACTCAAGGGGCTTCTAGACTGGATGGTGGAAACCAGTGTCCAGGGAGGAAATTACCACACAGCATAGTAAGTAATGAGAGAATAATAGGCTACTTGATATATCTGTTCCAGAGAAGGCTATGTGAAAAAAGACAGTGAAAGTCAGCTGGACCAGGACATCCCAGAATTATCTCAGGAAATTAAGAGTTTAGTTAATCAAAGGAGTCTAGTATAGGGATTCAGAGTCCTGGATCTAGTCCTGGATTCAGAGGCAGTAACCTAATCTCAGTTCAGGGCAGCTCTAAAAACTCAGCCTGTTAAGTTCACCATAGTGATACACACCTGTAATTCCAGCTCTCAGGAAGCTGAATCAAGAAGATCATGAGTTCAAGGCTAGCCTGGGCAACTTAACAAAACCCCGTCTCAGAAGCACAAAAGTAGGCTGAGCATGCTGACACATGCATTCAATCCCTTCACTCACAAGGGAGAGTCAGACAGATCTCTGGGAGTTTGAGACCAGCCAGGTCTAATAAATAAATAAATAAATAAATAAATAAATAAATAAATAAATAAATACCCAGGCCAGTAAGTTGGCTCAGCAAGTAAGTGCTGGCCACCAAGCCTAAGAGTCTGACTTCTGTCCTCCGGACCCATATCAGGTGGAGGGCAAGGACCAGCTCCTGCAAATTTTCCTCTGTCCTCGACATGTGTGTGCTGTGACATGAGGACCTCCCTCCCACACACTCACAAAATAAACTAATAACCAACAACAAAAGTACTGTCTCTCTCCGATCACTGACAAGAATCAGCACATGCACACACTCAGGAGTAGATACTAAGATTTGCAAACCCTCTCATTTTAAATGTTATGATTTTAGAGAAGAAGTTCCTTCACAGTATAGACTTTTACTTGAGCTAAAAATGTTTGTATTCATCAAGTCTGTTCCCTCTAGAAAGAAACAATGTGGCTAGGTGGGAACACTGTCAGCTGCCTGCTACAGTCAATAAAGAGGCTGCTGTTGACAAAGAACTTAACCTTGTTTGATTTTGAAACAGGATATCTCTCGGTTGTCCAGGTTGGCCTTGAATCTCCAGGCTCAGGTGATCCGCTTGGCTCAGCCTCCAAAGTAACTGGAATTGCAAGCCTGTGTCACTATACATCTGGCAAGAATTTAATAAGTCTGATCTAATCAGTCGTCAGCAGCTTTCAATGCTCCATAGTGTCACTATGAGATATGTATGTTTTCTGCCAGGGCAAGCTGCTCCCATAGATCTTAATATATAAAATAAAGCCGGGCAGTGGTGGCACACACTTTTAATCCCAGCACTTAGGAGGCAGAGGCAGGCAGATTTCTGAGTTCAAGGCCAGCCTGGTCTACAGAGTGAGTTCCAGGACAGCCAGGGCTACACAGAGAAACCCTGTCTCAAAATTATATACATATATATATATCTATATATATCTATATATATCACATTTCATTATATATTATAATATAATATATTATATATTACATATATTATAATAACCCTGATTATATTATATATTACATATATAATAATATTATATTATATATTATGTATATATAATAAATTTGTATATATCTGCATAGTCATTAGAAAAAATGGAACCCCAGGACTAGAGCAATGACTTAGAAGTTAAGAGTGTTTCTCTTCCAACGGAGAGTTTAGAACTCAGCACACGCTTTAGGCAGCTAACCCTACCTGAAATTCCAGTTCCAGGGCATCTTGCGACCTCTTCTGGCATCCCAGGGTATCTGTAAACATACTTGCTCTGGTTCTGGTTCAAGCATGCACCCACATGGCCTCCAGGGGACCACACAGACATACACATAAATAAAAACACCTAAACATGGCGGAGTACACTTTTAACTCCAGCACTCTGGAGGCAAAGGCAAGCAAATTTCTTGAGTTTGAGGCTAGCCTAGTTTACATAGCAAGTTCCAGATCACCCAGGGCTCTTACATAGTGAGAGCCTGCTCAAAACAAAACAAAATAAACAAACAAAAAGAGAAAAACAAATCTTAAAACAAAAATAGAAAAGCTTTAGAAATAACTCAGTATTGTCATTAACCATTTGAGTCATGAATACTGACATATAGTCTCCATCTGATTTCATTTTATAAATGTAAACAGCTTGTCTATTTTCAAAATCATCTATGGAGGTGAAAAATAAAAAACAGAAAAACCTTAAAAGTCAGGTATGACCATGTACCTATGTAATTCCAGCATTCTTTATAGGTGGAGGCAGGAGAATGGTGAGTTTGAAGCTGGTGTGAACTACATGGTGAGATCTTGTCTTGAAAGGAAGTGGGAAAGATGGCTTGGCTCTCAGAGTGCATGCTGCTCTTGCAAAGAACCCAAATTTGGTTCTCAGAACTCACAATGGCCGGTAACTCCAGCTCTATGGGTTTTTGCATGTGTGTATGCTCATTGCATGTCCCTGATACCTGAGCAGGTTCATAACAGGGCATTGGATCTCCTGGAACTGGAGTTACAGATGGTTGTGAGCTGCTGTGTGGGTGCTATGGCTGAGTCCTCTGCAAGAGCAGTAAGTGGTCTAACAGCTGAACCATCTCTCCAGCTCCCTCTCTTCCTGCTTTTGTGTGGGGCAGGTTTCACTCTGAAGCTTTGGCTGGCCTGGAACTCATTATGTAGACCAGGCTAGCCTTGAGCTTACAGGGATTTACCTACCTCTGTAGGGGTTAAAGGTATATGCCATTATGCCCAGACAAAAATATAGGGGGGGGGGGAGGGGGAAGGAAAGAAAGAAAAGAAAAAGAAAGAACATTATATTCATTTTCCTAAAATATGCTATTTAGCTCCAGTTTTATGTCCATGTCTAACTGTAGCCAACTTAGGACATCAGGGGAGAAATCACTCTAAGCTCCAAGCACTTCAGAGATTAAGAAGAAGAACTCTAATACAATCGTGACTCTGGGGCCTAGCTAATGAATGCTATGGGATGTGAGCCACAGACAGAAATCCACCATAGCATATAACATTGATCTTATATAGGCGTTCATCTGAAAGTGGATATTTGAGTTCCCACCCCAAGTTACATTTCTGAGCAATTGGTTTTATATAGGCAGAAAGAAGCTGCAGTTTTAGGTTAGATTTCGGTTAGATTTAGATTTTAGATTATGCTTTGGGAACTGAGAAACACAGATACAGTGTAATATCGCTTCTGAGAGATATCTCCATTATGTATGTCTAGCTGTCCTGAAACTCACTGTGTAGATCAGGCTGGCCTGGAACTCACAGAGCCCTGCCTTGCCTTTGGCAGCAGAGTGCTGGGATTAAATGCATGTGCCTCCATGCCCAGAGTGAACTTGCCTTCTAAACAGCTATCCCCCTTGGCCTCCTGCATGCTACAATTACAGTCCTGTGCTATCATGCCCCATCTTGGAGGAGACTTAAATATTCAGTGCCAGGGCAAAAGGTATGTGGGTAGCATGGCACTGCAATTTTTTTGGTGAAGGCTTCTTGGAGAAGCTAACAATGCAGCTTTAATTACTAACTCCCAGGTTAACACTATGAGCCAGCAGCACTGCCAAGGTGTGTGTCTGGAGGGTAGAGATGCCCAGGGTGGCACTGAAGAACCTGTCCCAGACA
The DNA here is from genome assembly GCA_030674055.1 of Rhabdomys pumilio. Taxonomy (NCBI): domain Eukaryota; kingdom Metazoa; phylum Chordata; class Mammalia; order Rodentia; family Muridae; genus Rhabdomys; species Rhabdomys pumilio. The sequence goes on from JANHMN010000003.1 coordinate 114,622,131, forward strand.
CTGCTCCCACACCCTGGAGTCTCGGCACTAGCCAACACATCCAGCAGGCTTCCATAGACCTGTCTGTCTGTCTTTGAAACTGTCTTGATTTGTAGTACAGGCTGACTTGAACTCTAATCTTCCTGCCTTAGTTTCCAGAGTGTTGGCGTTGATTGTAAGCATGTGACACCACACCTGGTTTTGAAATGTTTTGTGTTGTTTTTATACAAAAAAAATTTGTTTTTCAGTTACTGAGCATGAAAAGGAGAGAGAGTAAAATATATACTAGGCCTTCCATAGTGGATATAGCTTAGGTTGGGTTTATGGAGAAGTTTATTTTCTCCATTATATATTGTTCATTGCAGATTTTGTCCAAGTTTATAAATGATAAACAGACATAAGGCAATTGTCATGAATTCCCCTGTTTCACCCCTTCCTTCTGGCCTTAGAGTCCATGCATACTATGCCACCTTCTGGTTATAATGTGGCTTTTCTCTGTGCACCAGGCTCAACATACATTAAGTTAAAATCACTGTCCTCTACCTGTCCGCCAGTGGAGGCCATCCATATATGGAAAGAAAGCCTTTTGTTTTGATCAAATGAGTGTTGTGTAGGCATCATCAGGGAGAATCTGGGAGATGCCCACAGCCTCCAGGTGTAAGGACGGTTCTCAATGAGTGGAAAGCAGAGCTGTGAGCAAAGCTTTTGCAGTGGGAATCAGCACTGGGAGGGGTTCCGTAAAGATCTCTGCAACACCTCTGTTCCCAGTCCCAGACCCAGTGCTAAGGATTGAACATAAGTCTTTGCATTCCAATACTGATTTTTGTTTTGTTTTGTTTTGCTTTTTTGTTTTTTTGGTTTTCGAGACAGGGTTTCTCTGTGTAGCACTGGCTGTCCTGGAACTCACTCTGTAGACTAGGCTGGCCTCAAACACAGAAATCCGCCTGCCTCTGCCACCCAAGTGCTGGGATTAAAGGCGTGCGCCACCACTGCCCGGCATCACTGAAGATTTTTATTCCCCACCCCCTATGTTTGAGACAGTCTTGCAACATAGCATTTGCTGGCCTGGCATTGTCTATGTAACCCAGATTACTGTCAAACGCACAGTCCTCCTGAAGTTGCTTCCCCTGTGCTGAGATTGCAGACATGGGCTGCCATGCCTGCCTTTTCTATGATTTGGAGAAGGATTTGAATGTAACATTCTGTGCCCAGGAGCTTAGAGGGGATTGCGTAGAGACCCTGATTTCCTTACATGCTGAGGCTTTTCCAGGAAAAGGGACTATATTATGGTAAACTACACTGTTCTCCCCAAATGACTCAGTGGAATCCATCTCTTGCGTCACTGGAAATCTATTCTGAGAAATCGGTGATAGAATGCAATCCATTCCTGGTCCTGCAAAGCTGAGGATCGAAGTCTGTAGCAGTTGTTCCACCAGAATGCTGCTGCCACAGCCTCCCCAAGCAAGAGACTGTGCCTTCACGTGCCCTTTTATTTAAGGAAAAATTCTCACTATGTAGACCAAGCTGGCCTCCAACTCAGACTGGCCTGCCTCTGCCTCCCAAGTGCACCACTGCCTGGCTTACTTAAATATTTATAGTAAATGCCACGCTGAGAACACAGAAAGGAGCCTAGACTTCGTGAGTTTAATATCCAAGGAATAAAAGATAGGACAGACATGAATCCAGCACCACAACTGTTAGATGGAGGCTATAGCTTCTTGGCAGAGTACTTGCCTAGCAAGCCCAAGGCCCTGAGTTCAGTTCCCAGAAATACACACCTCTACCATGGCCTAGACTCCATTGCCTAAAGTTGTGACTTTTGTGCCATCACAGTGACAGAGAGCTACACAATATTGTGAGAGACTGGAAGAGAGGATGATCCAGTCAGGAACATATCTAGTGAATAAGAACCATGGAGGTAAAAAGGGAGAGGTATCCTCTGCTTTTCCAGAGGACCTGGCTTGGGTTCCCAGCACCCATATGGCGACTCACAACCATGTGTAATGCCAGTTCCCAAAGGTTCTCCTGTGATCTTAGCATAGTCCCATCGATGGGCTGACAAATGCCATACAGAGCCCTCATAAAATAGATAAAGAAAAAACAGTAACTGGGATTAGAACAATAGGAAGCCTTTTCATTTATTTGTAGATTGGGTCTCCTGTAGCCCAGACTGTCCCTCTGTTGCTGAAGATAACCTTAGACTTCTGATCTTCGTGCATCTGAGTAGCATACGACAAACCTGTTCCATCACACCCAATTTATGCACCTGAGAATCAAACCCAAAGCCTTGTACCTGCTAGCCAAGTTGTTTACAGTCGAGAGCCCAGTCTGCTATCTGTCGTGAGCAGGTTGTGATAAGGTTTTAGGGTCCCGTGGGGAGAGGAGCGACAGGTCCTCTCCACTCAGGAATCGTATACAGGATTGACTGTGAGATGGTCAGTTCCCCGAGAGGGGAGAGAGTATGCCAGAGACAGAGGTTTAATTGCCAGAGACAGATATTTAATTGCTCTTTAATAATACACAGCAAACAATATATTATCACCAATGCTAAAGCTATTATAACAACGAGGTATTGCCACATTTTCTATGCATTGACTCTATCAATGTCAGCACAGTTAACAGATAATAAATTGTTAATTACCAAAGAAATAAGCATAGCAATAAGTACATCATTATTCATGAATTATATGACCTGAGTCCTTATGACTGCAGTTTCCAGCAGCTCAGGTCCAGAGAGTGCCTGACCACGAAGTTGGAGGCTTTAGTCTGTAGAGTGAAAAATTATAAAAATCATTTTTATAGAATATAAGTATATAGATTCTTTTTAAGTTCTTTTAGGGACATGGGAATTTTCTCTGAAACAAGCCAGGCCAGTTTCGGGAACTGGCTGTAAAGAATGAAAGTCATTCAGGTGGGGAAACACAATGACCAGGCTGTGGCTCTGTGGCTGAGCAAGTGAGAAATAGTTAATATGACAGGGTAGGGCACAGTGACGGTGAAACCACATTTTTGAGAAGAATGAGTGTACAGAGTAATTCTTCACAACTACAAACCATTCAGGGTGGGTTTCTCTGGATGTTTCACTATTCTTGTGTTATGTATCCTTGGCAACCCCTCACACCCTCCTCCCTCCCCTGGTTTGTGGTTTTCTGCTTTAAAAGACCCCTTAACCCATCACTCTGGGCCAAACCCTGCTCTTGAGAGAGAGCTCGTGGTTTGACCGCCGGTCAATTTCCCTAATAAAGCCTCTGCTGATTGCATCCAGGTACAGTGTCTTGGAGTTTATGGGGGGGGGTCGCGTCTTCCCGAGACTTGAGTGAGGGTCTCCCTAATTTGGGGGTCTTCAAGTCTCTCGGCTGTCTCCTTGATGATCGGGTGCAGAGTGCTCAGTCTCTCGGCTGCTGCTTTGATGATCCAGGCTGCAGAGTAGGCCTGAACGGAGGATCACGCTAGGTAACCATTGCTACTAGTGTGATGAAGTGTTCTGGCCAAGAGCTCCTTTTTTATGCTTGAATTGGGATTACTGCTGATGTACATGGCAGATAACCAGATGTGTCTGGTTATCTGTGGGCTATGACTTCATTGCAGGTGGGTTTTTAGTTATCATTATATTTTAAAACATGTCCAAGCTTGTTTTCTGGACTTGTCCAGACTTGTTTACTTTCCTATTACAATATGGAGTCATCTCTGTTAAGGACCTGCTCCTTACATTTACCAACGGAACTACAGTCCCATCCCTACATTTTAGGAGCCCTTTTTGAGATAAGGTTTTACTACGTGGCCCAGTCTGGCACAGAACCCTGAAACTCATTATGTACTAAGACTAGCCTCAAGCTGAGAATTTTTTTTTGAGGGGGGTGTTGGTTTTTCAAGACAGGGTTTCTCTGTGTAGCCCTGGCTGTCCTGGAACTCACTCTGTAGACCAGGCTGGCCTCGAACTCAGAAATTCGCCTGCCTCTGCCTCCCAAGTGCTTAACGGATTAAAGGCATAGGCCGCCACTGCCCAGCTTCAAACTGGGAATTCTTAAAAAGTTAGTTTTGTCAGTGGGAGTGGGGGTTGTCTCTGTCTGTCTGCTCTTGGGACCTTACTCCTCCTACTGGGTTGCCTCATCCAGCTTTGATTTGGGGTTTGTGCTGAGTCTTGTAACTTGTTTTGTCATGTTCCATAGTGTGACTGGGAGGTCTGCCCTTCTCTGAAGGGAAGTGGAGGAGATGTGGATCTGAGGGAGAGGAAAGGTGGAGGGGAGGGACTGGGAGGAGAAGAGGGAAGGGAAATTTCAGTAGGGATATATGAGAAAAGAATTTTTTTAGATGTATTTATTATGTATACAGCATTCTGCCTGCTTATATGCCTGCAACCCAGAAGAGGGCGCCAGATCTCATTACAGGTCATTAAGAGCCACCATGTGGTTGCTGGAAGTTGAAAGCAGGATGTCTGGAAGCAGCAGCCGGAACTCTTAACCGCTGAGCCATCTCTCTAACCCCCGAAGAATAAATTTTTTGAAAATTATTTTGTGATATATTTTTACGTTGTGTATATTGTGCATGTAGGCACTCAAGTGCCACAGTTAGTATGGTGAACACCATCTTTGTTTAGTTAAAAAAAAATGTTTTAAAGATAGGGTCTTGCTATGTGGCCTTGGCTGGTCTAGAACTGTCTGCCTCTGCCTTCTAAGTTGAGGGACTAAAGTATATGACCCTATTCCTGGCCTTAGTTAAAATTTTATCACATATCACATTTATTTATAAATGTGTATATGCACAGGCATGGGGCATTCGAGAATGCATGTCTGCTGTGACTTGAGTATGGAGCTCAGAGGACACCTCGGAGGAGTTGGTCTTCTCTCTCCACTATATGGTTTCTAGAGATCGAACTCTCACAGTCAGACTTAATGCCTTTACCTGCTGCACCGTCTTGCTATTCCTCAGACTCTCAATGCAGACTCCCTTGTGTTGGAATTAGAGGCATGCACCACACCAGGCTAAAGACAATAGAAAAACTCTGCAGTTGCAACAGCAGAGGCCATGGACTCAGAGGATATGGGAAGTAGACAAACTGTGTTCTACATCCAGCAGGGCCAGGTGCCCAACAATGTGTTTTTATTTTGCAGGCACTTGGTGGGTTGACTGTAAGGTTGGAGGGAAATGGGAGTGCTAAGGAGAACCTCCGGGCTCGGGCTCTGATTCTGAAGAGTGTGTCAAGTGAGAGGCAATGAAATGAAAACCGAGGATAGGATGATATGTCGTGCTGTTTTGGTTTTGTTTTTTTGACGGGATCTCTAGCATCCCGGCTAAACTGGAGTTTGCTATGCAGATAGGCTGACCTCAAACTCGCAGAGATCCTTCTGCTTCTGCCTCCCAGGTTCTGGGACTAAAGACATGCACTACTGTGCCCAGCTAATAGGTTTGTTTGTTTGTTTGTTTGTTTGCTTGCTTTGCTTTGAGACATACAAGGAGGAAAACTGTAATCACACACACTGCTTCCTTCCTCTTCCTTGACCTCTCTCCTCTAAACTGTCCTTTAACTCCTGGGTCCAAATGATCCTCCTGCCTCTTCCTCAGAAGCACCTGGAACTACAGATATAAACAATAAAGATTAACTAAAACAATAATAAAAACAAACAAAAAACCCCACTAACATATATAGAAAATCAGGAATTAAAGGTACAAGGGACCTGCCAGACAGCTGCCTCACCCCAAATCAGTATGTCAGATAGCAGCCCCTCCCTGGCTTTTGGAGTCCTGGCTTTTTTATTGGGGATGGGTTAGGGTTGATAGAAAACAGCTACTAGATAATTATTAATTAGCAACTAGACAATTAGCAGTTAGATAATTGGCTGTTAGCACTGGACAGAAAATGGGAGCACTCAGGGCTCAAGGTTGCCTGTGGAGTAGATAAGTGTGACAGGAAACAGCTGTTGGGATAAGTGGCTGCTAGAAAGGAGGCAATAAAAATAAAAATAAGAGCAAGAATTCATCCTGTCAAAGGCGAGCCATCAAGGTACCTGGGAAGACACACTTTCTTAAAGCAAAAGGGTATCAAATAGCACAGGTTCAGTAGTTTACCAAGGCAAAGGTGTGTTCAGGGTAGGTTGAAAATTATGGTTTGTGTTTGGTTTTGAACCCAGAAAAGGGGTTGAGGTGCATATTTTACCTGTCAAAGCAGATTTGGCCTCCAGGTTCTCCCAACATCCCTCAGTCCCCACCTGGTATACCCTGCCCCTAACCTTGAACTTTCCAGCCCAGAGGCTGGGCTGCCCTTCCCCCAGAGGTTCCTTCCCATATAATCCAGACATTTTGAGGTGTAGGAGTAACCTATCAGTTTGCAGGATACATTAGGTTTAGGAAACTGGAAACTTATTCTTGTAAGGTATGGAGACTCAACAACAATGTATAACAATGTGGCTCCTGATTTGTCTCACGCTAGTTTTAAAGTCCCAGAGATCCCCTGCCTCCAGAGTGAAGGGTTAATGACTCTAGCAAGTAACTCTGTTTCTAAACTCAGGTTCTTAGGAACCTGCTCCTATTGCTCTGACTTCCCCAACTGTAGCTAATGGCTAATGACTTAAAAGCTTCAGAGGAGCTGAGAAATTTTTGACCCAAAAGTTGACTGGCTGATAACATCTGCAGGAAGTTCGGAGCCAGTAAACAGGAAGGTCAACACTGACCTAGAGACTTTAGGGGGGAAATCTGCATATGAAATCTTGTACAAAAATTTCTGAAACTCCCAAGTCCCCTGTGCTTCTGTGCAGTCTCCACCCTCAAGACAGGCCACTGCCTCCACTGTCCTAGTTAAAGACAGTGTGGTGCTTTGCAGGCAGGTTTCTTCTCTTTTCACATCAACTTGATCAGTCCTGAGTACACACTAAACCCAAGTAAAACTTTCTTCCTGGTGTCGCCTTTTAAAGGATATTTTAAGTCAAAGCACCAGAAAAAGTAACAAAAACCACGATTATGAACCCTAAATGTCTCCGGATTAGCATCTATGTCCATATTTGACATTCAGGAGAGATAGCTGCTTTGAGCTGGGCAAATGGAAAACGTGTAGCAGGGCATGGTGCCCTAGGTTTGATATCCCAGCACTTGGGAGGCAGAGGCAGTGGAATCACCGGTGCAAGATGCAAGGCCCGCCTGCCTCAAGCAACAAAACAGGGAAGTGGCAGAAACATGCAAGCCTCTATGAGTTCAAGGCCAACCTGGTCTACAGATCAAGGTCCAGGCCAATCAAGAGTACATAGTGAAATCTTGTTTCAAAACAAAACATAAACAAATAACAAGCTAAATTATTAGAATACATTGTGTAAAGGTGTGCCTCTGATATTCAGTTGTTGATTTTGTACCCACAGAGAGCTAAATGCTGGCAGGTTCTTGGTATTGTTACATCCATGGCCCATCACAGGCCTCATCTTTTATAAATATTCATCCTCGCTAGCTATGGGCAATCTAGAATTGAATCTGATTGCCTGTAATAAAGAGCTGATGTTAAGCCAATAGCTGGCAGGAAGTGGAGGGTGAAACTTCTGAGGAGAGAGGGGCATGGGGAGAGGGAGGGAGACAGACAGAGGCAGGGGCAGAGACAGAGAGGCACTGGGAAAAGAACTGAGAATCAGAGGTACATAAAGGTAAATGGACAGACCAGAGCAGAACAGAGAGGTAGAGCTGGCCAGGCGGCAGGACATGGTTCCAGGACTAGTAGCGTTAAACTACATGGCTGGCTGGGAGACTGCCCTAGCTAAAAGGCCTAAGCTTTAAAATATTAAAAAGCCTTTGTGTCATTACTTATACCACCAGCAGGTAGAGAGTCCTGTTATACTAAACAGTAAAAAATGTGCAATTCTTTGTTTGAGACAGTATGTCCTGCCTTTCTATGTAGTCCAGGATGTCCCGGAGCTCCGTGTATAACCAGGTTAACCTCAAACTCACAGACATCCTCCTGACTCTGCCTCTTGAGTGCTGGGGAGTGAGCTACCACACCTGGCTCTGGAATTCTTCCTAACATGATTTTTCCAAACCTAAGGATGTAGAACTGAGACAGAATGGGCGGTAGTGCCGTTCACTGGCCATGGTAAGAAGTACAAGTGGTGACGCACACATTTAACCCCGGCACTTGGGAGGCAGAGGCAAGAGGAGCTCTATGAGTTCAAAGATAGCCTGGTCTGCAGAGTAAGTTCCAGGGCAGCCAAGACTACACAGAGAAACCCTGTTTTGATGCCCCACTGCCGCTTGCAAAAACAACAACAAGGAAATGTCAGATCGATGCTGAAGAGATGGCACAGCAGTTAAGAGCACTTGTTGCTCGTGCAGAGGACCACAGCTCAGTTCCCAGCACCCACCTGGTGGCCCAGAGCCATCTGTAACTCTAGTTCTAGAGTATCTGATGCTTTCTCCTGGCCTCCTTGAGTACTAGGCATGTACGTGGAGTACATACATATATGCAGACAAACCAGTCATCTACATAAAATAAAGACAGATACTTTAAAAAAAATGGAAAGTAATTTTTGTTTTTTGGTTTATTTTTAAGGTTCATTTTATGTGTATGAGTATTTTGCCTGCAGGTATGTATGTATATGCACTGCAGCAGAAGGCAGATGGTTCCCTGGAATTGGCTCTAAGGATGACTATGAGCCACCACTGGTTGTGGGAATGGAACCCAGGTCCACCACAAGAAGAAGGGCTCATCTTGTAGTTAAGCATTCTCTGAGCCTTGGTTTTTGAGCAGAGTCTTATTATGTAACCATAGTAGCCTAAAACTCACCATGTACACCAGGTAAGATGTTCTGCCTCTGCTCCAGTACTCGGACTGCAACAGACCCCCAGACCGTAGCACGACTGACTTCATGCTGGAAGTGCCATTCAGGCTGTAAAACTCAGCAAGCAGACAACATCATCTAGCAAAAATGAAACCAAAGCCCTAATCCATCAAAGTCCATAGTTGTGGGATAGTCTCTCAATATACTAACCTTTCTCTTTGGCTTCCACAGTTCTGCTTCTGACTTCTGACTAACTGTTCTTGTTAACTTAAGTATGTCAACTCAGACCATGTTTTTCTGTGCTTAAAAGCTCACCCTGAGAAAGGCTCAGGGCTACACTGGAATACTAAGCACCCGGGATAGTTGTTGGCCAGCTAATAAAGACTTTCTGTTGGCTTATACCCATTTCTTTTTGTTGTTTGTTTGTTTTGTTGTTGTTGTTTTTCGAGACAGGGTTTCTCTGTGTAGCCCTGGCTGTCGTGGAACTCACTCTGTAGAGCAGGCTGGCCTCGAACTCAGAAATCCGCCTGCCTCTGCCTCCCAAGTGCTGGGATTAAAGGCGTGCGCCACCACTGCCCGGCAGCTTATACCCATTTCTAAGCAGTCTTCTCTGATGAACGTCTCCCCAAGAGGATTACAGGACTATAGGAGTGCACTACCATGCCTAGTGTTCTACTTTGATTTTTTTTTTTTAAAACAGTGTTTCTCTGTGTGGCCTTGGCTATTGTTGAGGCCCACCATGCCCAGCTTGGAGACTACTGTGTCCCGGCCCAAGCTGCTGCTCCGGTCCGCAGGTCAGGGTCTAGCAAGAGAGAGAGAGAGTGGGGATGAAGGGGAAAGAGACGTGAAGAATGGAGACAAGACAGAGGAGCTGATCAAGTCTCCTTTATTGAAAGGAGATCTGGGGTATTTATAGGCTTTGCCACATGCCTTGTAGGCATGGATACCACGTGTGCCTTGCAGACATGGATACCATGTGCTTCTTGCAGGTGTGGATATCATATGTGCCATGTGCCTTGCAGCTGGAGTCAATAAACAACAAAACAAGACATGTGGGATAAACAAAATGTTATCAGAGTGTGCTCAGCTGTTGTAGGCTGTTGAAAAACAAGTCTCTTGTCAGGGTATATGGCTTGAGATGGCTGCAAAGATGACAGCAGCTTTCTGCTAGGAGTCAGCTCCCAACAGGCTGTCCTAGAATTCTCTCTGTAGACTGAGCTGGCCTTGAAGTCATAGAGATCCACCTACCTCTGCCTCCCAAGTGCTGGGACCACAGGCATGCACTGCCACTGCCTGCCTCTAAGTTTGATTGTTGTTGCTATGATAAAACATTTTAACCAAAAGCAACTTAGAGAAAGAAAAGGTCCCCTTGGCCTTTGAAGTGACAGCCCATCAAGGAGCAGTGTTGGAGCAGGGACTCAGTCAGGATATCTAAACAGAAAATATGGAGGATTGCTGCTTGCTAGTTTGCTCACTGGCTCAAGTTTAGCTGCTGCCTTCTTTCTTTCTTTTCTTTTATTGGGGCAGGGGGTGTGTTTCAAGACAGAGTTCTTCTGTGTAACAGCTTTGCCTGTCCTGAACTCACTTTGTAGAGCAGGCTGGCCTCAAACTCATAGAAATCCACCTCTCCTTTCTGAGTGCTCGAATCAAAGGCACGTGCCACCATGACTGGCTTCTTTTCTTTTCTTTCTTTCTTTTTCTTTTTTTCTTTTCTCTCCAGATTAGTCTCACTGGCTAGTCTGGAACTCCCTGTATAGTACATGCTAGCCTCAAACTTATAGACATCTACCTGTCTCTGATTCAAATACTGTTAATTAGCTTTCCTATATAGTCAAAGATCACCTTCCTAGAGAATGATACTATCATATTGGGGTGGGCCCTCCTTCATGAATTAACATGGTGACATGGTAATGTATGCCTATAATCCTATAATCCATTAGACAACTCCCCACAGGCCAGGTCTGTCTGGGAAATTCCTCAGTGAACATTGCTTTGTCCAGTGGCTCTAGGCCCTGTCAAGTTGATTGTTAAAATTAACCAGGACACCTGACTAGACATACAGATTCAATGAAAGAAAAGTATTTTTTCAAACTTTAAAAATTATGTCTCTATGTGTGGGTATGTGCACATGAGTGTAGGTGCCAGAGGAAGGGCAGAGGCATCAGTATCCTTGGGGCTGGAATTGCCAACACTTATGAGCCACCCAGTGTGGGCACTGGGGACTGAACTTGGGCTCTTTGCAAAAGCAGTACATGTTTTTAATTGTTCTGTATCTCCCCAGCCTCACTTTTTTTTTTTTTTAAATTGTTAGTCTGGGTGCTACAATAGTTTCAGTGTTAAAAGTTTAAGGTTTCCTAATAGAAAAATCCTGATAGCTTGTTGTGTACCAGGCACCATGCTATGTACTGGGAATGTCTAATGATCTTGACCTTATAGCATTTGTAAATCTATCAGAGAATAACAATATGTAATTATAAACTTTAAAAGATTTTCAAACTGGGCAGTGGTGGCACACACCTTTAATCCCAGCACTTGGGAGGCAGAGACAGGTGGATTTCTGAGTTCGAGGCCAGCCTGGTCTACAGAGTGAGTTCCAGGACAGCCAGGGCTACACAGAGAAACCCTGTCTCAAAAAAAATTTTTTTTTCAAAAAGATTTTTGTTCTATGTATAGGTGTATATGTGTATGTGTACCTGTGTAGTGCCCTCGGAGGCCAGAAGAGGGCATCAGATCCCTTGGAGCTGGGGTTACAGGCAGTCTGAGCCCGATGTGAGTGCTGGCACTCTTAATTCTGGTCCTCATGATTGAGCAGCAAGCGATCTTAACCACCAAACCATATTGACTTTTTAGGTGTTAAGTATGAAATATTACGATAGACAGTTGGGGTGGGAGCAGTCCCTAGGAATTAAGACCAGGACCATGCAAAGCAAGTGTCCTACTCTGCACTAACTGCCCAATCCACAGGTAGGCATCCAAAGAATACCTTTGTAGCTAAATGTTTGCATGTCCACGTCTTTTATTTGCTGGGAAAATTCTGTAAAATATGAGTTCTAAACCTAAAACTGCTTATTTGGAATTTAAAAATACTTTTAGATAAACTTTAAATTCACAGCAAATTTTATCTTAAAGTACAGAGTTCTCATATTTTTCATGGGGGCCCTCCTTCCCGATCCCCAACAATCCGATGTGTTTTGTTTGTTCTGGTGCTTAGGATCTGATTCCATCACCTCCCACATGCTAGGCAAGGCTTCACACATGCTTTTCTGTTCGTTTGATTTATATGAAAAATTTTCAGGAAGTATGCAAAGACACAAAAAAGAAACAAGAACTCTGATCTAATAAATCAAGATTAAGTACATCAAGGCACAGTTGTCGAAGTAAGAACTACGTTTCCCAGGGTGCTATGCAGCACGTCACAGAGAAGTACCCGGCATGCGCAGAGGAGTCCTCCGCGCTCGACCGCGCTCATAAGAGAAACAGCGTGTGTGGTTCTTGACGTGCCGCGAACCTTCGAACGCAAGTGCGAAACTACCCTGTGAGGAAACGTTCCAGTGATTCGCCTGTTCCCGCCATCGCAGTTACCAGCGCGACGTGCTGTTTCTTTCTGGGCTCGGTAGGTGGGACGGGACCAAGGCAAGGTACTCCACGCAGCGCGGGAACGAAAGGCCAGCGTTCCTGCCCGGCGCCCGGCTCGCTGAGGCGGCTTCTGAGGAGACGCGCACGCGCCCTGGATGGGGAAGGGGGCGGGGCTGTGGGAGAGGGCGCCCTGGGGTTTGCGCGTGCGCCCTACATCTCTGAGGCGGTGGGAAGCCGCTGGAGCTGGCTAGTCTAAGTGCCAGCACCCGATGAGGTCTTCGGTCTGAGAGTGGGTCCCAACAAGCATCAGCACATTTTACTACTTTCTCAGAAGCTTACTTTTGAGAGGGACTCGCTCAGTAGCCCAGCCTGGCCTTGAGATTGCGTTCCTCCTGCCCAAACCCCAAGTGCTGAGATTACAGACTGCACATGCCCTAAAGGTGTCTGTCCATTTTGACAACAGTAACTTCATCCACTCTCCAGCTCACTCATCTGTGAGCTGACGCATGTATCCTAGGACGTCTTCGTCTACACATGAGCACCTTCCCCTACCTGTCAATGTTCAGCTTTCTCCAGGGAGGCGTTGTTTCATGCTGTTTCACCGAAACAGCTCTATCAAAGCCACCTTAACTTCTGGATTCCCAAGTTCAGTGATAAAGGCTTGGTAGCATCTTTCATTGACTTGGTTCTCTCTTATCTAAAGAACTCTTGCTTCCATTTTTTTTTTTTTTATCTTTAACGGTTGTACTATCGAAATACATAAACCCTTCTTCATCTTTTCTTTCTTTCTGTTCACTCCCTGGGTATTGTCTATTTCACAATTTAAATATAAATACAATTTATTTTGGTGCTCTCAAATTTCTATCTTCTAAAGGTATTTAGTGTGTGTGAGGGCAGGCATGTTCATCCCATGGCATTTGTGTGGAGGTCAGTGGACAGCTTTCAGGAGTTGGTTCTCTCCTACATCATGTAGGCTTCTAGGATGGAACTCAGGTTATATCAGGCTTGGCACAAGCACTTGAATCTGCTGAGCTATCTCACTGGCCCTCAAACTTATATCTTGTAGCTCAGTATTCTGTTGTGGTGTTAGAATCCACCAGGAAAGACCAAATCTTAGACTCAATTCAAATTTAGATGAAATGAATTTATTTTATCACTGCTAGGCAGGAGGCAGTAATAGGCAGAAGGATGGCAGCCTTAGAGCCAAACAGCATGCCTTTTGGAGGGATCACAAAGGAAGGAAGGGTTTATAAAGGTAGATATCAAAGGTGTCCATTACAATTATCTATGAAATCCATAGCTGGACAAGACAATTGTTTTTCTCCCCTCAGTTGTTTCTCTTTCCCATTGTAAAGTAATAAATAAAACATCACTTCATCCCAGTCCCACAGATAAGCAAGTTTACAAAAGCACAAAGCAGGAACACAATTATCTTATTCTTACCTTGCCTGTAGGGCAAAGGTAAAAAAGCTCTTAAGGGTTGACTGCCTGGTACCATAAGTTTCTTTAGCCATCACAGGGGAGTTTTGTATACATTACTCAAGTCTGAGCACTCTGGGAAAGAGTCACTAACTGACTGGGATAGAGCAGGTACTAATACAGTACCATGAGGTCAGGGCTGGCTGTCACAGCCCCACAGTTCTACCTTAAACTCAAGATTGATTTTTATGTTTATTTAGGCTTGTGTATTTTTATTATTTAAAAGTATTTTACAAATATATGGAGACTCAGGACTCCTTAATGTAGCTCTAGCTGTCCTTAAACTCATTCCACAGTGGCCTGGAACTCACAGAGTTCTGCTTGCCTCTGCCTCCCCAGTGCTAAGATTAACATCATGGGCCACTATGCCTGACAACATTTTGTTTTCTAAAGATATATGTATATGTATGTATATATATATATATATATATATATATATATTTTTTTTTTTTTTTTGTATGAGTCCTTGGCTTGATATATTTTTTTTAAAGATTTATTTATTTTATGTGTATGAGTATGTTATCTCAATCTTCAGACACACCAGAAGAGGGCATCAGATCCCATTACAGATGGTTGTGAGCCACCATGTGGTTGCTGGGAATTGAACTCAGGACCTCTGGAATAGCAGCCAGTGCTCTTAACAGCTGAGCCATCTCTCCAGCCCTGCTTGATGTATATTTATGCACCACATGCAGAGGCCGGAAGAGGTAGTTACGGGATCTCCTGGAACAGAGGGTTGTTAGCATCATGTAGGTGTTAGGAATCAGATCCAGGTTCTCTAGAGGAGCACTGGCTCTTGACTACTGAGCCGTTCCTCCAGCTTACGGTCATCACCACCAGCGTTATCACTTGGAGATAGGATTTTACTCGGTACTCTAGACTGAATTTGAACTTATGGTGATCCTCCTGTCTTGGTCTCATGAACACTGCAGATTTTTATTTCCAGCTCTGGTATTACCTCTCCTCTTGAATGTCTGATAGACATTTCAAATGTGGCCCAAACTGAAATCTTTAGTTTTAGCCTCACATTCTCATGCTTTCACTAGTGTTCCCATTCCTCCAGATTCTCAGGCTCAGAACCTGGAGTTATTCGTGGTGTTCCCCAACTCTTCTCCATCAGTGTGTTAGAGCCTGTTTATTCTTAAGGCTTTGGAGCATCATTTCACAGTACCTAATTGTGAGTGCTTGGTAGATTTGTTTTTTGCTTGAGAATTTGTTTTAGTTCTGAAATTCTTGTTTCTGTTCAGGTTTATCCATTTATGTATTGTACTAGTTTCCTTTCTGCTGCTGTGATAAAAACCCCTTGTGATAAAATCAACTTGAAAGAGAAAGGGTTTGTTTGGCTCACCGCTCTGGATTGTAGTCTATCATTGGGGAAAACCAAGGAGAGAACTTGAAGCAGCTAGTCAATAGCAATATACAGCTATAGTCAATAGCAGGGAGAGATGCATGCACATTGCCTGTGAGAGGCCAAACCTACTCTATGTTGGGACTGGCCTCCATCTTTAAAAAAAAAAAAAAGAAAAAAAGGAAGAAGAAAACAAAGAAAAAAAACCCTGAGAATTTGACCTATGGCAGAACCCAAGCTACACCCACATACCAGGAAGGACCCCATGGCTTGTCTTTGGCCAGAGTTACTCCCTAACTGCTTCCTAGCAACAATTAATCAAAGATTAGTCTGATTGTTTCAGGTGTTGTTTCAGATGGTTTGTGGTTGTATACGGTCTTGTTTCAAAGCACCCATCTGTTAGCTGATAGTCATTCTATTAGATGCTTGTCAGACTGGACATCCCCTCTATCATCCCTCATTTGCTCCTATTTTCCTATAAAAACTCATCCTGCTGCTCTGCTGTTCAAGGCTGCTCTGCTTTCCCTTTCAGTCCTGATGTGTCAGGGTTGGGTTGGAGGAGAGCCCAAGTCCAAGCTTGTAATAAAGAGACCTTAATGCTAGTACATCAAAAAAAAAGCTCCTTGATGGTCTTTTAGGGTTCACGAATGCTTTCTGGCACAACACCTGTTTGTGTTCAATCCCCTCTCTCTATTACACAGTAGTCTAGGACCTAACCCAGGGAACAATGCCACAAAGAATGTGTGGTTTTCTCATCCCAGTTAGCATAATGAAGATGATTTCCCACAGACCAACTTGATTTAGACATTGAGAATCTTCCCAGCTGCTTTTTTTTCCTTGCCAGTCTAACACACAAATCACATTACTATTCAGCTCTAACTTTTTTTTCCTTGCTCACTCACAAAGGTTTCATATTAATATCAGCATTTCAATATCAAACATATTGCAAACTAAAACTAGGAGTCCCAGGTTTTGTTTGTTTGTTTTTCTGAGACAGTTTCTCTGTGTAGCCCTGACTGTCCTGGAACTCATTCTGTAGGCCAGACTGCCCTTGAAGTCAGAGATCCAGCTGCCTCTGTAGGATTAAAGGCATGCACAACCACTGCCAGCTTTCCCAGGTGATTTAGATGTCCAGTTGAAACTAACCATCACATGCCTTTATCTGCTTCAGTGCTTTTTCACCCGAAGAATAAATATATTGAACATGTTCCTCACATGATGCTGGGAGTGCACTGTAAGCAGTGCACTGTGAGGTGTTTATCCTAAAACAGGACACAGTGCTCTTACACAGCCTAGATTATAGTCTGCTACACACCACGTCCACATGATATAGCCTGCCACTCCATATGCAACATGGTACTATAGCAAATGCTATATAGGTGGTTTTCACAAAATGAAAAGTATACTATTTGTATTTACACAGAAACAGTTCAATAAAATACTAGGTGAAAGCCAGAGAAAAAGCTCAGAGGGTAAAGGAAGTTGTCACTAAGCCTGACAGCCTGAGTTTGACCCCTATAGTGAGAAGAAAACCAGTAAACACTGTGGCACATGTGCTCCTGTACTCAATAAATACATGTTTAATAAGAAATAATGAGGTGATGAAAGTGTTTTGAGTTTATAATCTCATATCTTTTTGAGCATTATAATCTCATGGGACCACTGTCATGTTCAGTCTGGTTTTTGCTAATGTGGCATTCTTTGGCATATGGCTATATTTGTTTAATATCTGTGTCCATTCTGCATTTTTTTTTTACTACTGCATATCCTTTATGTCTTAGATAATTGGTAAATGGTACTGAATGGAATTATGAAGGGTGTAATTTCATGTAGGTAGACATGGCGATAGAGGAGCTGAGAGTTTTATAGCTTGATCTGCAGGCAGCAGAAAGAGACTATGTGTCTCACTGAACGTGGCCTGAGCATATATATAATTCAGTGCCAGTCTCCACAGTGACATACTTCCTCCAACCAGGTCACACCTCCTAACAGCGCCACTTCCTATGGTGCATGGGGGTTGGGGAGTAGATGGTATTTACCTTACCATGGAGACAGTGGAGACCTTGAGTTGCTCAGCTTTGAACCTGTTTCAATGTTCTAAGCTGAAAGGCTGCTCTAGGGGGTGTTCAGGACACAGCTCCATTCAGCAATCTGATTTGACAGCAGTATGTGCCAAGGCCTGTGCAGAACAGAAGGATGACTAGAGTAGCAGCCTGTATCCTCCAAGCTTGTCATCTAATGGGAGAGCTTTTAGTAAAACAGTTTGTCATATGCATGACGGACAGATGCAAGAACAAAAGTTTACTGTGAAGACTGAGCCTGGAAAAATGTGAGTTCAGTACCAGCCTGGACTGCACAGTGAAGCCCTGCCTGTAGAAGCAATAAAATAAGCTCTGCATGGTGGCACACACCTTTAATCCCAGCACTGTGGAAGCAGAAGCAGGTGAATCTGTGAGTTCTAGGTCTAAGTTCCAGGGCAGTCCTAGTTGCATACTAAGACTATGTCTCAAGACAAAAATAAAAACATAAAACAAGAATAAAGTTTAAATGCAGGGTTTAGGCACTTTCCAGAAGTTTTGATTGGCCATAGCCTTGGGGTAAATGGAGCATGTGACTGACTATATTCTCCTAACTGACCTGGAACTTGCTTTGTAAACCAGGCTGGCCTCAAATACACAGAGACCTGCCTGCTTCTTTCTCCAGAGTGCTGGAGTTAAAGGCACATGCCACCATGCCTTGCAAAACTAGACATTTTTCTCTCCCAAGATTTATTTATGTGTATGAGTGTTTTACTTTATGTATATATATGCATAACACGTGTGTTTTGTGCCCTTGGAGGCCAGAAGAGGATGTCTGATCTCTTAGAACTGAGTTATAGTTGTAAGCTGTCATATGGATACTGGAACTGAACCCAGTTCCTCTGCAAGAGTGGCTGTGGTGGTTTGAATAGATATGTATAAACTCATGCTTTTGAAAGCTTGGCCATAGGGAGTGGCACTGTTAGGAGGTGTGGCCTTTTTGGAGGAAGTGTGTCACTGTGGAGACTTGGCATTGAATTATATGATATGCTCAGGCCACGTTCAGTGAGACATATAGTTTCTTTTTGCTGCCTGCAGATTCAGATGTAGAACTCTCAGCTCCTCTGTGACCGTGTCTACCTGCATGCTGCCATGCTTCCCACCATGATTATAGACTGAGCCTCTGAAACTGTAAGCCAGCCCTCGTTAAATTTTTACAAGAGTTGTTGTGGACATGGTGTCTCTTCACAGCAATAAAACCCTACCTAAGACAGCAGCAAATGTTCTTAACTGATGAACCAGCCTTCCAGCCCCATAACTAGACTTTTGAGACTTTTTGAAATTTGAATTTTGGAGATAGATTCAGGCAAGGTCTTGCTATTTGATAGCCCCAGTTAGCCCTGAAGTCAAGTTACTTCTGTCCCTGCTTCCTATGTGTGGGATTATAGGCATGCCATCATGACTGTTTATATTTTTTTTGTTGTTGTTGTTAACAGATCCCACTTTGCCACTTTGTAGCTCTAGACCAGGCTGACCTTGAGCTCACTGAGATTTGCCTTGAGCTCAGGGATTAAAGGTGTGCACCACTACTCTGGGCTCTCTCTTTATTTTTCCTGGTACATATTCTTTATGTGAAAATGAATGATGGTGGTGTTAAAAATCTTATAGGAGCCGGGCAGTGGTGGTGGTGCACACCTTTAATCCCAGCACTTGGGAGGCAGAGGCAGGCGGATTTCTGAGTTCGAGGTCAGTCTGGTCTACAGAGTGAGTTCCAGGACAGCCAGGGCTACACAGAGAAACCCTGTCTTGAAAAGACAACAACAGCAAAAAAATGTTATAGGAGCTAGGGAGGTGACTCAGCAGTTAAAAACACATGTTCTCGCCAAGGACTGGGGGTTCTGTTCCCAGCACTCTCATGGCAGCGAAGAACGGTTTCTAGTTCCAATTCTAGGGAATCTGACTCCTCTTCTGATCTCCACAGGTGCATGTGGTGTGCATACACTCAGGCACATATACAGTTAAATATTAAAAATAGAGTTGTGCATTGTAGTTCACACCTTTAATCCCAGCACTCAGGAGGCAGAGGCAGGCAGATCTCTGAGGCCATCCTGGACTACAGAGTGAGATTCAGGACAGCTAAATGCTCCACCACTGCACTACTTCTCTGGCCCTGGTTGCTTTGATTTGTAAGTACCTAATGGCTAACGATAATGGAATAATTATTCATTTGATTAGTGATCACTTACATCACCTTCGTCTGGTAAACTGCCCTTTCTTCCTTTCTGAGTTCACTTATTTCTTTTTTTATTACTGAACTGTGTTCTTGGAAGTACATGTCTTAAATATTTAAGAAGTACAATTTCTTTTTCCTCCAAACTGAGTCTTGGAGACATGACTTCAACAAGGTCTGCAAAGTAAGCTGTTTTTATACAACACAGTTTTTTGTTTGTGCAAGGCCTGTGTCATTATCTGAGTCCTTACATTGCATAAAAAAACCAAAACAAACAAAACAGTGGTGAGATACCGTATCAGACTAGGATGACAATAGCAAAAAGACAGTAGTGTATATTGGCATAGATGCAGACATTCTAGAATCTCATTGCTGTTAGTAAAATGGCACACCCACTGTGAAAATAACCAGGCTGTTCTTCTGAAGGCTAGACACAAGTGATCCAATAATTCCACTCCTGAGAATAGACTTTGAAATGAAAGTATGCATCAATATAAAAGCTTGTGTAAGCTGCATCATGTGGTGCATGGCATAATACTGGCTCCTTTAGGGCTGAGCTATGTGGATTACATCAACTCAAAGGTTTAAGGGACCCACAGAGATATAAAGATCTTATCTTAAAAAACATGGGTACAGTTTCACACAGTTGTAACCCCAGCACTTGAGAGGCTGAGGGAGAATTGTAAGTTTAAGTCTATTCTGGCTTCCTAGTGTGGCGGGTGGGGGTGGGGTGGGAGTGGGGCTCCCCTTAGGTCTTGTCTCCTTGAAAGAATGAGCTCAATGTGATGTCTTTACTTGAGCAAGTCAACACATCTGGCACATTGTATGCAGCTATTGATCAAGCAAATGCCTTTTTCTTGGCATCTGGTCATAATGACCACCAGAAGCAATTTGCTTTCAGTTGACAAGCCAGCAATATACTTTTACAGTTTTACCTCAGGGATGTATTAACGCTCCAGCCCTGTGTTGTTATAGTGCCAAAAATCAGGAGCTAACACCAAGATGTTGCAAGGTAAAATTCTATTTTTTTTTTTATTTTTATTTTTTTATTTTTTTGGTTTTTTGAGACAGGGTTTCTCAGGTAGTCTTGGCTGTCCTGGAACTCACTCTGTAGACCAGGCTGGCCTAGAACTCAGAAATCTGCCTGCCTCTGCCTCCCAAGTGCTGGGATTAAAGGCGTGCACCACCACCGCCCGGCGTGAAATTCTATTTTTATGACCAGGCCAAACTTAGTTCTCCTTGGTAGGTGAGCAAGTGATTAAAAATTGGAATTTTGTCGGGCAGTGGTGGCGCACGCCTTTAATCCCAGCACTTGGGAGGCAGAGGCAGGCGGATTTCTGAGTTCGAGGCCAGCCTGGTATAAAGAGTGAGTTCCAGGACAGCCAGGGCTATAGAGAGAAACCATGTCTTGAACTCCCTCCCCTCCCCCCCCCCCCCCCCAAAAATTGGAATTTTGCAGTTATTTTTATGATCATGGGAAAGTTACCTGTTACGGGTTTATGGTCAGACAGTTAACATACCATGAAACATTATGACTAGTCAATTCTCAGAACAATGGAAACAATTTATAATGTGTAATTTACAAGAGTATTGAGAAAGAACAACAGCAACAACAAAAAAAAAAAAAAGTTGACCTTTAGCTAAGGATATGATCAAAGTCTAACATTGTTTTTAACATTGTTTTTAACTAAAAAGAAAAATGAAGTCAGCTGTCCCTTAACAGTATCATAACTTAGAAGGGATCTTGATTTTCTGTCTCTCCATAAAATATGACATTAGCTCACAATATTGATGACATGCTGCTTGGACGAAGTAAGCAGGAAGTAGCAACTACTTTGAACTTGTTGGTAAACCATATGTGCATCAGAGGATGGGAAGTAAGTGCAACCAAAATTCAAGGGGCTCCTACCTCACTTAAATTCTTAGGCGTCCCATGGGAGTTGAAGAGAATAGGTTGTTGCACCTGGCCTCTCCTACCAACAGATGTAGCAGTGTTTGCTACTTTGTGAGTTCTTTTTCCCATCCTTTATCCTCCCCACCCCCAGGAAAATTCCTGAATCTAATTTCTTTCCTTTTTGTTTCTTCTTTGACTACTTTTGACCACAGCTACCTACAAACTGTAAACAACCTCTATAAAGGACTAACAACCACTTGACCTCCCCTGTCGGGGGCCTTGAATTTATCCACCCTCTGTAAAGTTCCCAGAATTACAAATGTCACACAATTGCAGAAATTGTCTGCAGCTGGCAAAACCACGCTTCTGTCAAAGTACAAGATAAATGATAGCCAGCTGCTACAGCAGTTTGAGGAAGTACCCATATCCCCATGCCTGGGATTAAAACAAAAAATAAATTTAAAAATTTTTTTTTTTAGTTTTTTTGTTGTTTTTTTTTTTTTTTTTTTTTTAAAGAAGCCAAAATTTCAGAATTCTCACTACATTTCCCCCCTTCTGTTTTAAGCCATTAATTGTGTTGTGTATAGTGGGAAATTATAAACAGACATTTTTCAATTAAGCACTTTTCAGGTCAGTGGCCAAGGTTTTCAGGACACTTCTACTGCTCTCTAATCTTTATCAGTTTTGATGGTATCCAAAGCTTTTCTTTTTTTTTCTTTTTTTTTTTTTAGTTTTTCGAGACAGAGTTTCTCTGTGTAGCCCTGGCCTCTGCCTCCCAAAGTGCTGGGATTAAAGGCGTGTGCCACCACCGCCCGGCTGTCCGCAGCTTTTCATTTCCTGTGGTCATATAAGTAAATTTGTGTCCTCAATGCAAAATTTTCACTGGCTTCCATTCTGATGTTAACACATCTTTATAAAGTCCAATCTGTGGCCTAGTCTAGAGCCTCCACTGCCTGCAGTAGTGTGCATTAAATCTCCAATGCTAAGTGAAGATTTTTCAGTCTGCATGTTACTCCTTGGCAGAAATGGCTGGTGATTTTTGCTTCAGGGCCCTGAGCCAGGCCTCCAAGGAATATCTCTTTTGGCTCTTAGTTCCTGAACCTAATGGCAGCCTTTGCTATGTTGAATGCACACCCCAGAAAGCCTTTCTCTTTGAGATTTAGGAAAACTTGCCCTTAGAAATGGCTTGTTTGTTTTTCCAATGCAAAGTACTGTATTTCTCTCTGTTAATGCACCATAGCCAGGCCAACTGATCTTTTACTATATTCATTTCCCTTACTCTAGTTTGCTATTCAATATTTGTGGCTTCTTCTCTCTACTATGTTAACCATTGGACTGGCCTCTAGTAGAGCTGTTACAATCCCTTCCAGTCTTGGGGAATAATTTTATTTTGAGTAGCCCAGTTATTTAGAATTTGTTTCACAGAAGGCAAGTACATCTCATATGAAATCATGGCCTCCTTACAATACCTTAGATACTATCATTCCTACCGGACACCATTCTCTCTTGTCATAATCTTGTTCCAAACCATTACCAAGCATATGTTGTACTACTACTGGGAAAGCTGATGGTGCTGTGATAACTCCATGCTGCCCCTTTTCTAATTTTGGCTTCATGTTTGGTTTAAAATTAATCCTTTCTTTTGAAATGAGCTGTTTCATCAGACTGTCCTCTTGTTCTTTCAGCTTTTCTCTGAGCCAACCACCTTCTGGCAGTTTCTTTCTCTTCTCCTGTGAAAAACAACCGCTCTCTTGCTCAATCACCAGGAGCTTCCATCTCCACCCACAACTTCTCAGGTTGTACAGCCAACTCTGCAACCCTTTCAGAAAAGAGAGAGTAGAGTGACCCCTTTTGTTTTCCCATTTCAGCCATTTTCTTGTTTGTTTCTCAGGCCCCTCCATTTCCACCAAAAATTTTCCCAACTGCTCAGCCTTTCTTCCAAACTTTTTTGAAACAAAATATACAAAGAAGAAAAAGAAAAAACCAAAATCCTCCCCAGGAGCAATGCAAGGGATATTCCAGTGGTAGCTGCCACAATAAATTTTTTGCTGGCCTCTTGAAAAAAAAAGTTCCATTCCTTTGTTCCCTTCTATTTCCTCTATGATATTTGAAATTAAATTTCCCATTTTTATCCTTAACTTTTGAGCCCCATATTGGGCACCACTAATAACTGGTGTTTGCTACTTTGTGGGTTATTTTTACCACCCCTTGGCCCCCTAAGTTTTACCCCCTAATACTAGATAGGAGAGAAGAATAGAGAGGAGATAGGAATTGAATCTTTTTTTTTTTTTTAACCTTTTGTTTCTTCTTTAATCATGGCTACTGACAAACTACATCCAACTCCCTAAAGGACCAACAACCACCTAGCCCTACCTATCAAGGGTCTAGCATCATATACCCTCTGAAAACTTCCCAGAATTCCAAATGTCACACAGTCAAAGAAGCTATTTGCAGCTGGCTAATATGCTATGCCTGTGCTAGAGCATGAGGCAAATCATAGACAGCTGTTGTGGACATTCCAAAGCAGCCTCACATGCCCGCCCACATCTGGGATTAAAATGGAAACACATTCTTATAATATTTTTGTTTTTAAAGAAACCAAAATTTCAGAATTCTTAAATGTCACTACACCCAAAGTCAATACTTGCCTCATTTAGACCTGTTACTCTGGCCCATGTACCAAGTGACTCAGAAAGATGCTTGCTTTGAGTGGGGCCTGGAACATTCAATCAAAAGACAGTTTGAGCAGAAGTTTATTTAGCAAAGCAGAACTTAGTAAACTAAATACCCCATCCTTTTTTTGCTTTTGCTTTTGAGATGGGGTATCTCTGTGAATTGAGACTAACCTCAAACTCCAGATCTTCCTGCCTTAGCCTCCTAAGTAGCTGGGATTACAGACAGACAAACTGCTGCACTGGACTCTTCTTGTGATTTTTTTTTTTTAATTTGCTTTTTTTTGGGGGGGGGAGAATGTTCTTGTTTGTTGGCCATTTATATAACCATAGATTAGATTTTTTTCCTGTTTTGTTATTTGAGCAGGGAGGGTCTCACTGCCACGCAATTAGACATTACTTTTAAACGTGTGCTTATACAAACCAACTTGGCTGGCCTCCCTAGTGCCAGGATTGAAAGTGTACACCAGTATTCCTAGCTAGCTAGCTAGTTAGATTGATTGATTTATATTTATTTAACTACAAGGTCTGGCTAGAGCCCTGAACTTGCAGTCTTCTTAGTAAATCCTTTATGTACTGAGATTGCAAGTGTGTGTTTCTGTTGAATGTCTCCATAAAAGCCCACATCTTAAAGGTTTGGTTTTCAGTGTCTCGGGAGGGGGTGAAACCATTAGGAAGTAGGGCCTATAATGTACATTGGTCAGTTGTCATGAGCTTTTTGAGCTTACTGAGAGGCTGGCTCTAGAGTCGGGGACCCTCCATTTCAGACCCAAGCATGTTTGTGTCATTGCCCTCTAAGTTCCTTTGTCTGGAGATGGGCTGGCCTCTCTAACTCTGTGATAGGGAGAGAACAGAGCAGCTAGAAGGCGAACCATTTTCTACAGAGGCTACTGTTGTTTATCCCATCATCTATAATTGCCTGCAGTGGGAACCTTGAGCAGCCATGGGAAGCTCATTCATGAGAGAAACACTCAATCAGGAATTCTAGCCAACTGCTTCAGCTTGCCCAGTCAGTGTCTGGTATTTGTAAGCACCTTGTGTTTGCTCTCTCAAGTGGACACCCCCAGTTGTCTTCTGGGTGTTTTGAGAATGAATACATTTGATGATATCTTGCTGCTTGCTGCTTCTACCTGCTATTCTTTTATTTTTGCTTGCCACATACTTCATAAGCTCATTCATTTAAACATGAAAGTGTGTTTGACAACACGCATCTCCAAACTATATAGAACAGGGCTAGTGAAGTAAACTAGGTCATTCAGGAAGAAAGAACCAAGGCACAGTTGAAAAGAGTATTTGGACCTCAACTCCTTCCACCTTTTCTGTTTCCTGACTGACGTGAAGTGAGCAGACGTCCTGTGTCCTATGTTCCCCACCATGATGTATTATGCTATCACAAATGCAGAGCAAAACAGTCAAGTGACCATGGACTGAAATTCTGAAGTTGGATTAAAATAAACTTTTCTGCCTTATAAGTTAATTATATTGAGCAGTTTTTCACAGTGATGGAAAGCTGTGTATCTTTCAGAAATTTTATTTTCCTATCATTTATTTTTGTTGTTGTCAGTTTTGTTCAGCTACCAATCTAAATCCATTTTTCTGTATTCTGATTTTTAGTCTCTTGTTGCAGGATATTTGATCACACTGTGAACCCCAAGATCTGTTTTTACTCAAAAAAAAACCTGTACTAAAAAGCCTTTAGTACACACCTTTAATCCCAAACAGTGAAGGTAAAATTAGTTTGTAGAAGGAAGCACCATGTTTGAAAGTGATGCCTAATTGAGCAGCAGAAAGAGTGATGGATCAAGAAATATTTGACAGAATGAATCAGAGATAGGATACGCCCAACTCTCTTGAGACTGAAAAGGGAAGCTACTTAAGACAGCACAGAGAGCGGGACGGAAAAAGAAGGGAGGAAGCATTATTCCTGGGAGAGTTTTATAGACACAGGTTAAAGAAAGAAGAAGCTAGACACAGGTGAAGACAGAACAAACCAGAAAATGAGAAGGAGCCAGAAGATTAGAAAAGATTACTAGAGTTAGTTTGAGGTCAAAGCAAAGCAATTCAGTAAGAAACTGAGAGAAGCCAGTTTGAATAGTTAGTTTGGAGAGGAGTTTGAGCTAGTACAGCTGAATTGAAGCAGCCAGCCAGAGTTTGGAAAGAGCTAGAAAGGGTGAGCTTATTCAGCAGTGAGTCTCATAATGCTGTAGGCCTAGATTATATTGTGTAGAGGCTAGAAGCTTCCAGGACTAGACCTGAGTTAGCAGACAGAGGCAGTAAGCTTTGGAGACAACAATTGCATCAGGAGAATAAAAGTTAATTTTATAGTCCCTAGCATCACTTATTTATTCCTCATTGAGTTATCATTGCATTCTTTGTTGAAAATCACTCATGGATGTGAAGATTAATTTTATTTTACTTTTATTTACTTTATGTTCATGGCTATCTTGTCTACAGGTATGTTCATCTTATGTGTGCCTGGTGCTCAAGGAAGTCAGAGAAGTCATGGGATCTCCTGAGATTGGAGTTACAGACAGTTGTGAGCTGCCATGTGGGTGCTGAGAATTGAATTAGGGTTCCCTTCAAGAACAGCCAGTGCTCTTAACTACTGAGCCGTTTTCCCAGCCCCAACATCAGTTTTTGGTCTCTGTTCTTTTCATCAGTCTAGATGCTGTTCCCTGGTGCTGCCATGCCATCTTGATAGCCCTTGTGGCAGGGGTGCTGGTAAGGCACCCCCAAGGGCGTGAGTTAGGGAGAGCTGGCCCCAAAACTTGTCTGCCATGAAGTGATGGAGGTGCCATTTGAGTACCTGGGCTTTTTTGGTTTGGTTTTTGGCTTTGTTTTTTGTATTTTTTGTTGTTGTTGTCTTGAAACATGCTACAGTCATCTGAGAAGGAAACTCAATTGGGAAAATATCTCTGTAATATTGGCCTGTAGGTAAACCTGTGGAGTATTAGTGACTGATGTAGGAGGGCCCACCCCCTTGTGGGACTGCCAGACTCAGGCAGATAGCCCTGGGATGTATAAGAAAGGAGGCTTGGCAAGCCTTGGGAGTCAATCCAATAAGTTTTATTCCTCCAGGGCCTCTGCTTCAGTTCCTGATTCTAGGTTCCTGCCTTAAGTTCCTGGCCTGACTTTCCTTCATCATGGACTATAAGCTGAAATATACTTTTTCTTATCTAAATTGCTTTTGATGAGGGTATTTTTTTTTTTATCACAGCAAAAGAAACCCTGAGTAAATTGGTATTAGAAGTAGAATATTGCTGTAACAGACCCTAACCATATTGTCTTGGGGAGGATTGTGGGAGGACGTTGGAACTTGGAGCAGGAAAAGCTGTTGAGAACCTAGAGGTTAGTGGGCTGTTCTGTGGAGCTTGAAGAGTTCTGGAGAAATGCAGATGATGGAGGCCTGGTTTTAAAGTTTGAGAGCCCCTCAAAGATGTTCAGGACAGTTTGTGTAATACATTTGAGTTAAGAATCTATGGTGTCTGGTCAGCTTGTGCTGAAGATTCCAGCAGCATCCAGGCAGACATGAGCTGGAGGAGCCAAAAGTTCTACCTCTTGATCCAAAGGCAGACAGAAAGACTGACTTACAAGTAACTAAGAGGAAGGTCTCAAAGCCCACCCCCAAAGTAACACACTTTCTCCAACAAGGCCACACCTCTTAATAGTGCCACTCCCTAGGCCAAGCATATTCAAACAACTACACCCACTGAGCCGTCTCTCCAACCTGCTTCCTCCCCCTCCCCCGCCTTTTACTTAAGTTCAGTAGGCAGCAATATGCCTCTTATTTTTTGAGCTCAGCATCCTGTTTTTCCAAAGGCTGCTTGTCATCTGCAGTGGGTTGTTCCATAGCAATCCCAGTTTCTTTGTAAAAATGCCAATGCCTAGAAAGATGTTCTGTGTGTTTCACACACTCAGAAGAGGCTCCTCTTGTACCAGGTCCTTTTTCATGTTGAACCTTGTCTTTTGTCTTCATCCCATATAGTCGTCTGCCTCTCTGAACTCAGAGAATGCTAAGAAATTGGCTGGAGCATTAGGATGCTTCTGGTTATCTTGCAGTGGATGACTTTATGCAAAGAATGCACATGAAGGCATTTGCCCCTTGCCTCCTTAGGATTTTGCTTGGTTGTGCATCTTTCTGCTCAGGGTGGTGTCACGTTACAGTCTTTTCCTCCCTTTTTCCCTTGTCCTGGTGCTAGGGTTTGAATGCAGGGCCTGTGTACACTTGACAAACACTCTACCATTTAGCTACACCCCAGGATTTGTTTCCTTTTTTGAAGTAAGGTTGCCATCACCCAAGTTTCCTGAGGAAGGTATTAGAGAGGTATGGAGTCAGGACTGGGGCCAAAGCTGCTTTATTTTTGACAATTTTTCTGTCCTTAACTCTTTGTCTTTGCATGGCCAAAAGCTGTTGGCTCCTGGCAATAAACTTCTGCTGATAGCAGCAGGGAATCTGACTCAAGGGGCTCTGACTGTCCAGGTGAGAGGCTTGGAGTTAGTTAACTCTTTGTGAGCTACTAAGAAAGGAAAAGATAAGAGAAAAGGTCATGTGTACACACAGACACGCAAATACATAGATGCATATACACACATACACACACTCACACATACATTTTGGCCCCACCCATCCACCTGCCTCAACAATTCCACAAGTGTTCATGCATATTTATATACATGCACATATACACACACATGTATATATGTATATATATATATGTGTGTGTGTGTGTGTGTATATATATATATGTGTGTGTGTATATATATATATATACATATATATATATATGTGTGTGTGTATACATATATATATAGACAAATACATAAATATATACATTTGGTTGGTGAGCCCCAAATGCCACACTTTATTTCTTCTCTCTGGCAGTTTATACCTTCTTAGACAAAAGCTCTTTATAAAACTATCTCATAGATAAAATGTTACACAGAAGGGGAGTTACAGAAGGATGTTGATAGTATGTTCAAAGCAGTGTTTCATTCTGTAAACTCATATAAGTTCAAAGCAACAGTTCACATGTCCTTGCTTTTTCATAGTGCACACCTGTGGCTTCATCCTTGGACCTGACCTAGAATGAATGTTTGTCCTTAGTCACAAATTTGTCCCAAGTCTATTTTTCTTTTTAGTGTAACTTATGAAAGCTCATTGTATTCCATATTATTCAGCCTTTACTTACTATTCTGTGAGGAGGGGGAAGCACATTCTATTCTTGATTCTTTATTATATCTTTCTGACAAAACAACTAAGATCATCTCCTTAAACTTTCTTCCCAAAATTATTTGAATTAAATCAGGAATTCTATAAAGTTATTAATTCATCTAAACAGCATTAATTTATGAAAGTTCATCTTCATGTTGATCTGGAGGAATTTTGCCCAGTAGGTTAGGCTGATGCCCAGGAACCATTAGGCTATGTAACAGTGACAGGAAAGACATATCAGCAGCAAGAAACAATCCTGGGATGAAGTCTCTAAGGACCCTGCATTCTCAAAGCCCACCCATTGCAGACATGCAAAATAGTGGGCTACCTCCAGAAAACTTACTTGCTTGCTATAGTCTTTCTTAGATACTTCTGACGTAAGTTCCCTTGGCCGCTTGAGTAGGTGGAATTGCAAGTATCTAGCCCATGCCTGGCTCCAGAACAGTTCTACTGAGAGGCAGGTGTTATACAAAATCCCAGTAGCTCTCCCTCACCCCCAATTTCCTCATTCCAGTCAGCCTTTATTTTAAATGTATCTTCACCTAGTCCTGATTTTCTCTTTTTATCTTTTATTGTCATTTTTATTTTTCTAATTTTTGTTAAATAAAAACATTTTATTTTCATTATAATACCACCATAATACATTTACTTTGCTATGAGTATGAGTGTGTGTGAGATTTATCTTTCCTCTCTAGTAAGAAAATAATGTCCCTTTGACTTGGAAAGCATCTTCACATAAAGTCTTATTTAAAGTAGAGTGTGGTGGTCCTGGGCTATTATTCTGGCTACTCTGAAAGCTAAGGCAAAAACTCTCAAGTTCAAAGCCAACAATCACTTACTTGCCACATCACTCCAGTCTCTGCCTCTGTGGTTCTATGGCCGGCCGTCTTCCCTCTGCATGCGTTTGCTTCTTCGTTTAGAGACACACTCACTCCTCATATTCTACTCTTGACTTATATCTGCAAAGGCTCTATTTCCAAATAGGTCATTCACATGCATCAAGGATTAGGACTTTACTCATCAGAAATACAGTTCAACCCCTAGCAGGCAATGATTGCTTTCCCTTCTTTCCTCCCTCTCTGACTAGATGCCCTTCACAGGCCCGTCCCATGGCCCTTGTGTCTGCTGATTCTCGAATTGCAGAGCTTCTCACAGAGCTCCATCAACTAATCAAGCAAACCCAGGTAAGAGCAAAGTTTGGATTGTGGGGCTAAGCTGTATGGAGGTGGGGTTGTGTTCAGAGAGACCTCAAGTGCATGAGCTAAGAGAGGCTCTGAAGGAGATGGAAGGAGGAATTCTTGTGTCTGACTTCAGTTCCTGTTGGGTTTTCTGTCAAGTACAAGATTTCAGGGTTCTTTTTGTTTAACAGCTGTTTGAAAGACAGACCTATTGAAAGCATACAATTTAGTGAAGTTTAGTAATAAGTTGTACAACTGAAACCATGATTAGTTTTAGACCCACACCCATTAGCCATTATTCCTCTTCTTCCTCTACTCCCAAACTCCAAGTAAACATGGATGCTCTTACTAGGCGAGACAGTCTGAAGATTTAGAATGAACTTCCGGGGTCTAGTCAAATGGCAGAGCACTTTAGAATATGTGGGGTTTAGACAACTAAGACCTGCTAGTTAACTCTGGACTGTCTAAATTAAATACGCTGGCCCATGACCACATAACTTCTGAGCTGCAGCTTAGTTGAACTTAAAGCCAGTCACCTTGCCTTAGTTCATAAACTTCTATCGGACAGATTACCATGGTGTTATATACTAGAGTCTACCACCTTCTGAGATGGGCAGAGTTTTAGAGTAATTCTTATGGGTATTGACTGTACTTCTGGACATAGCTTAGGCTGCTCTGTTACTGGATCAGGAACAGTCACAGTACATCACTATAGCATTTTTAGTGTGTCTGCCTGATTCTAGAGGTTCTCATTATTTCTAGATTGACTTCCATTCTTTGCCTTTTTCCTGTAAGAGAACTCATTTTGATCATCTTATTCTAATTAATAATTTTCCTCTGAATGAAGCTCCTTATTCATCATGAATTTGTTATAGTGACAATTTTGGAATTTTGGTGTCTTTAAAAAGCAGAAATATAAGAATGTGTTTTTATTTTAGTCCTAGTCATGGGATATGGGGCTACTTCAGACTGTCCACAACAGCTTACTATGATTTGCCTTGTGCTCTAGCAGGGGTGTGATTTTGCCAGCTACAGATAGTTTCTGCAATTGTGTGACATTTGTAATTTTGGGGACTTTTCAGAGGACATATAAATGCTAGGGCCCCAAGAGGCAGGGTGGGTTGTGGGTTGTTGGTTGGTATTGGTTGTTGTTGGTTGTGTAGTTGAGCACAAAGAAGAAACAGTAAGATATCCTGACTTTGAAGATCTAACTTGCCTCAAGGAACTCAACGCCCCTAATTAACAAAGGTAGCCTTAATGGTGCCCTTTCTGATCCCTGATTTCATTCAGGGATCTCTTTCCTTTCTCCTCTATCCTTTTTTCTCTCCTATCTAGTGTTAGGGGATTGGAAAGGTGGCAGAAAAGGGGTGGAGAAGGATGGAAAACCCACAAAGTAGCAAAAACCTGGCTACAGTTTGTCTTGTTTCCCAGTGCACAGGCCATCTTCTGTCTTTTCCCAACAAAGCCTTTTTCTGTCCCTGTTTACTCTGCCACTCACATTACATATGTATGCCAGTGGCCTGGGTATAGTAAGGGTATGTGTTTCATACCCAAAAATGTAGAGTGCCTCATTGCAGTACTAAAAGATGATAATTACATGCACCTGAAATTTGTCCTGAGTAAATATCAGGGAATTGGATCTGCCTAGTGCACTATTTTTTTTTTTTTTAGATTTATTTTTATTTTATGATATGGGTTCTCTACATGCATATCTGGTGCCTCCAAAGGCCAGAAGAGGTCATCAAATCCAGAACCTTTGTCCTCTGAAATAGCAGCCAGTGCTGAACCATCTCTCCATCTCCTATATTTTTTTGTTTTGTTTTGTTTTGTTTTTTTGAGACAGGGTTTCTCTGTGTAGCCCTGGCTGTCCTGGAACTCACTCTGTAGACCAGGCTGGCCTCGAACTCAGAAATCCGCCTGCCTCTGCCTCCCAAGTGCTGGGATTAAAGGCGTGCGCCACCACCGCCGGCCGTCTCCTATATTTTAAAATAGTTTTTTTTTTTTTTTTTTCATTCACAAATAGAGTGGTATATGTTTGTGCCTGTAGCATACTGTGACATGACATGTTAGGCATGTCATTGCTGTTTTGTTCATATTACCAGGGACTTGCCAAACATTTGCTCATTGAAGTGTGTGTGTGTTTTGTTTTGAGACAGTGTCTCTCTATGTAGGCCTGGCTAGCCTGGAACTTGCTATGTAGACCAGGCTGGCCTAGAACTTACAGACCTATCTGCCTCCCTCTAGTGCTAGACTGAAAGGCATGTGTTATCATGCCTGACTTATTGGTGTTTAGTCATACACTGGTCGTTCTGCTGGATTACATGATCCAGTGAGCCAGCAGGGAGGAATTCCCAGAAACTCCTTTTCAGATAATACCCATTGTAGTAAGTGTACCCTGAAAAATACGAGTCATAAAATACTGGCACATATTTGCTAAGTAAAAGATCCCAGTAGGTTACATATGCTTCATTCCAATTGTGTGGCAATTCCAGAAAAGAGGAAACTAGAGAAAGTACAAAGATATTGCCAGAGCCCTGGGAGCATGAAATGGGATGTGAGGCTAGCAGGAGTGTGGAGGTGGTTTAGGGAGGTAGGATTCTTGTGTGTAATACTGTGACAATAGGGATATACCTGAGGCATCTGTCAGATCCCACAGGACAGTGTAACACAGAGGGAGCCGTAATGTAAACAATGGGCTTTCGTTAGTGTAAAAGGTCTACCTCATGGCCTCTTGACCTCATTCTTACAGGAAGAGCGTTCGAGAAGTGAGCACAACTTGGTGAACATCCAGAAAACCCACGAGCGAATGCAGACAGAGAACAAGAGTGAGTAACTCAGGGCAGGAGAGAAAGGAGGCAGAAAGGAGCTGCAGCTAAGAACAGGACCTTACTGTGTCTCAAAGGCGATTTTTGCTGTATCTGTATGTTACAAAGTTGTTCTTTTGGGTCTTTATTCCTTTTGGCTGAATGACCTAAAGTGACAAGGACTGATGACAGACTGCCCTGCACCAAAGGACCCCAGAGTCCCTCGGCTCGGGACTAGAAAGACAATCTTGAAAGCAGAAGAACTTACCCTTACAGCAGAGTTCCCCTATGGCCTCTGCATGTGCCCCAAGACAGGCCATGCCCCCGTGCCTGCTGCTTTCTGAGTTAGAATAGCTTTGAACAATGCATCCTTCTTCTCAGTACCTGTTCCCAGTAACTGTCATTGTATAACAGGTTAGAATGTGCTTCTCAAGAACAATGGAAGTGTATTTACCGTATGGAAATGTGATCATGTTGAATAGGGGCCCTTTTTAGATGTGTGTTGGGGGTGATTGTGTATGCACATGTGTGCATATATGTGTATGTGCAGAGGCCAACCAACCTCATGTTTGTTCCTCAGGCACCATTCACTCTTTTCTTTTTTTGTTTGTTTATTTGGAGACATAGTCTACTATGCAGCCCTGGCTGTCCTAGATCTCATTATATGTGCCAGTCTGGCCTTAAACTTATAGATATCCACCTGCCTCTGCAAGTACTGAGATTAAAACAAATACATCTAGCGTGCTTACTTTTTTTTTTTTTTTTTTCTTGCAAGCAAAGCAAGTACTTTCCATACTAAGCCATCTTACTGACCTCCTGGGAGCATGTTTAAACTCATATAAGCCTAGAATACAGGCCCTGGCCTCTGAGCCTCATCAAGCTGATTCTGGTATCCTGGAATCGAGGCCACACACTGCCACCTCCTCTGACTCATACCTCCTTATCCTTGTGTTATAGTTTCTCCTTATTACCGGACAAAGCTTCGAGGCCTGTATACAACCGCCAAGGCTGATGCAGAGGCCGAGTGCAAGTGAGTACCACCCACAGGGTGCTGCTGCTCTCTGTTCCCTGTCCTCTGGGGCTGGACCACATATGCTCGGAGACCATGGCCCCAACTGCCTTCTGCCTGTACAGAGGGTCCTGCTCAGCCTCTCCCGGTGCCTGAACCTTCCCTAGCCCTTGTTCCATTACCCTGTCTTTCCCTTTAGCTTATTGCTTTATAGATGGCAGTAAAGCATGTCATGTCCCCACATACAGTTTCCTAGTCATATGACCTGGCAGTCAGTCAGTTGAATCTCTCTTGCCTTGTCCTTAAAATCAGGATAATAACTCTGTTGGACCGTGGACACACAGTGGGATTATGTGGTGAGAATGCCAAATTCCACAAACCATTCTGACCCTCCCCCTGCTATGGAAATACAGACTATTGCAGCCTGTAATGGTTACAAGGATCACTAGGTGACATGGCTGTGCTCCTGGTACCATTCCAAGTACTGTCTGAATTTTTTTATTTTTTGATACTGAGTCACACCATGTAGAATTGGCCTGGAACTAACCACATAGACCAGGCTGGCCTCCAAGTCACAGAGATTGGCCTTCTTTTGCCTCCCTAGTACTGGAATTGAAGATGTGCACCACCACGTCTGGCTCAGATACTTAATGTATTTATTTACTTCACTTGATCCTCAGAGCTCTCCTTGTTGTAGTTTATAGTGTTATCCCAGTTCACTGTCAAGGAAACTGAATCATAGAGGGAGTATAAAATCTGCCAAACACATATAACGTGGAAATGGGAAGCCTGGTTTCTAAGTCAGAAGTCCACAGAATTCTGCTAGGTGCTGAACAGGGCCTCTCTACAGCACACTTATTTTAAATGAACACATCTCACAGGAGTCTGACAGGAGTTACAGTTAATGTGGTATTGTGTGTAGCCAATTCTCTTTACTATTTTTTTTTTTTTTTTTTTTTAAAAGACAGGGTTTCTCTGTGTAGCCCTGGATGTCCTGGAACTTGTTCTGTAAATCGGGCTGGCCTCAAACTCAGATCTGCCTCCCTTTGCCTCCTGAGTGCTGGGATTAAAGGCATACACCACCACTACTGCCAGGCTTTCTACTTTTTAAAGCAGGTTATAGCCAGAGAATTAACTTTAAGCCTTCCTAATATGCGTTAGCCTGATGTTTTTAGTGATGGCTGCATTTGAGGGACCTGAGGATGCCAGCTGTGAGATGAGAACTAGCTTGGCCCTACACAGCTTGGGGAGCCAATAAAGCCTAAAGCTGCAATAAAAAGAAGGGTTGGGGTGGGATTCAAGGCCAGCTAGAGATCAAACCCAAGGTGACAGATGAGTGGGACAGCTTAAGAGCAGCAATTTTTGAGGTTCATTAGGGAGCTAGTTTGCAGACAGAAAGATCTTGCAGGTTGCTAAGGTTTCTATTTTGGATGCAGGGGTCTGACATGGCTCCCCATGTGAGGTTGGGGCACAGAGCAGAAGATGGATGGGTTCTACTCCTGTAGAAGAACACTCACCTGGGCTAGTAGAGCTCGAATAAGGCAGAGTACTGCATGTGTTTGTTTTTCTGGCTTTTGTGTTTCTCCTTTTGTAGTACTGGGGAGTGGACCCAGCGTCTTGTACATACTAAGCAAGCTCTGTACCGTTGAGTTACACCCCCAGGTCTTCATTTTAGAGTAAAAAGCAAGCTCTCCCTTCCTCTCCTGACTGCTGGCTGAGTGAAGACTCACAGGAGTTTGGTATGGAATGTCTGGCATGACTTACCCAACAGTCAACACTTAGAAGGCTGTTAGGTAAACATGGGCCTGCATTGAAATCTTTTTGCTAATTCAGGCTTTTAGGCTCTTAAACAATATAGTACCCTATAAACACCCAATCAGACCTTCCCAACTTAGCAGCTAGAAGAGAGAAAGCAAGCAAAAGAGATGAGACTAGCAGGTTTGACCACTCAGAGTACTCTCAAACTAGTCAGACAAATCCATGCCACTGGGTGATACGATAATCAACACAATACTGTTTCTTATGTATCATATAAATCTTTAATATTCGTTATATATCATATATATTGAGACATGATTATAAAACTGTAATCATCTCAAAATTAGGACATCAGTTCCGATATAAAACTGTGACTCAGAAAACTTCCTCATGTTTCCTCATGAGACAGGTCCTGTTCTGGTACAGATAGATCTCCATTGCTCAATGTCTTGTCTCCAGTCTTCTTTGATCTGGTCCAGTTTCCAGTATCTCTTATCCCTTCATGACTTGACCTTTTGTAGGTTATAGGTTAGTTATAGTTATTCTGTAGTAGTCCCTCCCATGGGTGTGCTTAGTGCTTCCTGACTTCTAAATTCAGGTTTGAGGCTTCAGCTGCAGGTGTTTGTAACACAATAACAACTTTCTATTAAAAGGCTCAAGATACTATTTGTCTCACTGCTTAATGTGGGATCTCCCAGGTTTCTGTTTTTCACTGTGTAATCACCAAGCCTTGTGGGGAAATGCTTTGTGACAGTTTTGAATATCCCATTTTACATTAACTATTAGTGCAAGTATCCTTTTTTGGTCCTGAAGCATTGGGCTAGATTCTTTTGATGTCATGTAGACTGCAGCTTTGGACTTCTGACATAAAACTGTGTTCTTCAAACAGGCCCACAGCAACATCAGCCTTTCACAATATCTTTGGCCTCCTGACTATCATTTTTTGCTTTCTGGGGTGCCAGCACTCACAAGCTAAATCTTTGCCAAGGGTTTGTAGAAACAATAAAAGTGACCCACAGTGCAGTTTCCTGCTGATTAACATTGAAGCCTTCTCTGTGAGATTTCACAAGATCTGAGATAAAGAAGCTTCTGGAGAAGCTATATGCTATCTACTGCCAACTTGCCTGCCAGCCTAGAACCCCTGTAAATTGGCTTCTGGAGGCCAGGCTACAGGACAACACAGGAGTGAGAATGGCTTCAGTCTTATAGGAATGAGTCCCCGTAACCTGGGGCCAGCACTGAGCTGGGCTGGTCTCTCTAGGCCCCTGGTTCCTCTTTTCCCTCTGCTATTTGGAACAGCCCTCGGAGTTTCTCTGTGTTATTTACTCCTTACTGTATTAAAATTCCCAGAAAAAGCAAATTAATGAGAAGAAGGATTTATTTTGGCTTCATGCTTTGAGAGGGTTGTCTGTCATGGAAGGGAAGGCATGGCAGCAGGAACATGAGGCTACTGGTTGGTTACATTGTACTCAGGAAGCAGAGCTCAGGCCAGAACCCATAAGGTCTGCACCTTACCAACCCACCTCCTTTAGCAAGGCCCCACCTCCTAAAGCATCCAGAACTGCGGCAGAACACTCCAGCTAAGGACCACCTGCTCAAACACATGAGCTTGTTAGGGAGTGGTATGCTCAAATCAGACATCCCTTCTTGTCATTCAGGTCAGAGCTTTGGCAGAGCAGGTCAGTGACCTCTCAGTCACCTGCTTTCTCAGGGTTGTCTCCACTTTGTACTACATCGCCCATTTGTGCATTTTGGTGATGGTGTTTATTCGTTTCTGTTTGTTGGTTGGCTTTTTGAGACAAGATTTCTCTATGTAGCCCTGGCTGTCCTGGAACTTGCTTTGTAGACTAGGCTGGCCTGAAACTC
Source organism: Rhabdomys pumilio (assembly GCA_030674055.1). Lineage (NCBI taxonomy): Eukaryota > Metazoa > Chordata > Mammalia > Rodentia > Muridae > Rhabdomys > Rhabdomys pumilio. Next base: position 114,659,904 of record JANHMN010000003.1, read on the forward strand.
AGATACACCTGCTTCTGCCTCCCGAGTGCTGAGACTGAAGATGAGCCACCATGCCTGACTGCCATTTATGCTTTTACAGTTGAAAGCAGAGGTGGGGATAACACTCAGTACAAGGCCATTGTCTAGCCTGCAAGTGCCCTCGTTTCGATCCTTAGCACTGAAAAAAAATGTAGTCATTGGTCAGTCAACATTCTGAGACTTGTCATTGATGAATCCCACGGTGTGAATATTGCAGGACACTGACACAAACTTTGATATATTGACACTCACTGTGACCTCTTACACAATAAAGACATGTGACTATGAGATGTGTAAGGTGCCAGTGTCACAGTCATTACTATAATCCAGTGTGATTGTACATGACTGTCAGTGTAGAGCATGTAACATGTCACACTAGGACATTAAGCCGTCTGTTGTGGAAATTTTAATTCCAATCCGGGGTTTCTACCCTGCCTTTGAGCATTCAGTTCCTGGATAAAACACACACACAGCCTTTATATTTACAAGAAGCCTTAAACAGCACAAAGATGGGCAGATATCTATCCACCCTCTATACTATTAGAATCTACTTTCCTATTGATAACCCTGAGTCATTACTTACTATGCTTCATCTAGGCTGCTCTTAACTCCAATTGGCCAGCCCTCAGGCCCACATTTTCATGACTTACCTAACCCATGGCAGCTTCTCTCTCCTCACCTTTCCTACTGCTTCTCTTCAGACCCCCCAAGCCTGGGAACCTTAAACCCCGCCTATGTCTCTTCTGCTCAGCTAGTGGCGTCAGCATCTGTATTCACCAATCAGAAATAATTTGGATCACATAGCTCACTTAGGTCTGCCTGGGGCAGCACTTAGATTAAAATACACAGTAAAAGACCAATCCTCAATTGCTGGCAGGGGTGTCATGAAGCAGTAAAATTTTTTCACCTTCATTATAATTCTGTGGTGCCACTGTCACAAAATTGTGACACATATAGACCTGTTGACTGAGATTTCTGGGGTAGTACTCACTTCTATTTAGGGTCTGTATTTTTTCCTTTTTATTAATATTTTTTGTGTGTGGTATATATACGTTAATGTGGTGTGTACACATATTTTTGTAGGTCCCCAGGCATGTGAGTGCTAGTGCACATGGTTGAGTGTGCATGTAGAGGCCAGAGGTCAGCATTGAGTATCTTTCTTGACTATTACCCACCTTAGTTTTTAAGACGGGGTTGAACCTGGAACTCATTGATTTGGCTAGGCTGTTTGGTCATGAGCTCCAAGGATCCATCTGTTTCTACAGTAAACCAATGCTGGGATTACACGAACACACCATGATGTCTGGCTTTCACATGGGTGTTGGGACTCTAATTCAGATCCTCAGGCTTGCACAACAGCTACTTATTAACTCATTGTGCTATCTCTGTAGTCTCTCCTTTTGCGTTGGAAGCAGGGTCACACTCTAGCCCAGGCAGACCTGAACTCATTGCAGCTAAAATAGCATCAAACTCACAACACAGTTGCTGTAGACTCTTGAGTGTTGACATTACAGGCGTCAGCCACCACACCCACCAGGATCTGAAGCTTTCATCGTAGACTGATCTGAGGAGCCCACACTGCCACGAAGTCTGTGCTGAGTGCCTCACCCAAGCATTCTTTTCTCCCTTCCCTGCCTAGCATCCTCCGAAAAGCACTGGATAAGATAGCTGAGATCAAGTCTCTTTTGGAAGAGAGGCGGATTGGTGAGTGGGGGAAAACGCAGTGCATTTCTTCATCAGGCAAGGTGGGGGCTTGTGGGATAACAGTCATGGCTCCTAGCAGGGGGAATATGGGACCTAAATTGGTAGGGTCATCCCACAGAGCTGTATGACACAGAGGCAATTTGCCTAGTTCTCTGCCCACCCCTCATACTGCCCTTGCTCACTCAGCAGAGCTGGTCATCTCTTTCCTTCTTGTACCACTTCTCTATGGTATGCCGTGATGACATCTGTCACCCTTTATATTCCCAGGCCAACTACACATTTGAAACTTGCTTAGCCCCTGGCCTTCCAGGTTTCCTCAGGTTCCATTGCCTTAGCTTCCTGACCTCTGCCTTGCCCCAGAGGCAACTCTTTACCCCTTAGTGTGGTAGCATTTTTATTTGTTTCAGTTGAAGAAATGTGAGGAAGCCAAGGATCCTAGATAATTTGTGCAACTTTTGCTAAAATTACATGCACTGGTAGAAAGGAGAGAAACATATCATTACAGGAATTTTCATTGGCCCAGCACCTCAGTCAGGGAACAGAATATAAGCTGCATCCTGGAAGGCATCCTGTGCATTGTTTTAGTTCCTCTCCATGAAGGTGTCCACTGTCCTGACATCTCACCCACTTGTTAGTTAGACCTGTCAGTCAATTCCTTAGGCTCAGCCTTGGATGTCTGTTTAGAAGTAATGTAGATGAGTTGGGGAGTCCTGTTAGATATAAGGTGCTCCAGCTCAAGGCAGTTACTGGGCTGTGCCTGGCTGAGGTCTTCTGCACAGGGCCTCAGAGGTTCATTTGTTTTCCACAGCGGCCAAGATCGCAGGTCTCTACAATGACTCAGAGCCCCCACGGAAGACCATGCGCAGAGGGGTGCTGATGACGCTGCTGCAGCAGTCCGCCATGACCCTGCCCCTCTGGATCGGGAAGCCTGGTGACAAGTGAGGGCAGGAACTAGCCAGAGAGGGCTGGTGTTGGGGGTCCAGACTAACAGGCTTTCTCTACAGGCCCCCGCCCCTCTGTGGAGCCATTCCAGCCTCAGGGGACTATGTGGCCAAACCTGGAGACAAGGTGGCTGCTAGGGTGAAGGCGGTGGAAGGGGATGAGCAGTGGATCCTAGCTGAAGTAGTCAGTTACAGCCATGCTACCAACAAGTGAGTTTGTGCCTGTCTGCATTCATACCACACCAGCTTCTGCAGCATGGGAGGAAAACTTCCCACAGGGTGCTGGGTGGTGCTCCCTCAAGCTTCTTCAGCCCCTTTTTGTCCTCTTTCATACCCCACTTCTAGATACAAACTGTGCCTTTTGTTCCAGTACTGTTTCCCTTCTGTTTGCCCACAGGTATGAGGTAGACGACATTGATGAAGAAGGCAAAGAGTGAGTGTCCAGGTGGGGAGCAAGGGAGTCACCAAGCTTCTGAGAGAAGCTTCCCTGGTCATGGCCTATATTGTTCCCCCAGGAGACACACACTGAGCCGTCGGCGCATCATCCCACTGCCCCAGTGGAAAGCTAACCCTGAGACAGACCCTGAGGCCTTGTTCCAGAAGGAGCAGCTGGTGCTGGCCCTATATCCCCAAACCACCTGCTTCTACCGAGCCCTGATCCACACCCCACCACAGAGGGTAAGGAGCCACCATGAAAGGTCTTTGATGACAACTGACCCTTAAGGGGTAATCCCCCTCATTCTTTAGGATGTTGCCTTCTGTCTTGTTGTTCTTCATCTCTTACACATAGCCTTCCCAGGTAGTACCAGACCCCTTGACTCCAGAGTAGAGAGGAAAGCTGGAGAGGTGGGGAAATGCATCTAGGGCTCAGGGCAAGGAGAGGCTGCCCTGGCCTAGAAGCACCTTGACCCTTCCTATGTGTATCCTCAGCCTCAGGATGACTACTCAGTCCTGTTTGAAGACACCTCCTATGCAGATGGCTACTCCCCTCCCCTCAATGTGGCCCAGAGGTACGTGGTGGCTTGTAAGGAGCCCAAGAAAAAATGAATCGGGCTGGCAGGCTTGAATCTGCTACTGCCAACCTCATGGGAGAAGGCAACAAAGGAGTTCCTATGATCAAATAAATACTCTTCCCTGTCACCATGTCTCCTGGGCCTCACTCGTCAGACCCTCTTGCCTCCTCCATCAGGCACGTGAGATTGATGGCCGCAAGAGGGAGAAGGTCCAGTCAGCTCTCAGTGGCATTTATTTTTTCAGGTAAAACACAGTTTATCTTACTATTTTTGCATGTGTGTGCTTTAGGTTCTTTCTCAGTGTTAGGACTGATTGCTTTCCTGACACGTGTTGATAAAACCCTTTTCCCTATTCTCATCCCCATCCTATTCTCTTAGTTCAGATTTCAACTAGGCATGCGACAGGTAGATTGAACACATCACATGTTACTCTTATTTTTTTTTTAAGAAACAATCACTCTGAGGATTAAAGGGATTTACAAGACACATTTTTTTTTAAATTTCATGTATGTGAGTACACTATAGCTGTCTTCAGACACACATTCAATAAGAAGGAATTTGATTACATTATAGATGGTTGTGAGCCACAATATGGTTGCTGGGAATTGAACTTAGGACCTCTGGAAGAGCAATCAGTGCTCTTAACCACTGAGCCCTCTCTCCAGCCCACATTTTACTTTTGAGATCATGGTGGGCTGTGTCAGCTTGCCTTGGATCCCAGTATAGCCATATCCACTCATAGTTCACAGCGGAACGTAAACTCACAGCCTTTCATTGTCTTAGCATAGTGGGCATCAAAGTGCTCATTCTGGGCTACAGTGAAGGTATTTTTCCAGTCCCCAACGGTACCTGGAGAGAGGGTGAGAGAGACAGAGACAGATTGAGAGTGAATTATAGCCACAGAAGAGAATCATTGTGACTCTGAAGATTTTACTGGCTACATCCAACCTCCCTTCCCCAAATACTTCAAATGTCCATCCAGGCTACTACCCACCTTTCCTCATGAAGGGAGAAACATTGTGGTCCATAACTTCTTTAGGGGCAGATGTGTAATTAGCCATGGGGTTCTCTTTCATTTTCTTGAAAGATGTGTGGTGAACAATGAAATCCACAGTCTCTTCAGGTAGGGAGCGCCCCAAAAACTCTAGAATCTTCTTGATCTCCCTTTTGGGGTTCTGGACAGGAAGAGGATCTCAGTTTGGATGTAATGGGTTGGACAGTCCCCTGCAGGGAGCAGGTCACATATGCTAAGGAATTCACAAACCTGGTGCCTTAATTCTAAACCTCTTAATCTGGGGAAAATAGGTAGCTCCCTACCCTGCCATCTGGGTATGATAGCTGTGGGTTCCTTCTGGGTTAGGACAGGGTCAGACTTTGGTCACTGCTGACCAGGCTTGGCACCTCTGGAGCAGTGAGCAGCAAGAGTACCAAGCCACCAGATCAATGACTGACACGTACTGCACGATAAGGGCTGTGCAGTGTTCTCTGCTGAGCTGTGCTATGGTCCTGAGCAGGAGGTAGGACAGGAAGTGCTGGTCTGCAGTGGGG
>JANHMN010000003.1:114671706-114691988 GCA_030674055.1 Rhabdomys pumilio
TTTGAGGGTTGGGGAGTAGCTCTTGGTGAGCTGGAATTCACTATGTAGACCAGGCTACTCTCAAATTCATAAAGACCTGTCAGCTTCTCCAGTGCTGATACTAAAGACATGTGACCTCTATGTTTGACCCATCCTGTATTCCTGTCACCCTTCACAGCACACTAAGGGGATTTTCTCCTGTGGCAAAGGAGAAACAGGCTTGAAGGCTGGACAGTTGCAACCGTGTGATATGGGTTCCATTGACCTGGGATTTGGTTCCTGGCTTGGGTTAGACATGGAGTCTCCCCCACAGCACTCTTGTTGAAGGTGTCACTCTAGCTGGGCAGCACTGTTGGGAAGTGACTAGCTCATGAGGACTGACCTAACACGATCGATCCACTCATGACTCATGGGTGGATGGCTTTCCCCGGGGGATGTGGGGAGGGTGTCTCATTCTTTACTGTTCCCCAATGCATGCACTTTTACTGTGATGTCCTGCCTGAATACAACCCAGAAAAAAGGTATACTGTGGCCTGAAGCCAAGATTCAGAACAAACCTGGAGTTCTATTTTATTTGCAGCAAGGACAAGCCACCTATACAGATGTCTAAATCAGGTTTGTCCCCTGAGGGGCCACCATACCTGTACTAGAACAAGATAGATCTGGGTCTAGCCAGTGTTCTTCCATGTTCTGTGAGTGCCTTTTTTCTGTGATCCCCTTCTCTCAGACCTGTATCCTGAACCCCACAACACTGACAGGACAATGGCCTCTCACTTCATGAGACAGATGAGACCTCAGCTGCACAGGACCAAGGGCCTATCCAGCAAGCTCTGGGGGACCAGAGACACAGGCAAGTGTGTCTTGAGAAATCTCAGGGCCGGAGTGTTTTCCAGAGCTTCAATACCCTGGTCTTGTCTCACTGCATGTCATTTTCCTAATATTTTTCCACATACATGAGGGGTCAACAGGGCTTTGGAACTCTAGGAAAGGAACCTGAAACTTGACGGGGCCCAGTGACACTTCTCTTAGGTCAACATCCTGAAAGATCATGTCCAGTCTCTCACTGACCCTGGTGGTACCTGGAGAGGAGAGAGTGGAAACTAACTGGGGCTGAGGGCTTGGCTCTGCCTGCCACAATGGCAGCCACAGGGCTGATTATGGGACTCTCCTGGGTGACTGGATTTTGGGAATGTGCTGACGAGCAGGTCATCAGAAAAGGCTTGCATGTTTTCAGTGCAGCAGTCCCTTCTGCAAAGTCTTTGTCCATTGGGATGCCCTTCAGAATCACTAGTGATGGACAGGAAGTTTTCCTCACCAGCCCAGTAGCTGTTACCTCTGGGAAAGATAAGGGAAGTAGGGAGTCCACACAGTCAGGCCGAAGCCTTCAGTTCACTCCCTCTCCTTCTGCTCCCACCAGCTCTGAGAAAACAGCAGAAGGTACCCTTAACTCAGCCTTTTTATTGTGCTCAATAAAAACTGTCAGTTACTGGAGAGAGAGGGAGGGTGAAGGTTGGGGAGACAGGATCAAGTCTCCAGCAGGTCTGTCCAGTGTTCCTATAAGGACAAAGAGTGGGTCAGAGGTAGTCTAGGAGGACTGGGGAAGGGAGGGGCCAGTGTCGCCTCTCACCTCCTCTAATTCCAAGTCCTCTTCCTCCTCGGTGTCCACATGGCACTGCCCAACCAGGTTTCCCCAAAGTAATGACTTCTTGCAGCTGCCAAACGTGCGGTTGGTGGAGATGACAGAGTGAGGGTTCAGCGAGCCAGGACTGGCACATAGGGCACCTTCTCCCCAGGCCTACACAGGCAGAGAAGAGGGCCTGGACTCACCTAGGACAATGGCCCTCTAGGGGCAGAAGCTGCCCAGGCTCCTCCTGCAGGAACTCCTCTGCCAAGCAGATGATATGGGCCCTTAGGGGACAACCAGGGTGGGGGCAGCACAAGGGGCCCTCTTCATCCTGTCAAACGTGGCAGATGAGAAGTAACTTGAAGTAACTGAGAGCAAGCAACACACAGCATATGAGGCAAGAAACTGATGGAGAAAAAGCAGGAAGCAAGCACACAAAAGAGCTGTGACTTCAGAAGGAGACCAGGGAAGATCTCCCAGGGTGGCTGGTTGTCCATTCAGAGGCTCTGAAGGCCCCTGGCAGGTTCAGAAAGAGCAGAAAGAACCGCCCTTCTCACCAGGCACGTGTCAGGGTGGGCAAAGTCCCAAATCTCAAGCCCTATGGCCCTTACCTGCAGCATACGTGCACACAGAGTGCAGATGGCCTTGGCACCTAGTTCCAGCTGTTGCTCGCTGTCAGCCTCACTTGCAGTGGGTCGTTTTGAGACCAAGGGCTGAGGTGGTGGCGGTCCAAAAGCAATGGGCATGTGTGGTGGTGGCGCTGGACAGAGTTCATGGCGGAAGTCAGGTCGCAGCCAGCGCAGTGTCAGAGGAAGGCGCACCCACGGAGGAACTCGAAGCATGTGCGCCAGCACGCGCAAGTGAAAGGCAAAGGCAGCCTCACTGCGCAGGCGCGGCCCCACGTGTGTCAGGCGGCGTGAAGCTTGAGGATGTTGCCAGGCCCATTCAAACTATAGAAGGGGACGACCCAAGACAAGGTCAGGGTGGTCCCCAGTAAGGTCCTCTAGACAAACCAGTCTAGCCCACCCTTAAGATACCTTTCTTACCCGAAGGGCGGCCACAGCAGACGGGAAACCGTGTATGATCAGCACCATGTCCCTTGGAAGGAGAGGGGCGCGGCCAGTGAGTCCCCATCTCAACTCAACCCAGTTAGAAGCTGAATCTCCAGTTCACACTCAGAGCACAGCCACACCTCTTCACACCCGGCCATTAGAACTTGACTCTTTCATGGAGGTGTAGGACCCTGTACCTGCCAACCTCGGGCTCCTTGCCCAGTCCCTGATTCCTCTTCTTTGGAAGTTGTACCCTAGCCTCAGCCTTGTTGACCAGGGCCCCTGTCTCCTGATCCTGGTCGTTGAAACAAGTTTTGCTATTGTATATTAACTGTACAGAATAATAGGTTGCATTGGTATTCCCCTACTTATGGAATGTATTTTGACATTACTTATTATAACCACACACACTCCCCTTTCTTTTTGGTCTTTTTCATTCCAAATAGTTCTCTTCCCACTTGTTTAAAATTCCAAATGGGAGGAAAAACCTGAGATATTTATCTGTTATATCACATAACATGATGATGTCCAGTCCCATCCACTTTCTCATAAGTGGTAATCTTTTACTCATCCTTGTGGCTGAGTCAAACTGCATATTGGCTGGAGAGGTGATTCAGTTAGGAGCACTTGCTCTTGTGGAAGACCTGGGCTCAGAACACTTTGTAACTCCCATTGCAAGGAGTCTGGCGCCCTCTTCTGATATCCACGAGCACTGCATGAACTCAGTGCACTTAGGATGAAGTTTAATTAAACACACACACTCACACACACACACACACACACACACACACTTAATCAAATAAAAAGAAAAGGTTTTTAGAAACATGCACCTTAGTGGGGCAGTGGTGGTGCACATCTTTAATGCCAGCACTTGGGAGGCAGAGGCAGTTGGATTTCTGAGTTCGAGGCTAGCCTGGTCTACAGAGTGAGTTCCAGGACAGCCAAGGCTAAACAAAGAAAACCCTGTCTCTAAAAAAAAAAAAAAAAAAAAGCCCAAGGAATATGTCGCACTTTCTTCACCCATTCACCTGTTGATAGCACTGTGCTGGCTAGTTTTGTGTCAACTTGATACACGACGGAGGCTCAATGGAGAAAATTCTTCCATAAAATCAAGCATTTTCCTGATGTGAGAAGGCCCAGCCTCAGCATCAGCTCTTGTTTGAGTTCCTGTCCTGTTGTCCTCCAATTATGAACAGTGAACTGCATGTGTAGAGGAATTTTAATCCAGCAACATGGCTGCTCTGGTGAGGGGTCACATCCAAAGACCTAGCTCTATATGATCCGGCTGGAATGCCAACATGGCCTGGATCACACTCTAATCTGCTGGAATGTAAACAATCCCTTTAATAACTAACAATGAAGGTTTGGTGAGTTTGTAGAAGCAGGCATCTTTGAAAATGCCATCTAATTAAGGGGCAGATGCTCAACTCCCACGAGAATAGCACAGGAAAGAGAGGTTACTTAAGAGCTAAGGGAGGGAGGGGCATATGTGTATGGAAGTTTGATCAGGGCAGTTTTACTACAGAGACAGGTTGCAGAGAGATCAAACTAGAACAGGTGAAGACAGAATGAGCCAGAGAATGAGAAGGAGCCAGAAGATTAGAACAGAATATCAAGGTTAGTATGAGGACAAGCAGGGCAATTCAGTCAGAAGCTGAGAGAAGCGAGATTGAGTCAGCCATCTTGGAAGACTAGATTGTACAGAGGCTAGAAGTTTCCAGGGGTAGGCCCAGGGATCGTTAGAACAGAGAAAGAAACGCTCTGGCTCAGCCCAAGCAGTATGCAGGCATAGCATGGGTATGGCTGTCCTCTCATTCCTTCATCTGAGGAAATAAAAGTACATTTACATGGATGTGTAAGCCAAATAAACCCTTTCCTCTCCAATAAACTTTAAAAAATATTTATTTCATTTTTTAACATTTATTTATTTTATTTACATGAGTACACTGTAGCTGTTTTCAGACACACTAAAGAGGGGACTGTATCCCATGACAGATGGTTTTGAGCCACTATGTGGTTGGCTGGAAGTTTGGAAGAGCAGTCAGTGCTCTTAATCGCTGAGCCATGTCTCCATCTCCCCCAATAAAGTCTTGGTCATGGTCTTTCATCACAGCAATCTTAACCCTACAGGGGCTGGAGAGATGGCTCAGAAGTTAAGAGCACTGACTGCTCTTCCAGAGGTCCTAAGTTCGACTCCCAGCAACCACATGGTGGTTCACAGCCATCTGTAATGTATACAATTCCCCCTTCTGGTATGTCTAAAGGCTACACTGTACTCATATACATAAAACGAATAAATATATCCTTAAAATTTTTATTTTAAAAAATAGTAACCAGCCGGGCAGTGGTGGCGCACGCCTTTAATCCCAGCACTTGGGAGGCAGAGGCAGGCGGGTTTCTAAATTCGAGGCTAGCCTGGTCTATAAAGTGAATTCCAGGACAGCCAGGGCTACACAGAGAAACCCTGTCTCGAAAAACCAAAAAAAAAAAAAAAAAGAAAAAAGAAAAAAGAAAAGAAAAAAGAAAAAAAGTAACCCTAATATAAGGACCTAGGTTAATTGCATAACTTAGCTTTTGTATTTAAGTTTTTCTTAAATTCACTTATGTGTATGCATGTATGTATGTGCAGAGATTGGAAGAGAGCGTCTGATACCCTGGTAGTGGAGACAGCCCTAAACTTGTGCTCTGGTAATCCAATAAAGCATCACAAATTGTAATCCAGCTATCGCAAAGTGTCGATATCCACTAGGTGCCACCTCCCCGCTTCGCTTGCCCTGGAGACAGGCCAGGGACTCAGCACCGCCCTAGATTGAATTAAAAAAAAAAAAAAAAAAAAAACCAGTCCCGCCTCTGTCAGTCTTTTGCTTTACCGGCCCGCCTCCTACGTGGATCCTTCCTGCCAGACTCCCGCGCCTTCTTACCAGGGTCCTCGCCCGCTGGTCCTCCAAGCGCCACCTTTTTTGCGACCGGCGTTGTGTTGCAGGACTCGACGAGCAGGATTGACAGTGAATCCCACGTAAACGCGGCCCCGATGCCGAGGGTTCTGGCAGTAGAGCAGGTAAACACCGAAGAAGCGCCCGGGTCTTGCTGCATGTCTCATCCGGACTTTCTGGGTTGAAGGTCCAGAGCTGGGGGCAGTTTCTGGGACATCGGACCTCGGAAAGGGCTGGGTAGCCAGGACTGCAAAACGTTGGTTTAGGGGAAAGCACGGGAGGATGGATGGTCCTGCAAATTCCTGGAAAACCGGCAGAGCGGCTTGGTGCGCCGCCTGCTGGCAGGAGGAAGGTGTGCAAGCGAGGCCGCACGACCGGGGAGGGACTTCCCCAAGTGATGGAAATTCAGGGGGGGTGCCCGGAGGCGGAAGTGCTGCCTTCGAGGCCGCCCTAGGAAGGGCGGAAGTGAGCGGCGTGGAGGAAGTGGCTGCAGTGAGGGCGGAAAGCGGAGTGGCGGGACCAGAGGCGAGGTTCTGTGCACGCCGGACTGTGGCCCTGCCGGGCTGTGGTCATGGAACTCAGCGCTGACTACCTCCGCGAGAAGCTGCGGCAGGACCTGGAAGCAGAGCATGTGGTGAGTGCGATGCTGGGAGATCGCGGGCGGCGGGAAAGGGATCCCGGGCGTGTGCCCCATCGTCTGGGTCTTCTGCGGGCTAGGAGGTGGAGGACACGACTCAGAACCGTTGCGCGACCAGCTTCCGAGTCCTGGTGGTGTCGGCTAAGTTCGAGGGAAAGCCACTGCTTCAGAGACACCGGTGAGCCCCGGGAGCCAGCCTCTCGCCCAGCGAGGCCTCGGGCTCGGGATGGCAGCCCTAGCATCCGCCCGCCCGGGTGGGACCAACTCCCAAAGCCCTGAGATGTGATTCATAGCCCCGAGGGTGCTCCTGCCTTTGTGGTTGGATTTCTGTCCTCTCCTCGAGTCCCCACTTCCTGGAGATGTCTCCGATCTTGGTCGTGCTAGCTTCGGAGCCCGCCACCCCAGCCGAGGCCGCTCATTTCCCATTCCCCTCTCTCGCTCCAGGCTGGTGAATGAGTGCTTAGCCGAAGAGCTCCCGCACATCCACGCCTTTGAGCAGAAAACTCTAACCCCAGAGCAGTGGACCCGACAGCGGCGGGAATGAGGGACCCAGACCAGAACAGGCATTAAATTTCAAACCTGGTCCATCTGGTTTCGGTGTGCTGTTTGAAGATTCTGAGGCTTCGTCAAGGACGTGGCTTTTTCCTGACTCCTCCAGCCATTGTTTTGGCAAATTTGGATGGATTTCTTTCCTGAGCCCTCTAGGTCCCAACTTAAACCGATGAAAATTCTGTACTTAAAGTCTCTGCCAAGGCTGCCTTGTAAAGTTCACTGTCTCTCCCTGTGGTCTCTACTGGCACCAAGATCAGTCCTCAAAAAGCAGGGTGTTTCTGTTCTGCCAGCCCCTCGGGATCAGAAACCCTGAGCATTTTCCCACGTTCCCTTTCTCCAGGTTCCTGGAGGTAGCAGAGACAAGATACAGAATTTCTGTCAGGTTGTCAGTCTTCACAGTCACACACTCAAGAAGGGGTAGGGGCAGTCTGATGTTCACACTAATGTTCAGTCCAGCTCCTCTACAATGACTTCTCCACCAGGATCTTTGGTTTAGTTTTGTCTTTTAGACAGGGTCCCACCGTTTTCTAGGCTGTTTGTAAATTCATGAGCTCACATGATCCTTTGGTTTAGCCTTCCGTGCAGCTATGACTACAGGTGGCCAGCACCATACTCAGTCCTTCCCATATTGTCAAGGCTTGTTCCTACCACTCAGTTTCCTCTCCCTCTACCTTCTGTTGCTTCCATCAAGGAGATGGTCAAACTGGGGTCATAGTAGTGGGTACTCATGCCTTCTCCGCCCCCAGCAGAATTTTCGGAACATTTTCAGTTCCTCTCACAAAAAGAGGACAGGAAAGATGCAGAGAGTAGCCTATCCTGTATCCCCAGAGGATCGACCCCTTAACTCCCCAGTGATGGCCTTCCTCCTGTTGATAGAGGAGAAGGGACTTGCCCTGTCAGGGTGAAACACAAGTGGGCAGGCAGGCCTGCTTGTGTGCCATTCTGTATATCCAGATAACTCCATGGTGTGCTGAAGGGGAAAGGGCTGGGGTTGGGAGGTCCCGGGTGTTTTCTGCTTTGTATGAATTCAGCCATGGTACCCTCTAGGACCACTCTTTGTTATCCCAGCTCTTGTCTTGCACCAGTTGGGCACCAGAAGCTGCTCTCACATTGAGACTACTTCAAACAGCATGAATACAGATAGCTTGTTGTCAGTGCTTGCCTAGCATCCATGAAGCCCCAGGTTCAGGCTTCAGTACGGTATCAACCAGGCATTGTGAGGCATACCTAGATAGCATTTGAGAGGTAGAGGCAGAGGTATCAGGTGTTCAAGACCATCCTGGGCTGTGTGAAATGGTAACAATACACAAAAACAAACACCTTACTCCTCCAGATAGGGTTTAAGAGATCTGTTTCTTCCCGTCTTCCTCAGAGGCCAGATCCTCTGAAACCCACAGGCAATTCTCTGAGGCAGGGGAATTTTTTGAAGGGGGTTGGGGGGGGGATTGGACTTAGCCCCTGGTTCTGGAACTGCCCTTCAGCCATTACCCTGCTTCATGTTTCAGTCCAGGTCAGACTGCTTCCTTATTTCTGTTTGTCCTGTGGGACGTAGTCTGTTTTGTCAGGTTTTTCCCCCTTAGTTTGTGTTGTTTATTTCTGTACAGGGACTCTCTCTGTAACCCTGACTGCCCTGGAACTCAGATATCTGCCTGCCTCTGCTTCCAGAGTGCTGAGACTAAAGGCACTGTGGGTGTTGGTTTCTGAACTGTGGTCCGCTGGAAGGACAGCAAGTCCTCTTTAGCTGCTGAGCTGTCTCCAGCCATACATTTATTTTTTTCTTATATGTGTGAGTGTATTTGCATGCAGGTGTATATACATACATGCCTGCACACAGAGTGGAGGCCAGAAGAGGCCATCAGGTGTCTATCTTCTGTCATATTCTACTTATTCCTTTGAAGCAGGCTCCTTCTCTGAACCGACGCTTGCATCTTTAGGCTGGAAGCCAGCCAGCCCCTGCAATCCTGTTTTATCTGCATCAGACCTTGGGTTGGGTTACAGGTGTTTGCAGCTTACCCAGCTTGTAACATGGGTGCTGGGATCTGAGTTCTAATCCCTATGACTGCAAGGGAAGCACTAAACCACTAAGTCATCCCTCCAGCCTCCTGTTTTTGGCTATTGTTGACTTTATTACAATTGTTTTTGAAACAGGGTCTCTCTCTGTTCTAGGCTAGCTTTGAACTTACGATCCTCCTGCCATCGCCTCCCCAGTGCTGAGATTACAGGTGTGGGGTACCACACTCGGTTTATTTGGTGCTAGGGATCAAGCCCAGGGCCTGGTGCATGCTGCCAGCCAAGCCACATCCCAAGCCCCATCTGATTTTGTTTTGTTTTTTGTTTGAGACTATCTCACTTTATGCCCATTGAGTTTCTGGCCTGAACCCCATAGCAATCCTCGGTATCCCAAGTGCTCGGATTACAGGTATGAGTGGTGTCTGCTCAGAAGCCTTGTTTTTTTGTTTGTTTTTTTGTTTGTTTGTTTGTTTTTTCTTTCTCTCTCTCGCTCTCTCTCTCTTTTTTTTTTTTTTTTTTTTTTTGAGACTGTAGCTTGAGAAATGTTAGCATGTGCTTGTTGGTTTCCCGACAAGCAACAGTGTCAGTGTGGCTGTATGCAAGTTGTGCTGGAGTTGACCAGGAAATGCTAATTTGGGGTCATGGCTAGGGGCATAGCCAGAGTGATAGAGAACTTAGATAGCATATTAACGGCTTTGATCCAGCACTATCAAAACATGAAAAGTTTTGGGGTGATTGGACATTTTGGGGGCCCTAAAATGCGGATTTGGATGACTCAGACCTTCCACTCCGAGGTGGAGCTAGGGAATAGAGAACAGTGGCCAGCTCCATCGCTGCAGGTATCCTACCAGGCAAGGCCTGTTTCTCTGCAATAGTGTGCATGTGAAGTGACCCCGCAACCCGAATGGGGACAGTGCAACCCGAATGGGGACAGTGCGTTCAGAGAATTCTCAAGGAGAAGCCTTGGTGCTCGCCAGTTCACCAGAGTCAGAGAGCTACCAGAAAATAAAGCCGTTTTATTATTTTTGTCTTATTCACCATATGGCCTGAGGGTTGGGGTGGGAGCAGAGGGAATGGCTGGCCCCAGATGAAGCCTCTGGGATCTTCTACTTGGCCTGAACAGTCTCCTCCAGCCTGTCCAGGCGCTCCTGTAGCTTTTGCACTATGGCATTCAGATTCCTCACATCCTCCTCCAGTCGTGACACAGTGTCCTAGGAGACCCAGCCCTGCGTTAGGCCCAGCTTTTCTGTTGCTTCCCTTCCTCTGACATCAGCTAACCTTTCCAAAGAGCCATAAGGCTTGGGCCTTTCTTTCCCAGTAGATGCTACCCGGATCACTGCATGCCGATAAGCTTGCAACCTGGTTTCTAAGGCCTCAGGTCACCCACTCCTTGCCCTCCAAGAATCTCCCGGCATTGGGAGCTCGGGCATCTCTAAACACTGGACCTATTAGACAGCACATTCGTGCAGCCTTTGCCCTAGCCCAGCTTCCTGCATTGCTCCCCCGGCTCTTCACCCGCCTTACCGAGCTAAGAGTGCTACTGGGCTCCGGTGTAGCTCTTCTGCGAGCACTGTCCAGGCCCCTGTTGACTCTCAGCTCCCTGCTCTTTGGAGGCACGTAGCCATCCTTGAGGGAAATGAGGAGGGGGCCAGCATCCCGACCACCCAGCCACTCCTCAGCAGTGAGGGCAGGGTCAGGTCCTGCAGTGGGTGGATACAGGTCCTCCTGGAACAGGTCCGACTGTGGGCAAGGCCAAGGTTGATCATGAGAGTGTTTATGTTCCTGTCCCACCCTACAAGCCCCCATTGTCATTTCCTGTCCCAGCACCCTGGGAGGAGCATCAGAGCATCACCTTTCTAGGCACTGTCATGGCAATGGGCTCACATTTCCGCTCATGAAGTTTATAGAATCTGTGGAAACAGAAAGATGAGTGGTGTTACTCAGCATGGCTGGTTGGGTGCTGAGGGTCTGGTTAGGATTAGGGGTCAGTCACCTGGCAATCTCACACTTATTCACTTCCAGGCCACGTTTGGGCATGTAGCCCATACCACGTTGAGACTCCTTGGAACTGAACATGGAAAGATAATGCAGGAACGGAGCCTCAGAAGTGATCTCAAAATACCGGATAGAGCTGTCACCCTGTAGGGTGTGGGCAGGAGAGTCAGTACCAGTACAGGGCACCCGACTTTGTGTTCACCAAGCCACCTTCCCACTTCCCTTGCCCCCAGCCCCTCCTGACTGAGTCACCTTGCCACAGAGGTAGACAATGTTGGTATCAGGGTCAAAAAAAGGTAGCAGGACTCCGCTGCTTGTGTCCAGCTCCTGCAAGGACAATGGCTCCTCCAGGTGCTTCTGTAGAGAGAGGTGGTGATAGCAACAGGCTGAGTCATGTCAAGTTTTCACTGGACAATAAGCAGGCAAGGGGCCTCAGACTAAGCATGGAAACTCCCCACCTCAGGTAAACTGAGGCCATGGTCATGTGGTAGGGCAAGCCTCTAGCCTTGATTCCCAGCCTGCATGCCCTGTGTCTCAGCACTCACTGTGTCCCACAGCGCCACCTGCCGCTCACTCATTCGACTGAAACCCGTGGTTAGAATCTTCCCTTCTGACACAAACACAGCGTGCACTGGCCGAGTTCCCTCATGGGGCCGTTCCTTTTCCTGAGAGGAAAGGAAGGTGGTAGGTCAGCTTCTCACAGCCTCACCAAGGGACTAGACCCCAGGTGGGCGCAGGAAGAGCAACATCCAAGGGCCAAGGTTTAGGTTTCACGGCAACTCACAGCCACCACAGTGCCTTTGCGAGGCTCGATGACGCGAACACGCTTGTCACGGCAGGAGGTACAGATGAGAGCACCGTCCCGGCTCCAGTCCACGCTGTAGATTGTGTCCGGGTGCACATCCGGGCCCAGGGTCAGCACGGCTGCCCCGGTGCCCACATCCCACACCAGGATCACATTGTCACAACCTGTACAATTGGCCAACGTTGAACCATGAGCCTTTGTCCTCTGTCAGGTCTCCTAGCCCTCCCCTCCGCACCCTGTGGCACCTGCGCTGAGCAGTACATTCTGGGCTGTGGGGTGCCAGGTCACGATGCCAACCCGCTTGGTGTGGCCCTCTAAGGTGACGACAGGCTCCCGTAAGGGCAGTACCAGGCCCCCATCCGGGATCTCCCACACCTGTAGAAAGAGGCAAGTGAGTCTCTGGGGCTTCAAATACCAGGTTCTTCCTGGAGACCCTTTCAAACACACATTCCTACCAAGACTTACCATAACCGTGCAGTCCTCAGAGCCACTGGCAATGACATTGTCGTTGTGTGGGCACCAGGCAATGTCAAGCACAGGAGCGGTGTGGCCGCAGACCAGGGGCACATTCTTGTCTACTCGTCCAGTCTGGAGGGTACAACAGGGCTTCTAATGGAGGCGATTTGACCTCCAAACCCAATCCAACCTCCCATTCCCCTGCAGAGGGACGTAGAGGAAGGCTGTGGGGTCCCTGGGAGCACTGGGGTGGGGAGAACTTAGCTCTGTCCTAATCCTAGGAAGGCTAGCACCAAATTGCATGAGACTCTGGCCAAGACCCTGGCCCTCTATCTCAGTGTCATTTGTGGGTACCATGGACCCAGGGTGAGCATAGGGTTGGGCTCCCCAAGAGGAGACTGTGAGAAGGGGGCTATAGAATGTGTCCTATAGATAGGGCCTAGAGGTCTGTCTGTCCTGAGGCCTCTAGACAGCAGCAGATGTTTGGAAACGGCTTCTTCCGAGGCCAGCTTCCTGTGTGAGGACCTCTGCAGGGTGCAGGCCCAACTTCAACTCAACAACCACTTCCTCTTCTCTTCTGCTTCCATCGGCCCTTTTAAGGTAACGACTTGGGGCCTATCTCCCCTTCCTGTTTCATCCCCTGAAGAGTCCAGCAGTGAACTGGGGCTGAAGAGCAGGAGGCCCAGAGGGGAGAAAAAGGTTTTGCCTCATCTCCACCTGTGAGCCAGGGCTTACACTCGAGGAGTCCCCAAAGTCCTCACCAGACCTGGAGTCCTCATTCCCAAGAACACTAGAGCGAGCAGACTTATCCTGAGTAGAAAACCCAAGCCAAGACTTGGGAGACCTGTCCCCTTTGTTTTGTCCCCAAAATTAAGTAGCAAACGACTCTGTGACTCTGTCCCGTTTTACAGATACCAACACAGAACCCCAGGAAAGCTGGGTCACAGTCACCTACTCAGGACCCTACAGTCTCAGTGGACAGCAGAATCCTCCTCAGGAGCACTGCTATCCAGAAGCTCACCTTGCCTAGGGGTAGCACCAGGAAGGCCCCTCCCCCACTGGCCTCACAGATCAGAGCCATGAACTTGGGGTTGACAGCGCAGAAGCCACTGTCCCAAGTGGTTTGTGAGACGCGCACATCCTCATAGCACTGGTCCGCCTTGGCTGGCTGTCCAAACACGTGGCGGAATTTGCTGGAGCGAACCACCTGCCGGCTCATCCTGAAGGACACAGATTGAAAACTTTTTTCTTTGGGTCAATTCCAGCCGTACATTGTCATCCCCAGAGCAACCCTTGGCCTGGGTTTGACGGTTCCAGCATCATGTCTGAGGCACCCTGACAAACTACTCTCCACGATGGACAGCTTGCTTATCTCCCTGCTTACCCTCCCTAGTTTTTCTTCTGTCAAACTCCCAGCACTTCAAGCCACACCCTCAATCCTGCACCATCAGCCCCTAACAGCCTGATATGGTGTGGTTCCAAGGGTCTGCTTCTTGGCTGAGACACAGAGCCTCCTTCCCAGTGGTCCAGACATCCTGGAGGTGGGTTCCCTCCTATTGAGTTCTTCCAGGTCCTGCATCCCTCACACCCATACAGAGCTTCCTAAAGGCGGGGCAGGGCTTCTCCCTGGCCTTCCAACTCAGAGATGGCACACAGAGGGATGTACGCCAGCCTGCCTAGGAAGGGATGCAGTAGCAGGATGGCTTCCCCAGGTTTCTGGCTACAAGCAGCAGCAATGGCTTGGGCCCCAGCATCTCCCCAGACCTCTGCTCCAAATCTCCGCTCAGAAAAAGCAGATGTTCTTCTGAGCCGTCACTGCTTCCATTAAGCTACACTCAGGAGAGGCCCACGCTGACTTCCCTGAGGTCTGCTAAGATGGTTACCCACTGTGGCTAGGCAGCCAGCCAGCGAAGCCCAGGGGCTACCTCTAGCCTTGTGTTACAGAGCTCAATTCTTGAGCTCAATCCCTCCACCTTCCTGCTCAGTGAAGGAACCTCCGCTGCTCTGTGAAAGGCATCCTGCCCTGAGCCTCTCTCTGTCCACCTCCCCAGCCTCACCCATATGCTCTGCCTTAATGGGGAGCCCCTTCTTGCTGGGACTCCAGTCCTTGAGCACCCTGGTATCCCCAAGGAGGCTCCTAGGTCTATGAAAAAAAGCAGGTGAAGTGCCTGAGTGAAGTCTCCAAGATAAGAAGGGGACATAAGCCCCCAGTGAGCAGTCTGGATTTGGGAGAAGGAAAGCCCAATCCAGAGGTAGGGGCGGAAGATGTGCCCCACCCGGCCTCCTCCCCCACCCAGGTACCAAGCCCGGAAACCACGGAAAGGGGAACTTAGTCTTGTTTTGCACTCAACCCCTTCCTGTCTCAAAGCTCAGTGCAGCTACTTGGCTCACCCCACCCTTCTCCCCCCTCCCCCAGAAGCTCCCTCTCGGGAGTATAGGTTCTGAGCCCAGCTACAATCGCTCCCAGGAGCCCACCTCCATCTTGGTCACGATGGTCCTTCGCCCTCACCTTGGAGCACTCTGGGACCTACTTGCCCCTTCGCACTCACACCTAGTCCTCGGTCTTCCTGGCGGGGCTCACGAACTGGCTCTCCGTCCCCAGCCTGGTGGCCCTGACAGCTCGCCCGCCCCCGCAGTCCCACAGTCCTGCCCCCACACTGGCGCTGGCCCCACAGGTGGCCCATGGCAGCGTTGCCCGGCCCTTGTGACCAGCCCTCCCCCGGCACCCAACCTCACCTGCTGCGGAGAGATGAGCGTGACCCCTCCCAAGCAGAGGAGGAAGGAGAGAAGGATGGAGGAGCCGCAGACTGGCCGCCGAGGATGCTCTGTCAAGACAATGAATGAGCAGCGGCTGTGCGCCGGCCTCCTCCGGGTGGCAGCGCCCCTTTGGGCGGAGCTCATGGAGGCCCGGCCCTTCGCTCCGGGGCGGCAAGGCTGGGACCAGCTCCCAGTGCTGTCAGCTCCAACCCCCGAACAGATGCTGACGCGAATCAACTCTCCTTTTAATGTCAAAACGCAAAAATATCCCGTTCCTTCATCCCTCCTCCAGCCGCTCGCAGCCTCCTCGAGGTCCTTTCCCTGGCACCGGAGAAAGCTCCAGAAGGGCAGCAATCAGCTTGAGAGCCTTCTCTGTGACAGGAGGGACCTCTCTTGTCGTTGCCCCAGATGGATCTCTGGGAGGCCTGGGGGGGGGGGGTCATTTGTCCTTTCTAGGGCTTCAAGGCGTCAGCGGGGACACCTTTGCCCTCTGCTTCACGGGGTTGAGGCCCGGAAGAAGTAAATAACCGGGCATTGTGGAGCACCTGCTTTGTGCTGGGGCTGAGGAGGCAAGCAAGTAGTGCTCCTGCCTCTAGAGAGCTGTGAGAAGAGGGAGTCTGTCTGCCACGGTTTAAAGGCCACTGAATACACACAGAAGTCTGATATCACACGCAGAAGGGCTATGATCCATTCCTGTCCCTTAGGGGGTGGTGAGTTGTCATGTTTAGCGAGGGCAGAGCAAGAAAGGCCTTGGCTAGAACCACTGTTGTGACTCTTGGCTGTCACTCATTTGAGTAACCTCGGGCAGGTTAATTGAATCTCAGCCCCAATTTCCCCTCTATAACAGTTTTACCTGCCTCAATATGGAGACCATTACTCCAAGGATAGCTGGCTGCACATCCACAGCGTGGCAGGTGCTAATTAGTGTTGGGTCTTACAGCCAGATATGGTGACCTACACCTGTAAATCCATTACTGGGGAGGCAGAGGCAGAAGGATCACAGTGAACCCAAGGCCAGCCTCATCCACATGTAAGTTCCAGGCCAGGGCTACATAGTGAGACCCTGTTTCAAAAACCTAAAATATGTTGGCTCTTTTCATTGTTGTCATGTACCAAAGCTTTGGGCTATCCTGGGAGGAAGAGGAAACAGCAGCTATGGCTTTGGAGAAGGGCAGGGGGCTGAGGCGCAGTGTCAGCAAAGCTTAAGGACACGGTGTGCTGATAGTCATCTGTAGTTTGAGTCCTCAGGCAGCTGAGGCAGGAGGCCAGCCTGGGCTACATAGCAAGACCTCGTCAGAAGAAACTATTCTTCAAGGTAGAGGTAGTTTGAAGGAACAGAAGGGGCCAGGCTCCAGCTGTACTGATTATCTGTGTGATCTCAGCCCAGAGGCCCCGCCTCTCCGAACCTCAGTTTCCGTAGGAGAGGAACAAGGGAAGGAGTCCCGCCCCACCTCACAGCTAATGGGGCTCAAAGGAAGGTGTGACCTGAACTTTACTGTTACACAGTACAGAGTTGGATTGTGCCTGAGGCTCTGTGACTGTGGCCAGGGACTCTATAGTCTCCAGTTAAAGTGATAGCAGCAGTGAGGCAGAGAATGGGGCTCAGCGGGCAGAACAATTGCATACCATGCATAAAGGCGTGCTCTCCAACTTCACACCAACTAGGTGCCGGGCTAGAGAGATGGCTCAGTGGTTAAGAGCACGCAACCAGGGTTCCCAGCACTCACATGGTGGCTTGCCACCATCTGTAGGCATGCATGTGATGCACCTACATACAGACATGTAAAACATCACATGGGTTGCCTTAGTTACTGTTCTATTGCTGTGAAGAGACACCAGGGCAAGTCTTACAGAAGAAAGAATTCAACTAGGAGCTTGCTTATGTTTTTTGAGGGTGAGTCCATGATCATCATGGTGGGAAGCAGAAATGCATGGTTCTGGAACAGTAGCTGAGAGCTTTACATTGTGATCCACAGTCAAGGAGAAAGAGAGAGAGAGAAACAGACAGACAGACAGACAAACAGACTAGACTCTAGACTTGGTGTGGACTTTTGAAACATTGAAGCCCACTCTCAGTGACACACTTCCTACAACGTGACTGTATCTATTCCCACAAGACCACACATTAATCCCAAGCAACTCACCAACTGGGAACCAAGCAGTCAAACATATGAGCCTCTGGGGGCCATCCTCATTCAAACCATCACAGACAAAATAAAACTTAAAAATCTAAACCATGAGGTGGTAGCATATGCCTTTAATTCTAGCACTTGGGAGGTGGAGGCAGGCAGATCTCTTATTGTGAGGCCAGCCTGGTCTACAGAGTGAGTTCCAAGAGCTACACAGAGAAACTCTGTCTCAGAAAAATAACAGTTAAAAATCTAAAAACAAAATCAGGTAAGATGGTGATTGCCCATAATCTCAACACTTGGACAGAAGAGGTGGGAGGCTCAGAAATTCAAGATCATTCTTAGCTACATTAAGGAGCTCAAGGCTAGTTTGTGCTATGAGATCCCGTCTCAACCCTTTCCTGCAAACAATAATAGCTAGTGTTTATTGTGCAGCTACTGTACACCAGACTGTTCTAAACATTATAGAATTACATGCTCACTGAATGTGCTGGGACATATTTGCAATCCCAGTACTCTGGAGGCTGAGGCAGGTCAGCAGACTGGGCTACACAACAAGACCCTATCTCAAACACAAGCAAACAAAAAGTACTATATTCATTTAATCCTAAAACCCTTCCACCTGAGGTTGGCTACTACTTGGCGGTACTCTCCCTGTGGCAGGAAGTATAAAAACGTACACCACTTTCAGCCCTGGAGGGCCTAGTATTCACACTCTAGACAGAGGACTTGGTGAAACCCAGGCTTTCCGGGGCGGTGGGCCTTTCAGGCTATCGAGAAAGCTAAGCAGTCACACGCTGCCCTTAGATGCCAGGCACGGTCTGCAGTATGGGAAGGGGAAGATAGCATGAAGACAGGAAGCCGTTGTAGAGGACAGACACAGAACCAGTGGGAGGGAGTTTGTCAAAGCAGATGTCTACAGAACACAAGAATGAGTGTTAGCTCATGACAGGTGGGCGCAGCTTTTCACCAATATGTTTGTTTGTGTGTGTGTGTGTGTGTGTGTGTGTGTGCACATGTGTGTGTGTGTGTGTGTGTGCATGTGTGCAGGTGTGCAGGTGTGTATACATGTGTTGGAGACCAAACTCAGGGCCTCAAGAATGCCAGGCAAGCATTCTGCACTAGGCTATCCCCTGAGACCTCATCTGTGACATCACCTTGGTTTTCTTTCAGGGATGTAGCATTCCATCAGACCATCTGGGATTCAGCTTGCGGCCATGCTTCTTCATCTAATGAAGCCCCTTTCCCTGGTTTAGCTGTGGGACGATCACTGATTAGATCTGTCCTGTGAGAAAGAGTCACAGAGCTGTGTGAGGTGGGAAAACCCTCTTTGCACTGAATATGCTAACACAACCCTAAGAGAGATCATTTTGTCACCATGAAGGAAAAAACTACTCAGAATAGCCCATGCAGAGAACTGGAGAGGCAAGATACAAAGACAGATTCTGTGCATCGTTGGAGGGTCTGGATCAAGCTGTGTCAGAATCACTCAACATTTCTGTAGAGTGATATATAAGTTAGTATGCCCCGCCACACACACCTAAACTAGTAAGTTTGAGTTCCAACTGGTCTAGCTTCCCTGGAGAGACACAGAGACCCACGCAGCCAAATGTGCACAGTAAAGACAGACAGAAAAATAGGGAGTCCAAAGTCCTGCGGGAGGTTCTCAAGATTTCCTCTAGTCTGTCTGCCTCTAAAAACGTTGTAGAGCATGACAGTGATCGGTGATCTGGAGAGACCTCGCTGCTACTTCCTGTGGCTCCTCGCCAGGTGATGCTGACTTGTCTACAAAGTACATAACTTGCTAGTTCTGTGAAGCAGGAAGACAAAAGCAGGGCATGAAACATCTATGTGGCTCTGGTGTCATCTCTCCTTCATGTGAAACAAACCTGCCTGACAACAGAAGCAATAGAGAGGACAGTAGAGGCACAGAAGAGAACAAGACACACCCAAGGAGTATATTCCAGATCCACTCTGGGGCTAGGCTATCTGTGAAGGGGGCAGGCTATCCTTGAAGTAAACTCATTCCACTTGCGTGAAACATCAAATTACCTGCCTCAGTTACTGTTCTATTGCTGTGATAAGACACCACAGCCAAGGCAACTTACAAAAGAAAGTGTTTAATTGGGCTTACAGTTTCAGAGGGTTGGAGTCCATGGTGGCAAAGCAAAGGCATAGCAGCAGAAACAACCCACATCTTTGTACCCAGCTATGAAGCTGAGAAAGAGGGCACTGGAAGTGCAGGAAGGCCTTAAAATCTCAAAAGCTGTTCCTAGTGTCATACCCCCTAATCTTTCCCAAACAGACCTATCAATTGGGAACCAAGAATTCGGACCTATGCGCCTATGGGGTTCATTCTCGTCCAAACCACCATAGAGAGTTAGGACAGCAATTAAAACTGGAGTAAGGAAACCTGTGTTCTGGGCTGGAGAGGTGACTCAGTGGTTAAGAGCACTTGCTGCTTTTGCATAGGACCCAGGTTTAATTGTCAGTACCCACATAGTGGCTCACAACTGTCTTTAACTCCAATTCCAAGCCAGGCTTGGTAGAGCATTCCTTTAATCCTAGCACTTAAGAGACAGATGTAGGCAGATCTCTGCAAATTCGAGGCCAGCCTGCTCTGTGTAGTGAGTTCTAGGACAGCCAGGGCTACATAAAGGGATCTAGACAAAACAAAACAAAAGAGGAAACTCCAGTTCCAGGGGACCCAACTCTGTCTTTTGGCCTCCATAGACACTGCACACATGTAGCTCACAGACATATGTGTAGGCAAAACACCCACATGCATAACATAAAATTATAAAAAGAGCTAGTGTTTGCTTCAGCCAGGGTTACCAAGGAAATGCAAGAATATCTAGCAAACTGCTGCCATTGACACAACCCTTCTTTGTGAATTTATTGTTACTCAATAAATCCTGACATTGTAGGAAGACAAAGAGCTCTTCCTCCACCCTCTCTCATTTTTTCTTTTTGTGACAGTATCTCACCATATAACTCTGGTTGGACTGGAACTCATTATACAGACCAGGCTGGCCTCAAACTTACAAAGATCTGCCTACCTGCCTCTGACTCCCAAGTAAAGGTGTACACCACCATGCCCAGCCTATCTATGTTCCTGTGCTCGTTCTAATTTTTTTTAAATATACCTTGAGATGGCTCAGTGGGCAAAGACACTTGGCTACCTAGTCTGACCATCTTAGTGTGGTCTCTGGAACCCACATGGTGGAAAGATAGAACTGATTACTAAAAATTCTCCTCTAACCGCTCTACACACAGTGTGGCACATATGAACATATACACACACACGTTCACACACACATGCACACAAACACATACACATGCACACACGCACA
>JANHMN010000003.1:114691998-114733467 GCA_030674055.1 Rhabdomys pumilio
TACACACACACACACACATGCACACACATACACACACGCACAGAGAGAGAGAGAGAGAGACAGGATGGGGGAGAGCACTTTAAAAAATGTAACTCAGGTGTAAAGCAGTTGACTAACATATGCATGCCCCAGGTTTCATCCCTAGAAGCACAAGAGAGAAAGAAAAACAAGTTACACAACAGGCTAGGTGTAGTGGTGCACACCCGGAACCCCAGCACTGCGGAACAGAGGCAAGAGAAGCGTTCAAGGCCAGCCTGGACTACATAGAAAGGACCTGTCAAAAGAAAAGAAGGAAGGAAGGGAAAAAGAGAGAGAGGGAGAGAGAAGGAAAGAAAGAGAGCAAGAAAAGCACAGTAAGGCACAGTAAGGGTCCAGCGTATCAGGAGAAGCTGCAGCCCCAAACCACTTCCCACCCCCGCCCCCCAACCTGCCTGCTCACACTCAAGCTTTGTGACTGGCTAGTTTCTGCTTGGCCTTCACTTCCTCATCAGCTCCTTTCTCTCTGCTTGAGGCTTCTGCCTCTGCTGCACCACATAGACACCGCCTGGACAAGGCCTACGGTCGTCCTGTAGGATGGACTGCTTCTTTTTGGTCATCTAATGTTATAACCTATTTAGAATCATTTTTGTTCCAGTTTTACTTTAGGTGTTGATAGTGAAGTTTTGTAGACTTTATGAACAACAGACGTTCTTATTCTTTTCTACATTTTGTTTTATTTGGAACTTCCTATGTGTCTAAATCTTGATCTAAAGTTGAGAATAAATTATCTGTAAATTAAAAAAAAAACAAAACCAGAAAATAAGAAACATTGTAGCCAGCCTTTCACTATTTGATGGGTTCTCTCTTCCACCCTTCTCTATCTCTTTTCTTCCACTTTTTCAACCCCCAAACACAGATAAGAGAGATAAAAGGCTAGAGAGCAAAGGAAGAGATCCCAGAATAAAGTCAGGGGTCAACCTGTATGTCCTGGTAGTACCTCAGGGTGCTACCACCCTGGGAAGAAGGAATTCTTGACCTGAACTCTTTCCCTTTCTCTCCATCTCTACAGAGGCGACCTGACTGAGTTCCTATCCACTAGGCCCCTAACAATCTGTTAGCCATTACCTTCTGAGCCCGTATGCATTTCCTTCTTCTACAGGCCATTTATAACATTGCTAGAACTGCTTCCTAACAGGCAAATCTAATTAACAGCCATGTTTGGTTGTTTTTTCCTTTTTTTGTTTTCAGATAGTCTCTATACCTAGAGCTATCAAATTCATGGTCCCCCTGCCTCAGCCTCCCAAGTTCTCCCAGTTCTCCCATGTGCTAGCATGCCCGATCTCTCAGTTAGCCTATGTTGGAAATCTCCGTCATGCTAATAAGTTGTGTTGTGCTCCTGCTTTGGACATAATATTTTCACAATTTATTCATGCTTTTTGTATCTGAAGTACTCTTCAAAGACATCCCAGGCCTGAATTTTCCCCTACAGCCCTTAACTACTATACGAACTGCAATTAGCCACTGTGCAGGGTTCCCCTTTCTGCCAGTTCCACGGAGCCCTGACAGTTCTCCTGGGTTCTGCTTGTCTTCAGCCTTAATTAGGTTGACTGTATGTCCACCACAAAGGGCCACAACTTGACATTATTGGCTTATCACCATTGGATGCAAGCACACATGCTGGGCTTGGCACATAAGGTTTTAACAGCTTCATGAATTCCACCATGGTTGAGAGCCTTCGTGAACTCATGAGCAGTAGTTCTGATGTCCATTACACCTCCAGCAGCAATGCCTGCCTCAGTCAATGGCGCTGGGATGAGGTGTGTTGTGGGTGAAGCCACATCCTCAGTGTCACCAAGTTTCTGCCTCCTCAACTCTGCCATGTCAGGGGAAAAGTGAAAACCAAATAAATCTTGGAGAAAAAAAATCTTTGAGGTTCTAGTGAAGTCCATCTTGTCTATTTTTTCCTTCTGCCGGGTGACATATGGGAGAAGCCACAGTCATTCCCAAGGCAGTAAAGACTCAGCCCTAGATTTCCTCAAAGAGTTCTCCTGCTTCAGCTTTTACATGCGGAATTTCATCTGCTTAGTTGGTTTTTGTGTATGGCATAAAGTCACAGCTCCAAATTCACTGTTTAATGCGTGTGTGTGTGTGTGTGTGTGTGTGTGTGTGTGTGTGGTCCATGAATATTCTAACACTACCTGTTCAAAGGCTGTTCTGCTCTCTGTTGCTCTGTATCGGCATCCTTGTCAAAATTCACTATGAGTACTGTTGACTTCTTCCTGAACAGTCTATTCTAGTCCACCAATCTGTGGACCTATTCTTTTTATTTTGTTTTTGAGATAAGTTCTTAGTAGTCCTAGTTGGCATGGAACTCACTATGTCAACCAAGCCCTGAACTCACAGATACACACTTACCCTCTGCTCCTCAGGGCTGGGATCCAAGGTGTGCATGACCAAGCCTAGCTTGTGGATCCATTCTTAAGCCAGTACCACCAGGTATTAGTCTCTGTGGCTTGGTAGTAAGTTTTAAAGATGAGGAGAGTGACTCTGTCAACTTTATTCTTTTTCAAGATTTCTTTGACAGCCTGGGCATGGCAGCTTACATCTGTAATCCCAGCACTCAGGAAGCAGAGGCAATGGGACCGAAGGTTTTGAGGCCAGCCTGGGCTACAGAGGAAAGACATATCTCAAAAAAGGAGAAGAGATGGGCCTGGAAAGATGGTTCAGTGGTTAAGAGCACTGGCTGCTCTTCCAGAGGACCTAGGTTTGTTTCCCAGCCCCTACATGATAATTCATAACTGCCTGGAACCCGAGTTCCAGAGAATATGACACCCTCTTCTGGTCTTTTAGAGCACTAGGTATACTGTTGGTATACGTATATGCATACAGGCACTCACATAAGACATAGATGCTTTTTTAAGAAGGAAGGAGGAGGAAGAGGAATTGGGGGAGAGATCTGCGGGACAGCACTTGACAGGCAAGTGTGAGAACCTGAGTCCAGATCAAATCAAAGAAAAGAAAGAAAAGAAAGAGAGAGAGAGAAGGAAGATAAGGAAGAAGATAAAATAAGATTGCTGTGTGCTCAGTTAAGCATTGAACTGATCAAGGGTTTCCCAATGGAGGAGTTAAAGAGAAGGAGCTGAAGGAGCTGAAAGGGTTTGTGGCCCCAAGAGGAGAGCAACAATACCAACCAACCAGAGCTCCCCAGGGTCTAAACCACCAGCCTGGGAGCACATAAGGAGGGACCCATGCATGACTCCAGCTGTACATGTAGGGGAGGACGGCCTTGTCGGGCACAGGTGGGAGAGGAGATCCTTGGTCACATGAAGACTGAACACCTAGTGGGGGAGAATTCGAGGATGAGGAGGTGGGAGTGGGGGGG
The DNA here is from genome assembly GCA_030674055.1 of Rhabdomys pumilio. NCBI lineage: Eukaryota > Metazoa > Chordata > Mammalia > Rodentia > Muridae > Rhabdomys > Rhabdomys pumilio. The sequence continues at coordinate 114,695,360 of JANHMN010000003.1, forward strand.
TAGGTGGAGGCACATCCTCATAGAAGCAGGAAGAGAGGGGATGGGATAGGGGGTTCCTGGGCGGCGGCGGGGGGGGGGGGGGGAAGGGGGAAAGGGGGAAAACATCTGAAATGTAAAAAAAATATCAAAAAAAAAAAAAAAAAGATTGCTGTGTGTTGAGTGAGATGGCTCAGTGTGTAAAGACACTTTCTATGTGAGTCTGATAACCAAGTTCAGTCCATAAAACCCTCACTGGAAGGAGAGAGATGGCTTTACAGTGGTCCAACTCCTCAAAGTTGTCTTTTGACTTTCTCCTATGCATTCCTTGCATATCTCTCTCTCTCTCTCTCTCTCTCTCTCTCTTAAAAAATAGAAGTTTAAAAGTTGTATGGAAATAGCTAATTTTTGTTATTTTTAATAATTAATTTATTTTTTGGTTAAATACATCGTATATCTTGGGCATGGGGGCACACACCATTAATTTTGTACTGAAGAGGTAGAAGCAAGAGGATCTCTGTATTCAAGGCCAGCCTGATCTACATAGTGAGTTCCATGCCAGCAGGGATAAATAGTGAGACCCTGTCTAAAAAAATTAAAGTGTGCCAAGCAGTGGTGGAGCATGCTTTTAATCCCAGCATTCAGGAAGCAGAGGCAGGTGGAGCTCTGAGTTCGAGGTCAGCCTCGGCTACAGAGCAAGTTCCAGGACAGTCAGGGCTACACAGAGAGACCCTGTATTGTAAGAGAGAAAAAGAAAAAAGGAAGAAAGAAAAGAGAGAGAGAGAGAGAGAGAGAACAGACAGAAGAGAAGAGAAGAGCAGAGAAGAGAAGAGAAAGGGAGAAAAACTTAAAATGTGTGTGTAAACCAGGCAGTATTGGAACATGCCTTTAATCCCAGCACTCAGGAGGCTGGGGTAGGCAGATATCTAAGTTTAAGGCCAACCTGGTCTACAGAGTGAGTTCCAGGACAGCCAGGGCGACACAGAGAAAAAAGAATATTAAAATTAAAAATAAATTTAAAAATAAAAATAAAATGTGTGTGTGTGTGTGTGTGTGTGAGAGAGAGAGAGAGAGAGAGAGAGAGAGAGAGAGAGAGACCTTTTAAATGTTTAAACTAAGGCTTAACTGCTGTACTGGCTGGTTTTGTGTGTCAACTTTATACAAGCTGGAGTTATCATAGAGAAAGGAGTTTCTGTTGAGGAAATGCCTCCATAAGATCCAGCTGTAAGGCATTTTCTCAATTAGTGATCAAGGGTGAGAGGACCATTGTGGGTGGTGCGATCCCTGGGCTAGTAGTCCTGGGTTCTATAAGAAAGCAAGCTGAGCAAGCCAGGGGAAGCCAGCCAGTAACATCCCTCCATGGCCTCTGCATCAGCTCCTGCTTCCTGACCTGCTTGAGTTCCAGTCCTGACTTCCTTTGGTGATAAACAGCAACGTGGAAGTGTAAGCTGAATAAACCCCTTTCCTCCCCAGCTTGCTTCTTGGCCACAATGCTTTGTGCAGGACTAGAAACTCTGACTACAACAACTGCAAACACAGTATTACTGTAGGCAAATCTCTAGGGTGTTTTATCTTGCTTAACTGAAATGGTATATCCGCTGGACAGCTCCTCAAACCATGGGAACTACCATTCTGGTTTCTGTTTCTGAGTGTAACATTTTGATGCCTCACAGTGGAGCCCACAGTGTTTGTATACTGTATCTGACTACTTCACTAGACACAATGTTTTCTTTTCTTTTTTAGAAAAAGTTTGATTGTTTCTTTGTGAATTTTAACCATGTACCTCAATCTCACTCATTTTCCCTTCCTGCCAACAGACTTAAAAAAAAAAAAAAATCCTTGTGGAAGCTATATTATGTTATATAAGCTATATTATGTTACAGTGTTTCCCACATACACCCTTTTGTCCACACTTCCTTGAAAATGTTCATTGCAATAACTCGTTAGTCTGGTTTGAGGCCTCTGGCTTCTGCTGATACTGGCATGTCACTGGACTCCTCTTGGATGTCCTGTCTTTGCCAGTGTCATGGAGACCCTGTAGTTTTGGATCTGTGGGACCAGCCCTTCATGTAGCAGTTAATTGATGGGATAGATGTTGGGGTGAGCTAGTTCAAAGTCCTGAATCTAGGCCTGAGAGGTATCTGAGCCAGTCAGCCCACCCACTTTCCCCCTTTCATGCCCTTAGGGCCCACTCACTAGCAACTCCCAGCCCCCAACCAGGACCAGCTCTACCCTGCTGCCCAGGTGAGATGCAGGGACTGCTCTCACAAGCGTTGGAGCCAGTGAGAGATGGCCAGTTTTCCCATTCTCATGACCCCAGCTCATGGCCAGTTGCCAGAGATGATGAGGGACAAGGGACAGGGAGAAGGCAGCTCTCCTTCATCCTTGCCGCCACACAGCAGACAAGGGGCAGAGCCAGCTCCCCTGTGCCCACACCCTTGGACTGGCTCATCGGAGCCCCAGGCCAGGGTCAACTCTACTATAGACACAGTGTTTTCAAGGTTTGCCTATATGGTAGCATACAATAAAATTCTTTTTATAGATGAATAATTATAGTCAGGCAGTGGTGGCGCACGCCTTTAATCCCAGCACTTGGGAGGCAGAGGCAGGCAGATTTCTGAGTTTGAGGCAAGCCTGGTCTACAGAGTGAGTTCCAGGACAGCCAGGACTACACAGAGAAACCCTGTCTCAAAAAAACCAAAAAAGAAAAAAAAAGATTAATAATTATAGTCCACTTGTAAGTATCACAATTCTTTTTTGCTAAATTCTCGTTCTCTCTCTCTCTCTCTCCCTCTCTCTCTCTCTCTGTGTGTGTGTCTGTGTTCTCCCTGTCTCTCTCTCCCTCTCTCTCTCTCTCTCTCTCTGTGTGTGTGTGTTCTCCCTGTCTCTCTCTCTCTCTCTCCCTGTCTCTCTCTCTCTCTCTCTCTGTATGTGTGTTCTCCCTGTCTCTCTCTCTCTCTCTCTCTCTCTCTCTCTTTCCCTGTCTCTCTCTCTCTGTGTGTATGTTCTCCCTGTCTCTCTCTCTCTCTCTCTCTCTCTCTCTCTCTCTCTGTGTGTGTGTGTGTGTGTGTGTGTGTGTGTGTGTGTGTGTAGCACATCTGTGGTAGGGTCACATGGGTGCCAATCCTTACTCTCCAGCTTGTTTGTGCCAGGGTCTCTCTTGTTCACCACCATGTACACCATGCTAAATGGCTCAATGTGTGTCTAGCAACTCTCCTGCCAATACCTCCCCCATCTTCTTGTAAGGGGTGCTGGGATATATAGGATTACCACACTGTGTCCAGTTTTACATGGATTTGGGGATCTGAACCCAGGTTGTCAGTATCAACTGGGCAAGCAAGTAACTGTCTAGGCTGTCTCTCTAACCCCACACTTTCTTTATTCGTCCACCAATAGGTATTTAGGCTGTTTCCCTCTTTGAGCAATTATAAATAGTACTGAGAGTCTGATCTCAGTTCTGGACTCTTTGAAGCAGACGTGGTTCTATATTTACCTTTTGGAGCAACCACTACACTGCTCTCCAGAGCAGCTACACCTCTTTACATTTTTTTTTTATTTTGGTGAGTCTTCAAAATGGCTCAGAAGGTAACGGTGTTTGTCTCTAAGCTGGATGACCCAAGTTTGATGCCTGGGTTTAACATGGAAGGAGAGTACGGACCCTTGCAATTGTCTTCTGACCCACACACACTCTAAATAAATGTCTGCGTGTGCATGGCCATGCGTGAGTAGACACACTGTGGCTCATATGTGGAGGACAGAGGGTCCTACCTCTCATCTTATCTACAACAGGGTCTCTTTGCCATTGCCTGCTGCCCTGAGTATCAGACTAGATGGCCTCTGTGTTCCAGAGAATTCTGCTGGCTCCACCCCAGTCTTGCTGTAGGAGCTCTGGAATTATGGAGAATCACTACTGTACCCATGTTTACCCAGGTTCGAACCTGGCTCCTTCTTCCTGATCAGCACATGTTTTTAGTCACTGACTCTTCTATCAAGCCTGCAGCTATATCCTTTGCATGCTCACCAACAAACAGTACACGAATTTGAAAAAAATCATGATATTTGTTCAGTGTCTGTGGTGAAGACACATGTGTAGATGTCAAAGGACAGCACCTTCGGAAGGTCAGTACTTCCCGCTCCACCAATGTGGACTATTTGGATTGAACTTGAATGTTCGATCTTTGTGCTGGGCACACCCACCTCCTGAGCTATCTCAGTGGTCCCAAGGTTTCTATTTCTCTACACTTTTTTGTTACGGTTGTTTTTTGAGACCATTTCTCTGTGTAGCCCTGGCTGTCCTGAAACTTCTCTGTAGACCAGGCTGATATTGAACTCACAGCTCCGCCTGCCTCTGCCTCCAGAGTGCTGGGATTAAAGGTGTACACCACCACTATTTTGTTATGTTCCTGCCAACACTTAGGTTTTCTGATTCTTCCCATTCGTGCTTATCATAGTGGTCCCTAACAGTGGCGAAGTGAGATCCCACTGCAATTTTCAGTTCTTCTCTGCAATAATTAATTTTCAGTGACTCCCTTAGGATGTTCTGTGAATGAAGTCATTTGCAAGCATAGTTTTAATTCTTCTTTTTCTTTCTGTGGGGTCAAACTTAAGGTCTCATGCCTGCGAGGTAAGTGGCCTACCGTCTGAGCTATAAACTGTCAAGCTATATTTCTAACTCATGGATACCTCTTATGTCATTTTCTTCCTTGGTTTTCATACATAGAATTTATTTTCAAACTTCAACTATTTGTAAAGAATATTTTTATTTATTTGGGGGGAGTGTGATATGTGACATAATGTATCTTCCTCCTATTCCCTTGGGTACCCCCTAGACATCCTCTCCCACTCTCATGGCTCTTCAGTTGTCCCTGTAACTTACTGAGTCCAGTTCGCACTGCCTTCTGGAGCATTGACTGAGTTTGTTGGCTTGATCTTGTGCAGGTGACCACAGGTGCTGTGAAGGCAATGACCATGTCACGTCCAGGAAACAGCATCCCAGTGCTCCTCCCAGTGCTCCTCCCAGTGCTCCTCCCCACCCTCCCACTCTTAGATTCTTCCTGGCCCTTCTTTCAGGATGTTCCCTGAGTCCCACCTAGGGCTAAGTAGTCAGTGATTTATTCTCAGCACTTTGATTGTTTGAAAGACTCAACATTAACTGTTGCCCACTGTAGGCAGAAGCTTACCAAGGCTGAGAACAGCATGAATTCGTCACTATAATCATACATATTTAGAAAGCAGTTTGACAGCATATCCATTCACCCAAACAACAGTAGTAGATCCTCCCACAACCCCATCATGAGCCTATGAACTACATGGCCATGGGCTTTTGGCCAGGTTTACAGTCAAGGAAGAAATGCCTTCTGGGGCAGGAGAAACAGTTCAGTGGTTAAGAGCACTTGCTGCTCTTCCAGAGGACCCAGGTTTAGTTTCCAGCACCTATATAGTGGTGCTAGTTTTTAACTCCAGTTCCAGAGGATCTGACTCCCTCTTCTGACTTCTAGAGGCACTTCATGCATATGGCACACATGCCAGGCAAGACACCATACACTTAAAAAGAATACTCTTCTGTGAAGTAGGTTTCAAATCCACTCAGAAAGAAGTTGGTTGCCCTCTAATGTTCACATCACTATTGCACTGGTAGGCTGGCATATCTTGTCTGACAGGTCAGTATTGTAGCTCACAGGATTCACCACTAGGTAAGACCACAGATGACCTTTCTCCTCTAGTAGCCTGCCTAGCTCTTAACAATCTTTTATTCTCAAACTTAGACAGGGTTAAATCTTGAATCCTATCAACAACAAAAACAGTGTCTTCATTGAGATCTAGGCTGGAGGTTCAAACCCAGTAAAGATATCTCTGATCTCTGTTAAAAAAAAAAAAAGGCTGTTACATAAAGAAACTCTGTCTCGAAAAAAATTAAATTAAATAGATAGATAGTTAGATAGACAGACAGACAGACAGATTTCTTTTTTTGTTTGTTTGTTTGTTTGTTTCTCGAGACAGGGTTTTTCTGTATATTCCTGGCTGTCCTGGAACTCACTCTGTAGACCAGGCTGGCCTCGAACTCAGAACCTCGAACCACTGCCCGGTGATATTTTCTTAAATTCTGAAAACAGCATGGTGGCGCACACCTTTAGTCCTAGTACTTGGGAGTTAGAGGCAGGTGGATCTCTGTGAGTTCAAGGGCAGCCTGGTGTTCGTAAGAGTTCCAGAGCAGTCAGGGCTATACACTGAGACCTTGACTCCATAAACAGATAAGTAATTGAGGGGTCAGAGAGATGACTCACTGGGTAAGAGCACCTGGTGCTTGTGAGGACCAGAGGTTAGCTCCCAGTACCATGTTGGGTGGCTCACAACCGCCTGTAACTCCAACTCCAGGGAATCCGACACCCTCTGCTGGCCTCAGTGAGCACCTACACACATCCAGGCATCACACATGCACAATAATAAAATAGGTATTTTTAAAAGAGTGAGAAGATATATCCATCTGCCAAAGTGTTTTATAAAAACATGGCATTCTCCAGTGTTGGCAGGAAAACAATTCCTTAAATTTTTTTTTACAGATTCCAGTCCAGAGCAAAGCAAACTGTGGGTTGGATCCTCAGAACCACAAAGACCGCGATGTTTGGTGGTGTGTGCTGTCTTAAAAATGACACCTCGGCACTGCCCGAAAGGAAATCCAACTACCCTTTATTTCAAAACAAGACAAACCTCTCTTTTTCTCTTTGTTCAACTTCTACAGGTAACTGGAGGAAAAGATTGAAAACCTAAATAACACTGTAAAACATTCAGGGGCTGCAGGATGAGTCAGCTCGTGAAGGCTGCAAACCAGGAGACCCATGGCTTGATCCCTGTAGCCCATATAAGGGGTAAGGAGGGAACCAACTCCACACAGTTGTCGTCTGACTCTCTCACCTAGCAAGTATACACATGATTCATGTTCACATGCATGCATCATGTACACACATGTATCAGGTATACACAGATACATCATGTACACACATGCATCATGTACATACACATGCATCGTGTACACACACACACACACACACACACACGCATCATGTATACATGCATGCATTATGTATACACTCATGTACACACACATGCACGCATACTCACGTGTATCATGTATACACACATCATGTACACACATACACCATGTACACACACAACAATTATAAACAAATAAAAAACTGTCCAAAGGAAACTATTTGAGAATGGCAGAGTGGCAGACTAGATGCTTCTGCATCTGTAAAGATTCACCCAGGCCTCTGTTCTACAGTCCGCAAGCACATCTTCAATTGTGGGCCAGATTTCTAGAAACTTACAAGACCCTCTCAAATTTCTCCCAGGGAGAGGCCTGAGGACTCCTTGAAAGACAGCCACAGCCTGCCTAAGAATACCCACCAGGAACTTTGTAAGCTACAAACCCAACCTATCATGTAACAGTAAGTAGGACAGGCATCTAAATATTACTTTTAAGATTTATGTATGGATTTTATATCTGAGTGTTCTATCTGCACGTGCACCTGCACAGCAGGAGAGGATTGGATCCCATTACAGAAGGTTGTGAGCCACCTGGGAATGGAACTCGGGACCTCTCAGATAGCAGCCAGTGCTCTTAATCACTGAGCTATCTCTTCCGCCCAAGGCATCTGTTGTCTGACCCAAAAGGTCCAAATCTCCCCCTCTAAACCAAAAGTAGAAAGGACCACATATTTGACCTCTTCAGAGGTGCATTTCCCACTTTTATTGATACTAAGACTTTCTTCCTCATATGATGCATCCTGATTATTGTTTCCCCTCCCTCTACCACTGCCAATCCCCCTCCTCCCACCATCAGACCTACATCCTTTCTGTGTCCCTTTAGAAAACAAACAGGGTAGTAGTGGAGGCAGAGGCAGCTGAGTTCCAGGCCACCCTGGTCTACAGACAAGTTCCAGGACAACCAGAACTACACAGAGAAACTCTGACTTGAAAAAAAAGAAAAAAAGAAAAAAGAAAAGAAAAACCAAATAGGCTTCTAAGGGATAATAATATAATATAATAAATAATATGATTAACACAATAAAATATGGTATAATAATATAATAAGATAAAACAAAACTAACACATCAGAATAGGACAAAACAAGCAGGAGGAAAGGCATCCAAGAGAAGGCATGAGACACAGACATCAATGCAAAGATCCACTTGTTAGCACACAGGAAACCCATTAAAAGAAAAAAAAAACACTAAAAAGTAGAATCCACAGTATATACGCAGAGGAACTGTAGGGTAAAAATAGAGATGGAAAATATAAATAAAACTAAATTAAAAAATAAGATAATGGAAAACAAAAAAGGAAAAGCCCTCACTCTTGTGAGACAAGGGCCTGCAGAGGTGCCCTGAGTAGTTTGTTTTTCCAGTGAGACTTCCTTGGAGCAAACTACATTTTCATTTGCAAGTGATTATCAATTGGGGATTGCTCCTGGGTTAGGGATGAGGTCTGTGTGCACTTCTCCATCAGCTCCAGGGCCCGTTTGGTGCAGACATGTGTGGACCCTATGCATGCTGCCTCGGTGTCTGGGAACTCATATAAGCTTTGGTATTGTTGATTTAGTCGGCCTTGTCTTCTGGTGTCCTCCTTGCCCTCTGGTTCTTACACTCTTTCCACCTCCTCTTCCTTGGGGTTCCCTGAGCCCTGAGGGAAAGGATTTGATAGAGCCATCCCATCTAAGGCTGTGTGTCCCAAGGTCTCTCACTCTGCATAACGTCTGGCTGTGGTCTCTGTATTTGTTCCCCTCTGGGCAGGAGAAAGCTTTTCTTACAATGGCCTGAGCAAAACATGGATCTATGAATGTTGTCAGAAGCCGTTTTATTACTACTCTTGGTTTGTTTGTTGTTCTTGTCGCTATTTGCTTGCTTTTGTTTGTTTGTTTAGAACGGTAGTATTTGGTTTTGCCCCAGGTCCTTGGCCTACCTAGTTTCATGTTCTTGGTCAGCCAAGCAGTGTCAGGTTTGGGTTCCATCTTGTGGCGTGAGTCTTAAGTCAAATCAGATACTGGTTGGATATTCCACAAGCTTTGTGCCACCGTTGCACTAGCCTATCTTGCAGACAAAGCACCAGGGTAGATCAGAGGGTTTGTGGCTGGATTGGAGTATACGTTTTTCCTTTGGTATCATGCAGAGTACCTTCCTCTACCAAAGAAACTATATGAAGAGGTGAAGGCACCGCTTGACTTTTCCATGTTCAATAAGTTGTAAAGTGTTTTCTTCAGCCATGGGGCGGGGCCATCAGTGTGTGTTTTCTTCAGCCATGGGGCGGGGCCGTCAGTTTGTGTTGCCAACTTACAGTCTTGGTAACAGCTTGATTTGTTATGAGGTTCCATGGTGTCTCTTTGGCTGAGAACATAATTAGATATAACCCAATCTTGGTATTGAAAGCTTCATTTGATGACAAGAGATGTCCAATTGAGGCTCTGTCTCTCCCACTACTCAGCGATTTCATTTTGATCACCTTCATACATGTATATATTTTAGAAAGTTTCTTCTGTATTAGGTTTTCATACTCTCCTCAAAGAATTAGAATCCAGCAACATGGCTGCTCTGGCAAGGGATCACATCCAAAGACCTTCTAGGTCTATGTGATCTGGCTGGAATGAAGTCACTCTCTTAGTACATACTTTTAATCCAAACCAATGAAAGTAAGGTTAGATGAGAGAAGGAAGCAGCCATGCTTGAAAGTGATGTCTAGTTGAAGAGCAGACAAAGTGACAGAATCAGAGAACAATTTGGTGGAATGAGTCAGAGATAGGATACGCTCAACTGTCATGAGACAGAGAAAAAGAGAGGGGACTGAAAAGAGCAACACAGGAAGAGGCAGTAGTCAGTTGGGTCAGTCAGTTGGGAGTCAGTGAGTGCAGCCCGGTGGAGTTCATTTGTGAGTTCATGCAGCTCAGTGCAGGGCAGCAGAGGCAGTTGAAGCCAGAGAATGAGAAGGAGCCAGAAGGTTAGAACAAATTGCCAGAATTAATTTGAGACCAAGCAGAACAAATTGCCAGAATTAATTTGAGACCAAGCAGAGCAATTCAGTGAGAAGCTGAGAGAAGTCAGATTGAATAGGTCAGCTTGGAGTGGAATTAGAGCCAGAACAGCTGAGTGAACCAGCCAGCTAGAGTTCAGAAAGAACTACAAAGGGTGAGCTTTATTCAGCAGTAAGCCTCTGTGATAACAATTACTTCAGGCAAATAAAAGATACTTTTATACCTATCTCTCTTCATAGTCCCTCCCTCATCCCTCTCTTTCCTTCCCCACCCAATTTGATCCTCCTGTTCTAGTCTCCCTCCCCCATCTATCCATCCATAACTACTGTTCTATTTCCCTTTCCTAGGGAGATCTATCTGTACTCTCCAGTCCCTTACTCTACACCTAACTACTGTGGTATTATATAGACATACAAAATGTGGTACATTTAGTCATCCATTGACACATGTCCAGGTTGTTTTCCAACTTTTGGCTATTATGAAGAGTAGCAATGAACACAGTTGAGCAAGTGTCTCTGGGGTAAAATGGAACACACTTTGGGTATAGGCCCCATACCGAGCATATACAAACCACTACAGTAGTATAGCTGAGTCTTGAGACAGTCCAAATCCCGCCTTCATGAAACCACCACATTGGTCTCTATAGTGACTGGAGCCATTTGCACTCATACCAGCAATGGGTGATTGTTCTGATAACTTCACATCCTTGCCAGCATTTGTTTTATTGATCGTAGCCAATCTGCTGGGTGTAAGATAAAACCACAAAGTAGTTGTGATTTACATTTCCCTGATAAGGATACTGAATAGCTCTTCAAGTGCTTCTCAGCCACTGAGTTTCCTCTTTTGAAAATTCTGTTTAGATCTGCACCCCATTTTTAAATGGAGTTATCTCTTCTTCCTCTTCTTCCTTTTCCTCCCCCTCTTCTTCCTCCTCCTCCTTCTTCTCCTCCTCCTCCTAGGGTGTTTATTTAAAGGTAAACCTCGATCCTCAAGATGGGCTTATCAGTAAGATTTCTGGCATGCAGCACAGGCACCAGGACCTCGGAACTTTTTGGATTCACAACCACTGTCTGGTTGTACTAGATGAGGGTGTCTTTCATCTCCTTCTTAGAGGTCTCATCCATGTACTTTCTGTAATAAACTATCAGGGCTTTGAAGATGGACCGTCAGATGCATACATTTGGGCCACAAGACCACCACCCTTCACATGAACCCGGATATCCACACCAGCAAATCGCCCCTTGTCCAAAAGCACAGCTAGCTCTAGTAACTTGTACTGCAGAGCACCCAGCTTGATCATCTCCAGATGTCTGTTCACCCAGTTCTCCATTTGCAGTGTGCCATGGCTGTGGCTATCTTCTTGCCACCAAAGACCTACACAGACTGCAGAAGATCCTGGGACTGTGTCGCAGTGAGAATGAACATGGCCTGCTCACTTCGTTGTGCCACCAGAAAAGGGCTGTTTTCTTGATACCTTGTTTTGTTTTGTTTTTTTAAGTTATTTATATATTTTGAATATTAGCCTTCCATTAGATATGGAATTGGTAAAAAAAAAAAAAATCTTTTCCCATTCTGTAGCCTGGTGCTTTGTCTCAATGACACTGTCCTTTGCCAGTTTCATAAGGTATATTTATTAATTGTTGATCTTAGTGCTGAAAATTACCCTTTGGAGATCTGCAAAGAATTGTGTTGGGATTGTGAAGGGGACTGCATTGAATCTGCAGATTGCTTTCGATAGGATGGCCATTTTTACTATATGAATCCTACCTATCCATAGACATGGGAGAGATTTCCATCCTCTAATATCTTCTTCAGTTTCTTTCTACAGTGTCTTACAGTTTTTCTCATACAAGTCTTGTACTTGCTTGGTTAGAGTTACCTCAAGATATTTCCTATCATGAGAGGCTCTTGTGAATGGTGGTGTCTCTCTGTGTCCATTTGTCGTTTGTATACAGGATGGCTAGTGATTTTCTTGTGAGTTAATTTTGTATCCAGCTAATTTGCTTCAAGTGTTTATCAGCTGTAGGAGTTTCCCAGTGTCTGGGTATGTGGTCAGTTTTGGAGAAAGTTCTGTGAGGTGCTGAGAAGAAGACATATTCTTTTGTGTTTGTGTGAAATGTTCTGAAAATACATTAGGTCCAGTTGGTTTATACTGTCAGTTAGCTCCAGCATTTCCCTGGTTTCGTTTAGATGACCTGTCTATCGGCGAGAGCAGTATAGTGCAGTCTTGTACTATCAGTGTGTGAGGGTTAATATATGATTTAAGCTATAGTAGTGGGTTTTTTGTTTGTTTGGTTGGTTGGTTTTGTTGTTTTTTATGACGTGGGTGCCCTTGCATTTGGTCCATAGATGTTAAGAATTGCAATGTCCTCTGAGTAGATTTTTCCTTTGATGAATATTTAGTGTCCTTCCCTATCACTTCTGATTAGTTTTGGCTTAAAGTCTGTCTTGTCAGATATTAAAATGGCTTCATAAGTTTGCTTCTTAGGTCCATTTGCTTGGAAAAGTTTTCCATCCTTTTTCCAAGATTATATCCATCCTTGGTATTAGGGTGTGTGTCCTGGATGCAGCAATAGGATGGACCCTGTCTTCACATCCATTCTGTTAGTCTGTGTCTTTTTTTTTTTTTTTAAAGACAAGATTTTTCTGTACAGCCTTGGCTATCCTAAAACTTACTCTGTAGACCAGGCTGACCCAAAACTCAAAGATCTGCCTTCCTCTGCTTCCCAAGTGCTGGGATTAAAGGCATGCGCCACAACTGCCTGGCTTAGTCTGTGTCTTTTTTTGGGAGAATTGAGAGACCACTGAAGTTGAGAGATAACAGTGAGCAGTGTTTGTTGATTCTTGTTATTTTGTTGTTGTTGTGGTGGTGGTGGTGGTGGTGGTGGTTGTATTTCTTCTCTTTTGATTTGCTGGTCTGAGATTATTTCTTCTTTTATTTTCCTGGATGTGGTTAATCTTTTTAGATTAAAGACTTTATTTAGAGCCTTCTGTAGGACTGGATTTGTAGATAGCTATTGCTTAAATTTGGTTTTATCATGGAATGTCTTATTTTCTCCATCTTTTGTAATTGAATGTTTTACTGGGTATTATATTCTGGGCTGGCATCTGTGTTCTCTTAGAGTTTGTAAACATCTATCCAAAGTCCTTCTGGCTTTTATAGTCTCCTTTGAGAAGTCAGGTTTGTGTTGTTTTTTCAAGACAAGGTTTCACTGTATAGCTTTGGCTGTCCTGGAACTTACTTTGTAGATCAGGCTGGCCTATAACTCAGAGATCCACCTGCCTTTGCCTCCTGAGTGCTGGAATTAAAGTCGTGTGCCACCACTGCCAGGTAGAAGTTAGGTGTTATTCTAAACAGTCTGCCTTTATATGTTACTTGGTCTTTTCCCCTTGCAGCTTTTTTTGTTGTTGTTTTTTGTTTTGTTTTGTTTTGTTTTGTTTTTGAGACAGGGTTTCTCTGTGTAGTCTTGGCTGTCCTGGAACTCACTCTGTAGACCAGGCTGGCCTCGAACTCAGAAATCCGCCTGCCTCTGCCTCCCAAGTGCTGGGATTAAAGGCGTGCGCCACCATGGCCCGGCCCCCTTGCAGCTTTTAATATTCTTTCTTTGTTCTGTACATTTAGTGTTTTGATTACTACGTGCTGAGGGAACTTTCTTTTCTGGTCCAGTCTGTTTGGTGGTCTGTATACTTCTTGTACCTTGATAGACATGTCTTTCTTTAGGTTAGGAAAATTTTTTTCTATGGTTTTGTTAAAAATATTTTCTCTGTCTTCGACCTGGATTATTTTATTTCTTCCTCCTCCTCTTCTTCCTCCTCCTCCTCTTCTTCTCCTCCTTCTTCTTCTCCTCTTTCTCTTCCTCTTCCTCCTCTTCCTCCTCTTCCTCCTCCTCTTCTTCCTCCTATTATTCTTAGATTTGGTTTTTTCATAGTGTCCCAGATTTCTTGGATGTTTTGAGCCAGAATTATTTTAGATTTAACATTTTCTTTGACTGAGGTATCCATTTCTTCTATCCTGTCTTCAATGCTGAGGTTCTCTTTCATCTCTTGTATCCTGGTAGTGAGGCTTGCCTCTGAGGCTCCTGTCCAACTACCTAAACTTTTTATATCCAGATTTCCCTGAGTTTGAGTTTATTGATTCTACTTCTTTTTTTTTTTTTAAGATTTATTTATTTATTATTTTATATATGTGAGTACACTGTTGCTCTCCTCAGACACACCAGAAGAGGGCATCAGATCCCATTACAGATGATCATGAGCCACCACATGGTTGCTGGGAATTTGAACTCAGGACCTCTGGAAGAGCAAGCAGTGCTCTTAACCGCTGAGCCATCTCTCCAGCCCTTGATTCTACTTCTAATTTCAGATCTTGACCTTTTTTTTAATTTCCTTCTACTGTTTGTGTTTTCATAGATTTCTTTAAGGGATTTATTTATTCCTTCTTTAAGGCTCTCTATTGTATTCAAAAAGGCTATTTTAAGGTCTTTGTCTTGTGCTTCAGCTATATTGGAATACTCAGGACCCACTATGGTAGGGATGCTGGGCTCTAGTGGAGACAGACTGTCTGGCTATTATTGATTGTGTTTTTATGCAGGCGTCTAGGCATAGGGGTTTGAGAAGACTTTAATTCTAAGTGCTGGTAATTGGTCTTGTCTTTGTTGGGTGGGTGTTTTGTTCTTTGGTTTCTTTGTGCTCTCTGGTTCTTAGAAGGTGTAAGGAGTTCTGGATTCCTGCTAGATGCAGCTAATACTGGTTCTGGGTAAAACATGTTTCTGGGTATTGGGAGCTGACACTTAGGAATGGGGATGGGCTAGAAGATGAAGTCTGTCTTAGTTAAGGTCTCACTGCTGTGAACAGACACCATGACCATGGCAACTCTTATAAGGACAACATTTAATTGGGGCTGGCTTACAGGTTCAGAGGTTCAGTTCAGTATCATCAAGGCAAAAGCATGGCAGCATCCGGGCAGATGTGGGGATGGAGGAGCTGAGGGTTCCAACTCTTGTTCTGAAGGCAGCTAGGAGAAGACTGGGTTCCACATAGCTAGGATGAGGGTATTAATGATTGTGCCCACAGTGACACACCTAATCCAACAAGGACACACCTATTCCAACAAGGCCACATCTTCTAATACTGCCACTCCCTGATCTAAGCATATATAAACCATCATATTCCACTCCCTGACCCCCATACACTTGTTCAAACTTGTTTAGGTATGGGGGCCATACCTAAACATAGCATAATGCAAAATACCTTTAGTCCAACTTCAAAAGTCCCCATAGTCTAAAGCAGTTTCAACAATGTTAACATCCAAAGTTCAAAGTCTCTTCTGAGAGTCATCTTATCACTTAACTCTAATCTTCAAAGCAAGACAGAAAACCAGCTGGGAAAACTCAAAACTCTGTGTCTCCATATCTGACGTAAAAGCAGTCCAGATTTCCAACTCCTTTTTCATCTTCATTGGCTACAGCAAACTTCTTTCTCCTGGGCTGGTTCTACTCACTGTTGGCAACTTTCCTCAGCAGATATCCCACGGCTCTGGCATCTCTAACATCTTGGTGTCTCCAAGGCAAGTTCTTTGCATGACCTTTCCAGTCCTGTGCCTTCAACTGCAATTGAAACTGCACCGTCACCAATGGCCTTCCATGGCCTCTCACAGTGCCAAGCCTCAGCTGCTCTTCATGACCCCTTCATGTCCTCAAAACCAGTACCACCTGGGTGACTCTTACACATTACCAAGTCCAGCTGCAGCACAAGGTATAACCCTGGCTATCTCCGGAACACAGCTTCTTTGTGCCCTTAGAAAACACTTCCCAGAAGATTTCACCCCAGTGATGCTGGTTTCTTCTTAATCACCACTCATTTCTGAGCTCCAGCTACCCAGCATCAATTAGCCCAGTACTCTCCTTCTCCTCTTGACTATAAAGCCAGAGACACATTGCTGAAGTTGCCAATGCTCTGCTGCTTGCTGGAGCCAGAACATGACCCCTTGTTGTATTACATCATCATGGGTTTTGGTTTTCCAACTCCTTCACACTGCCTAGCTTGGCTGTCCTGTAACTTGCTCTGTAGATTGACATTGAACTCAGAGATCTGCTTGCCTCAGTCTCCTGGAATTAAAGGCATGTACTACCTTGTCGGGACCTAATATTTTCATGGCCGCTATTTCTCAAGATCTCCCTCCATGCCAAGATCCAGGTCAATAACCTGTCTTCCAGCCTCAAGATCTGGATCACAGGTGTGCCCTCAATTTCTGGATTGTAGTTCATTCCAGATGTAATCAAGTTGACAATAAGAATAGCCATCACAATGTGCCCCTTGTCAACTTGACATAAATCATATCTCATGTCCAAATGAGGCAATAAGCAGGTCATAAATATGCCCAACATGATGTAACTATTCCTTGTACAATCGCAAATGCATGCAAATGCATTGTAAATTTAGAATAGGTCAATGTCCCTTGGGAACATCCTTTTAGTATCTCAACTTAAATAGTGAGTAATATTCTCTCAATTGATGTTAAAGAAATCGGAAATAAGCACAAATATCAATACAAATGTGTTCTTAACAAAATAAAACAGAAGCACTCATACAATTTATAATCCTTGTTTCTACAACTGGTCATGTGGCTTTAGATGCTATTTATAACTGCCTCCCTCTACTACCCATTCTGTATTTCCTCCACCCTCTGCAAGCACCTCAGCAGGTCTTGGCTCTTTTCCTGGAGGAGTGACCCATACCTTCATTCCTGATGGGTCTGTGCCCTTTGTCATCCTGCTTTGATTAGGCTGTTATAGGTTCCCATTGACTTTAATCTCAGGACATGGTAGGACTAAGAGACACCCTAAAGGATCTCCTGCACTCCTAATTAGCACTGTAACTGTATCTTCCAAAGGCCATTCCATCTTTCCATCAGACCAGCTGCTTCGGGATGGTAGGAAACATGGTAAGACCAGTGAATTCCATGACTGTGGGCCCACTGTCGCACTTCTCTGGCTATGAAGTGAGTTCCTTGGTCAGAAGCAATACTGCGCAAATACCATGGCAGCAATTAAGGCATTTTCTAAGTCCACGGACAGTAGTTTTGGTAGAAGGATTACATGCAGGAAAGGCAAATCTATAACCAAAATAAGTATCTACTTCTGTAAGAACAGAAAGTTGTCCTTTCCACAGAAGAAGTGGTCCAATGTAGTCTAGTCAATCTGCCACCAGGTTGCTGGCTGGTCACTTTGAGGAATGGTGCCATATCTGGGACTCAGTGTTGGTCTCTGCTATTGGCAGATCTGGCATTCAGCAGCAGCTGTAGCCAGGTCAGCCTTGGTGAGTGGGAGTCTGTGTTGTTGAGTCCAAGCACAAACTCCATCTCAGCCACCATGGCCACTTTGTTCATGTGCCCATTGAGCAGTGACAGAGACGGCTGGAGACAGAGGCTGACTGTCCACAGGTCATCTTAGCCACGTGATCACTGAACTCCTCCTCAGCTGAAGTCACCTTTTAGTGGGCATTTACATGGGACACAAATATCTTCACATCCTTTACCCATTTGGAGCAATCTATCCACACACCTTTTCCCCAGATGTCTTTCTCACCAATTTTCCAATGGTGATCTTTCCAAGTCCCTGTCCATCCAGCCAATCCATTGGCAACATCCCATGAGTCAGTGAACACTTGTACATCTGGTCATTTCTTCTTTCAAACAAACTATAATACCATGTGTATTGCTGGAAGTTCTGCTCACTGTGAAGATTTCCCTTCACCAGTATTTTTCAGGATTGTCTCAGAAAGAGGTTGTAATGCTGAAGCTGTCCGCTTCTGGGTGGTGCCTGCATAATGTGCAGAACCGTCAGTAAACCAGGTCCTAGTCTTTTCTTCTTCAATCAGCGGATCATAGGGAACACCCCATGAGGCTATAGGCACATGCTTGGCAGTAGATGGCATTGTAACAGGAGTAGAAACCATACGCATGTGGGCAACTTCTTCATGTACCTTGCTTGTGACTTCAGGCAGGCCCAATCATGTATATGCCATGTCCATTTGATAATGGACAATATAGACTGCTGTGCACATGCTACTTTATGACTTGGAAGGTCTGATAACACCCAGCTCATGATGGCAGTTCAGATCACATGGTAACTTGGTGTCCTATTGTCAAATGTTCAGTTTCCACTAAGACCCAATAGCAAGCCAAGAACTGTTTTTCAAAGAGGGAATAGTTGCCTGCAGATGATGGTAGAGCTTTGCTCCAAAATCCCAAAGGTCTCTTCTGTGATTCTCCTATAGGAGGCTGACAGAGACTCCAAACAGCATCTCCGTCTGCCACCAACACCTCAAGTACCACCGGGTCTGCTGGATCATACGGTCCAAGTGGTAGAGCAGCCTGCACAGCAGCCTGGAGCTGGTTTTGGTGGTGGTGGTGGTGGTGGTTGTTGTTGTTGTTGTTGTTGTTGTTGTTGTTGTTGTTTGAGACAGAGTTTCTCTGTGTAGCCCTGGCTGTCCTGGAATTCACTCTGTAGACCAGGATGGCCTCGAACTCAGAAATCTGCCTGCCTCTGCCTCCCAAGTGCTGGGATTAAAGGTGTGCACCACCACCGCCCAGCAAAGCCTGGAGCTGTTAAAGAGCCCTCTCCTGTTCCAGGCCCCACACAAAGCTAGCAGCTTTCTAAGTCACTTGGTAAATGGGCCTGAGTAACACACCCAAGTGAGGAATGTGCTGTCTCCAGAATCCAGATAGACCCACTAAATGTTGTGTTTCTTTCTTGGCGGTGGGAGGCACCAGATGCACTAACTTATGCATGCCCCTACACTACTGAACTAAGAATTTTACTAAGGTAGATAGATGGTCCTTGAATTTTGGTTGAATTTATTTTCCATCCTCTGATACACATATGAGTTGCCAATGAGTCCAAAGTAACCTCCTGCTCACTTGGTCCAATCAGCATAATGTCAATCTAGTCCACCAGTGTGACATTTTGTGGAAGAGACAGATGATCAAGATCAAGATTCTAACTAAGTTATGACACCGGGCAGGAGAGTTAATGTATCCTTGAGGCAAAACTGTAAAGGTATACTGCTGGCCTTGCCTGCTGAAAGCAAATTGCTTCTGGTGGTCTTTATGGACAGGTACTGAGAGGCATTGGCTAGATCAATAGCTGCAGACCAGGTACCAGGAGATGTGTCGATTTGTTCAAGTAAGGAAACTACATCTGGTACAGCAGCTGCAGTCAGAGTCACTACCTGATTTAGTTTTCCATTGTCAACTGTCATTCTCCACAAGCCTTCTGTCTTCTGCACTGGCCAGATAGGGGAGTTAAAGATGTGGTGGGAACCACCAGCCCTGTATCTTTTAAGTTCCTGATGGCAGCAGTAATTTCTGCAGTTCCTTCAGGACTACGATACTGTTTTTGATTCACTATTTTCTTTGGCAGAGGCAACTCTAAAGGCTTCCATTTAGCCTTTCCAACCATGATAGCCCTCACTCCAAAGGTCAGGGAACCAATCTGAGAATTCTGCCAACTTCTAAGTATATCTACCCCAATTATATATTTCTGAATTGGGGAAATGACCACAGGATGTGTTTGGGGACCTACTGGTCCTACTATGAGTTGGACATCAGTCAAAACTCCATCAATCACCTGGCCTCCATAAGTCCCTACTTTAAGTGGAGGACCACGATATTTCTTGGGATCTCCTGGGATCAGCATCAATTCAGAACCAGTATTCAATAGACCCCATAAAATCTGATTATTTCCTTTCCCCCAGTGTACAGTTACTCTTGTAAAAGTGGTAGGTCCCCCGGGAAGAACTGGGGAAAGGCTATCAGCAAAACTTTTAGGTGTCTTAGCAAAGTCCTTCCTCAGGGGAACCTGGCCACCTCTTCATTCAAGGGTTTCTGGGTCTGCAAACTGGCTCAAGTCTAGAAATTTATTCA
The DNA here is from genome assembly GCA_030674055.1 of Rhabdomys pumilio. Taxonomy (NCBI): domain Eukaryota; kingdom Metazoa; phylum Chordata; class Mammalia; order Rodentia; family Muridae; genus Rhabdomys; species Rhabdomys pumilio. Next base: position 114,715,285 of record JANHMN010000003.1, read on the forward strand.
CTAGACAAGATTGCCTTTTGCCATGATCCAGTGTAGCCTTTCTTTCACTTGAGAATTTTTCTGCTTATACAGATAAACATACATGCAGTAGGCTTCCTGTTTCATGCCTGGAAACACCATGAGTGCTTAGCCGGTACCAAAGGTCCATTCGAGTCATGCCATCGTAAACTCACCTCTCCTGTGCTGACCATTATGGGTTGGGTGATGATGAATGTTGTCTACAATGGCTGTTATAGTGACTATGATCACCTTGTCTCCGCGATTCAGTGCTGCCACCCGGCCCTGCCACCTCGGGGCCCAGTTAACCCAGTGCATTTAATTCACCCACAGAGCAGCAGCGTCTCCAACCCTAAGGTCTGGCACAAGGAAAGGGGCAAGAACAAAACTCTTCAATGTGCTGGTGCCCCCTCACCAGTTTGTGTCTTATAGAATTAGTGAAGGGCGTGTCTTCTGGGCCTTCCCACTGTGCCGGATTAGGTTTACACAGGGTACCTGCTCTAGCATTGCAATGCCCTGAGCCTTAAAATCCCTTCATCAACACTAAGCCAGGGGATATCAGGCATCGCCAACTCCTTTTCAGTAGGCCATCTTTTGATAAACACTTCAGCCAACCAATCAAACAAACTTCAGACACCTTTTCTTAACTGTGTGAGCTTCCATATTAAACCTAGACTCTCCACTCAGAGGATTTATATCAATAAACTCAGCCTGATTGAGTTTTATGTTCCTTCCATCATCATCCCACACCCTTAAAGTCCGTTCCCACACATACTCCACAGACTTCTGCTGGAATGAATTAGCAAAGTCATCAAGCTCCTTAGTGCAGTGCACTTCCTCATGGACTGACCACACCTTCTACCTCCCCTCTAGGTTCCTGCTTTGCCTGGAGTCTGGTTTTATAAATGTAGAAAAAGCTATTGGCGGGCCTTGAGGAACATCAGTATCATCTCTCCGGGCATTTTCTTCCGAGAAAGTCACTGCTGGTTTATCAGACAATGAAGGATTAATTTTTCTGTGTAAGAAAAGGCATTATTTCAAGGGGTGGGGCTGAGGGTACCACTTCCTCAAGTGAGGTAAACCCTTGAGAATCTGAGGATTCAAAGTTCTCATCTTCAGCAGGGCCCTTTCACACGGCCCCACCCAAGTTACAGGAGCCCATTCTTTGCCAATTAATGCCCTTAACTTTAACTGCTGATACCCTCTGAGGCTGAGACTTGAATTTTCGCTGTAATTCAGCCAACTTTATAATGAGGGCTTCAGTTTGATTTTCTGCAACTCGAGCTCTCTGGCTGCTGGAGAGATGGTTCTCTCAAGGGCACACTCAGACTTTAGGTGTTTATTTGCATCTGGGCCGTTCAGTTTTACCATACAGCTCTTTCTTCTCCTTTATCAGTTTGTCCAGAGATACTAAGAGCAACAAGCCAGCAAAATAATTTTTCTTATTTTCTCCCAAATTGGAGATACTGAATCATATACTGGATCACCTAATTCATTGCCAGCCACAATTGATGGATCAAGATACTCCAAGTCATTTGCTTCCTTAAGTTTGAAATCCAGTTCCCACCACCACAGGCCTTCCGTGTTCTCTGAGAACACAGGAGAGAGAATCTGGAGAGACTTAAGTAGTTCAAAGTGCTGGTGAATTAGAAGGTGCTGGCAAATTATTAAACCAATTCCAGATTCTTAAAAGATTCATTCTTATATTTCTGCTCCCTCTAGAGCCAATCCTGGTACCAACTTCTGTATCAGTCAGGGTTCTCTAGAGTCACAGAACGTATAGAATGTCTCTCTATATTGAGGGAATTTATTGTAATAACTTACAGTCTGTAGTCCAACTAACCCAACAATGGGCAACTGTGAATGAGAAGTCCAAGAATCCAGTAGCTGCTCAGTCCTACAAGGCTAGTTTCAGCTGGTCTTCTGTAGAAGGTTCCAACACACGTGCTGGCAAGTAACTGCAAGCAGGCAAAAGGAGAGCCTTCCTTCTCCCAATGTTCTTATGTGGGCCTCCAGCAGAAGGCATGGCTCAGATTAAAGGTATGTACCATCATGCCTGGATCTAAAACTTGCTTTGTCCCATGCTGATGTTGAACTCAGAAGTTAGCTTGCCTCAGTCTTCTGGAATTAAAGGCATGTACTACCTTGCCTAGGCCTGGGATTTTCATGGCCACTATGCCTCAAGATCTCCATGTCAAGATCCAGGCCAGAAACCTGTCTTCCAGCCTCAAGATCTGGATCACAGGTGTGCACTCCATTTCTGGACGGTAGTTCATTCCAGATGTAGTCAAGTTGACAACTAGAAATAGCCATCACGGGGGCTTTCTGATGGCCCAGGAGAGGGCCCTACACTGAAACTACAAACAGCCATCACGGGGCTCTCTCATGGCCCAGGAGAGTGCCCTACACTGACTATACGCAGTTTTGAGGCACCCAGTGTGGATGCTGATATCTGAAGTCTGACTTTCGACAAGAGCAGCTAATGCTCTTGATGACTGAGCCATATCTAGTCCTATGAAACAGAGTTTAATAATTATGAGGACTGACTTAGTACAGCTGGCATGAACTACTGTTCCTCCCTCACACTGCCCGTCAACAGAGACATACAGTGGAGCTTATGAGACTTGCACGCCTCTTCTGACTTTCTCCTTTGTTCCTTCAAACTGCAAAAAGCAAACAGATTCTTTTCCTTTTCTTTCTCTCTTTTTTTTCTTTTTGATTTTTTTCGAGACAAAGTCTCATGTAGCCCAAGCTGCCTTCAAACTCACCACATACCCGGGAAAGACCTTGAACTTATGAACTTCTGATCCTCCTGTCTCTACATCTTCTCAAGTATTAGAATTACAGACAGGCATGTGCCACTCACGCTGGTGGCTGACACAATTTTCTACCTTCCTCCTGCTGTAGTTTTTTTTTTTTTAAAGGCAATACTTCTGGACGTTTCTATACCTGTACCTAAATATAACTTTGGAATGGTTCCATCTTCCACAACACTGTTTTGAAATGTTTGTATTGGCCTTGACAGCATTCCTAGACCTTTTGAGGTTTCTACTCCAAAGACTGAGCTGAGGGAACAATCAGTCCCTGCAGGCCTGCCTTCACTTCTCGGGAGCCAGGTCCACAAGCACATCCTGTGCATATCAGTTCAGTCACCTTCGGCATGGTGGAGCCGGCAGGCGGGGCAAGCAGAGCTCCTTGTTAAACAGTGATGAAGGCCCGACCAACCACAAGAAACTGTGTGCTTTGCGCTGCCAACTATCTGACATCTGTGGTGTAGTCTATTACTTCTGTGAGAATACTCAAGGCAGGTAGGCACTGAGAAGAAGAAAGGTTTGGCTCATGTTTCCGTCCACAGTCAGCTAGCAGGATTGCTTTATTGCCTATGGTGAGATGGAAAGGTTATGGCAGAACTAAGCTGCTGGTCTCACTGCAGCCAAGTAACAGAAAGTAAATGGGGCCCAGATAAGATCTGCTCTTCCAGGGAAGCAGCCAGCAATATACCTCCTCCAGCTAGACCCCACCTCCTAATAACCCACTCAGCTATGACGTCAGACAGCATTTCATTGGTGAGTTTAGCAGTCTGATCAAACGCTGCTTGATAGCTCCAGATTTCATCCTCATCACACAATCCTTTGAGGGACACGAGAGACATTTCATATCCAAACAGTGACAGGCAGCAGGTTCCATGTTGCTATTGCCAGCATGGTTGAGCCTGGGATAATAGTTTCCTTTTCCTTAAAATTCACATCTGATGTTCAGACATTTGGGTATAGCGTCGGCATTACCTATGTTTTTCACCCACTGTGACCAGTGTGATCATATGACATCACCGACACCAACCGAGGCTCTCATCAGGAAACAGCACAAATTGCCACATTTTGTCTATATTTGTAAATGTCTTCATCAACATCGGAAAGTGTAAATGTTTCACTGTGACACTCAGAAGCTGACTAACAGCTTAACTGTCCCCATTCCGACCAACACAAACTTCATCTTAGCCCTCTGGCCTCTGACCTGCCACCCTCGCTGGCCTCCTCCCCGAATCAGTAACCTTAACTCCTTCACTCACTGACCCAGGGGTACGCCTTTACAGCCAGGTTCTGATGGACATACATAGGAGGTTATTTTTGAAAACAGGAAGCAAAATCTTGACCTAGTCGGGGGGAGGGCAGTGGGGATTCTCTTTACTTTTTTTTTTTTTTGGTTTTTTGAGACAGGGTTTCTCTGTGTCCTGGCTGTCCTGGAACTCACTCTGTAGACCAGGCTGGCCTCGAACTCAGAAATCCGCCTGCCTCTGCCTCCCAAGTGCTGGGATCAAAGGTGTGCGCCACCACCGCGCGGCTCTCTTTACTTTTTTAAGACAGGGTTTCTCTGTGTAGCCCTGGTTGTCCAGGAATTCTCTCTAGTCTAGACTGGAACTCAGAGATCCACCTGCCTCTGCCTTCTGGGTGCTGGGATTAAAGGTGTGCACAATACACCCAGCTTCTGATTTTCTTTTCAAAAGACAAAGAAATTGGCCCCTTTAATCAAGGATAGCCTGTGACCACTGGCTTTTCCATTCGCATGACAACTCAGATGTTTATTATTTATTAACAATACTTTTGCTTTTTGCTAGGCTTGCTCCTTGACTAGCTCATAACTTATTTAAGCGATTTAAACTATTCCGTGTCTGCCACATGGCTGGTTACCTCTCCTCAGTTTCATACATCCAACTTCCTCAGATTGCCCAGAGTTCCAATCCCTCTACCAGAACTCCCACCCTCTACTTCCTGCCTTTTGCTAATAGGCCATCAGCTTTTTATTGACAGGTGATACTTCCCACAGTACACAAGAGATTATACCTACAACAGCCTCCTTGGAAGAGATGTGAATGACCAGAGAAGAAAGAACCAAAGAGCTCCCTGGAAACTGCTGTCAAGGTCACCCTACAGCCTGCTGACAAAGAGTTTTCTTTTTCTTTTCTTTTGTTGTTGTTGTTCTATGACTAAGAACCACCTTCAGCCTCGCTTGCCGCTCTGCCATCTTGGATTTCCTCTGTACCTTTCTACTTTGAGGTGGGGGCAGGTATGTATGTATGTATGTATATATGTTCATATGCTTGTGGATATATGTATATGCAGTACACATATATGGTGATGCAAATGGGAGCCAGAGGTCAACACTGGGTGTTGCTTCCCAGTTGTTGTTCTTTTTTTTTTTTAAATATAATCTCACTCTCACTTGCTATATAGACCTGAATGGCCTGGAACTCACAGAGATCCACCTGCCTCTGACTCCTTAGTGTTGGGATTAAAGGTGTGCATCAGTAAACTCGACACCATCTTTTGGGGTTTGTTTGTTTGTTTGTTTTTGTTTTTGTTTTGACAGTCTTAGGGCTGCAGAGGTTTCTTAGTGGTTAAAAGCACTTGTTTTGTTCTGTAATCTCAAGGACCAGAGATTACAACACTCATCAGGATCCCAGCACTAACAGTCACAAGTGGGTAGGGATCTAATACCCTTTACTGGTCTCTGCACACTCACACAGCCAGACACAGACACATGTACACACACACACACACACACACACACACACTATCTTAGTTAGGGTTACAAGTGCCATGATGAAACACCATGACCAAAGCAACTTGGGAGTTAATTTGGTTTACACTTCCACATTGTGGTCCATCCCTGAGGGAAGCCAGGACAGGAACTCAAACAGAAGACAGGAGCTGATGAAGAGGCCATGGAGGTGTGCTGCTTACTGGCTTGCTTCCATGACTTGCTCAGCCTGCTTTCTTATAAAACCCAGGACCAGAAGCTCAGGGATGGTACCATCCACAATGGTCCAAGTCCTCCTCAGACAATCACTAATTAAGAAAATACCTTACAGGTCTGCCTGTGACCTGATCTTATGGAGACATTTTCTTAGTGAAGGCTCTCCCTCCTCTCAGAAGGTTATATTGACGTATTTAGGAATATGCACATACATAAGCAAAGAAAAGGAAGCCAGGAGACTGAGAATAGGGGGAGGGAATGTATGAGAGTTGTTAAAGTGGGGAGGGGGAAAGGAGAAAATGATATAACCAGTTTTTAATTTTAAAAAATTAATATTAAAAAGTTAAATAACATTTAAATACATTAAAATTGAAAACAAAAAAAGGCAGAGTCTTACTTCATAGCCCAAGCTGGGCCATAACTCATGATCCTCCAGCTTTAGCCTCTCAAGTGCTGGGACTGAAGACATGTGCTACCACGTCTGGTTGGAAACTCCCAAGCAGCTTCCAGCACGCTAATTATGAGCAGACATCCAAGTCACCAGACAGGAAACAAAAAAGCATCTGGTGTAAAAATTCATGTGTACAACTTGACAGAACCCCAGCCTCCACCCATGCCTCTTCCTAGTGGTGACATCTTTATCTCTCTTCTGTTAGGAATACTGGAGACAGGGTGATCTACAGTCACTACTCTTTCATTTTAGTTTCATTCTGGAGGGTGGGGAGTCTGATATCAGAGTGCAGGCATCCAATGACACCCACTTTCTGCATCACTCTGAGCTTTAGAAGAAGAGAAAAGCTTTACACAGTGGCAAACACCTTTAATCCCAGCACTGAGGCAGACATGGACAGATCTCTGGTAGTTTCAGGCCAGCCTGGTCTACATGGTGAGAAGGGGGGAAAGGAGGAGGAAGAAAGTCTGTGACTCACCCTGTGACACCCTCAGCTGGGTTGTGGTAGCTGGAAATGACTTGGACATCGCCCCTGTGGGGGAGTGTGGCACAGACTGAGCTCCTCACAGTGTCCTCACCCACTTCACAGCCAGCTCTGTAATAATAGAAGGAAACAGGAATGAGCTTCCAGATGGAATCACCCAACATAGCGAGTGAGACAACCCAGAACAGGAACCGTAAGATCCTATAGGCAGTGGAGACCCCACAGGCTTCCAGAGGGATCATAACGTAGAAAGGAATAGATCCCACCTCTGTCCTTCCTCTCTTGAGTTCCAGGACAGCCTGGTCTACCAAGTGAGCTCAAGGACAGCCAGGGCTACATAGTAAGACAAAATGAACAAAAGAGAGACAGAGACAGAGACATCGACAGACAGACAGACAGACAGACAGACAGACAGACAGACAAACTCATCTGGGCCAGCGAATAGGCACAAAGTGCTGGCCTGCCATGCCCAGTTTGCCCAGTAATTCCTGTTCTTTCTCCACTGCTTTTCAGCCCCTAATACTCATAGAGACCTGAGCCATCAATAACCAAGTGATCCTAATGACTAATATAAGCCCGTGCTCAGGGACTGAGTTTCTCGTGTTGCCTCAGAAGAAGGAGCCTTTGTCTCAAGGTAAGGTGACTGCATTATCTGTCTGTCCACTTGGATAGGACTCGGACCCCTCCTATCCCTGTCATGTCCTGCAGCCTCATAAGCCAAATTGTGAGGCTCTTTTAGTTGTCTTTAAAGTCTTTCCCAATCCAAGCAGTTCAGAGGCTGTGACCCCCGAACATTACAGTTCCCAGGCTAGGCCATTGCTAGGGCTTCAGTTCATCCGGTCTGGGGTTTCCCTTCCTCTGTATTGAAGGTGAGAGCTGAAGGGTATCTTCTTTAATGTCTACCCCATTTTCTCCCTCGTTGTTGTCTGATTCATTCCTGTTTCACACTTTTCCTGCCAAACCAAGGCTAGTGCGGGTGGGGTCTGCATGTCTCTTTCTCACAATCTTTGGCTTACACAGGTGCCTTAGCTGCAAGTCTAACCACTCACAGTTGTCATGTGATCCTGCCTCATGGACACTACTTTTAGCCATTATGAAGTGTTCTCTAGTCCACCAACAAAGTTGGGAGTGTCCCGATAGAGCCAGGGAAGATTCATTCATTCATTAAGAAGGCATGCAGCTCCATACCACAGACAAGATGGCCACCTAGAATAAATACCCCACCTTAGAGGAGAGGCCTTGATAGCAGAGGCAACGTACTTGCCACTACACCAAGAAAGCAAGCCATTTCAGACCACATAAGGAAGACACATGGGGACTGTCTCCACAGATGTCCTACCATCAGGCTGCACAGTCTGGTCTCATACTACCCACATGAGGGCCAGTGCAGCTGCTCCTCCCAGACTCATCTTTGCCCCTGCCCTGTCCCTGTGCAGGCATCAAGTGTCCTGTGGCTTTTCCTGGGTTGCCTTTTTCCATTTGTCACCACCGGGGCAACAGCAGCCCAAGGAAATGGTTCTACTCAAACCTAAGCCGGAAGAGCCAAGGATTTCATTAGAGTAACACGCTGGTGTGGGCAACTTCCTGGCAGCTAGTTACCAGACAAGAGTCCCAGCAACTGTTAACTGATCTTATGTCCTCAGGGAGAGAAGGGGTCTCCCGAACCTCATGAGTCCATGAGGTTCCTGTGCCCTTGAGCTCAGAAGACTCATAAATCCTGTTCCCTCCTATGAAGAAGTGTTCATTGGCCCTGGAAGGGCCCAGATGCTCACAGATGCTCTGACCTGAACATGGCAACAGCTGCATCATGCCAGAGGACAGAGTGCCACACAGCATGCCAGAGTGACCCAGTGTCTGTCTGGGCCAGAGTGACCCAGTGTCTGGGGAAGAATGTAGATGTGAGGTGTATACTGAATGGTGTATGTGCTGAAGGAACAAAGTCAGAGCCTGAGCTTTCACGTGATGACGATGAATGCACAGGAGGGCAGCTAACACACATACACACACACCACACATACACACACACATACACACACATACACACACACACATACACACACACATACACACACACATACACACACACACATACACACACACATATACACAAACACACACATACACACACACATATACACAAACACACACATACACACACACCACACATACACACACACATACACACACACACATATATACACACACACATACACACACATATACACAAACACACATATACACACACACCACACATACACACACACATATACACACACATACACATATACACCACACACATACACATACCACACACATACACATACCACACACATACACATACCACACACATATACACACACCACACACACATACACACCACACACACATACACACCACACACATACACACACCACACACATATACACACACAAACACCACACATATACACCACACACACACACACACCACACATATACACACATACAGCACACACATACACACACCACACACACCACACACACCATGTGCGTACACACACACACATACCAGATAATGCCTCAAACTGAAAAACAAAATGCCTTGCACCCAAGGCTACAGGACTAATGACAAAAGCTGAAAGGGCAACCAGCTACTTCTAGAGAACAGAAAAATATCTTTCTGAGGAGCCCCCAATTTTTTTCATATAAATCACATTTTTAATGTAAATTTATTTTATTTTATTTTATTTTATTTTATTTTATTTTATTTTGTTTTTTCCAAGACAGGGTCTCTCTCTGTAGCACTGGTTATTCTGTAACTTGATCTATAGACCAAGCTGGCCTCGAACTCACAGAGATCAGTCTGCCTCCCAAGTACTGGGATTACATTTTTATCTTCACAAAAATTACAAATAAACATAAGCTGGGCATCGCACGCCTTTAATCCCAGCGCTTGGGAGGCAGAGGCAGGCGGATTTCTGAGTTTGAGGCCAGCCTGGTCTACAGAGTGAGGTCCAGGACAGCCAGGGCTACACAGAGAAACCTTGTTCCAGAAAAACAAAATCTGAGTGCTCTCAGGCTTGGGCTTAGGTTCTGGTAACATAGCTAAACAAATCAAGGTCAGAAACGGAAGCCACCCTGGTGCCTCCACCCAGCAAATAGTGAAGAGAGTTGAATTCCGCATACAAGTACACTTGCTCTTCCTGTGGTGAGACTGAGGTGAAGCGAAGAGCCACGGGCATCGGGCATCGTCATTGTGGTTCCTGCATGGGGAGTGGGGGTGGCCGGGGTCCTGGACCTACAACTCTGTAGGAATCATCAGCAGTGACTCCTGCAGTCACAGTGGAGTCTGCTATCAGAAGTCCAAGGGAACTGAGAGACTAGGAGAAGCACTGTCATCCGAGACATGTCTGACCTGCAAAAAATAGGTTGATTCATGTAAAAAAAAATCTGAGGGCTGGGGAGATGGCTCAGCAGTTAAGGGTGGAGCTGGATACCCAACACACATGTCAGGCAGCTCACAGGCACCTTTAACTGCAGCTCTGGGAGTCCTGAAGGCTCCAGCCTCCAGCGTACCTCCACTGCATAGCTATACCAGACATATAATGAAAATAGTAAAAGAAGTCCCCTTTGTAAAGTACTACTATCTGAAGGGCTGGGTGTTTGGCCTAGCAGTACAGTACTTGTCTGATATGTGCAAGGCCCTACACTTTAATTTTTTTTTTATTATTCTTCATGGGTATCGGTGTTTTGCCTATATGTATGTATGTATATGAACTATATGCATAGCTGGTCTATGGAGGCCAGAAAATGACACATGATCCCCCAGAACTGGAGTTACAAATCCTCTGGAAGGGCAACCAGCACTCTGAACTTCAGAGCTGTTTCTCCAGACCTAATCTTTTCCCTTCCTTTCTCTTTTCTTTCTTCTCTCTCTCTCTCTCTCTCTCTCTCTCTCTCTCTCTCTCTCTCCCCCTCTCTCTTTCTCTCTGTCTCTTTCTTTCTTTCTTTCTTTCTTTCTTTCTTTCTTTCTTTTTCATGGCTTTCAAAATCATATCTCTGTTTCTTTATAAAAAGATGTTTTAAGCCAAGAATGATGGTATACACCTTTAGTCCCAGCACTTTTGAGGCAGAGGCAGGTAGAGCTCTGTGAGTTCAAGGCCACCCTAGTCTACACAGTGAGTTCCAGAACAGGCTTGTAGAGAGACCATGTCTCAAAAGAACAAAACAAAAGCTGTTTTAACAGGGCACATACCTATAGTTTTAGCGCTAAGGCAAGAGGACATAATTTCTGAGGCCAGCCTGGGTCACATAGTTTTATTTATCAAAAGAAGAAGGTGGTTGAAGAGAAAGAGCCCTGATAAATAACTTGGAGGCCTTTGAGTGATTGACACTTCATCTTTATAACAGATTATTAGTACAGCTACAGCAATCACAGTATAGCCATGATTTTTATAACTTAAAGTCATAACTGTTTTATTTTGATTGCAATTCAGTGAGTGGGCACAGTGCACAGGCCTGTCACTCAGGAGGAAGCAGGTAGATCATAAGAGTAGTGTTACCTGTTCTGCCCTGAGAGCACACACACAGAACCAAGGCGCATCAGGAGTATTGTTTTATTCCATGAAATGTGGGGATTTTGTTTGTTTTGTTTCTGCTTCCATTTCTCTATGCAGACCACACAGTATCCTCCTGCCTCATTCTATAATAGAGTGCTGAGATTAAAAGTATGCATTGGTTTGTTTGTTTTTGAGATGGGGTTTCCCTATGTAGCCCAGGCTGTGCACAAGCTCACCTCTCCAGGGCCAGGATGCAGGCATGCACCAGCACACATGCTTTATGGTGGGGTTTTGTACAGTAGCAGATAACTGAACCAAACACTATGGGGAAAGTGTATAGTTGTGTATTAATGTACTTAGAGTAAACCAGAAAATGTCTGTGACTCTTAGAATACACTAAGTTAATTATGCAAATGCTATACACGAACTAGCTAGTGACTCTGTTCCAATGTTGAAATATATATATAATTTCAAGACAATTTCAAGACAATCCAATAAGAAAACCAAAATGTCTCTATCTCATCCTTTTGGATATTGATGGAGATGTCACAGGAAGGGGGCTTCAAGGGATTAAAGGAGCAGACAGGAAATTCTCTTACTAAAAAGAAGTTGGGCATAATGGCACCAATCCCAGCATCTGTAAAGAAGAAGCAGGAAACCACAAGTTCAAGACCACCCCAGGCTGCAGAGCAAGACCTTGCCTTCAAAGAAGGTGGAGGAGGCCAGAGAGTTGGTACGGGTAACAGGTAAGGATGCTGTGGCCAAGTTTGATGACCCAAGGTCAATATCTGGACCCTGTAGAGTAGAAGGAGAGAACTGGCTCTGATATCCATTTCTGCATACACAGACACACATGCACACACACATATGCACATGTGAGCACGCACACACACACACACACACACACACACACACTCAGGGCTGCGCTAACATGTACAGACAGTACTGGGATGGCTGCAAGTGGACTGAGCTTAGATTACAAAACCAGCAGCAAAAAGGCCGCAGCTATATTTGGAAGAAGGAAGAGACCAACCCAGTGCTTGGGGTGGATGGTGTAATATTGACAGATGACCAAGAGGAAACAGAACTTCACAACTTTCATCTTGTTTGTCTTTTCAAGGCGAAGATGTTCAGGGTTAAAATGACTTAAAGTTGCAGTTAGGAGCTGGGGTCGTGCGGCGGCAAAGCAGCTGCGGGGTTGATGTTTGATTCCCAGAAGAAAGGAAGAAGAGGAGGAAGAGGAAGAGGAGAGCAAACTAACAACAACAGAGAGAGAGAGGAGAAAGGGAGAGAGAGAGAGAGAGAGAGAGAGAGAGAGAGAGAGAGAGAGAGAGAATAGAACCAAGAAGGGGAGAAGAGCTTTAACTCCGTCAAAGTGGTCTAGACCGCAGACTTGATCCATTCCCTCTAGAGTTCAACAGAAGCTGTGTGCAGCCTTGTAACCGCTGTACACAACTGTGAGAAATTCGAAAAAAAAAAAAGAAAGAAAGAAAGAAAATACAGAGAATGATCAGTGTTGTTCTACCTTGCGCTTATAAACTATCTTAAATGATTTAGCCGTGAATTTTGGTATCGGGTCTCCCTGGCGGCCTGTTTGCGTGCGTGACAGGAGCAGCCGGAAGTCGCAGGAGCTGAATGAACTTCACTTCCCTTTCTCCCAGCAGCACCGCAGCTGCCACACTGCCGTCAGGGACCTCTGGGCGCTTCGTTTGCTTTGGGCCTTGATCTCAGGAAGAGACAGTCTTTGGGGAAATTCAGATGACATAAGAAATGAGCCCAGGCACAGCCGATTGGTGGCTCTCCAACAGTCAAGCCAAGCAAATGTGGTGATGCACACTGAGAGCCTAGCCCCTAAGAGGCATAGGCAGAGGAGCCGGACATTGAGAGCTAGCCTGGACTACAGAGGGAGACTTGATTTCAAAACCTACCAAAGAAGCCTGCTGCCTCAGACCTATAAACGGAGTAAAGGGAACACAGCCTCCCAGGCAGCCTGGACTCAGGGCTACTCAGGAGTATTCTGGTGACTTACCAGGCCCTTCTCAAAACACAACAGTGAGGATCAGGAGTTCAAAGTCATCCTCAGCAACATAGCAAGTTCAAGACTAGCTTTAGCTATTTGCCTCAAAAAAAAAAAAAAAAAAAAAAAAAAGTAAATAAGCAAACAAAACCAAAAGTTGTAGCTAAGTAGCAGGCCATTGCCTGGCATGCATGAGGACTAGGGAAAAAAAACCAGAAACACTATAATAATCTGGCAAGGCATGGTTGCTTATCCTTTAATCCCAGCACTTGGCAAAAGGAATGAGAATCTGAGTTTGAGGCAAGCCTGGACTACACAGTGAGTTCAAGGCTAGCCAGAGCTACATAGAAAGACCCTGTCTCAAAAAAAAAAAGATTTTAAACTAAGCTTTATAGAGTTAGCAGAAATATCAGAGTAAAGACCTATGGGAATTCATTTCTTAATAAAAGTAATAGAAAAAAAAGCTAAAAATCAACTTTCAAACTAAAAGTCAACCAGACTAGAACAACTTGAGGAATCCTTATTTAAGAAGGATGGCTGAGGCACTGAAGAGAGGGCGCAGCAGGGAAGAGCACTGGCTGCTCCTCAGCGATCCAAGTTCAAATCCCAGCCACCACTCGGTGGCTCAGAAGGAGCTGTAATTCCAGTTCCAGTAGATTTGATGTCCTCTTCTGGCCTCCCGGGCACTAGGCATACATGTAGTAGTGTATAGACATACACACAGGCAAGATATTAGCTCTCCAGCTGCATATGTAGCAGCTATGATGCCTTCTCTGGCATCAATGGGAGGGGAGCCCCTTGTTCCGGTGGAGGCTCAATGCCCTAGCATAGGGGAATGCCAAGGTAGGGAGGCGAGAGTGGGTGAGTGGGTGAGGGAGCCCTTTCATAGAGGTGGGGGGGAAATAGGATGGGATAGGGGGATTTTGGAGGGGAAACCAGGAAGAAGGACAACATTTGAAAAGTAAATAAATAAAATAACCAATTAAAAAAAAGAAAAGAAATTAAAAAAAATTAATTCTCAAAAAAAAAAAACTTTTAAAAAGTTACTGACTCCTGAGTGTTGGTAAAGACGGGTGCTTTTGTGGTTTTTCTTTTCTTTTTTTTTTTTTTTTTTTTTTTTTTTTGACAAGTTCTCATTAGCTCTGGCTGACTTCCGGAGTGCTGGGATCAAAGCATAGGCCACCACACCCAGCAACTTTGAGGCTTTTTAAATTACCTTAATCTGGTAGGATGCAAACTCAAGGCCAGCCTGAGCTACATAGCAAACCCATTTCTCAACAAACAAACAAATAACAACAACAAAACAGCAACCAGGGGCGGGGGGACTAGGCCAGCTAGCTGACCCAGCAGCTAAAAGCACTTTGTGCCAAGCCTGATAACTTTAGTTTGATCCCTGGGCCCCACATGACAGAAAACGAGAATTAATTCTGGAAAGTTGTTGAGCTGCCTAGTTTATGTCAACTTACTGCAAGCTAGAGTCATCTGAGAAGAGGAAGCCTCGATTGAGAAAATACCTCCAAGACAGTGAGAGGGCCCAGCCCATTGTGGGTGGGGCCATCCCTGGGCTGGAGGTCCTGGGTTCTATACAAAGTCAGCTGAGGAAGCCAGGAAGTGCAAGCCAGTTTAAGGCACACCCCTCGGTGCTGTGCTGTCTGCATTAGCCCCTGCTTCCAGGGCCTGCCCAGTTTTGAGTTCCTGGCTTGGCTTCCCTCAGTGGACTTTGATCCAGGATATGAAAGCTAAATAAACCCTTTCCCCCACAAGTTGTCTTGGGTGATGGTGTTTTATCACAGCAATAGTAACCCTGATGGAGACATTTGTCCTCGGGCTACCACATGTATGAACACACACACACACACACACACACACACACACTCAGTCGTTTAATAAATAAATGTATTAAAAAGAAACATGAATAAAAAGAGAAAACAATCCTTTTAAAGGCAGAGCAGTGGTGCAGACGCCTTTAATCCCAGCACTCAGCAGACACAGGCAGGTGGTTCTCTGTGAGTTCAAGGCCAGCCTGGTCTACAGAGTGAGTTCCAGGATGGCCAGGGCTACATAGAAAAACTTTGTCTCAAAAAACAAACACTTTCTGGACCTGGCCGAGCAGGAGGCGTCGTCATGGGTGTGAACATTTGCCACAACCAGGACCAGAAGGTTCGGCGGAAAGAGCCCAAGACCAACTCCACCTTCAATCAGGTCGTTCTGAAAAAGGTTATTTATGAGCTGCACTAACCCGCCCGCCACCTCTGTCCTTGTCCCAGATGACCCGAAAGCTAAAGCTTTCCGGGAAAACAAAATCGCTGTGGTTGTGGGGACGGTCACAGATGATGAGCAGATTCTAAAGTGCCTGAGCTGAAGGTGTGTGCCCTGAGGTGAGTAGTGCCTCAAGTAGCATCCTCAGGGTAAGATCCTCACCTTCAACCAGCTGGACTCTCCCAAGGGCCGAGGCACTGTGCTCCTGTCTGGTTCTCTGAAGGGCCGAGAGGTATACTGGCACTTTGGCAAGGCCCCAGGAACCCCACACAGCCACACCAAACCCTATGTCCGGTCCAAAGGCCGGAAGTTCGAGCGTGTCAGAGGCCGAAGGGCCAACCGAGGCTACAAAACTAACCCTGGATCTTACTGTGAAAAAAAAAAAAAAGGAAGAAAGGAGGAAAGGAAGGAAGAAAGAGAGAAAGAG
This sequence comes from Rhabdomys pumilio, assembly GCA_030674055.1. Taxonomy (NCBI): domain Eukaryota; kingdom Metazoa; phylum Chordata; class Mammalia; order Rodentia; family Muridae; genus Rhabdomys; species Rhabdomys pumilio. The sequence goes on from JANHMN010000003.1 coordinate 114,731,211, forward strand.
AGAAGGAAAGCAAGCTTTGAGGAGTGAGGTGGCCGGAGAGATGGCTCAGCGGTTATGAGCACTGACTGCTCTTCCAGAGGCCCTGAGTTCAATTCCCAGAAACCACATGGTGGCTCATAACCAACCATCTGAAATGAGATCCGATGTTCTCTTCTGGTGTGTCTAAAGACAGCTACAGTGTACTCACGTACTCAAAGTAAATAAATCTTTTTTTAAAAAAAGAGCTTTGGCCGGGCAGTGGTGGCGCATGCCTTTAATCCCAGCACTTGGGAGGCAGAGGCAGGCCGATTTCTGAGTTTGAGGCCAGCTTGGTCTACAGAGTGAGTTCCAGGACAGCCAGGGCTACACAGAGAAACCCTATCTCGAAAAACAAAAAACAAAAAATAAAATAAAATAAAATAGCTTTGGATATTGCAAATAAACAACTAAAAAAAAAAAATCCATTTAAATCTCCTTATCCCATTCCCACCGAAGCTCAGAACAAACTGTGACCCACTCAAGGGACTTCAAAGTCACATTCCAAAGCAAGTGTCCTTATTGGGGCTGCATTGTAGTCCTCTGGTAGCTCTCTTTGCTTGGTGGTTTCAAAGGATCTGACATCCTCTTCTGGTTATCTTAAGCACAGCATGCACGTGGTGTACATACATACAGTCAGGCAAAAGACTCATACACATAAAACAAAAATTAATAAATCTTAAAAAGAAATAGCTTAAGCAGGTCACAAATCCAATAAGGAGGTAAACAACAAAAACAAGCTCTATGGGCTCAGGAGAGGGCTCAGAAGGCAAAAGGACTTGCTGCTCTTGCAAAAGACCCAGGTTCAAATCCCAGCGTCTACAGGGTGGCTAATAACCATTTATAACTCCAGTTTCAGGGGATCCAGTGCCTTTTCTGGCCTCCACAGGCATGAGACACACATGTGCTTAGATTAAAGGCATATGCCACCACCGCCTGTCAATGCAACATAACTTAGAGTTACTTGGAAAGAGAGTTTTAATAAGGAATCATCTAAATAAAGCCGGCCCTATAGGCTTGTCTGTGAGGATTGTCCTGATTGTTAATTGAGTTGGGAAGACACACCCTGAATGTGTGTGGCACCATTTCCAGGGCCATGTCAGAGGGATGAGAAGACCTGAGCATCAGTCTGACAGGACCAACTGTTTCCAGCTCTGGCCACTGTGATATCCCTGCAGTAATCAACAGTAACTTGTAAACCTTAAGATTAACCCTTCCCACCTTTTTGTCAAGGTATTTTTCATAGCAACAGAAATGGAGATAGGACACCAACCTCATTCAGGGCTCTGTCTTCTCTCTTTCCATCTCAAGCACTACAAAACAAAGCAAAACACTAAAGATGCTCAAAGAACTAAAAGGAATCATGCTTAAAGAAGTAAAAGAGAGGGCTGGACAGATAGCTCAGTGGTTAAGAGCAAAGGCTGCTCTATGGACCAGGGTTCATTTCCCAGTACCCACATAGCAGCTCGAGATAAGTATGTGTAACTCCAGTTCCAGGGCATCCGACTCTTTCTCTAGATACTGCACAAAAGTGGTACCCAGAAATACACAGACAAAACTCCCATGCACACAAAATAATAAACTCTACAGAAGGACAGGGAGGGCTGTGGAGAGATGGCTCACTGGTTAGGAGCACTTGTTGCTCTTGCAGAGGACTGAGGTTCAGTTCCCAGCAAGCCACTTGGCAGCTGACAACTGTCTGTAATCCTAACTCCAGAGGATCAGATGCCCTCTTCTGGACTCCTTATGTACTTTCTGTACACGGCACACAAACATACATTCAGACAAAATATCATACACATAAAATAAAAATAAATAAATCTGCTGAGCATGATGGCTTCAATCTCAACACTCTAGAGGCAGAAGCAGACAGATCTCTGAGTTCCAGGCTAGCCTGATCTACACAGCAAGTCCAGAGCTAGCCTAATCCACATAGGGATACTTTCCAACTTTAATGAAAAGCATTAATCTGCACATCTGAGAAACTAGGTGATGTATAGCAAGGTAACTGTGAAGAGACCCACACACAGACTATCAGTAAACACACTAACGGACAGTGACAAGAAGGAGATCTTGGTACCAGCAAGAGAAAAGTCCTCGTGATGTACAAGAAAACTTAACTTCATGAACAACACCAGAGGCCAGGCAGCAGGACGGGGACACATTCCAAGTACATCCACAAAACAGCAAGCCAGATGTAGAGGGCCGTAATCGCTGTGGGCACAGGGTCTTAGGGCACGCC
>JANHMN010000003.1:114743467-114834849 GCA_030674055.1 Rhabdomys pumilio
AGAAAGAAAGGGGAGTGGGGGAGGATAGTGGAGCCAATTCCTCTACCTCCATGGTACTGTACTTACATAGGCACACCACACAAAGGCACATGTATATACAATTAAAAATAAACTAAGAAGATCAGTTATGGTGGTACAGGCCCTTAATTCTAGCACTTCATGTCAGGTGGTTCACAACTCCCCATGACTCCAGCTTCAGGGGACCCAAACCCTCTCCTGGCCTCCACAGGCACCTGCGCACATGGGGCATTCACTCACACAGACACACACACTATACATCTATGCATAAATAATATATCATTGACGGTGTTGGAGAGTTGGCTCAGTGACTAAAAGCACTGGCTGCTCTTGCAGAGGACTTGGGTTTTGTTCCTAGCACCACATGGTTACTCACAACCACACGTAACTCCAGTTCTGGGCGTCCAGTACTCTCTTATGACTTCGTGGGCACCAGGCAGGCACATGAAGCACATATATACATAAAGCCAAAACACTCTGTCTTGGTTACTTTACTATAGCTGTGATAAACCTAATTGACCAAGGCAACTTATAAAAGCAAGCCTTTTATAAGCCCCAATTTGGGGCTTACAGTTTCAGTGGGTTAGAGTTCATAGCCATAAAGTATGGAAGCAATCAGGAAGCCATGATTCTGGAACATATGTCCTGGAACTCACAGAGAACTGTCTGCCTTTCAAGTGCTGAAATTAAAGGCGACCACCACTATTTTAGTTAAATATTGATCTATAAAGGAGTCTGAGAAATCCCCAAATCCCAGTCCGATCCTTAAAGGAAATTTCAATCTCAGCCACTAGGGGGAGAGCGCAGTCGCGCTCCCTTACCCAGAGGCCTGAGAGTGGTGGCATGCGCCGCCCATCTCTCCACACAGGGAAACTCACTCCGCTCAAGAAACCCCACTTAAAGTGGAATCTCATGGTCCTTTCTGAGTCACTATATTCTCCTGCAGTAGCAATATGATCTAGCAAAAGTCCCTCCAGAGCTTTCACTACTTCCTGAGGAGCATCCGAAGTCGGCCTGAAGCTAAGACCTTCATCAGTCTGGCCTGCCTCATTAGGGCTATCCTGGACCTCCCGTGCAGCTGCCAGACAAGACAAGCTCCTGCCTCTATCCCTTGATATAGGCTCTTCCCTTTCCTCGACGTCCTTTCTCCATCTCCAGCTTCTGCAACCTCACTAATGTTTCAGTGACTAAAGGCCACCTCCACAGCCATTCGGTGGTGGCCCACGCCTTAAATATCAGCACTTCGGAGGCAGAGGCAGACAAGGCAGATCTCCGTGAGTTTGAAGCCAGAATGGTCTACAGAATAAGTTCAGGACAGCCAGGGCTACATAGAGAAACCCTGCCTCTAAAAGCCAAAATAAATAAATAAAACAATAAAATAAAAGGCCACCTCCTCAATTCTCCTGAAAGTGACCTGGGCCCCTTCCTCCTCCAACTTTTGGGGGTTTACTTTTGATATATTTCCTCCTTATATGACCCAACTTGGCCTTGAACCTGCCTCAGTCTCCTAAGTGCTGTGTTTACAGGCGTTTGCCACCACATCTGGTATCATGAAGTTTTAAGCCAGTCTGGCTGCAGCAAGTTCCAGGTCTTCAGTGAGAGCCTGGACTATGCAATCTTCCATCAGCCTAGCCTAGAATGTTGCTCAAAGTGCCATATAATTAAGCCTATCAAAGCAATTACCAAAGAAGTCATCGATCTAATCGGTACCTTTTAAACATTTAGTGACTTGGGAGCTCTGGGGAATCAGCAGCTCAGCCTCACTGACCTGAGCTACATACAGTGCTTGGCCATAGGTCTAACTCAGAACACTCATGGTTAGTTCTATTGTCTCTTGATCTGTAATTCCCACAAGCACTTTCTCCCAACACCCTGGGGAGAAAGAAGACAAGCCTAGGTTCTGTGTGTTCGTGAGGCTTCTGGATCACACAGTTCTGGAAAATGGGGTGGGATAGCAGCATCTGAATGTGTCTTCCACGTGAGCTATCTATGGTTCCGAGACAGTATGGTATCAGAGAGTCTTTGTGTGAAAAGACATCTTACGATAGTGGTCCCTCCTTGACTCAAGTTAGCAACTTAATTCTCAGACTCCCCATATGTTAAATGATTGGTTCATTTAAAAGTGCGAGGCTGGGAGAGATGGCTCAGCAGTTAAAGGCATGTAATGCTCACCCAGAGGGTCTGAGTTGTCAGTACCCACATCAGGTGGCTCACAACCAACTGTATGTAACCCCAGCTTCAGGAGATCCAATACCTTCCAGCACCTATACTCATTATACATATACACTGAGAGACACAACTTAAAAGTAATATTTTTTTTTTCCAAGACAGGGTTTCTCTGCATAGCCCTGGCTGTCCTGGAGCTGCTTTGTAGACCAGGCTGGCCTCAAACTGTCTCCTAAGAGCTGGGATTAAAGTAGTGTACCAGCACTGCCCATCAATCAATCAATCAATCAATCAATCAATCATTTAAAAGTCACTGCAGCAGGCCTAGCATCAGAAGGTCCTTGAGCCACATTGTCCAGTATGAATCAATGGCTGCTGACTTTGTGACCAGAGTCATTTCTATGTCCATGAAGTTCATCACACTGACTACTGAGCAGTTAAAACTTGGCTAGTGCAGCCAGGAAACTGGATTCTTTGAGACGGTGTCTGACTCTAAGTCAGGCTCTGTCTCCGCACCCTCCTGCTTCAGCCTCCAGAGTGTGGGCATTACAGGTGTATGTCACCATACCCAGAACTTTTCTCTTTAACAGAATCCAAGGAGAAGGCAAAGGGTGAGTCTCCAAGGCAAAAGGAAGATGTGGAGGAGGGAAAGGCAGGAAGCTACCTTACCATGATCAGCCCCAAAGCATCTTGGAAGCTGGCACTGTGAGGACCACTGCCTGGGACCACTTTCCAGATGAAACAAATCAACTGAACAGTTCCAGGCAGGGTCAGGGCAAGAATCTTGGAAGTCAGATGACTTCTGGAGGATGCTTACTGAGTGTCCAAGTTATGGATAAAACACCGTGAACAAAGGCAAGTTGAGGAGGAAAGGATTTATTTGGCTTACACTTCTACAGTGTAGTCCATTACTAAAGGAAGTCAGGGCAGGAACCTGGAGGCAGGAGTTAAAGCAGAGGCCACGGAGGGGAACTGTTTACTGGCCTGCTCCTTATGACTTCCTTGCTCAGCCTGCTTTCTTATACAACTCAGGAGCAACTGCCCAGGGGTGGCCCCACCCACAATGGGCTATACCCTTCCCCACTAATTAAGAAAGCACCTTACAGCCAGATCTTGTGGAGGCATTTTCTCAACTGAGGTTCCCTCCTCTCAAATGACTCTAGCTTGTGTGCCTGCACGGGTGTAGAGTCATGAGTCACGCAGGAGCACCTGCCTGCACAGGTGTAGAGCCAAGCAGTCCATTGATTGCTCAGGGGCCAGGGCAGGTCCAAATCCTGTGAGTGCTGCTGGTTACTGAGATGCCTGGTTCTGGGTTCTCCGACTTCACAGATCTGATGACACTACTATCACCACTCTAGCCTTGTTAAGCATACAGATCCCACCATACCCCCCCCCCCCCCCCCGCCGGGGTCAAACCCTGGTTTGAATTTTGGACTTAACTGGGTATGATGTTACAGGTCTGTAAGCACAGCACCTTCACACACATGCACATGCAACACAGACACACAAACACGAAACAACAGAACACATTTTTAAAATGTTTAGCATTCATATGCCAGGCACTGGAGACACAGTAATGAACGTGATATGATTCCTGACCATCCATCCACAAGAACCAGATGAGACCTAGACTGTGGGGTTTCTGTGGTACAGAATCAAAGGGGTGATTTTCATTTTATTTATGTATTTAGAGACAGGATCCTGGAGAGATGGCTCAGTGACTAAGAAGCCACTCTTCCAGAGGTCCCGAGTCTAGTTCCCAGCAACCACATGCTGCTTATAGTCATTTATAATGGGAGCTAGTGCCCTCTTCTGCTGGGCAGGCAGGCAGAGCCATCATATACATAAAATACATACACAAGCCTTTAGAGACAGGATCTTACCATATAGCCCAGGCTAGCCTCAAACCGACAGTCATCCTACCTTGGCCTTCCAAGTGAACACAGGATTCTAGTTGTTTTTGCCAAATCTAATTGTTTTATTAAGTAAATAATGTATATGGGTGTGGCTGAGTGTACATAAGTGCATCAGGTGTGTGCAGGAGCCCTCGAAGGTCAGAAGAGGATGCTGAATCCCCTGGAACTAGATGGTTGTGAGCTGCCATGTTGATGTTGGGGACTGAACCTGGATCCGCTGCAGAAGCAGTGAGTGCTCTTATCCTCTGAGCGCTTTTCAGATTCTCAAATCCAAACTTAAAAATTACATTTTTAGTGCTGGAGAGATGTATTAGCATTGAAAGGCAGATACTGCTCTTCCAGAGGACCCAAATTTCATTCCTGGCACCTATATTACGTGGCTCACAACTGCTTAGAACTCTGTCTAGCTCCAGAGGGTCTGACTCCTCCAGCCTCCGTGGGCACCTGTGCTCATATGCACAGGTACAGACAGACACACACATAATTTTTAAAATTATATTTTATTTATTTTTTGTGTGAATATGTGTATCCACACACATGCTATAGCATACTTGTGTTGGCTGGAGGATAACCTGCAGGAACTAATTCTCTACTTCCTTGTGTAGATCCCAGAGATCCAACTCAGATCCCTAGGCTTGCTTGGCAAGCATCTTTCCCTGCCCAACCATCTTACCGGCAAAGATCCAGATCCAAGGTGTTGATGTTGCTGTTTGGCGCGCGCGCGCGCGCGTGCGTGCGTGCGTGCGTGCGTGCGTGCGTGCGTGTGTGTGTGTGTGTGTGTGTGTGTGTGTGTGTGTGTGTAACAGAGAAAGAAAAGCTGATAGGGCATCTTAATTAATTTAGTTGCCTCTGTTACTTCTGTTCACTGCCACCACCCCCTCCCGCCTTCTGTGAAGTGGGCTGGGTTGCATGTCCCCTGGGCAATAAGGCAGAGGGCATGTACAACACCAGGACCTCAGAACACACCTGAGCCCGCCTGCAGGCTGGCTTTGTCACACTGGAGTCAGGACTGACTTCACAGCTTCCTAGTGCTACCTGCTGTCCACCACCCTTCAGATTGCTTCCTCATTATAAAACGTAAGATATACCCCCCAAACACCACAGGGTGGCCCAGTGGATGTGGGCACTTCCTACTATGTCTGACAGCCTGAATTGAATACCTGGGACTCACATGGTGGAAGGAATCAGATGTCCTCTGACCTCCACACGGTCTCTGTGACATACTCATGCCTCCACACACAAAATTAATAAATGTGGCAAATAAATAAGAAATTTTGGAATCTGGGCATGATGATAATCCCAACACTGGAGAGTTATGTTGAGGCCAGCCTGGTCTACATTGTGAGTTCCAGGATAGCCAGTTCTGTGTCAAGAGACCCTCTTAAAAAAGAAAGAGAGAGAGAAGAAAGGATGGAGATGTGGCTCAGTGGTAGGATGCTTGCCTATCATCCTGAATCTGCACGATGGCTCAGGTCTAAAGGCAGAAGAATGCGTTCAAGGCCAACCTCCACCACATAAAGCCTTTGGGGGCTAGCCTAGATTACTACTGTCTGTCTAAATGAAACAAAAGAAGGTGAGAGGCAGGTCTCCAAAGGTTAACTGTGAGACATAGGTGTGTCCCCTTAGCATCACTGAGGGCCACTGGTCCCTGGGGCTGCAGAACTCTCTTGGCCGACTAAAGTACCCTAGTGGCCATAGCTGGGAAGGATCAGCGTAACTAGGCGGGAAAGCCGGGCGCGCGCCCAGGAGACCACGTGACGTCGCGGGCCCGCGCAGGCTCGCTTGGCAGGAGCGGGGGCGGGGCGCGCGGGGGCGGGGGCGGAGCCTGGCGCGCGGCCCCGCGGTGACAGGGCGGTAGGGAGGGGCGGGGCCGCGGGCGGGGCAGCGGGGGGAGGCGGGAGGAGTGGAGATGGCGGCGGCGGCGGCGGCGGCTCCGGGGGGCGGGGGCGGGGAGCCCAGGGGAACTGCTGGGGTCGTCCCGGTGGTCCCGGGGGAAGTGGAGGTGGTGAAGGGGCAGCCATTCGACGTGGGCCCACGCTACACGCAGCTGCAGTACATCGGCGAGGGCGCGTACGGCATGGTCAGGTGAGGGGGCGTCCCGGGTGGGGGATTCAGAGCAGGGACAGCAGGTGTGTGCCCGGGACATGGGGGCCCAGGGAGTGTCGCAGGGGAGGGATCGTGCAGTGACTTCTGGGGGACCAGGAGCTACTTTCTCCGGGGAGGGGGGTTGGAGGCTTTGAAGCCACCTTGTATTGTTAAGGGAGGAGCACCTGGGGGACCCTAGAGATACAGGTGGAGCTTAGAGGATGAGTATTCTTGGTGAAGGGGGAGTGAGGGACCCATAAGCAAATAGTGGGAGCCTTGGTTCCCCCTGATGAGGCTGTGACAGAGAGTTTGAGAGAGAAAAGCAAAGCTCAGGGTGGGGCAAACCTTTGCACCTCTGCCTATCAAGGCTAGGGGCCCAAAGTAGGGAGGGGTCTCTAGAATGTGCCTTATTTTGTGGGATGCGTGTTTGTGAGTTCTCGCTGCCCCTCTGTGTGTTCTGGGCCTTTGTTCCTATGGGAACAGCTCTGACCCAGGAACCTCACAGGGAGACCTGCCTGCCCCTCCTTATCTCTTTTCTCCTGTCCCATTACTGAATCCTCTAGGCTTCATCTACTTTCTCCATTTAACTTCTGTCGCCTGGACCTGCCTTGGATTGAAAGTATCCAGCCTGGGAAAGGGGAGGAGGGTGGGGGCAACTAGAATGTAAGAGGGTCCAGGAGAAAGGAAGTCAGTGAGTGGCCACTCTCTTCCTCTGTTTGTGAAGTCACTGAAAGGCTGCCTGGCTGGTCCCCAGCTTCCCCCCTGGAGATTCCAGGCCTTCACAGCAGGAAGGAGCCAGCATTGTTTACACTTGGCCTGAACCCTCTCCTGTTCTCTCCCGTCCCTGCCAAGGCCTGGGTGGGGCCACGAGGCCTGGATTCCCCCTTTGTAAGGCCACATCTCTCTGGCCCTCTCAGCTCAGCTTATGACCACGTGCGCAAGACCAGAGTGGCTATCAAGAAGATCAGCCCCTTCGAGCATCAAACCTACTGTCAGCGCACGCTGAGGGAAATCCAGATCTTGCTGCGATTCCGCCATGAGAATGTCATAGGCATCCGAGACATCCTCAGAGCGCCGACCCTGGAAGCCATGCGGGATGTGTATCCTTCCTTCACTTCAGCCACAGCCCCAGAGCTAGGCTAGGGAGCTTGGCTTTGCTTTCTGTTGTCATGTTTTGTACCACCCTCCAAAAAACAAACAAACAAACAAAAACCAAAACAAAACAAAAAACAAAAAACCCCAGCAAAGTAACTTTTTAGCAGAGAGTCTACAGAACATAAGAGCACACTGGCAGGCCTTGGATCCTGGTCTGTTGCAGCCAAGTGGAGTGGCCTTGAACACATCCTTTTCTGCTCTGTGCCCCAGTATGGTGTGTGGGGAGGGAGAATGCTGGGCTAAATGATCTCTATGGGAGCTTTGTCTTCTGACATCTGCAGTTCAGTGACATGACCCAGTCTCTGCCCACAGCCCGTTCTTACTCAACAGACTCGCGATTCTTTCTTTAGAGACCTCACACTGGATGGAAAGCAAAGAGGCAAACCAGTATTGGGTAGGCCTACTGCTTTGGTTCTGATTCAACCTTCTGACTTCCCTGTGTGATGAACTTTACTGCATCCATTTCAAAGATGAGGAAACTGAGGCTCTTCTGTTAATTCTTGCAGTGCCTTCTCAGGGGGTGGGCAATACTTTCTCCAACATGGGGGTGGGTGGAGGCTTTCAAACCACCTTGTATTGTTAAGAGGGGGAACCTGAAGACCTAGTCACAGGGCAGAGCCATGCCTTTGCACTCCTGCCTAGGCCAGGGCCTCAAGGAAAGACGAGGGGCTCTGAGGGTCTCACTGTATAAGAAAGCCTAAGTTCGCCTGTTCCTGTTTGCTCCCTGTTCTCCCTTAGTTGGCTTTCTTGGAGCCTTCCCGCTTTTCTGAGAGCCCCACCCTTATTACCTGTGGACTTGTACCTTGACCAGGGAGGGTAGCCCAGCCCTTTAGCCCTTGCTTGACATTACTTTCCTAGTTCAGACGTCCAGTTCATTGTCCACATCTGCTTCCTGCTTGGTTCCATTGATAGCAGACGGTAGCACCCATGGCCTCTTCCTACCCACCCCTCCCAATCCCAGGGTTTGTTCTGCAGCCTCTGCAACTCTGACCACAGGAAATCGACACACTCCTGTCTTGCTGTATGACCTTCAGCAGGTCTCTGCGTCCTAAACTTCCACATTTATAAAACAGCAGGGCTGGTCCATGTGTGTGTATCTGCATGTGCTTGTTCTCTCTTTTTGAGAAAGGGTCTCACTATGTAGACCAGGCTAGCCCTGAACTCACAGAGATCCAACTGCCATTGCCTCCGAGGTGCCACCAGCCCCAGCTCACATGTCTTCTGTAGAAGACAGTTCAGACTTAGTTTTTTGAGAAAGTGTCACTATGTATCCCTGGTTGGCCTCAGGCTAACTTTGTAGACCAGGCTGGTTTTAAACTTCTAGGCAATCCTCTGGCCCCTGCCTCTCAAGTGCTGAGATTATAGGAGTGAGGTTCTCTGCCCAGCTCCTGACTACTCTTCCAACGCTAAACCAGATGACATTTGTTTATGTTTAATCTTTGTTTTATCTTCAAGTATAAAAGGACTCTTAGTTCTCCACCTCCTGGTGTATGGTCGAGTGCTCTGAAGGAGCACACCGTTGGGGAGTGTCTCCTCACTTTTCTGGCACAAATCACCCCCATAAGGCAGGCATTTATTTTTAAGCAAACAGTTACTGTGTGCCAGATGGTATTCATGCATTATCTCGTTTAACCCACTCAACGGCCGCATGGCTCTGCTCATGGAGTAACAACAGCGCTGCTTGTTTGCTGAGCGCTCTCTGCGAGCATCTTCTGCTCACAGCCACCCTCTGAAGAACACTTACTCTCCCCGATTGTCAGATCAGGAGACCGAGGCGTGGACAGGTTAAGAATATGGGATTGTGGAGGCAGCATGGGGACTTGGGGTATGAGTGGGTTAACTCAGAGCTCCTATTCTCCCTCCCACTACCTTCCACAGCACCCTCATTTGCTCAGTAGGGAAACTGAGGGCCCAGAATAGATGTGCTTTGCACACTGTCAGCTCTAAGCCTTGTGAAGCGCATGAGGGCAAGGGACCCTAGCTGGGAGGAATACCCTAGCTCCTGATCAGAGCCTGTTTTCCTTAACAAAGTGTCTCCTACTCCCCCCATCGTGGGGGTCTCTGGAGCCGCCATCAGTTACATTGTTCAGGACCTTATGGAGACAGACCTGTACAAGCTGCTTAAGAGCCAGCAGCTGAGCAATGACCACATCTGCTACTTCCTCTACCAGATCCTCCGGGGCCTCAAGTACATCCACTCAGCCAATGTGCTGCACCGGGACCTGAAGCCCTCCAATCTGCTCATCAACACCACCTGCGACCTTAAGGTCAGAGGTTAAATGCCTGCCTCTCTCCCCTTCCCTGGTCCTGGGGCCTCTGGGTGGCCAGCAAAAGCAGCCTTGGAGCAGGGCAAGCAAGAACAGAATAGGCAGGGCAGGGCCACCTCCTAGCCTGTGGAGGCCTTAGGCCCTTCAATGGCCTGGGTTTGATTCTAGATCTGTGATTTTGGCCTGGCCCGGATTGCTGACCCTGAACATGACCACACTGGCTTTCTGACTGAGTACGTGGCCACGCGCTGGTACCGAGCCCCAGAGATCATGCTAAACTCCAAGGTAGGAGAGTTACCCACATCTGCAAGGGAGACCTAGAGTCATCTCTGGGCCTTGGCACGATCCCTCTGGCCCTTGGGCTCTAGCAAGATGTAGAGATTAGAGTTTCCCTGGCCTCGGTCCTCTGCCTTTTGCTGTGTTAGATCTAAGTTGGATATAGTACATGTCCCAAATACCAGGAACGGCCCTGATGAGGTTGGCCAGGGAGCTCAGCACATTCTCCTCCCCAGGGCTACACCAAATCCATTGACATCTGGTCTGTGGGCTGCATTCTGGCTGAGATGCTCTCCAACCGGCCTATCTTCCCTGGCAAGCACTACCTGGACCAGCTCAACCACATTCTAGGTGAAAGGGCCTGTCTGTCTGAGAGGGTTAGGGGTTAGCTTATCAGAGGTGACATCTCTGGAGGGTGAGAATTGGGTACCACATGTGGAGCCTCCCCAGCATCTCATGGTATTTCTTCCCATTTGAAAGCTGGGAAAAGCAAGGCTAAGCCCCATATCTGAGGAAGACTGGAGCCAGAATCTGAGTCCAGGGCTCCCTGGTTCTCAACTCTCTGCTTTGTCACTACCCCAGTGGGTAGATGGGCAGGTGTGGTGGCATGTGGCTGGGCTTGGTATCCTGTTCTTGCTTCCTGACCTGTTCCCAGAAAGAGGACTTGACTTCTCACCAAAACAACTGGTTTGTCCACAGGTATCCTGGGTTCTCCATCCCAGGAGGACCTTAATTGTATCATCAACATGAAGGCCCGAAACTACCTACAGTCTCTGCCCTCAAAAACCAAGGTGGCTTGGGCCAAGCTTTTTCCCAAATCTGACTCCAAAGGTGAGTGAGACAAAGACAAAAGGCCTGGGGTAGGCTAAAACCCAGCGACAAAGAAGAGTGTGTACCCCTAATGCCTGCCTCAGTAGATAGGCCCCTGGGCACTGGACAGGGGATGTCCATGGAACTCCGTCAGCCTTCCTCCTGACTGCTGCCCCTGCCTCGCCTTAGCTCTTGATCTGCTGGACCGGATGTTAACCTTCAACCCGAACAAGCGCATCACAGTAGAGGAAGCACTGGCTCACCCTTACCTGGAGCAGTACTATGACCCCACAGATGAGGTAAGCCGGCCACCGGCAGCTAGGCGGGTACTTAGTATCCCAAGTGTCTAGCCTGTACCTTACTGTCCTTGCACCCTAGCCAGTGGCTGAGGAGCCATTCACCTTTGACATGGAGCTGGATGATCTCCCCAAGGAACGGCTGAAGGAGCTGATCTTCCAAGAGACAGCACGCTTCCAGCCAGGGGCATCAGAGGGCCCCTAACGAGAACAGACACCCCTGTCCTTTTGGACCTGGTGAGTGGCTCCCAATGCCCCTGTATGGCCGCATCCCAGTCAGAGGCTGCCCAGCCTGGGTGCGTCATCATCTATGCACATGTGTGGTAGCAACAAAGGGCCAGGGCCTGCTAGTCCTGTGTGACCGAGCACCCTCCAGCCCCATCCGTTTCCCACTTGTCAGCATCACTGGAGACTCACGGGTGAGGGGGTCCGCCCCTTATGAGGAGCCATTCCAGGCCTTGGGGGCAGAGCATCCCATGATGACTTTGAGGAGAGCCTATAATCACAGCAACACTTGGTGGCTGCTCTTGTTAGCTGCAGATAAGGAAGCCAAGATCCACAGAACTTGACAGACCAGTGGCACTGGGGTCAAGGCTTACCCAGCTGACAGTTCTTTTCTGTCTGTTTCTTTTTTCAGGTCCTGCTCCTACCTGCTCCTTCTCTGCAGATTGTTAGAAAATGAACTTTGCTCAACCCAGACCCCGGCAGCCCAGGCTGGACCAAGGGTGGGCCTGGCCACCTTCTCTCACTTTGCTGGGGTCTCCTGCTTCAAGCAGGCTTCTCCCACTCCAACCCCCTGTCCCATCTCCCCATGGCCCAAGTGATGAGGTGGCCCCAGAGCTGATCTGTGCTGCTGTGTCTTTATCTACCCTTGCTAGCCCCGGCTCTGGTAAACTGTTCTGGAATGGAAGGGCTATGACTGCCCCAGGCTCTGTTCTACAGAGGGGTGGAGGGCACTGAGTAGGGACTCGGGCTAAGCTCTGCCCTACTTATCCTAAGAACCCCACCCCATTTCCCCTGACAGAACATTCCTAAGTCTCAAGGGCTAGTTTCCCTGAGGAGCCAGGCCCAGGCCTAACCCTCTCCCACTCAAGCTGCCACATGTAACGCCCTTGCTGCTTCTGTGTGTGGGTGATTGGATGTGGAGGTGGGGCCCGTGGAGAGCCGGTGCCCCTCCCCACCTCCCCGTGCCTGTATCTAATATATAAATATAGAGATGTGTATATGGATGACCCTGCCTCTGTGTATGCCGACGCGACCCCAGCATGCTACACTCACAACTGCCCCTGCCTCCAGTTGTGGCTTTACACGACCCTGGTAGTCTTTGGCGCCAGCTAGCCAGGCATGAGGTTGGGTTCTAAGGAGTGCCAGTTTCCTGGGAAGGGGTCAGTTTCCCTTTAGTCACTGTCTTCCCTAACAGCTTCCTGTTTAACTGCCTGGAGTGATTTGGGGTGACTCAGAGGCACCTTACACACCCCCAAATTCCCGGGAAGTGGCAAAGGTAGTAACTTACAGATCCTGTCCACAAACACCTATTCGAGGCAGAGAAATCTAAAAACTAGAGGGTGGGGCTGCTTAACCCCCCCACACACACACACACACATGGTCAAGAACAGAAGGGGGTGTTGGGAGCTGTAAAAGGTCTCTGGATGTGAAACCCAGGGCTGCCTGCCTCATTTCTGGTGCCTGGCCCCAGCTCTGGGCCATACTGCAGTCTGGCCACGTTCCAGCAGCACCCAGCAGGCTCAGCAGGTCCATGGGCGTGGCGCTGCCCAGTGGTGGAGCCAGCCTACACTGGCTCAGCAGGCAGGCTCAGCCGGGCATCAGAGCCCTTTGGGACTGGGAAGGCTGTGCTTTTGACAGAAGGCTGCTGTGGAGCGAGGCTATGATCCCCCTCCTGTACTTTGTTCTGCCCGCCCTGGGCAGTTACATCATGGTCTCCATCTTCTTCCTGCGCCGACCTCATCTGCTGCACACACCCCGGGCTCCCGTCTTCCCTATCTGCCTGGCTGCCCACCGTGGAGGTGAGCTGAGTCAGGGAGTGAGAAAGGATGGAATCCATTTAGGGTGGAGGGAGCCTAACAAGACAGGCACTATGGTGGGCAGCCTATTGTCAAGGGCACTAGTGACTGTTGAAGAGTGAGGTAAGGAGAGTCATGGGTTCTAGAGGGTGTGTGACAGGGAAGGAGAGGCCAGTTCAACTGACTAGAAGAGAGGAAGCCTAAAGCAAGTGGGAGACCATCAAGAAGAAAGGTAGGTAGGCAGGAAGGTCAAGCCAGGTCCCAGGGACCCACCCAAACTGCTTCTACAGGGTCTGGGGAGCGCCTGGAGAACACCATGGAGGCAGTAGAAAAGTGAGTCTGAGACCCAGCAAGCTCCATGTAAGGTTGTGGGGTTGTAGGTTGTGCTCTGCAGGGCAACCAGGAGTACTACCTACTTGATTCGTAAATTGGGTATCTGGAAGCCCCTGAAACTGTAGGTGGGGTCACATGTCCCACCATAAATTCTGTGCCAGTATTTCCCTTCCACTACAAGCTCTGGTCCTTCTGTGTCCTCTTCCCCCACCAACCTTTGCTCCCGTAGTTCCATGGCCCAGCGAGCAGATCTCTTGGAATTTGACTGCCAGCTCACCCGAGATGGTGTGGTGGTAGTGTCACACGACAAGAACCTGTCCCGCCAGTCAGGCCTAAATAAGGATGTGAACACCCTGGCCTTTGAGGTGAGTTTTGCAGCCCCTCGTACTGAGAGTTGCATCACTTACACACATGCACCCTGATGATGCTTCTCTGTTCTCCACAGGAACTGCCCCTCTACAAGGAAGAACTGGAGATTTACTTCTCGCCGGGTAGGATGTGTGTAGCCACCACTGCACTGCCTAGCTACCTTCTCGTATACTCTCATTAAATCCCTCCCTCTAGCCCGTTCATCCTACTCTGACCTCAGTTTTTGTGACCCCCTGCCCAGGCCATTTTGCCCACGGGTCAGACCGGCACATGATTAGTTTGGAGAATGTATTCCAGAAATTTCCTAGGACTCCCATGACCTTGGAGATCAAAGAAAAAAATGAAGAACTCATTCACAAGGTAGTACTGTAACCCAGCACGTGAGGGCAGGGTCAAGAGAGGCCTTACCTTACCCCCTTCTCCCATTCTAGGTAGCCAACCTGACCAGGCACTTTAACCGAAGCGAGATTACTATTTGGGCTTCAGAGAAGAGTTCAATCATGAAGAGATGCAAAGCTGCTGTGAGTCCCTCTTCCTCTTTCTCTGCCATGGGGTTAGAAGCCACCTCAGCCCAAGGAGGGCCCCAGGAACAAGCCTTCAGCACAGTCCCCAAGAGCAGGATTGGAAAAGTCAAGACATGTGACTGTACTGGCATGGCATTGCCATGAGGTCTGCTCTAGGAAACCTCAGATACTGGCGCTGCTGGTCAGCTGTTTGGCACTGTGACAGGCTTCAGGCCATATCTTATGGCATATTGTTTTTAACCCACATCACTTAGGCCCCATAGCTAGGGGTCGAGAGGGCACGAGAAGGAGGCCTCCTCATTAATTAGGAGAAGAGATAACGCCTGAACTGGTTTTTTCCTCCTTCTCTATTGTCATGGGCCTGAGAGGTGGAAAGAGCATAATAGATACCATTTTGGAAGCAGATGCCAGGCTGCTTCTTCCCCTATGAGCCCCTTCCAAGCCTATGGAGAAGCTGCTGCCCGTGTTCAGGGTGGGTTTCCTTTCTTAGCTAATTTTGTGGAAACATCCTCAGGTATGCCCACAGGTATTTCCCCAAACTCCTAGGTACTACTTCTTAAGCCAATCAAATTAACAGAATTAATCATTGTACTGTTCAAGGTGTGATTGTGATGTCCAGCCCTGACCCTTTTGGCGAGTACCATCTCTCTGCTGTCTCTGGTGCAGACAGATGGCTCTACCTTCTCACCTCTCCCCCTGCCTCCCAGAACCCTGAGATGCCCATGGCCTTCACAATATGGCGATCATTATGGATAGTGCTGTCCTACTACCTGGGGCTGTTGCCTTTTGTCTCCATCCCTGAGAAGTTTTTCTTCTGTTTCCTGCCCACCATCATCAACAGGTACCAGTGAGATGGGGCTTAGAACCTTTCTGTTATGGCTACATTGCCCAGGATTTGTGTGATAATGACTCAGGACCCCCAGTTTCCTATTTTCCTCAGAGTCCTCAAGGTTCTTTAAACATTTTAGTGTGTGTGTGTGTACATGCATTTGTACACCACATGAGTGCAGTTCACTACAGAGCCCAGAAGAGGGTGTCAGATATCAGATAGCCCGGAACTAGAGTTATAGGTGGTTGTGAACCACCCAACATGAATACTTAGAACCAAATTCAGGTCCTCTGAAAGACCAGCAAGTTCTTAACCACTGAGCCATCTCTCCAATCCCAAGGCCCTTTAAAGAGGATAGTGACCTTTTTTATTTTGTTTTGTTTTACTGAGACAGAATTTCATGTATCTTAAACTGGCCTGAAACAAAGTAGCTGAGAAAGACACTGAATTTTTAATCCTCCTGCCTCTACCAGGTTTTATTCAGTGCTAGAAGCAGAGCCTAGGGTTTTGTGTATTCTGGGGACAATTTGTTATAGAGGGTGTGTGTGTGTGTGTGTGTGTGTGTGTGTGTGATGGTATATCTGGATGCCAGAGACAACATTCTTTCTGCCTTTTGGTAGGTTGCAGGGATTGGATTCACGTTGTTGGGCTTTCATGGCAAGGACCTTTATCCACTAAGCCACAGGTTCTTAACCTGTGGGTCAAGACCCCCATGGGGGTTGAACAACCCTTTCACAGGGGTTGTCTAAGCCACTGGAAAACACAGTACTTATAGTTCATAACAGCAAAATTATAGTTGTGAAGTAACAATGACTAATTTTATTGTCATTGGGGTTCGGGGTCATCACAATGTACTGATCTATATGAAAGGGTCACAGCATTTAGACGGTTGAGAGCCGCTGCACTAAGACATGGAGAAAGCCTGATTTTAGTTTCTGAGATGAGGGTCTCATATATTGACCTCAAACTGTCAATCCTCCTGCCTTAGCCTTCCCAATGCTGGAATCATGGGCCTCCACCACTATAGTTCTTGCCTGGCATTCATGAGGTTTGTGACACCACCACTAACAATAATAACAGCTTGCAGGCTAATATGTATGGCTATGCAGTTTTAGAAGAAATTCATCCAAACCCTTGATGGAAAACCTCTCTGGTCAGTGCAGTTGTAATAGGACAATAATGAGGGTAAGTCAGCCTTGTAAAGAAACCCTATGTGCCTGGGTCAGGCCCTCAGGGGAACAGCCAGGCTCTCCCACTCTAAGGTGACTTAGTCTACCCTACACTAGCCCTGTTAACAAAGTAACTGTAGAAGGATACTTTCTTAGCTTGGGCCTGTCTCCTCCCTTTCCTTTGTGACAACTTCTCCAGGACTGTCCCCAAAGCCCTGGTTCTAGTATGTGATTCTCAGGAGCGCTAGCCCCACAGCCCCACAGCCCCACAGCCCCACAGCCTTGCTGCAAAGCTTTGTGTTTGCAGTGTTTTACACAGGGTTAAAGGTTTTCACATATTGTGGAGTATTTAACCTTTACCTTACAGTGCCCCTTCCAGAAGGTAGAGCTGTGATCTACCCCCCCCAGCCCCCATTAGTATCAGAGATGCAGGGTTTCTGTGATTTGCCCAAGGTTACCCAGCTGGAAATACAGAGCCTGGGCACACTCCAAAATCAAAAATCATCCCTAGAATGGGATAAGTTGTGACATGTAGTCAACCTAGTAAGCTCTGTCTCATCTGAAGAAGCTGGCCAAATTTGGGCACCATGGCACACACCTGTAATCCCAGCACTCAAGAGAGAATGAGGCCAGAGGGTTGCAAGTTCTGGATCAACCTCCGCTATTCTTGAAAACCTACCCTTGGCGGGGCAGTGGTGGTGCATGCCTTTAATCCCAGTATTCAGGAGGCAGAGGCAGGAGGATCTCTAAGTTTGAGTGTTCCAAGACAGCCAAGGCTACACAAAGAAACCCTGTCTTGAAAAGCTAAAAAATTAAAAAACCTCACCCAGACTCAACCAGGATATCTAGCTCTGGTATCAAGCTGGTCCCAGGCCCATCACAGATACGGTTTTGACCTCCAGTGTGTTCCAGTGTCTAAGCCTCAGATTCTTGTCTTTAAGATGGGAAGACAAGCTCTGAGTCCAAGGACTCAAGACACAGTCAGCTCTCACAAGGGTTGCATTTTCTCTCTAGGCACCTGCAAGAGCTCCCTCAGGCTAGGCCAGGGTGAAGGAGTCATTACCACCACACGGCTCTGCCTCCCACCACAGAGAGAGAGATAGAGACAGAGACAGAGACAGACAGAGACAGAGACAGAGACACCAGATACCAAGGAGCTGACTCTGCCCCTTCTCTCCACAGGACTTATTTCCCATTTCCCTGTGGATGGATGAACAAACTGTCAGCTACACTTACAAAATGGTGAGGTGGGCAGGGCTGCTGGGTAGAGGGTCCACACAGGGACCTGCCACCACCCTTCTCCTTTGTCCCCTCTCATCACTGTATCATCACCTTTGATGTCCCCATCCATCCTCCAGGTTCATCATGAGGAAAAGTCTGATCCGATACTTGCAGGACAGAGGGGTGCAGGTGAGGACTCAGCCACTAGCCCAGTGAGGAGCTGGTTGAGTGTACACTTGGGAGCAGAGTTTCCATCATTCTGTGACACCTCTGAGTGTCGGTTACTTTGCCTATAACGTGCAGAGAATGAGTATCTGCGGATCTTGTGGATGTGTACCTGGTACTTAATCAGAGATTGGTAAGCATTAGCCACTGATGATGATGATGCTTGTGGCCTGCTGGGAACATGCTGGGAAGCCAGTCCCAGCCCCCCTGCTGCTCTGCCTTGATTGTGGTCCATGGAAATACTGAAGGCATAGGTTTGTTTTGGTGTTTGGTTTTTTGTTGTTGTTGTTGTTTTGTTTTCATGTGTAATAAATGTTTTGCCCTAAGACATTTAATCAGCAAGCCTCACTGAGAGGGTTCTGGACATTAACCTGGGATGAGAGCTTTCTATCAAATATGGGGAAAGAAATGAAGCCTGTTAGCCCCACAAGTAGTGTGATGTTACAGTGAAGGACAGGAGCCATGGATGGAGGGGGATGGGATTAGTCATAAGAATGTTGGGATGAAGATGGCTCTTGGGGAGAGAAAGAACATCAGAGGCAGGCATCTACAGGCCTAAAGCTTGGAGGAGCAAGAGACCGGGCTCAGAGAAACTGGGCAGATTCCCTAGGTTGAGGGCAGTGGAGGGCAGTTAGGCCCACTGGCCTCATGTCTAATAGGACCATGACCTTAGGGAGGGAAGCTTTTGAAAGTCTACCACCTGATCCAGATAAATTCATTGAGTGAAGTCCTTGGTGTATGACATGGAGACAGTGTGGTGGTAGGTAGACAGTGAGTGTCCTTAAGAGCCTGCTACTGCCACAGACAGGAGTCAGACTTGGGTGACAGCAGTGTGGACAGATGGAAGGGTTAACTCAGAGAGAGGCTTTGCCTACTACCTGTGTCTGGCATTGTTAAGGCAGAAGGACAGAGAGGTCTTTCCTTCCCAGCCCTCTCACACCTCTGATCTCCACGTGTTTAAAGACTGGACCCTCATTTGTTCAACTAAGACATCCAGAGATCCTACGCCAGGCGTGGTTGTTTGACTCTGCTTGGCCCAGGGGCAGTGGCACTATTAGGAGGTATGGCCTTTGCTAGAGGAAGTCAGCACTACGGAGTTGGGCTTTGAGGTCCTATGCTCAAGCTCTGCCCAGTGTGGAATGAGGGAGCCTGGATGATAATGGACTGAACCTCTGAAACCGTAAGCCAGCCCCAATTAAGTGGGCTTTATAAGAGTTGCCTGGGCCATGGTGTCTCTTCACAGCAATAGAAACCCAAACTGAGATACCATGTCAGCCAGGTGCAGCAGCCCATACACGTGATACTTGGGAAACAGAGGCAGGAAAATAGTGGGTTCTAAACCAGCTTGGACTGAGTAACACTCCCCGTCTCAAAACAACAAAGATAAAACAAACATGGAAGACAATAAAATGACTCAGTGGCTAAAGGCTTCTGCCACCAACCTGATGACCTGAGAGCTGTCCTCCGGCCCACAAACTTGGTGGGATGTGCACCTGCCCTGTCATAAGAAAATAACATCAAATTGTTAAAAAATAGAAACCAATGGCTGAGGATGTGCCTAGCAGCCCCAAAGCCCTGGGTTCAGTAACCAACACTCAAAAAAAAAAAGGGGGTGGGGGAGGGATGGGATGGGACAGGATGGATGGGAGAGACAGCTCAGCAGTTAAGAACATTCGCTGCTCTTCTAGAGCATCCACATCTGGGTCCCAGCACCCATAATCACTGGCTTACAATCATTCACAATCATCCAGCTCCAGGGGGTCAGACGTCTTGGCAGACCTCTGTTGACACCAGGCGTATGTGTGGTAAACAGACATACATGTAGACAAATCACTCATACCTATCAAACAAACAAATACATTTTTAAATTTTAAAATAAATAGTAAAAAGAACAACAGTAAACAGGGAAAAAACAGGTACAGTGCTGTATAGCCGTAGCCTGAGCACTAGAGATGGAGGCAGGACAGAAGCCCAAGGTCATCCATCATCCGACAGAGAGAGAGTCTGAGGCCAACTCGGTTACAGAGACCCTAACAGAGAAGAGAAAAGAAGAGGGGAAGGTAGGGAGAAGAGAAGAGACCATAAGAAATTATAAAATAATTAGTGATGGGCTTTTTAGTACCTAACTTTAAAAATACATTACATGTGTTTGCGTGTG
The DNA here is from genome assembly GCA_030674055.1 of Rhabdomys pumilio. NCBI lineage: Eukaryota > Metazoa > Chordata > Mammalia > Rodentia > Muridae > Rhabdomys > Rhabdomys pumilio. The sequence goes on from JANHMN010000003.1 coordinate 114,763,306, forward strand.
TACATGGGGTGGAGCACATCCCACCCTGTGCTTGTGGAGGTCACAGGTGTGTGTTGCAGAATCAGTTCCCCCACCATGAAGATCCTGGGGATCCATCTGAGGTCCTCAGGTGACTTTACCTACTGAGTCACCACACTGGCCTTGTTTGTGTTTTTGTTTAATTTGTTTAGTAGCACTAGGAATCAAACCCAGGGCTTTGCACTTACGAGGTCAGGGTTAAACCGTTGAGCAACAGCCCCAGTTCTTGGATTGTTTGTGACAGGTCTCATATAGCCCAGGCTGGCCCTTGAACTCCCAGTGTAATACAAGGTATCTTTAAATTCCTTTTCCATCTATCTCCTGCCTCTCAGTGCTATAAAAACAATCATGCGTGGCCACAGTGCTACTCTACCTTTGTTTTCAATAGAATTTCTTGTTCTTTTGAGACAAAGTTTCACTGTGCAACTCTAGCTGGCCTGAAATTTACTACAGAGACCCAGCCTAGATCTCGCAGAGATCCACCAACCTCTGCATCCTGAGTTCTGAGACTGTTCAACTGCAAGTTCATGTAGTTACATGATTTATGTATTTATTTTTGAGGCAGGGTCTTGCTATATAGCCCTGGCTGGCTGCTACTCTGTGTAGCCCAGATGGCTAAGTGCAGCGTTACAAACATGCATGGCCACACTTAACTCTAAGGTCATATATTTAGGTTTTGACAGTAGCTGTGTTTAATAACCAATTTGGAAATTTCGAAAAATGATAACCATCAGCTCCAGGACAGCATTGCTGGGAGGTCTGTGCAGAAGGAGGGGCTGCCACCTCCTGGACGTTAAAGGAAGCTTTGGGTTGATGTCTGGAAACTAACCTGTTCTTTTTTCCCCCTGTTCAGGTACTATTTTGGTGCCTAAATGAAGAATCAGATTTTGAAGTGGCCTTCAGCTTGGGAGTCAATGGTGTCATGACTGATTACCCCACAGCCCTGAGACAGTACCTGGACAAGCAGGAACAAAGAGATCCAGCCTCCTCAGTCTGAGGCCCTGTCCTTTCTTTCTCTTAAGAAAAATAAAAATTTTCTTGTCAAAACATAGTTCATCTTTAGATACATAGAACATCTTTAACATCAGCACTTGGAAGGCAGAGGCAGGTGGATTTCTATGAGTTATATTCCAGGGCTACAAAGTAAGACCCTGCCCACTGACAACCCTCCAAAAAGAAGCCTGGGGGCCTAAGTAGGCTGGCCCACTTGTTCCACTACATTCCAGATCCAGTGGAGTGGCACCACACCCTGTGTCAGCTTGGCCTCCACTCTGAAGCATGCTAACCAAGTGCCCAAGACTCTAGAGATCCTGAGATGAGTGGTTTTCCTGAAACCATTAAGAGAACCAGGCATACAAGGGACTCGATTTTCCTCATGTTACTAATATTGGTCACCTTCTGCACTGAACTGCAGCAGGCAGGCATGGGTGAGCTTACAGTCTCCCCCCCTGTACCTGCTGTACTCTTTCTGATTTCCAACATTGGGACCTAATTCATTTAATGAATATTTCCAATGCAGTACTTTTCAAGCCTGCTGGTTACTGGGACTCTGCAGTGAACACAAATCTAGGTATACCAGACACAGGTTTAAACATATTTTCACTGGAGTCAGACCTACAGAAACCTGGAGGCCAGGCATAACAAAGGATGCCTGGAGCAGATGATGCTCGGCCACAGAAATTTTTAAAGCTTTGGGTCCTGGGAGTCTAATAGCAAAAGGACACCTTTAGCCAGGCAGTGATGGCGCATGCCTTTAATCCCTGCACTTGGGAGGCAGAGGTAGGTGGATTTCTGAGTTCGAGGCCAGCCTGGTCTACAAAGTGAGTTCCAGGACAGCCAGAGATACACAGAGAAACCCTGTCTCAAAAAACCGAAAGGAAAAAAAAAAAAAAAAAAGGACACCTTTAGCAGTTCCCTTCTAACAATCTGCTTGGGAAAAGTGAGAATTCCAACTTTAACTCTTACCATCTGGATAATCTCTGGAGAGGATCTCTTCTCCAAGCCTCAGAACCTGGTCAAATGGAGAAACTACAGGATTGTGAGATAGTGGTCAGTGGATAAACGAAGACAATTACAACGAGTTTTCTCAGGGGGTTACATACAGACAGCACCCTTCTACTAACCCCATGCCAGATTAGGATCCTTGTCTCTTCGAGCACCAGTGATAGCAGAGCACCAGAGGTGCAATCAGGCCCGTGTCAGCCTCTGGGTTAGGCTGAGACTCGCAGCCGCATTTCCGGGCGAGCTGGCTAGCGGGAGCCGGGAGCAGGGGGAAGGGCAGCCCAGCCTGTGCTGGCCGCCGTATGACGCGCCCCCTCATTTGCATGCGGCACTTCGATTGGCTACGGCGGCCGCCCGGGACAGGAGGCCGGCCCCCTCCCCCTCCCGCCGCAGCCGCGGCAGCAGCTGGTCTCGGTGTAAACAAGTCGAGGCGGCTGCGAACCGGGCCGGGGGGGACGGCGCCCAATCGGAGCGCCCCCCACTCCCAGGCCAGGCCACCCCGCGGACCGGGCCCTCCACGCGCCCAGGCGAGGTGAGGCCTGGACCGACGTCTCTGCGCGTCGCCCCGCGCCCCCGCCCCGCAAGTGAAGACTGCCCCTTCCCCCGCGCACGCCCCCATCCCCTCGCCCCAGGTGAGCCCCGGGGTCTCAGGTAAGGCTTGGCGATGCAGGTAAGATTCCCCTCAGCGGAGATGAGGCTCAGCGCCTGCAGGTAAAAACCCCTCTACTCCCTAGGGGATCCTCTTCCTTTGGGGAGGCCTGCCTCCTCCAGGTGAGAGCCCCTTTCCCCAAACGAATTCCATACACCCCACATTTGCCCAATCACTAGTCCAAATAGGGTCCCAAGGACCAGTCAGTTTCTTATCCCCCCCATAATCCTTCAAAACTGAAAACTGGCAGCCCATCCACTCTGAAGCCCCTTCTTCCCGTTTCAGATGCCAGCTCAGCAAGGGTGAGGCCAGAAGCAGGTGGGTGACTCACCTAGAGCTCCTCCTAGCCTCAGTTTACCCGCTGATGCAACCTGAGGCCTCCTCAGTGAGTCAAAACTGAGATGACTCTGGTCCCTGGTGAGACTGCTGGCTCTAGGGAAAGGAGAGAGCAGCCAAGTGTGACAGAGTCCCCATAGTTCTGGGCTTGTCTACATGTGTGTGGCCTTGGTCCTGACAGTCCACCTCTCCTTCCTGGCAGGCACTGGGCTCCCTCTGCTCCCCGTGGACCGCTCCCCGCGTGGGGCCACTGCCCTTGGCCCCCGCCATGGTGCGGATTTCAAAGCCCAAGACGTTTCAGGCCTACTTGGATGATTGTCATCGGAGGTATAGCTGTGCCCACTGCCGTGCTCACCTGGCCAACCACGACGACCTCATCTCCAAGGTAAGCAGGTCACATTTTTGGTCTAGAATGGCAATGGGCTGCCTGGCAACACCCCACCAATAGCCCTAACCCCCTCCTCTCGTCTCCCCACTACCCTCCAGTCCTTCCAGGGCAGTCAGGGGCGTGCCTACCTCTTCAACTCTGTGTGAGTATTCATCTCCTTCCTTTCTTTTCCTGACCTCTGTTGTGACCTGTGACCCCAGGCATCATGCCGATAATATTCCCAGAGTCCCTTGTTTCAGACAGGAAGCCATCATCAGGCTCCTCTTAGAGGCTAAGACCAGACGCTGAACATACTAGCTAGAGGGGGGCTCTGTGCTGCTGAGACCCTCCCTGGGACTACCCTTTGTTCCCACAGGGTGAATGTGGGCTGCGGGCCAGCAGAAGAGCGGGTGCTGCTGACAGGTCTTCATGCTGTCGCTGACATCCACTGCGAGAACTGCAAGACCACTTTGGGCTGGAAATATGTGAGTTTGTGATCTCTTAACCTAAGCTTAACCCAGGCTGGCCTTTGACCTAACCTCCCTTCTTCCTTGAAAGCATATACCTTTGCCTTTCAGAGTACTAGTGGCCCAGCACAACCTGTTTTCCCCCAGTGACTGGTGTCTGTCCATTGCATTCTGCAGGTCTTTGAGGGCGTTCCTCTTCCCTCAGAGGATGAGCACCCCTATCCTAGATGATCAGCAGCAAATAGAATCATCACTTATCGAATGCTTATCTGCCATGCATATTAACACATGGCATACAGTCTCTAAATCATTACAACTATTCTGGTGGCAGAAGACAAGGAGGTCTGAAATGCTGGGACATTTGTCCAAGATCACACAACTAAGACTCTGTAGCAATGTGGAAGTTAGGTCCCCAGGTCTTTGCACAGCTCCTATAGCGTCTGATGCTGTCTAGCATCTGGTTTCACAACCTCAAGTCTCATTTCCTTACCTGGCATGGGAACATAAAGCCACTACCTGGCACAGAAGGTCACTATGAGGATCAGATTACATGTAGCAGTTATTCCGTATACAGGTGGGGAGTGTGTTAGGGAATTGGGCGTTTGGCTTGTCTCTAGGAGCTGGATACCCCAGGCAGAGACAGAGAGTCCTAACCTAACTTTACCTCTGACCCTGCCACAGATTTGCTGTGTGTTTCTGGACAGGCCCCTCTGAAACTCCTAAAAATATAGCCTAGTCCAGAGGTTAAAAACTCAAATGTCAGCAGTGTGTGGTGCTGCTGCATGCCTTTAATCTCAACACTGAGGAAGCATGGGCAGGTGATCTCTGAATTTTAGGCCAGGCTAGTGAGCTCCAGGACACCCAGGGCTATGTAGACCCTGTCTCAAAGTTCAACAAAATCTGTCAAGTGTCTAGAAGGCGAGGCAGATACTGTGAGTTTATCAATGAGAAACATAGATTTAGGGCAGAGAAAGCATGCTGGTGCAAAATGGAGTGAGTACATATATTTTTCACTTAGTCGTACATTTTATTGTATTTTTTAAATGTGGTGCTTGTATTGAATCCAGGCCCTCCCACATGCTAAACGTCCCAATCCCTAACGTTGTTTATATTAAGTTCTCTGCTATCTAAACAAAACTACTTGTAGGCTGAAATGGCCCTTAGGCCACCAGTTTGTAATCCCTGGACTATGTAATCTTGTAGGTACTTCCCTATCCTCCCTATTGGAGCTGTCATTAATTTTCAGAAATACCCATGATTCAAAGTTCTCTCTATTCCCAGGGAGAAACAGGCCTGCCAGTTGTGTTTAGGCAGGTAGCTGAGCTTCCCTGGACCACAGTTTTTTCATATATAAAACAAGACCAATCATTTCCAAACCCCATTGCTTAGTGGTAAAAGTCTTGTCTGTGACTAGCAGCCCTTTCTCTCTTTTCAGGAGCAAGCCTTTGAGAGCAGCCAGAAATACAAAGAGGGGAAGTACATCATTGAACTCAACCACATGATCAAAGACAACGGCTGGGACTGACCTAGCTCCTGACGCATGTGGCTTCAGCCTGGCCTGGCCGCCAGGGGGAGCCACTGGTCTTGCTCCTCCTGAAGGGAGCTCTGGACCCTCAGGGTCCCCACAGGGGAAGGATCCAGCTCCTGTACATATATTTTATTGCATGCACTGTGACCTTGGGGGGAGACAAGGAGGGGGATTGTACCCCCAGCACCTCCCTGCGATCTGACTGGCTTGGATCTCATTTTTTAACCCCTTCCTGTCTTGCCTGTCCCATAGATATGGCCTGTGTGCTGCTCTCATGGCCCCGGTGCACCATCTTTCTGTGAATCTCTCCCACTGGATCCCTCTTACCTGCAACGTGTCTGTTCTCATTCTGTAGCGTTTGTAAATAATAAAACAATGGAATGGAGACAGCCCCTGGCTCACATGGAATACAGAAAGGGGACCTGGAATCCAAGTTCCTTCCCTATAGATGGTTCCATTCAGAGCCTCAGCAGGAGGAATGAAGTAGGAACAGTAGACCAAACTGGGTCTAGCCCCCGACTTCTTGCCTATGTTTGTCTTGGCGTTAGTACCTAGGGGGCAAACTTCAGGAAAGACCACCAATTCTCTGGCTTTGCCGCCCCGGTCTGAACTACAATTCCCAGGGACCCCAACACAGCTTGCCTATGGCCTTTGCGTGAGACTGGCGCAGTGCCTACTGGGAAATGTAGTTGACGTGTTCTCGGCATAAGACTTTTGCGCCTTGCACGAGATACCACAGACTTGTAGCTGTGCACGCCCCTCAACTTTTGAGACTTGGAAGCTTTTTAGACTATAAACCAGGGAGGACTCTAGGCTTTAGTCGTCTGCTGCGGTCTCATGAAGATGCCCAATGTCTGGCGCATCAGCTCAGACACCAACCCTGCACTTGTCCTCCCATTCACTTGGAAAGGCTAGTCCTCCAAGTGAAGAAAAGGGAGGGGTCACTTTCCAGAAAGTCTGGGGCTTTAGGGTCTAACCCGGGATCCTAGGCTCGGTGCCAGGATCCAGGTCCCACCCCTGCCCCCTAGCCGGTCTGCCCCCACCGTGGGAACGGAGACCAGCTGGCCGGAAGCGCCAAACTGCGTCCCTGTCCTAGCCCTAGGGATCAATCAGGCCGAGGAGTTAATTATGTAATGAGGGGGTAGGGGGTCGGGACTAGTGAAGCCGCGAGGGAGAGGGGAGGGTACCCAGGTATCCGGCCTCCTCTTGGACCCCTTCGAGGCCCCAGGGGTCTCCATTCCAACCCACCTCCAGGGCCCCAAGGAGGGGAGGGGAGGGGCTGTGATCTCTGGTTTGGAAGGGGCTGTGCTGTGAGCTATAAAGGGGGCATCCCATAGACCCCGGATTCTAGCAACCGGGACACAAGGCCAGAAGAAACTACAACATGTACCATCCACGAGAGTTGTACCCCTCCCTGGGGACTGGCTACCGTCTGGGACACCCCCAGCCTGGGGCAGACTCCACCTTCCCACCTGCCCTGACAGAGGGCTACCGCTACCCTGGTGAGCGGTTGGATTGGCTCTGGGTAAGGGGCAGGAAACTGGGAATATGTGGCCCTCCCCTGGATCCTCATTCTTCCCACATCTCCAGATTTGGATACTTCTAAACTGGATTGCTTCCTCTCTGGGATTGAGGCAGCTCCCCACACTCTGGCTGCACCCCCTCCTTTGCCCCTTCTCCCGTCTGCTCTGGGCCCTGAGACAGCACCGCCACCCCCAGAGGCCCTTCACTCGCTTCCTGGGGTCAGTCTGAGCTTGGAGAACCAGGAACTGTGGAAGGAATTCAGCGCTGTGGGGACAGAGATGATCATCACCAAGGCTGGCAGGTGAGGGATGACCGAGTCAGCTTTTAGAAAAGACAGAATTCCTGGGGACAGAGATAGGTTCGGGGGTCTCTCCAGGGCTAGTATAACCCAGACAGCAGAATCTAACTGGCCTGACACTATCTGTGACCCTGGGTGAACAGGAGTTACACTGTGTCAAGGTTCAAGGATCAGTCTGGAGAGTTTGTGACTGAGTTTAGGAGTGGTTCTATCAAGGGTCTGAGAGGTCAGTCTGGCTGGGTTGTAGCTTGGGATGTGGCCCAACTCAGAAACAGACAGCCTATGAGAAGGATCAAGGACCAGTCAGTGACCATTGTCGGGAGAATCTGTCGAGGATCAGGGTCAGTATGTGGCTAAGTCCCAGCTCACCCTCAAAGAAGGTGAATGCTCAACGTGTGAGCTCTGGCAAGGTCTCTAAGGCCTGAACCCCAGGATAAATCTTGTCCTCAGGGTCCAGCACCTATTTTTTTTTTTTGCAGCCACAGGGGTCAGTGCTGCACCAAGGCGGGGAGCAAGAGGCTCTTAAGGCTTCAGGAAGAAAATAGTCACCATTGTCTCTGCAAATAGAGTTACAGGGGACAGGGGTCAGGAGCCTGGACAGGAAGTGGCAAGGGCTCTGAGACAGGCTTGTATCATGCTGTAACTAGAATAGAGAGTGAAGGATCAAGTGAGGAGATTAACCTGCTGTGCCTGTCACATCCCCTAACCTGTCTGTTCCCTTTGCCCATCTGTAAAATGGACTAAGCCTTCCAACTCTTAGACTCTGTGTTGGAAAACCTAATCACAGCTCTCTGGCTTTACTGTGCCAAAATTGAGGTGCCTGTTGCTAGTTTCTTTGCTGGTGCTGGGCTCACCCATGGTGGTGGGTAGCTCCAGGCCTCTCCTCCCCTCCCCTTCCCCTGTGCAGGCGCATGTTCCCTGCTTGCCGAGTATCAGTCACTGGCTTGGACCCAGAGGCCCGCTACTTGTTCCTTCTCGATGTGGTTCCAGTGGATGGGGCCCGATACCGCTGGCAGGGCCAGCACTGGGAGCCCAGTGGCAAGGCTGAGCCTCGCCTACCTGACCGTGTCTACATTCACCCCGATTCTCCTGCCACTGGTGCCCACTGGATGCGTCAGCCCGTATCCTTCCATCGTGTTAAGCTCACCAACAGCACACTGGACCCCCATGGCCACGTGAGGCCCGGGCTGGGACTCCTTGACAGGGTTTTAGGGTGGTACTGGGAGGAAGGTGAAGGCTGGGAGTCACCTCATTTCTTCCCTCTCAGCTGATCTTGCACTCCATGCACAAGTACCAGCCACGCATCCACCTGGTGAGAGCCACCCAACTTTGCAGCCAACACTGGGGGGGTGTGGCCTCCTTCCGATTTCCTGAGACCACATTCATCTCTGTGACAGCCTACCAGAACCCTAGGGTGAGTGACCTTGCTTAAGGGAGGGGCAGTGCCTGTAGCTCAGGCTACAGGGGCTTTGACCTGGATGTGTGTCCTCAGATCACACAGCTGAAGATTGCAGCCAATCCCTTTGCCAAAGGTTTCCGAGAAAATGGCAGAAACTGTAAGAGGTGGGCATCATTCATTCAGTGAGTGTTTACTAATTACTGTGTGCCAGGCACTGTGCCAGGTTACCAGGAACACGACGGTAAGTAAAACTATGTATCCACTTTTGGTTCAACAAATACTTAAGCTTGCTCAGTCCTCATACAATTGATATGAGGCAGAGCACACAAAAACAAGAGAGCCCTGTAAGATTCTACTGAGCAATAAGGCATGGAAAAGGTGACAAAGCTGGAGGGAAATAGTGGAGAAAAGGCACCCGAGGACAATCGACAAAGACCTTTAGGAAGGGGAAGGGAAGGTGGGTGTCTGGAAACACACAAGTGCGAAGGCCCTGTGGCAGAAGTGTCCTACAGTGAGGCTGAAGAATGAAGAATGAGCAAGTGGAAGTGAAGGGAAGCCAGATAATTGCTTACCAAGGAAGGACTTGGGCATCTGTTCTGAGTACAACCCCTGTGAGCTGACCAAGCCCTGGGAGAGCTTCTAGTCTATCACAAAAGACAGTGACTGGTTCACTAGCTCAAATATGGAGTGAGCTATGACAGGGCATGAGGGAGGTGTGTGATGCCACAGAAAGTCAGGGAGGCCTTCCTGGAAGAAGTAGATTGTCAGGTGCAGAAATGCTGTGTGGCAGCCATGAAATTGGGCAAATATTGGACCTTGCTGCTGGGAAGGTGCTTTCTCAGATTCTAATACTTAAGGAGGAAAGAAAGCCCCGAAGAACCAAGTTCCAAGTCTAAGAGGAACCTCAGCTCTGCTGCTTTTTAGTGGCTTCTCCAGTCCTCAGTTCCGTATCTGTAAAATGGGTATAATATAGCACCTGCCTGCAGAGTGCCTGGGAGGGTGAAATGCCTGGCACCTGGTAAGTACTATTAGTGCCATTATCATCATCATCACATCATTTATTCCCCAGGGAGCGGGATGCCCGTGTGAAGAGGAAACTTCGGGGCCCAGAGCCAGTAGCCACAGAGGCCTGTGGGAGTGGGGGTGAGTGCTGTCCTGGTGGCATGGGGGCCAAACCTGAGACATGGAGCCCCCACTAGCCAACCTGTACTTTTTGTCTCCTCAGATACACTAGGGGGTCCCTGTGACTCCACCCTGGGTGGGGACATTCGGGACTCAGATCCAGAGCAGGCCCCAACCCCCCGGGAAGCTGCTTCTGCCTCAGCTCCTCCCTGTGGGGGCCCCAGTGCTGAGGCCTACCTCCTGCACCCTGCAGCTTTTCATGGGGCCCCCAGTCACCTACCAGCCAGGTAAGGTGAACAAGGGCAGAGGGCTGAGTGCTCCAGGAGGGGGTGGCCCTGTTCTGTTCTTACACCTCTCTCCTGACTAGGACCCCCCGCTTCCCTGAGGCTCCAGACCCTGGGCGTCCAGCCCCCTACTCAGCTGCATTCCTAGACCTTCAGCCTGGACCAGGGGGCTCTGCCTGTCAGGCAGCTCCATCTGTACCATCCTTTGCCCCACACTTCATTCAAGGGGGCCCCTTCGCTCTACCATACCCAGGACCTGGAGGTTATCTGGACATGGGATCCAAGCCAATGTACTGAGCCATGATGTAGTAAGCCAAGCCAAGGCCTACGCCAGCTTCCCTTGATTCTCCAGCTCCCTTCCCCCAGCCTGGTAGCATCCACATTGAAGTGGTACCCCCCTCCCCCCCACCAAATGGCTGGCTTGGGCCTCTCTCTACCCTTTAGTTCACACCTTGATTTCACTCCACCCCCTCTGGCTTCAAAGCTCAGGCAAGGCGGCTCTGAGTCCAGCTGGGGCCAGCTTCCCCTCAGCTCTCACCTCAGTGCGAATGGAGGGAGACTCTGCCTGGCCAAATGGGGCCCAGCCAAGTACTCCCACCTCCTGGGGACCTCGTCACTAGTGTAAGCCACACCAATTTGTTCTCAGGATCAGAGTATTTTTGTTAATAAAACTCCAAAGACATTAGCGCTCAGGAAACGTGAGCTAATGGTGTCGGCCCTGGGTGGGGCTGGGGGAGCCACAGCTTTAAGGTCCAGATGCTTGCCCTTGTGAATAGGTCAGAGCCTGCTCTGGGCTTGTCCCCTTCAAGAAGATGGATTAGTTTCCTCACAATGGTTGCTTTAAGAATCAAGGCTTGTCCAGGAACCTAGATTTTAACCAACACTAAGGAAGCCTTTGGGAAAGATTAGCAGATGGAGCCTGAAGGCTCTGGACCCAGTGGACAAGCAGGGCAGGTCTCCATCTCTACCCCAATCAAACCTGAGAGAAACCCTAAGACTATTTTTCTTCTTTTATTAGAATTTTTTTCTTTTTTTCTCAAAATGTTTTATCTAAAAACAAAACAAAAAAAAAGAGAAAGAAAAAAGAAAAAGGAAAAAAGAAAAACAAAAATGACTGGAAACTTCATGGATCAAGTGGGAGAAAGGAGAGGAAGCCAGGAGCTAAGGCTCCAACCTCTCCAGAGCAAGTCCGCACCCTGGGGCAAGCAAAGCCAGGCAGCCCCTCATACCCAGCCTCCGACTGGGCAGAGGGCAGTCACAGTGGTCCAAGGGCCAGAGGGGCTGGGGCCAAGGAGTCACAGGAAATAGTCGGCCACTGGCTTTTTGGAGGGGATGCCACGTGTCTCTTGGGGTGCAGCCTCAAAGATGATGAAATCTTTCTGGAGGTGCTCATCCAGTTCTAAGATGGCTGCCACATTGCCACAGCTGGATTTAAGAAAAGCACAGTTAGCAATGGTTGGACCAGATATCCACCCTCACCCCGCTCCCAGCCCTGCCAGCTTACCGGTAGCAGTAATTAGGCGCTGACCACACAGTAAGCACGGTCTCATTGAAGTGCCACTTGTAACCTTCCATCACCAATTGGTGAGCACGGCAGATCATATCAATGTCATTGGCTGCATTGAACTGGGCGACCACGTCACTGCCAAACAGGTAGCCTGCCCCACGGGGGCTCACTCCCCAGCCTGTTGTGTCTGAGACAAGACAAGGACAGTGTGTGGCCTCCTCTGGTTGTCTACTATAACACAGAATTAAAAGCCTGTGCATCTTTCCTCATCAAGCACAGGCTTGTTCTAGGGGATCCTGGGAGACAGGATAGCAAATGCTAGAGCAGAGACGCTCTAAAGAGAAAAAAAATGCCCAGAGTACCACTGTGATCAAGGTCTTTCCTGGCAATAAGGTCATTTTCTGCCACCTGGAGCAGTCTGGACTAATACTGATGGAATTGGAGGGTATACTTAGGACTGGTACTTGGAAAGCCTGGCTTTAAATCTTCATTCTGCCCCAACTTGAGGGGAACAATATACTATACAAAGGAACCCTCAGGGGCCATCATTCTAGGGGACCGGTCTCAAAGCTACTGTCAAGGTCTATGACTTTTCCCACCCAGGGAGCCAATGATTTCATCCTGAACAGACCCTCTGAGCCATAAATACTCACGAGCCAACCTGCTGTAGTAGGCCTCAGCACACCATCATCTGGTTTCTGCTCCTTATGGAGCATCCAGTCATAAAGGAGAAAGGCTAAAGCCAGTGTGGACCAACCTTGCCGCCTTCTCCCCAAACTACCCTGACCTGACTCTTCTTCCTTCATACACTTGCTTAAATCCAGTCTCCACAAGCTAAAGGTAAAGCCAGCTCAGGTACTGCCCTTACCTTCAGGGTCAGACCACAGGAGGTCACACATGGGTCCATCATGGGGTACCTCTTGCTTTCGGTCAATTGTCCGGATCTGGTCCAAGGTCTGGATGGAAGGGGAAAGACCTCCATGCACACAGAAAATCTACGAGGGAAAGCAATATTAGAGAAAGGGAGGTGGAAGTCCAGAGACCCACCACTGCCCTACCCACCCACCCCTAAGGAGATCCATAGCCAACCTACCTTGCCATCAATGATGGCAGACAGGCTGAGGTAGTCAAAGATCTCAGTACAGTAGCGCCATACGGTCACCGAACCATATTTCCGTAAGCACTCATCATAGAATCCATAGACCTGGGTAATCTGGCGACTCTCATGATTGCCCCGGATCAAAGTGATTCGGTCAGGATATCGAACCTAGGGGAGCATCAAGTCAGGGCTGATTCCAGTTTGTTTTCCACTTAACCCCTCCCAAGTGTCTACCAGTCTCACTCAGCCCTCACCATGATCTGTGGAGCCCAGACTCTTGCTGTCTCTTACATAATCATGACGTCCCTGCCTCACAGGCTCCTGGGGGCTTTTTCTAGAGATGCACTACAAGACTAATGATTCCTCTCACATGCTGGACGGACTCAGGCTCGAATCCTTAGCCCCCCCCCCACTGTGGTCCCTCAACAATACATTCTCCCAGTTTACTCAACTTCTGCGGCTTCCTGAGCACATGCCTGTCTACTTCCCAGAACTCACATCACCGCCTCTTCTCAAGGGCTCAGGAGACGGCCCCACTCATGGCAGCAGTCATGACCAGCCCCGCCAAGCACACAGTCCACAGCCACAGCAAAGTTCCAAGGTGACAGGAAAGGTGATGAGGGCAGCGAGCAGTGGCCAAGGCTCGGACTCCAGGGGCCAAGGGTCCTCACCTTAAGAGCCAGCAGGAGGAGGAAGGTTTCAACACTGTAGAAACCACGGTCCACAAAGTCTCCCATGAAGAGGTAGTTGGTCTCAGGGACATCGCCACCTACCTGGGAGGAGGGATATGGCTCTGCTTGGCCCCAAACTATCTCTCCTCCCACTGCAAGACCAAAGAGGCTGAGCCCCTTCTGTCACCCAAAGTCCGTGCGGCCTAAGGCCTCTCAATGATCCTATCTTCCAATCACCCCCAGTTTGCAGGCCCAGTGTTCCCTAACTCACTCTGAACAGCTCCTTGAGGTCATAGAATTGTCCATGGATGTCACCGCATACCTGGAAAAAATGTATGTGGGTTGTCAGAGTGGACAAAAGCATAAACCCTTCGTTCCTAGAGACCACCCTTCAAAATACCTGTTACTTTCCATGCCAGCCAAGGCTGTATTACTCCATTTCAAGACTACAGTTCCACCCTCTAGCCCCAAGTGAGCCTGTTCTGGTGTCATCTATCACCCCATCCTGCTTTGATGCATGAGATGTAAGTTTCCTGGGAGACTTACAACTTCAGAAGACTGGCTTCATCTCTGTTTGCCCACATGCCCAGCAGAGTTACTAGCACATAGCCAAGAATCATTTACCAAATCAAATTCTTCTGCCTTAGCCATGAACATCCCTATGATAAATCAAAATTCCTACAGCATCCTGTCTTTTCTTGTAGTCATAAGGCTAAACCCAGGGTCTCAAACACACCAGGAAAGCATCCGACCACTAAGCTGCAAGTTCTGCCCACCATCTAATTCCTGTATCAAGGCTCACCTGAAGACTGAGGAGAGCGGGGGTGGGGTGTGTGTGTGTGTGTGTGTGTGTGTGTGTGTTTCTAGCCTCTCATAAATTTAGGACTAAGTCAGAGGCTCCAAGGTACAGAGTACTCACTGTGACTGGCGAGTCCACCCTCTGCACGTTGCTCTCTTCTACCAAGATCTCTCTGGAGACAGGAGAAGACCAGGGTCACCACAGGCAGGCCAGCCCAGCCCAATTCCTGACCTTTTTTGGAGGGAGGGAGGACATGAGGTAGTCCTTGAACCTCCATGGGACAGGAGGAAGTTTGCACTGTCCCCATGATTTTGGTCAAAAAGCACTGACCTCTGCCACTCTACACCTCAACACTCAACACCTGCTCATGGCTCCTTGTTGGCAACTGAACAGAGTCCAAGTTCTCACCCACCTTCCCCCAATTAAGCCCCTCCAAGCAGGCTGTGACATTTTCAGCCTACACTCTCCCTGTGGTTCCTTCTCATGAGTACAGCACATATTCCTGGAAGGGAGATCCCTTTCCCTCAGAACACTGAGCTCCGACCTTCCTCCCTTCACCCCTTCCCCTCACTGTCCACGGTAAGGGCGAGCTCTAGGCCATGGTGATCCCAGATGGACCTTCAAAGGGCTGTGCTGCTCCTTCCTTGCCAGCATTACATTGTATTTATTTGTTCTGGAGACACAGCCTCATTATGGATCCTTGGCTAGTCTGGATGTGTAAACTCGATATATAAACCAGGCTAGTCTCAAGCTCAAGAAATCTGCCTGTCTGTGTCTGCCCCATCTGTGCTGGATTGCAGGACTGCAGCACTGTGACAGGGATTCACAGCATAGGAATAGGCTCTGCTGTAGCCTTTTCTTTTTGCTACTTTGTGGGTTCTCCTAACAATGTCTTCTCTGGCTCAGCTCAGAGAGCACTGTCTTTTCTAATCCTACTCCTATGATGAGTTCCCCAAAGACCTCCTTCTAGAATATCGGCAGGAGCAAGTTGGAAACTTGCTGAACCTGGGAATCCAATTTCCAGAGAGCAATACCATCGGCTCTCACAGACCTCAAATAATACCAGGAGCACACACATGGAGTGTGAGCACTTGGTAGGTAAGAAGCACACACATGGAGTGTGAGCATTTGGTAGGTAAGGAGCACACACATGGAGTGTGAGCACTTGGTAGGTAAGGAGCACACACATGGAGTGTGAGCACTTGGTAGGTAAGGCAGAAAGACCAAGGTTATGCTTGGCTGTATAGAAAATTCAAGGATAGTCCAGGATGTGAAAGTTCCTGTTAATAAACAAACCCGAAACAGGCATAATGGCACAGTGATAGAAGCAAAGGAGTCCACACGCCAGATCAGCCTAAGAGACAGTGAGATCCTGTCTCCAAAACAAAAGCCTCAAACCAAACAGGACTAGGGATGTAGCCTAGCAAAACAAAGCTAACTAGGACACCATTGTCACATCCTCAATGGGTAACCTGCATCAAATCAGTGGTATCTAGAAGTCATGGCTTCCTACTCTGTAAGAAGAAAGCATCACTTGGGAGACAGAGACAGATGTTTCTTTCTCTTTGAGTTCAAGGACAGCTAGGGCTACATGGGAGGACAGACAGACAGACAAATACACATACTCTCCTAGCCTCACAGGACTGGTGGGGAGAGTGAGGACCAGGCTACTGTCCTTTCAACAGGGTGGAAGCCACACTGAAACAGTTTCCAGAGGAGGCAGGTATCAGCCTCAGTGTTGCCTACATATTTACTCCTGCTTGAATACTCCTTCTCACTGTGCTGTCAGCTGGTCAAGAGTGTATCTTTCTTTCTTTTCTTTTTTCTTTTTTTTTTTTTTTTCCCCCCCCAAGACAGGGTTTCTCTGTATAGCCTTGGCTGTCCTGGAACTCACTCTGTAGACCAGGCTGGCCTCGAACTCAGAAATCCGCCTGCCTCTGCCTCCCAAGTGCTGGGATTAAAGGCGTGCACCACCACCGCCCGGAGTGTATCTTTCAAGGTCTACCTTTTCTTAAAAGTACCTTGATCACCCAAGGGTGGTAGCACATCTTTAATCCCAGCACTTGGGAGTCAGGGGCAAGTGAGTCTCTGAGTTCAGAGCCAGCCTGGTCTACAGAGCGAGTTCCAGGACAAGGCAGGACTACAAAGAGAAATCCTGTCTCAGAAAAAACAAAAAACAATCCCCACCCCCAAAGCTTTTATTGCCCTTCTCACCATAAAGACACCATCTCAAATCTTACAGTACCCAAACACCATGCTAAGTTCACTTCCAGCTCAGATTCACTGAATGGTCACAACCATTTTATTCAACACAACTTGTTCCATTTTACTGACTCCTAAACACATTAAAATCACCACCACACAAAGTGGCAGAGCTCAGATTCAAACTCACAATCACTGCACCACAAACCGGGATCCTGACGTACAACTTTCTCCCCCAGGCTCCCGAAGTGGCCTTGACCTAGATAAGGATGACCCTAAACCCCTCCCTCTCCTCTTCTCCCCCAAATGCTTGGGATTAGAAGTGTGCTGAGGCTGTGGGTTTGTTTGTTTTTTTAATCTTCCTTTTTCGAAATGGCCTCAATCTAGTAAGCCAAGCTACTCTGAAACTCACGTTCTATTCTAGCTTACTTATTGTTTTTCTTAGGATCCTAACTAACAGGAAAGTGGCTCGACTCCATCTTCCAGAATCATAAGTAAAAGGATCCATATTCAGAGAACTGGCTTCAGGTTCCATTCCTTCCTTGCTGGTAATTTTGAACTGGAGTCCTTGTTTTGTTAAACTGGACACAAAACCACTTTCTCTTTTAAGGACTGATGGGATTGAGGGACTTTCGAAAATCACGTTTTGTTTTCTTGCCTTGAACCAACTCCTCATTCTTAAAGAGCTATCCCAGAAACTCAGTTCCTCCAAGAAACTTTCTCTTTCGCCCCAGCAGGGCAACCCGTTTTCCCTGAGTTTCCGAGAACTTCCTGCCACTCGTTCTTACTCCACTAGAAACACACATACAGCCGACCCCGTGGTTCCTGGTGGGAAGTGGCTCTCGGGACATCTCTCCGGGAACGCTTCCGGGATAGGGCAAGCCCTAAGTTCTCAGCTGAGTTAGCCCAGCCGAAACCCCTGGGCGACGAGTTGGCCTCCCTCCTGCGGGCCTGCGGGCTCACCTGGCCTTAGCACACAGGGCCTTGACTTCGCTCTCTTTGATAAGCTCACAGCGCCGCAGCTGCTCGATCTGCCGGTCCAGGTCGCTGATTTCCGCCATGGCCCACCCCCCGGCGCGGGTCAGAGTCGGGGCCGCCGCCCCCTCCGGACCGCACAGGGGTCTCCTGGGAAAAGCGAAGGCGAGCCCGCCAATCAGAGGGTCCGTGCGGGAGGGGGGACTCGATTCTGGGACCGCCCCCCCTCCCCTCACGGCGGTCCAGGACCCTCCGCGTCCCGCTGCCCTGGCCGCACCCCGCCAACTCCCGTCGAACCCCGCGGGCCCGCGCTAAGGACGGTGGCCTAGAGGGGCCTCGGACAATTACCGCCGCTGAGACTCCGGCTGAGTCTCTCCGACTCCCCACTTCCCTCCGCTTTGGGCCTCCGCCACCGACGCTTCTACTTCCGGCCTCGCCGCGGAAGCAAAGAGAAACCAGTTCTATCGCGCGCCGGAAGTGACATACACAAGTCACGCCTCTCAAGGCGCCGGGAAGGAGCCGGAAGTGGGCGGGCGAAGTGGGTTGGAGGTAAGTAGAACTGTGCTTCAGTTTTGTACGCCAAGTGACATGAGCTGCGGTAGGCTTCTCATCTCGCATTAGTTTTCCCTTGGCTGCTTTCTGTCCTGCTTCTATTACAGATCTCACGGATAAAACTGCCTTGTTCATCATTGCTTCTCCGGTGTTTAGAATAAGGCCAAGCATTGCAGATACGCATAAATAGTTGTTCAATGAATGAGTCTATCCTAGTCCACATTTCTTGCTACGGTCCCATAGAAACCTTGCCATGGAGGAGCTCCGAACCTGGGCCAGACATGGTGGCACATCCTATTTATAATCCCAGAACTCAGGAGGCTAAGGCTGGATTGTGGGTTCTAGGCTGTCAAAGCCACAGAGCAAACACTCAGGGGAAAAAACATACCAAAACTCACCAAGATGGCATATCTGATAAAAGAACTTGTCACCAAGCCCGACTGACCTGATTTGAATCGACAGAACCCATATGGTGATGAGAGAAACCACACAGAGGCTTAAATCTAATTGAAAAAAGATAAGTGCCCACTCTTTGGACCTTGTTTTCAACTCCCGTAATTCCAAAATAGTTGTTTTTTTTTATAGGGTTTCACTATAGCTCAAAATAGCCCAGATGTTAAGCAACCACACCCAACATTACTTCCTATTGCCTGAACATACTCCTTGAAGGTGGCCATGGGTTCAGAGGCTAGCTTGCTCACAGTTGAAAGCTGAAAGTAACCCAAGCATCTGGCAGGCTGAGTGAGTAGGGTCATTGCTAATTCAAAGCTAGCATGGGTGAATGGCAAGACCCTGTCTCAAAAAAAAAAAAAAAAAAAAGAGGGACAGGTGATGCTCGTGGGTAAAGTGTGCGTGCTTTTCAAGCTACTGAGCTGATCTCCAGATTTCTCTCAAAGGTGAAAGAGAAGAATCAATTCCACAGAGTAATCTTCTGCCTTCTACACTTGCACGGTGGCACACACACACAAATCACACACTTATCAATAATTTTTTTGTTGTTGTTGTTGTTTTTTTTGGTTTTTTGAGACAGGGTTTCTCTGTGTAGCCCTGGCTGTCCTGGAACTCACTCTGTAGACCAGGCTGGCCTCGAACTCAGAAATCCGCCTGCCTCTGCCTCCCAAGTGCTGGGATTAAAGGCGTGTGACACCACCGCCCAGCGGGAAAGTGGTTTTCAAGTCTGGCTTTCACCTTTCATTTATTGTTGCTGAAACTCAAAGCAACACAAAAACTAAGACTTGACACTCCTCTAATTCAGTGCATGCACTCTGCTTTCTTTCTTGCCTTTTGCCGTAGGCAGAGGTTATTAATCTTTCTTCTACACACCATCCTCCTCTTTTTCAGCATTCTATTGTCCCTCTCAATTTTGAATGATTTTTATGTGCCTTAAGATTGTCTTATGGGGGCGGGAGGAGAGATGGCTCACTGGTTAACAGACTGCTCTTCCAGTCCACCACCCGGGTTCAGTTCCCAGCACTCACATGGCTGCTCACAACTCTAACTCCTGTTCAGGGCGTCCAGCACTCTCACACATACATACATTCAGCTAAAATACCAATGTACATAAAATAAATTTTTAAAGAGACTGTCTCATAGAAGAGAGTAATAGCACATGCCTTTCATCCCAGCACTTGGGAAGCAGAAGTAGGCAGATCACAGTTCAAGACCAGTGTGCTCTACACAATTCTAGAAAGCAAGGCTACAAAAGTGATAAGCAGAAATGTGTGAGGCCAGTTTGTTTCCCCAAACATTAGGGATTTAATCTTTCCCTGCAGTGCTGGGAGGGAACCAGTAGTATACAGTGCTCAGCCACTGTGTTGCAGCCCCATCCTGAGCTTAGCTTTGATTACTGGCAATACATGAAAATACTCAGACAGTGGAGACTATGCTTTGATATTCATAGTAAGTCAATTCTATGCAGATCACTGAAAACAAAAGTGTAAAAGAAAAAGATGTTTAAGAAGGAAAACAGAACTTGGGAGGCAGAGGCAGGCGGATTTCTGAGTTCCAGGACAGCCAGGGCTACACAAAGAAACCCTATCTCGAAAAACAAAGAAACAAACAAACAAAAAAAAAGGAAAACAGAATGGACAGAGAAGGCAGGAAACAGGAAATGGTTAAGACCACAGGAGTCCCTATTTATACCTAGTATCTCCAGCACTATACATTAGAGAGGAATAGTGGGGCTGGAGGGAACTCAGCAGTTTACAGATTACTGTCTTCCAGAGAACCCACAGGACTCACAACCATGAGAAACCAGGCAAGGACTCTGCCACTGAGTTATAGTCCCCAGCCCTCAGTGCTTAGGGTTTTATCTTGCTAAAAGCGAGTATTTGATACATTCCTTTTGGCCTCCAAGGGCATCAGACACACTGTATACAAACATTTATGCGAAATAGTTTGCTTAAAGGCACAACCACACTAAGGTGGCAAGAATACAAATGGCTAACAGCTTGGTGTGCTGCTCATTCTAACATCCATCAAGGACCAGCAGCAGCTCTGAAGCTCCATTCTCAACCTGGAGCCTGAGAGTTCTACAGCTGAGCTGTATGGATACCTGTCAGTGCAGGAGAGGATTCTGGATTTTCAAATAGGCTCCATAATCCCAAGAGCATAAAGTTATTGTCAATTGTATTTCCTGTTACAATGGGGAAACAGCTGCATAAAGTTAAAGTAATAGAAAACTTCACCCCTTGGCAAGGTTAGAAACCCAGTCAGGAATTCGAGGGCTGGGGCTATGACGCAGAAGCAGAGTCCTTGCCTGGATCCCGGCATGGTTTAGATTGGGCATGGCACCCTATACCCATAGTTCCAGCACTCAGGAGGTAGTGGCAGAATATTAGATGTTCAAGGTTACCTTCAATTAGATGTAGTCAGAAGAACATCTCACAATAACTCTGCCTTTCTCAAAGCTCTGGTCAAAAAAAAAATAAATAAATAAAATAAAATATATATATTGACCAATAAAACCCTCCTCCAGCTTTCTGAGGATGGCTTTCCTGTCTGCAGGACATCCCAGAGCGAGTTAATGGGGTCTTTGCTGTTTATTATTGAACCAATAAAGTTTGTGAGCCCTAAAAAAACAAACACTTGTTCCTCCATCCTCTTACTGCCCAGGAAAAAGAAATCTAAGTAAGGCTCTTTCCTCAGGCCCTCTCTTCTACCCTACAAGGAATGAACGACAGACACCCCCTTACATAGTTGTTTATTGGCAGTGCACTGGAAGGGATGGCAGATTTAGCATTCACAGACAACACCGCACGCACGAGGGCAGCAAGAGTGATGGGAAAGAGGCTGAAGGCCCTTCTTCAATAGCAAGTGGGTAGCAGGGGCCTGGAGTGTTGACGGAGCAGCCTTAGATCAGCTCTGGTTAGTAGGCATGGTTAGAGATGAAGAGAGATTCACTGGCTGCGGCTCCAGACTGGCCACTTGGGGTGTACTTTCCTTGGCAAGCGAGGCTGTTGGCCTAAAAGGGAAGAGGAGTCAGAAGAGGTCTCTTCTGAGCACCACCCCTACGACCCCACCCTTGTTCACACTTCCGCGCCTTACCAGGGCTCGCTTGATGTACTCCTCCTGGGCTGCCTTCAGGTTCTCCTTCTTCCCACCCCAGGCCTTCAGAGCAGAAGCCTGCAAGGCTCGGCCATAGGAGAAAGTCAAGGCCCACGGTTTCAGTAGGGGACACTTGTTGATAGCGTTGAGGTTGATGGATGCCTCTTCCTCACTCTGCCCTCCAGACAGGAAAGTGACCCCTGGGAACAAGTGCACAAGGAAAGGGTGCTTTCATTAGAGATGCAGGGCAGGAAGGAGCTGCGAGAAGTTACCCTGGACAAAGTCAAATGTGACGGTGCATCCACTTCACCAGGCCAAGATGAGGGAGTGTGCCTCACCAGGGACAGCAGGGGGCACTGTGCGACGAAGTGCTGTGACTGTTGCCATGGCAATCTCCTCATTGGAAAATTTCTGGGTGCAAGCATGGCCAGGGGTGACCATGTTGGGTTTCAGCAATGTGCCTTCCAGGTAGATATGGTGGTCACTCAGAGCCTTGTAGACAGCCGCCAGTACCTGGAACACAGCAGAAGGTGGAAACCATGCATGACCTCAGTGGGGCCCAGCCTGCCACATTACCCTGACCAAGTAGATGGGCAACCTACCTTCTCAGTTACATACTGGCAGCGCTTCAAGTCATGGTCCCCATCAGGGAGGATTTCAGGCTCCACAATGGGTACAATGCCATTCTGTGGGAAGGACAAGGTAGTGAGTGAGGCCTCCTGACCAGGAACCTCACCTACAGCTCTACCAGCATTAGCCATAAACTTATCTTGATGATGATAGGGAATGAGGCTTATGGAGGTTATGGAGGACGGGCAAACCTATCAGATTTACCCATACACCTATTCCCACCCCTGCTTTGCAGAGTGGCCTCCACTCAATAGCCTGACGCATGGTGGATATTAACAGTTGCTCTGGGGGAGGTAGATAATATATTCTGGCAGATGGACAGAAAGCTAGCCCACATTGCACCAAGTGTGTGGAAACAGCCCATTGCTGGCCTGTAGTCCAGTCCCACCTGCTGGCAGATGCTGGCGTAACGGGCCAGAACATTGGCATTTTCCATGATGGCAAGGGCCGAGGGAGTATGTTCCCCAATCTTTAGCACACAGCGCCACTTGGCAAAGTCGGCGCCATCCTTCTTATACTGGGCACAGCGTTCAGACAGCCCATCCAGCCCTGCAGAGGAGGAATAAGTGAAGGTTTGTGAGCAGACTCACTCTGGAACTCTGGTGAGCTGGTGGAGAAGGGACGAAGGCAGATCATTCTTACCTTGGGTAGTGGTCTCGCCATTGGTTCCTGCCAGGGGCACCACACCCTTATCTACCTGCCAGGGAGAACGACAGCAGTCAGCTCTGCAGCCCCTTCCTCCACTACCCAGCCCCAAACTCATCCCTCACTGCAGCCTCTCATGGCCTGCAAATATTTTTACAAGGAAAGATGTGTGTATTATTTTAAAGGAATGTTAGCTGACTAGAGGGATTTGGTGCTACCTCTCCCCAAGAAAATCATTTCCTTCTTGACTTTTGGTTTTTCATCCATAGATCCTTAGAATCACAGGGTAACAGAGCACCTGTGTAACATGCACAAGGACCTGAGTTCTATCCCAAACACTGATTATATGCAAGTACACCCACACTAAGTAAACCATACCCAAGTCTCTAGGCCTGCTAACCCAATATTCACCCCTCCCTACCTATTAATCCCTTTCTCCAGATCCATCTCTAATCTTACATCCCAGAGCCGCCCCCCCTTACCTTAATGCCCACAACACCACCCTTGGACTTGATAACTTGGGGGAAGGGACGTCCATCATCTGCCTTCTGGTACAGTGTCTCATGGAAGAGGATCACCCCCCCAATGCAGGGATTCACGCGGTCATCAGCAGTCAGCAGCAGCTGGCGGTAGAAACGCCTGTTCTCCTCGGTGTTCTCGGTGCCAATGGACTGCAGGCGCTTGGCGATGCTTCCTGAAGGGAGGGTCATGTGGGAGATAAGGGATCATCCGGCTGCTCAACCTTGGGCCCTCCTCCCCCTTTCTTCTGCCTGTACCGCACCAGTGGACTCGTCTGCAGCCAGGATGCCCTTGCCCGGAGCCACAATTCGGTGAGCGATGTCAGACAGCTCCTTCTTCTGCTCCGGGGTCAGTGCCGGGTATGGGTAGGGCATGGTGCCAGTGGTAGTGGCAGCACTTTCCTGGGTGAGGAAGACAGACAGGGACAAGTGTTTAATTGGGCCATCCTATGGTCTCCCCAGGTAACAAAGCTCGTTCCCTGGAGGCCAGGGCAATAGCCCCCACCTCCCCTGCCCCACTCCCTGAGGGTCCTGGGATACTTCCTGTCCCAGCGCTCTCCCCTACACCCGACTTCCCTATACTAGACCTGCCTCTTCCTGTACCTTGCCTAACTCTGTCTGCTGCTGGGTGTTGCCCAGCTCAGAGTGGGGCTGCTCACTGGCAACTGGGGGAAAGGAAAAAGCCAGAGCCAGGGACAGGCGGGTCATGTTGAAGCTGGACCCATCTGGCCTGCGCGTTGCCATGGGTCACCTTGCCTAGAAACAAAATTGAACCGGGAATATTTTAGAATTTAAGGATCACGAATAGGGCAGAGAGCCTAATACCCTCATCTGAAAGAGCCCAAGAAAGACATGATCTGTGCTTAGCCACACAGCAACCCAAAGTCGAGAGCTAAGAGAGAACCCAGATTTCCCAACTGAGGTGGGGTGCCCCTTCTAATCCACCCAGGGCCGGCCCAGGCTTCAAGGACACCCCAAGGTCAGGCTTCTCTCTTCTCGATGGTTGGGGGGATGGGGGTAAGAGCGCAAGGAAAAGGACATTAGGAAAAACACAGGGCCATCAGAAACACAGAAAAGGGGCTATGGAGCCCAGGTAGAGGGAAACCTTTGCCTCCATACTGTTAGAAGGGGGGAGGGGGGGGAAGGATGTAGGAGGCACGTGCTGATCACACAGCTATAGCGGTTCCAGGCTCAGAATCAAGGTCACAGATAAGGAAAGATAGTTTAAGTGTTAATGGGCCACAGAGTGCGGCAGCTGAGGAGTTTAGCCTTCTCCCCAGGGGCTCCCTGAAAGGAAACCAAATTCCTTCACCCCATCGCGGAAACCCTGAGACGGTGTAAGAGCCGATCGCCCCCCTCTCCCCATCGCTTTTTGAGATCTCTTAAATAGGCAATGGGACTCTGATGCTTTGCATAGCAGGGAGTTTTTGCAAAAAATATAGAGGGGTCTGTTTTTCCACCTCATCTTGCTTCCTCCCCCGGCATGACTCAGCGCGCTGAGCTGCTGCGTGGCGCAGCGAACCGCCAGGGCGCAGGCCGGAGAATCCGGGCTGGGGGGCAAGCGTGGGGGCAGAGAAGGGAGAAGTGAAGGGCCGTGGGGAAGACGGCTCCGCACTGCCCGCCACCGGCCCAAGATCCTAACCCCATAGACCCTTCCCCGAGCACGTGTCAAATGGCGCTCACCTGGCACAGGACGGGGTGGGTCTGCCGGGTACGCCGGTGGGTAGGCGAAAGGACTAAGGAGCGAACGCGGCTAGGGTCACCAGAACCTCGTTCTGCGGCGCGTTCCAAGAGAACGCAGCCTATTCAGCAGGGGTGGGGGGGACGGGAGGCGGGGCCCCGGACATTTAAAGGCGCCGCTCCGCCCTCTGCAGGTTTTTTCCTTGCAGGGACGCGAGCCGTCCAATTGCAGGCGGGCACAGTGCGGGGCGCCGCCCCAAGATGCTACGGTAGGAGGCGGCGCTGGGGAGGAGACAAGCGGCTAGAACTCGATCCCTCCTCCGCCCCGCTAGGACGTGACTCGAGCCACATCCCGCAGGTCACCAGGCCCTTCCCCCAAACCCCCCCCCCAAGCCCCTGCCTGGCGCGCGCGCGAGCTTCGTGACTCAGCCGGAATGTGGGTTGGAGAGAGTTGGGAGGGGGTCAGAGTGAGATGATCAGGCTGGCCTCTCCTCCTAGACCCCTGGCTTCCGGCCTGTGCAGTTGCAGCCTGACGTCACTGCAAAGAACGCATAGGTTCCGAGCCTGCCTGCCTGCCTGCCTGGCTCAGTGCTTGGATCGAGCCCTCCCTGGCCAGAGCACGCACAGGGAGTAGGAGAGGGTGGCGCAGCTGACATGGTAAAGCCTCCCCGTACTAGTGTGCCGGCCACATCGCCACGGAGTGGCGTAGCTTGGCCTGGCCTTGCCTAGCTGATTGTCGGGAGTCATCACCCGCGAGCTAAACACACCCTGTTTGAGGAAATGACCGAAGAGGACTGGCCCAAGCCAGACCGGTCTTTGCCGAACCAGATTTCCTTCTCCAAAATAAAAAATCCGTCTTAGAGCTCTCTGTCACCCTGTTACTCTCAGAGCACCCAGTTCCCTCAGGCCCCAGTCCACAACCCCCATCCTGCAATCCGTCTAGCGGCCCACCTGTGGCGCAGTGAAAGAAGCCGCAGAGCCTGGTCAGCTGCGAGTGAGCCTCGGCAGTCCAGGGCTGGGTTATAAGACAGCTCCTACCCTCCACCCCTCCCCTATACACCCCCGCATCAGTGTCCCAGACCTTCTCAGTAACCCCTGCCCTTTCCCCACCCCGAATCCCGCGACAGGGACCTATATTTAGGGAAACCTGAGGCTCCTGACATTCATCCCTGCATGGGGGGTGGGGGGAAAGAGGAAGCTTTAGTTTGCCTTGAGAGGAGGGGGTGCCACTGCTCACTCACCGGTCTTTAGAGGAACCTCTTCCTTGGAAATACAGTGAAATTAGTCGAGAAATCAATCTCAGGTCCGGGATCTGTAAGGCAGAACAAGAAGGGAAAACATCTAGATGTTGCCTCCCACTGACTCCTCTGGTCCCTCCTCCCTTGACTCTGGTGCCTGCTGGTGGTTGTACTTTTTTTTTTTTTTTTTTTTAAAGGAGAGCAGATGCAGGCAGGATACTCACCTCTTAAAATAACCAGAAGTCTATAGGCAGGGTGTGGCCGGCCATCCCTTTATCCTGATAGTCCAGGTTGGCAGAGCCCTCCCACACTGTTGCCTGGGTGAGCAATATCCTGCATTCTCACCTTCACATACAATAGTTTATCAGGGGAGGGAGGGGAAGAGAGGCAGGGGCACTGGCCAGAACACCAGGCCCTTTTCAGCTGTCCAAGGACTCTCAGAATCCTGCCTTTCAGGGAACCAAGCCCTCCACTCAAGGTTCCCAGGCTGGGCCTACCATCCATACATAGCTCCAGTGCCCTAGTAGTGGTGTCCTGAGGGTCATTATAGAGGGGGCCCTGGGGGCTGGCCACTCCCCAAAGAACAACGCCCCCAGCCCCATCTCTCATCTGAGCTTGATCTCGAAACAGAGGCAGTTGAGGCTCTGGCAGTCTGGGAGCTGGCAGGCACAGGCACAGTCACACAATGGGCAGCAGCGAGGGCATCGAGGGGCCCAACCCTGAGGGAGAAGAGAGGTGGATAAGCAGAGGGGCTGAGAAGGACAAAGCAGCCCAGTGGGCAGAGAAACAAAGCAGTCCTCCATGTTAAACATCAGCAATGATACAGTACTCTATCTCACTGTTCCGAGATGCAAGCTCTAGGACTCAAGGGCTCTGTCCCTCTTCCTACCACATGGGTGAGAACAGTGGAGCACTGAAGAATTGGCTTTAAGTCTGGCTAGTAGGTACACTCCACTCCCAGAGCCCCATGCAACCTAGAGGAAGTCAAGACCGGAAACATGTTTCGATCCTCATGAAGATAATTTCTGGGGTTTGGACTTTCTTGCTGGCATGAAACCAAACTATACGATCTCTTTCTTCCTTTCGAGATAGATTCTCATTCCACAACTCAGGATAGTTGGAAGAGTGAGACCCAGGCTGGCCTCAAAATCAAACAATCCTTACTTCAATCTTCCAAGTCCTGGGGTTTCTCTTGTCCTGTTTGCGACAGTGTTTCACTGTGTGGCTTGACTGTCATGGAATTCACTGACTTCCTAGTGCTGAAGCAGGCAGATCTCTCTGAGTTTAGACTAGCCTGATCTATATATTGAGTTCCAGGATAGCCAGGGCTACACAGAGAAGTGATTCTCAACTTTCCTAATGCTACCGCCTTTTAATACAATTCCTCATCTTGTGGTGACCCCCAACCAAAAAAATATTTTTGTTGCTACTTCACAACTGTAATTTGCTACTGTTATGAATCATAAATATCTATTTTTTGATAATCTTAGGTCAGCCCTGTGTAAGTTAATACCCATTCTTCCCACCCCACCCCTCAAAGGGTCGCGACCCACAGGTTGTGAACCACTGACAGAAAGGAAAGGGACCCTGTCTAAACCAGGTGTCCTGACTTTATTTTAGTCCCAGCACCAGGAAAGGTAAAGGCAAATAGATGAGAAGTCCAAGCCAGCCTAAGCAACAGAAGACCTTGTCTCTAAAGGACAAGACAAACAAACAACAACAGGAAAAACAAAACAAAAAAACCCAAACAAGCAAAAAACCACAGATGGCTAAAGAGATGGCTCAGTGGTTAAGAGCAATGGCTGCTCTTCCAGAGGTCCTAGTTCAGTTCCCAGCACCCATATGGTGGCTCACAACCATCCTGGTTCCAGATCCTACGTTCCTGGGGATCTGACACTTTCTTCTGACTTCCTCAGGCACACACGTGTTGTACAATCAGGTAAAACATTAATATAGAGAAAACAAATCTTAAGGGTGGGGGCTTTTTTCCTCGGTGATGAATTGAACTTGGGATATGACATGAACACAGGCAAGCACTCTGCTTCTGAGACACTCTGAATGGGGGTCACACTCGTGGGATGGGGGGCTCTTCACAAAAGAATGAAATAGAAACTCAGTGATTTGCCTGTAAGAACACAACCAGCAAGAGAAACTGGTTTGGACCAGAGCTCCTTTCCCCAGGCCTTGGATTCTCCAGGCCTGCCCTCCCAAGGCCAAGAATGTCAGCTTCACTCTAGGGCTTCAAAGGCATGGACAGCTGTCTCCTGTTCTCTGCTTAGTGTGGGGACTCATGTTCAGCTGTGCCTGAGACACAGACAAGGGCTGAGCATATAAAGTAGGCTAAGCATATCACTTTACTCTCTTTAGGCAAAGGCAGAAGGGGCCTCTTCTGTCTGTCTCATGGACATAATGTCCTGAGATATAGGAACATTCACCCCTGTAACCCAAGGCTCCTCTAACCTGGGACAGAAATCATCTGCAACTGCCCCAGGCATGGATGGGAGGCAAGCCAAAGCCCTGGAGTAGACACACCCAGGATGGCTATGTGACAAAGACTGGCTCCTTGAGGCCACGAGCAAAGCTAGTGACAGCCACAGTTGCACAGTTCAATCAGAGACCAGGGCCAAGCCAGGAATAGGGAAATGACCTTTCCAACAGCTGAGGTTTCGGGGTACAGTGTCAGATGGCCAGTGAGATCAACTGTCAGCAAGGGGTGGGGGGAAGACCAGCCAGGGAAAGGGGTCTAACCTGGGCCAAGTTACCACCAACGGGGAGAAGGCTGTAGGCACAATGGTGGAAGGGAGAGAGAAGTGTTTTTCTTATGTGTGATAAAGAGTGGTTTGGGGGCATCTCTGGAGATCAAGTCGGGTCTGTGGGTTTCTAGAAGACCACACCATCACTCTGTGTACAGGGCCACTAGCCAGAACACTTAGCCCTTACCTCAGAAAAGGGTATTGAAAGTATTTCTTGGCTCCGTTCACGGAAGGGTTTAGTTCAGCCATTAATAACTGGCTAATGGATTTCTTGACTCTCACAAGCAAAGGTTTCTGGAAGAACTCCACTGTTTAAGTACATTAAACAAGGACTCTGTAGCCAGCTAACCTTGTGTTTCTATAGGCTCTTGGGTGGGGTTTATCTTTGGACCTTGGGAGGACCAGCCATTTTTACTGGCTAGTTAGTGCTTAAGCCCCAGAGTCAAAAATGCCCACATGTGAATTCTGCCTGATTAAATCATGTTTTGAGCTTCAGTTTCCTCATCTCTGAAGCAGACATAAGATTCACTTTTCAGTGTGTCAATGGACAGAGCTGAGCCCTTAGTCAGTGCTCAGTGCTGGGAGCCACTGGACATCACAGTTCTGGTTTCCCTCTGCAGTCTGTCTGTCTCCACTCAGTGTGTAGCCCTGGCTGTCCCGGAGCTCACTCTGTAAACCACGCTGCCCTTGAACTCAGAGAGACCCATTTGCTTCTTCCTCCCGAGTGTTGGAATCAAAGGGCATGAGCTACTATGGCCAGCTTTAGCAGTAGGTCTTAATTCTAATGTGCATCAGAATTACAAGAGCTTATTAAAAAGTACAATCTATAGTCCCAGCCCAAGCCGACTGGTGAGAAGCCTTGGAGGCAGTGACGTGCAAGGCCTCCTTCTGATCACCTGGCTGGATGTCAACCCCTTTCCTGACTCTGTAATTGTCTGCTTATTCATCTATCTTTGCCCTTCACTACAATATAAGTCCTTGGAGTAGAGGGATATTGTCTGGTTTATTTCAGCTGAGCCCCCAGGGTCAGCACGCAGCCTCACACACTGGCTCTCTGTGTACCTGCTGTACACAGGAGGTAGGCAAGAAAGGAAGCAACCCCCTCCTAACAGTGCAGTTCAGCAAGCAGGTCTCTCCCACAGAGAGGAAGAAAACTGTGGGTTTGTGGTCTGGCTGGCACATCTATGTGACCCCAGGCAAGTGAGTCACTTGAGCCTCTGTGTCTACACTGGCCAAACAGACAAGCTCTGTGACCTTTCTGCTGTCATTGTTACTGTAAGGAACTTGGAGAACAGAGGCACCTCAATGTACTTTGAGGAAAGACAGATCAAGGACAGGACAAACTTGCCTATCCTTGGTCACTCTACATCTCTTCCTGGATCCAGCAGAAACTGGACTGGATCAGATGCATATGGTTCTGAAGCCCTGGGCCAACAGATGAGAGACCTGATCTCATAGTCAGCCTCGACCAAGCCTATTCCCTAAGAAGTCGGACCCCTTCTTGTCACTCCATGTAGACACACAGGAAAGGAGACAGGGGCTCAGGGCCATAAATCATTCTTAAAATAGGAGTTCTTAGAACCTAAGGTCTCCTTTTTCCCTAACTTCAACTTGAGAGGGCACCTCCTAGCCAGTCTAGGAACCAGAAGCAGATTACTTGAAAGAAGGCATTTCTGCACCTTCTCACTATGAAGCCACAGCTGGCCTTGAATTTGCATTTGCCTCTGCCTCATGAGGCTAGGATTAAAGGTATATACCACCAGCCTGGCCCTACTTACTATAATAATTTTTCAACATAGATTTACATTTATTTTAAATTTATATTGTATGTATGGGTGTTTTGGCTGCCTGGGGGTCTGAACACTATTTGCTTGACTGTAAAAGACAGAAAAGGGCTCCGGGTCCCCTTGACCTGGAGTTACAAACAGTTCTGATTTAGAAATTGGTGCTGGGAATCAAACCCAAGCCCTCTGGAGGAGCAGCCAGTGCTCTTAATTACTGGGCCAGCTCTCCAGCCTCAAACTTATTTTTGAGATAAGAAGCTAACCTAGACTGACCTTAAACTTTCTATGTAGCTTTACTTTGAACCTATGATTTTTTTTTTAATTTAATATTGCATGTGAATGAGTGTTTTAACTGTGTGTGTTTGGATACCACATGCATGCCTATTGCCTGTGGACCAGAAGGCGGCATCCATACGTAGTTTATGTGGTGCTGGGAATCAACCCACTGTCTCCCGAATGCTAGGCAAACATTCTACCAACTAAGCTACATTTCCAGCCCTCAGAGTTTATTTTGAAACTTGAAACATCTGCCAGGGATTTGTACCAAGTACAACCAATCCAGGTTATGAATTTGCTTCGGCTTAGTCTGTTAACCCTCCCTGCTAAGTAAGGAAGGTCACTGCTCTAGGGACAAGAACTCTGCTGTCTAAGTCTATGCACCTAAAATAATCGCCGTCTAAGAAGGTGATCGATCACAAACATAAAACCTGTTGTCTTCTGTGGATCATCATCCCCATCCCCCACCCTCACCCCATGATTCTGTTGGAGCTTAAACTGTGGAGCAGTTTGCTAGCCAAGGCTTCACTGGTCTTACACTGTGAAACCACAACCAGCCTTGCCATCTCATTCCCCTGCTAGATGGGCAAAATAATACATGCACACCGCCACATCCAGGCTTGTATACATG
The DNA here is from genome assembly GCA_030674055.1 of Rhabdomys pumilio. Classification (NCBI taxonomy): domain Eukaryota; kingdom Metazoa; phylum Chordata; class Mammalia; order Rodentia; family Muridae; genus Rhabdomys; species Rhabdomys pumilio. The sequence continues at coordinate 114,794,805 of JANHMN010000003.1, forward strand.
GCCATGTGCAGTATGGTAGTGAAAAGCAGGCTATGCGGCGGGATCCATCTTTGCCAGGGAGGTGGTAATGCATGCTACTAACAGCAAGGCATATATGCACCACACAAGACAACTTTACAGAGCTGATCTAAAACAACTGGACCTTCCTCACCTCCCTCTGCTCCCTCTACACCCCCCACACACACACACACCCGCCCCCGGGCTTCTTCTGACAATAGCCAAGAGCTCCGTTGCTTTGCCTACTACATGACTATTTTGGAAACAATACTTTTTGTGATAAAAATGTAGGTTTCTATTGCAAAACCCACCTGTAGCCCCAGCACCAAGGAGGCAGAGGCAGGAGGATCTCTGTGAGTTTGAGGCCAGCCTAGTTCGCACAGAAAATTCTAGGCCAGCCAGGTATACATAGTGAGACCCTTTTTCAAAAAAGCAAAGCAAAACAAAATAAAACAATAACCAAAGCAGCAAAAATCCAGCTTGCTTAATAATTAGTATAACTTAATTCAAAAAAAAAAAAAAAAAAAAAGACTATACTTTCTTGCCATGTTAGCACCTGTGGATGCTTGCTGGGAACAGGACCTCTAAACAGCAAATGTGTCAAAAGGCTGTGGTCCAAGGCCATTTTTCTGGCTAGAAGCAAGGTCACTAAAACCAAAGAGAGCACATGGCTCTTAAGACTGAAGGTGGTTATGGCTGAGATGAAATTTAATTCTGCTTGGGCAAGAGATGTGTTTATGTGTATAAGGCAAAAACAGCACAGTTGACTCCAGGAGCAAACTGAACAAAGCCAAATCGATCGGGGGAAAGATGACTGAGACCCATGGGACAATGGCAGGGTCACACCAAAGTCCAAAGCCATTTTCCTGCAAGGCTGTTGGACAGATTCCTCTCACAAACTCATTTTGTTTATTTGTTTGTTTGTTTGTTTGTTTGTTTTTCTCAAGACCAGGTTTCTCTGGGTAGTCCTGGCTGTTCTGGAAGTATTCTGTAGAGCAGGCTGGCCCAAAACTCAGAGATCTGCCTGCTTCTGCTTCCCAAGTGCTAGGATCAAAGGCGTGCGCCACTACCGCCTTGCTTTTCTCTTACAGGTTTAAACTAGCCAAACAGGATAATAAAATAATAATAAAAGAAACAAAACAGAAAATTTGAAAAAAATAATAAAAGTTAAAAGATGACAATTAAGCCAGGTATGTTTTGGTGTAGACCTGTAATCTAGCACTTGGGAGACAGAGGCAAGATCAGAAGTTTAAGGCCTAGTTACAAGGTCCTAGTGCAAAACAGCACTTTAAAAGTTAAGTAATGTGCCGGGTGATGGTGGCGCACACCTTTAATCCCAGCACTTGGGAGGCAGAGGCAGGCAGATTTCTGAGTTCGAGGCCAGCCTGGTCTACAGAGTGAGTTCCAGGACAGCCAGGGCTACACAGAGAAACCCTGTCTCGAAAAACCAAAAAAGAAAAAAAAAGTGAAGTAATGCTAGATTAAACAAATCCTCAGTTCTCAGGAGCTGCTTCTGGAAGCAGGCCGTGTGTGCAATAGGGCTGTTCTCTGGGATAGAACACTCACCAATGGACGGAGGGTGTTTTCTTGGTATCCAAGCCAGGCCCTACCCCACAGCCAGGCACTTTACTCAAGGCCTGTTTTAACTGCCTTGTTCAGAAGTCCTGACTGTGGGGCTGGGTGTGGTGGCATGCACCTTTATTACCAGTACTACAGAAACAGAAGATCTCCGTGAGTTCAAGGACAGCCTAGTCTACATAACAAGTTCCAAACAACCAGAACTAAGTAATGAAGGAACCTGTCTCAAAAAAAAGCCCTGATTATGTACTGGGCTTGTATGTGGGCTTGTCACACAGATCATCTCTCTCCAGCTATCACCCTATATTTACTCTTCTTTCAAGTACCATTCATCACCAGAAACAATCTGATATGTTATGTTGCTTTTTCCAGCTATCACCCTATATTTACTCTTCTTTCAAGTACCATTCATCACCAGAAACAATCTGATATGTTATGTTGCTTTTAGTTGTCTGCCTATGACTCAGTACCTGGAATAGTGCCTGGCCTAGGGTTACTGCTCAGTAATGTGCTGAACAAAGAAAATGAAGGCTCAGATCATACCTAGGTCAGAGGGAGAAACCTGGGTTAAGAATGGAACTCACAGCTTCACTGGGATGAGGGCAGCAAGCATCCAGGTAGTGGGCAGGACTGGGCAGAGGGAAGTCACAGGCTTCTGCACAGCTCCAGCAACAGTCTTGGGTCTCTGAGGCACCTTGTTTCCTGCAAGGGGAGCTGCAGTCTGTGCAGCAGCCCTGGGCCTAGGAAATGATAAGACTCAGGATCTGGGCCAGAAAGCGGGGAAGGGACAACTCTCCACTTTAATTTCTGGAGAGGGGCAAGACAAGGGTTAACTGGAGTCAAGGAGGAAGACTCCTCTGCTCTGCCACTCTGACTAAATGGCAAAGGTGTCCCAAGATAAAAGCCTGTAGGTAAAGGGGCACACTAATCACCAGGTTCCTCTTCCCCAAGAACTACCCTCTCTTCCACACCAGGCTCCTCACCAGCAGACAGCGCCTAGTCAGCAGCACTAGGCCCAGCAGCGACAAATAGATGCCCACAGTGATGAAGACGATAGCAGGGGTGGGAAGCAGTAAGGAAGGGCTGCTGATGGAAGCCGGGGCCGGATTCCACGGGCCAGGGGTGGTCTGAAGAAGCACAGAGGAAGCCGTGAAAAGGAGGAGAGATGCCAGGGGGGGGGCACAGAACTAGGTGAGAAGGCAACAGAGCAACACCCTGACTCACCATCCTATCCCCTGCCACCCTCACTTACTATCAAGGACCTGCCAGGACCTGCCGTCACTTTAGAGTTATCTGGGAAATACTGCTCTTTGGAGAACACTTCTCTACACAGAGTTTTGTATCTGACTCCAGCATAACAACTTTCCCACCCTTCAGCCCTCAGCCTTGGCCCCTCTTCCAACTTGCTTCTTTCCAAACCAGCTGCCCTGGCACCTCCACCCACGGCTCCCCGGACAACTGTTTTTTTCAGGGACAAAGCTTCCCCACCCCAGCCCCTGGCTACGCCTCTACCCCAACCCCTTATCCGGCAATCACAATGAAGTCTAAGCAATTCCCAGAGGCTCCGTCCTCTCTCTGGCTCCTGAGCTTCTGGCTGTACTACTCTCTGTCTCCCTGGCTGCTAATAAAAACTATCTTGCTAGGAATCCCGGAAACATGCCACCTCAGGGGGAAGTCCATCCTGGGCACTGTCTCACACCTCTTGCCCTGAGCCAGAAGACTTTTTATTGGAATAGAAAACCCCCTCCCCAGTCCGAGCTCAGAGGCGGACGAGCACAGAGCACTGGACTCACGTCCATGGGGCTGGGCAAAGCCAGTCTGTCCAGGAGCTGCAGAAGAGAGAAGATTCTGGGCTCAAAGATCGAGTACCCTTAGGCCAGAGTGCCCAATCTCTTTCTCTCGTTCTGCGGGGGAAACCTGAGGCCCACGGATGGCGGGTGGGCAGGCGAGGGTCTGGGGAGCTAGCGCCTTCCCCTCCGGCCTGGCCACACCCTCCACAGTCCCCAGGTTCCTGCTCCCTCGGGCCACGCGGCCAGAGCACCTACAACCACCGAGCAGCGGGCAGTTTACAGATTCCGCGCCGCCTAGGGTCCGAACCGCCAAGGCACCAGCACCGCCCAGAAGGTTGGCGCTGCTTTTTGCCGTTGCCATGGGGACCGCAGTGCTGCGACTACGGCGGCCGCAGAGATCCAAACACTCCTTTCCTGCCTCACTGTACTGGCCCTGCCTTCTACCATTTACCCTAGGTAATAGCCATCTCCCAGCTTTCCCTCCGGAACTAGACAGAAATAGTGCATTTCTCACCACCATCGGCCCAGGACAGATGCTCATCGAATGCTGGATGTCAGAGGATGCGGGCTGGGTCCACTCCCTCTTCTGCAAAGGAGGAACTGCCTGCCTCAGACATACTGTATTTTTAAACTTTACTTTCCCGAGAGGAACCAGAGAAAGATTAACTGGAAACAAGGAGGAAAACTCCCCTGCTCCCATATAAAGGACAGATGCTCTAAATGGCAGCAGTGTTTCAAGTAAAAGCTTCCAAGTGAGAGGACATTGTATGCACCAAGTTCCTCTTACCCAAAGCCTACCCTTTTTTAATTGTATGGAAATATCATTATTTTTCAACCCGTCTCACTTTGCCAGCTTTACTCTCCTCCCCACCCCCAGCCCTTTGCATTATTTTCAAAGTGATTTCTGTTAGGAGGTAGTTTCCTGAGTTCAGCCATCTCAGGAACGAGTTCCACCTTGATGGCAGAATCAAAACTTAATTCATGTTCCTAGGCCCGGGAACCCAACTCCTCTCCTGCTTCTTCAGGTGTTTCCTGTTTGTCTGTTAACCAGTAAAGGATGTAAAGATGGAAGATGCTGTTGTCCCATTATCTAAACTAAGACACACAAGTCATAAATGTGATACCTGTCGTGACTTAGGTGCAGCTTGCCCACTTTGTTCCCTTATCATTTAAAAATTCTGGATCAGAGTCCAGGAGGGGACCTGTCTGCAAAAGCTGACTCAAGGACCCTGAAACCAGGGGACCCGGAAAAGGCGGAAAAGACGCAGTCACCAACGTTAACTTCCTTTTCTAACCCTTTGTGTCAGTGCAACAGCCCACCCTGCGCCCCCTCACTCTGTGTTCCCATCTTATAAGAATATTGTACAATCTCACTTCGGAAACTCGGACCAGATCCTGAACTGCCCACATCCCTGCACTCTCAGAAAATAAAACTTCCATTTTTAAGCTTCTGTCTCTAAAGTGAGATTTCTTGGCTTCCATTCTGAACCCAACAATGTCCTTCCAACCACATCGTTCTCCCTCCTCCTCCTCTTCCTCCTCCTCCTCCTCCTCCTCCTCCTCCTCCTCTTCTTCTTCTTCCTCCTCCTCCTCCTCCTCTTCCTCCTTCTCTTCTTCCTCCTCTTCTGTTTGTATTTTGTTTGCTAAGACAAGGTCTCATTCTGTAACCCAGGCTGGCCTGAAACTCACACTATAGTGTAGTTTGGTCTGGACCTCACCCCGAGGGCCGGGATTACAGGCATGAGCAGCCAGGTCATGGTCACGCCTGATCATACTCCTTTTCTATTTTAAACTACCAAACCCCACTGACTGATGGATAAAGCAACTTTACAGACTCAACACCCTCCACTCTGAGCATCCTCCAAGAATGAAGCAAATTTCTTTCTCTCCTGCTGACATTCTGTGGGAGGACAGGGCCCACATGCAAAGATAAACAGATACAATTTTCTGCCTGATCAGGTTTTTCCAGTGCCCCACATAAGACCTTCTGACTCTCAGCTCTATAGCCTTGGAGGTGCTGAGACCGCTACCTAGAACACCCTTCCCTTTCTTTCTCTTGAAGAATTCCTTCCTCATCCCTCAGGCCTGCTCAGCTTTATCCTTTCAGAATCTAGCTGCATACTTCAGACAGAAGTTGCTGAGTTGAGCTCTGTACTCCCCAGCCTCATCACAGAGTAAGGACTTCTCCATGTCTGCCTGGCCCCTCGGTCAGACTGCTAGTGCCGAGCTGCTTCTGTTTCCACAGCCCAAGCTCTAGCATTTGGGACCACCCAGAAAACAATACTCACTGACTCTATGAAGCACTCAAATCCAAATCTGACTCTGCCTGCAGATGAAGCGGTGTCTGGTACTCTGCTCCCCTGGCTTCCAATGCACTCAGCTTCCCTAAGTCACTCCTAACCTTTCTCGTTGTGCATATGTGTTTGCACATGGATGTACATGCACACACAAAAACACAAGTGTAGTGGAGGCCTGGGACACAGTGTCACCATACCCGCCTCCTTCTCTCCCCGGATGTACTTACTACAGCTGAGTCCCTTGAGCTTCCTTTTATGTTTGTTTATTGTTGTTTTGTTTTCCCCAAGACAGGGTCTCACACTGCCACTCTAGCTATCTTGGAACTCATTCTGTGTACCAGGCTGGCCTCGAGATCTGTCTGCCTCTGCCTTCCAAGTGCTGAGACTAAAGGTATAGGTTGCCACCACTAGGTCCTATGGTCTTTCTTTTCCCAAAAGAAAGCTAGAGAAATCGTTGGGGACTGTGCCTGAAGGGTCCAAAGCATTCCATCCTGTGAGGAAGCTCTTTAAACAGGAAGATAAACAACTTACAACAGCTTCAGGAAGTCCCTGAATCTGATCAGATTCATTAGGCCCCTCCTTTCCAGAGTAAGCAATAAAAGCTGAGAATCCCTCTCAGACCAGACAAGCTGCAGAGAAGACTCGAGACCAGTAGGTTTAGACCAACTGAATCATTTGGAAAGGACTCTTCAAATGGCTGAGCTGTGTACAGGCTGTGCAGTGTGCTCCAGGTTCCCAGCTTTTGTGAGCTGTCACCTATCCTGAGGTGGGCTTTGGTGATGCAGGTGTCTTTGTGTTGTTTCTGCTCCTGTAAGTAACCCCTCATCCATATTTCTGTAAGTAACCCCAATGAAACTGATTGGTTCACCAAGTTGGACTCTGGTAGTATCTGTACTTTGGTATATCCTGGGCTTTCTCTCTGAGATGAGTAGACCTGCATGTATTTTCCTAAGAAAAGTAGTACCGCACAACAGCCCCTGGGTCCTGAATTCCCCTTCAGCCTTCAATCATATTGATAGGGTCCCAGCCATTCCTCCAGCCTTCTCAGGGATGACTGAGCACAAAGAACAAGTATGCAGCTCCTCTCTGGTGTAGCCTTGTTCATCTGAAGTAGTATCAGATTGCCTCCTTGAGATTCTTTTTTTCTGAGTCTCAAGGACCAGGATGAGGCCAGTTTCCATCTCTACTGTAGGAAAGACCTCTAATGATACAAGCTTCCTCCCTGTCTGTCTTCAGCCCCTTCCAACAGAGAGATGCAAGCCTTGGCAAGGGCCCCAGGCACACCCATGGTCTGCAGTGGCCAGACACACTGCTGATGGTATTTTATTCCTGCCATTGGTTCCTCCAGTGTGTAGGAGGGCAAACACCAGACAAGCCAATAAGAGAGATGATATATGTGCTTCACATTGCCAAGGCCCCATTTCTACCCACAGTATAACATTAGAAGGAGGTAGGAGACACTGATTTTACCATAGCTAACAGCTGCCATGACTCCTTCTACCTGAAGTTCAAAGCTGGGAATGTCAGGGAGCATCACGGGGAGTGTTGAACTGACCCAGAGAAGTGAGAAAAGACAATGACACCATGTTCTGTCCTCAGTCGTCATGATGTGGGTGAGAAATGGGACATATAGAGAGACCAGCAGGTGAGAGAAGCTTCAGCTTGGATGTGACCCTGAGAAGAGAGCCAAGCAAGTATCATTCTGATTTAATAATTTCAATCCTTTCATTGGCTGTTAGATAACATTGTCTTCTAGATATTAAGAAAAGGCCCCTGGGCTGGTAAGATGGCTCAGTAGGTATACATATGGATGTCTGATGAACTAAGTCCGACCCCCGAAATCTACGTAAAGATGGGAAGGGAGAACTGACTCCTCTGATCTCTATACACACACACACACACACACACACACACACACACACCACATATGACACAGGCACACACACACACACACACACACACACACACACACACACACGCACGCACACATACACACACACACACACACACAGTCACTGTAGCAGGGTGTATCTACACACACACACACAAATGACACAGGCACACATGCACACACACACATACATACTGCACAAACATATACACCACACACACATATGCACCATACAACCACACACACTGAGAGAGAGAAGACAGAGAGAGAGAGAGAGAGAGAGAGAGAGAGAGAGAGAGAGAGAGAGAGGTTTTCTCAGCATTCCTAGTATGAAAATGAAGGCCTTTGCCTAGGACCTTCATTCTTCATTCCCTAGGAGGAATGAAGAAGCCACACTTGCACTGGGCCAAGTTAGCTGGCTCTCATACCTGTGGTCCCAGTACATGGGAGAAAAAGACAAGAGGGCCCTTAGTTTGGGAATAGTCCCCTGTCTCACAGGCTGGAGGCAGGGTGGCTCAATGGCAGAGTATTTTCAAAGCATTTACAAGTCTCTTTGGCTTTAATCCCAAGTCCCATAGAAAACAAGCAATCAGACACTGTTGGTGACTACCCAGTGAGCTCCCAGTGAGCTCTCATCTGTTGGTGACTACCCAGGGACATCTCACTCAGGAGCTGTGCCTACCTTTTTGAATCTTTCCCAGAAGCCCTTTGTAGAGTTGCTGCTACTGTCTCTATGTGCACATAAGCATTCCAAGGCTCAGGGGAGTTGAGTCACACAGGTATTCCTGGCACGTCGAGAGTGGCAAAGCCAGGATTCAGACCCAGGCCATATAACAGAGGCTCAGAAAGGTTCTGAAACTTAGCCAAGATCATATAGACAAACTATGAAAGAACAGATTAGTAAATCCACAGTTGTCTGTCTCCATCTCGCCAACCACGCAGCCTTTTCTGGTATGAGGAGAAAGGGGAAGACCTTTCTTGCTTGGAACTGTACTAACTTAGGACAGGTTAAAAACAATCAAACAAGAAAACCCCCCTAAATAATGAATACTCTGGCCCCAGGCCACAGTGTCAGGTGGGAAACAGACACCACAGGCTGCTCAGTGGTTACTTATTCACAGCCTCGGTGACGCCACAGCTGCATGCTCTTCGATCTGCCATCTGCCTAGGTCCTGAGGATGAACCCAGGAGCCTTTGGACAAGGGAACCCAAAGCAAAAGGAAATGGTAAACCCCAGGCTCAGAGGAACCTGCTGGCAAGTTCTGCAAGGATGGTAGAGCCACCCCTGGTGAGTTAAGCTGAGGGAGGGGAAGGGTACTGAAGTCACCTGAGAGGGGTACCGCCCAACTGCCTCTTCACAGGCTATGCTGAGCAGACAGAAAGCTTCCTGGTTACATTCCCAAGCTGGTGGCTACTCCCTTCCTTTACAAGCATGCATGGCCAAAGATTTCTGGAACACTTGGACTGTGCAGTGGGTGGAGTGTACCCCATCCCGAGTTTATTTTAGGTGGCATACTGGTTCAGCAAGAACACACACATACATACACTCAAACATACACACACACACTCAAAGAGACACACAGTCACACATACTCAAAGACATACACATACTCAAAACACACACAAACACACACATTTACACACCCATACACACACACACACACTCAGAGACACACAGTCACACACACTCAAAGAGACACACAGTCACACATAATCAAAGACACACACATACTCAAAACACACACAGACACACACACACACACACATACACACACACACACACACACACAGAGGCCAGTTCAAATATACTATCTTCCTTCTAGTTCTCTTTCTATACTTTTGCTTTTTCTGCCCCTTTAAAAAAACATTATTGTTATTGCATAAGTGTGTGATTTGTGTATGTGTGTGTGTGAGTGCATATGTCTATGTGTGTGCCACAGTGCAAGTGTAGAAGGCAGAAGATTACTCTGAGGAATTGATTCTTCTCTTTCACCTTTGTGAGAAATCTGGAGATCAGCTCAGCAGCTTGAAAAGCACACACACTTTACCCACGAGCATCGCCGGCCCCTCTTTTTTTTTTTTTTTTTTTTTTTGAGACAGGGTCTTGCCATGCACCCATGCTAGCTTTGAATTAGCAATGACCCTGCTCACTCAGCCTGCCAGATGCTTGGGTTACAGGAATGAGCCGGGGGCCTCTGTTGATACTTCTCTTGTAGCCAGGAGGGAGTTCCTCTTTACCGCCAGATTCGGTCCCTTATCTGACTTTTCTTCCTCTCTCTCTCTCTCTCTCTCTCTCTCTCTCTCTGTCTTCCCCTACCCAGGGTTTCTCTGTGTGGCCTGGCTGTCCTGGAACATACTCTGTAAGGCAGGCTGGCCTCGAACTTAGAGACCCACCTGAGTGTTGGGACTGTAGTGTGCACTACCATGCCTGGGCAGATTTACAGTGTTCTTCACAAGTGATTCTGGCATTCCATTTAAAAATATGTTTCATTATTTTTTTTATGATATGGGTGTTTTGTCTGTATGTATATGTACTGCTTGGTGCCCGGAGCCCACGGAGACCAGAAAGGGAGTGAGGTCTCCTGGAACTGGAGTTATAGACAGTTATGAGCCACTATGTGAGTGTTGGGAATTGAACCTGGGTCCTCTGGAAGAGTAGCCAGTACTCTAACCACTGAGATTCTCTCCAGCCCTGTCATTTTCAACAGTATTACAGTTTTCCTTTTGGAGGTTACAAGATTGTACTCTGGAATTTGCACACCACCAGGCTCAAATTCCAGCTGTGAGAACAGACCTGTTGGTACACATACAAGATCTGGAATTTACTGAATAGCAAGTTCAGGGCCAGTCTGAGACACTTGAAACTTTGTCTCAAAGAATAAAATGGGGGGTTCAGTTCCCGTCACCAACATGGCAGCTCACAACCACTTGTGAGGGCAGTTCCCAGGGATCTGTGCGCTATCACGCCTGGCTCGCACTGTTACACATTTATTTGTATGTTATTTATTTTAGGAGGACAGAGTCTCACTCTGTAGCCCCGACTGACCTGGATCTCACTGTGTCTCAAACAGTAACCTGAAACTCATGACAATCCCCTTATCTCAGCCTCCCCTAAACTGGGGCTATAGGTCGGCCAATTTGAACTGATTCTGTCTTATTGGCTGTCAGACCATGTATGGCTCAGAACCTGAGTGTCATGGTGCTGTCCTGTGCGTTTTTAATGGGCAGCATTGACCCTGTGAAAATGCATTGTTTTTTATTGGCATGTGCTCACTGTAGGCAAAGATGGAGTCCACAGAGGTCTTCACACCAGTTATCATGACCTTCGACCACATTCACCCTCCTCCACGGGTGCCCTCTGCCCTCCCCCTCCCTCTCTGGCTATTTTTTAGGATTTATTTTTCATTATTACGGAGTGAAGCGCTCAGGCCTCAGTGGCCTCAGAACCACCTTGCGGAGTTGCTTCTTTTCTTCCACTTTACACGGGTTCTGAGGACCAAACGAGGTCATTAGGAGCTCACAGCAAGGACATTTTACCCACCGAGCCACCTCACAGGCTTTTGTGTTTCTGAAACAAGTTCTCACCTTATAGCCCAGGCTAGCACGAACCTCTCAATCCTCCTGTCTCCGTCTTCCGTCTGTTCCAGTGTACAGTGGTGAACCACCACACTAACTAAACTTGGTTCCATTTAAAGACCTATTGAAAAAATTTGAGGCATTCACACATAAACACAAACAGAACTACAGTGTTTACATGTGTTATTAAATTTTTCCTTATAGGCAGTGACTTGGGGAAATTAATGAAATGTTCCTTAGGGATGTAGTTATGAAAAAAAGTTGATTGTAATGAGCCCAGATTTTCCTAAGTGGGTCGTTGCCCACTGGTAGGTTGCAAAATCACCCGAACTACCTTTGGCAGGGGATGTAGGAAAAATCCCAGGACACTGCATGGAAGGGACAGTCAGTACTGTGAGAAAGTTAACTGGGCTGGGGGTAACTCAGTGGTGGGGCACATGAGCGCCACGTCATAAGCAGATTTCTGTGGCTCCCTGAAATTGTAGTGAGCTATTGTGTTCCCATCTTTCATATCTCAGACAAGCCTGTGTAGCCGTGGACCTGGCTGATGACAAGACTGTGGCAATGAAAGCATCTAGAAATTTCCAGTGACAATCGGGTCTAACCCTTCCCAGTTCCTGGCTATACACTTCAGGGTAAGCTACATGTCCAGAAGAAAACAGCTGTCTTAGAGCATGGAGTCTGCCTGTCATGGGTTCAATCCCCAGGACTGAACAATAACAAAAACAAGCAATCAATCAAAATTCTTTTCTGTTCCTTTAGAGTTTTGTCTTTTATGTCTGCATAACATTATAACAGCCAACAAATGTAGCTCACCCAGCACTTGGGAGGCAGAGGTGGATCTCTGTGAGTTCCAGGCCAGCTAGAGCTACATAGTGAGACCCAGCCTCAAAAAATCAAAATCACAAGGAAAATGTTTAGACATGTCCTACACACAGGTGCACAGGCGTGTGCATCCAGAATTCTGAAGATTGTCTGGGATCGCCTACTCAGACCTCTCCTGAGGCTCCGTGCTCTTGTGTGTTTTACTCCCAATTGTCTGCTTGAATTTGTAGTGATGAAGCCATGCTGCAGGCCGGTCACTGGCCCATCTCCCGTGCCCACCCCTTGTTGGTTTGGTTTGGTTTGAGGTTTTTCAGACAGGGTTTCTGTGTAGCACAGGCTAGACTAGAATTTGTGATTTGCTGCTTCCATTCTCCGAGTTCTGCAACTATGGGCAGGTGCTAAGGAGAGAACAGGGGCCTTATGAATGCCAGGAAGGGTTCTACCACTGAGCCACACTCCCAGAACCTATTTATATTTACTTTGAGAGATGGGTTTAGGTGCTGGAGATACAGTTCAGTAGTAATGTCAAGGCCTGGGTTCTTTCCACTGCTGCCAGATATGGTAATGTCCTGTAATCCCAGCACGTGACAGACAGAAGCAAGAGGATCTGACACAATGGTGAACTACATAATGAGGCCAACCTAGGCTACATAAGATCATGTCTCAAAAAAAAAAATCTCTTTTAAGCAGCTGAGACTCAGGCACACCACCCCCTCCATGCTACATCTTTCTCTGGCCATCTGTAGAGTCTGATTTTGAGACGTAGACCCTCCCAACCTTGAACCTGCCAACCTAACTCATCTCACTCTTGCTCGCCTTTCAGCCCCACCTCTGAAATGTAGCTGTCCATCAAATCAATGAATTCTCGTTGGTCAGTTCTACCTAAAGGCACAAGAATGCCTCATCTTTCCTCAAGAATACAAGCAAATGATAGGGCAGGTGTCAGGAGATTGGCCAATGGGAGGACAGTATAATCCCATCAGTCCACCAATGGGAGGCTGATACTCCTGCCTGTCCAACTGCCTCTGTGGAGCAGTTTGACCCCTTCCTTCTATGTTGGGACGGTCCCTTAAAAGCCACTCAAAAGATGCAGGATGGCAGGCTCCGACTCGCTCCACTGCTCCTGGGGCTCCCTGACTCGCCTTCTCCTTGGAGTGGACAGGAGGAGAGGCTTTTCCAGGCAAAAAATAATATATAAAAGTATGCATCCCAGAATCTCTGCTTTCTTTTTTTTAAATTTTTATGTATAATAGTCTTTTACAATTCCGTTTAATGTTTTAAAATTTCAAGTATTTTGACAATTTGAACACCCCCTCCCTTCATCTTTTGCAAGTTTAGTTGCTGAGGAGAAACATCCACCTCTCCCCTGCCCTCCCACCTTTGTCCCAGAGAGCTGAGGCCTGTGACAAGTCTGAGAGACGACACAGACCTGGGTGTGTGTCTGCAGAGGCTGCAGCCGGGTGGAGCTGCAATGCACATGCATCAGGAGTGTTACCGGAAAGAAGGATTTGGTTGTGGAGTTTTTCTCCTGTCTTTTCTGTCTCTTTGTGTCTGTCTGTCTCTGTCCCCCTCCCCCCTCCCCCCTCTGTCTCTGTCTTTGTCTCTCTCATCTCTCTCTGTGTCTGTCTGTCTCTCTGTTTCTGTCTGTCTGTCTCTGTCTCTATCTCTCTGTCTCTCTCTGGCTCTGTGTCCGTATGTCTATCTCTGTCTGTCTCTCTCCCTCTCTTTCCTTCTCTCTTCCTCTCTCCCCCTCTCTTTCTCCTTCTCTCCCTCTCTTCCCCTTCCTCTCCCTCCCCACAACTCTGTCTTAAAGATTGAACCCAAGGTCTCCCAACCCCTGAGCTGCAGCTTTTTCAAGATTTATTAGCCAGTCATGATGGCCCACACTTTTGATCTCAGAGGCAGAGGCAGGCAGATCTCTATAATTTTAAGGCCAGCCTGGTCCACAAAACAAATTTCAGGATAGCCAGGCTTCATAGAGACCTTGTCTCCCCCCCCAAAATATTTTATTTATGTATGGGTGTTTTGCCTGCATGTACATGTAGTACCCAAAGAGGTCAGAAGAGGGCATCAGGTCCCTTGGAACTGGAGTTACAGATGGTTGTGAGCCACTATATGGGAGCTGGGAATCAGATCCAGATCCTCTGCAAGAGCCGTCAGTGCTCTTAATCAGAGCAGTCTTTCCAGCTCTCTGTTTTGTTAATTTTGAGACAGAGTCTTGCTATGTAGTCCATGATGGTGTCCAACTTCCTCAACCTCCCGAGTTCTGGAACTGCTGTTCTGTGCCATCATAAAAAGCTAAAATATGATCTGTTTTGGAAGTATGGACCAGCTCCAGGGTTATAGGGAAAACTGAAACAGTCTGAACTGGGTTTAAAACAAAGTGGTAGGGCGTGTGGATGCACACTGTAGCCCCAGCCTGGAGGAGGTCCATGTGGAACATAAGTAGTTCGAGAACAGCTTGGGGCACATAGAAATTTCAGGGCTAGCCTGAGGTACACAAGGCCCTAACTCAAAGGAAAAACCACACAAAAAAGTGTTATGTCCGGTTGCTTTGGATAAACGAAGTGAAAGTACATAGAGGCCAGGCCAGGCCCACAGGTCTGGGCCCTTTCGGACCTTAGGAAGCTGAGACAGGGTGGTCAGGAGTTCAAAGTCAGACTGGCAGATATGGCAAGACCTTGTCTTAGACCAAACAAAAATACACTAAGGAGCCAAAAGAGATTAGACTCCAGGCATGCCTGGTGACTTACAGTGACTACCAAGGAGTGGGGCTCATGGACTCTTGTGTCTTTGCAGTGGCGGTAGCTGGGGGTACGGGAGGCGTGTTGAAGATTGTTTTCATGGCACTATTTCTCTTCTGCAGACAGGCATGGCCCTGTTCTTCATGCTGGGCTGCGTCTTCTTCCCACTGTGCTTTGCTGTCCTCTGCTGGGGGATGCAGAACCAAACCAGTTTGCGGATGGAGAGGAGAGAGGCTGTTTTGGTGGCATCCAAGTAAGATGGGAAGGGTGGGGTATCTTTTCTGGGGCCAGAACTGGTGGAGCAGCTGATGGAGCATCTGAAGAGGAGCTGGAGTGGACTCATGAGGACACAGGGCAGTGTGGGTGGGGCCCTGTTAGTGGAATCTTTCGCAACAGTGAAACCACTGAGGTTCAGGTCTCTCATTTGGAAATAGGCTGGATTGTAATTTCTATTTTCCATGGAGACATGTGAGGATCAGGTGTCTAAGGGCTGTGGGCACTGAGAAGGTGCAAGGGTAGGACCTACGTGACACCCCGGGGAAGAAGAAGGGCCTTGACTCCAGCCAGGCAACACAGAGCCAGCATGTGAATCCAAGCCAGGGCCTGTAGGCCGGACAGGTGCTCTCCCACCCAGCCGCATCCGAGTCTCTCCCGAGATAGAACTTTACTTTATGGTCCAACCTGGCCTTGAAACAAAGATGTTCCTGGCTTGATCTCCCAAGTGCCAACAATTGAGCATCTCATTTTTTTAGAATTCATTACATTTAATCGGAGGGGGTGCACATGCCATGGCTCACATGGAGGTCAGAGGACAACTTGTAGGAGTTGGGTTTCTCCTTCCTCGTGTTCCAGGGATTGAACTTAGTCTTGGCAACAGGCATCTTTACTTGCTGAACCCTCTCACTGGCCTGAAATTGGTTGCTTTTTAACTGATAACTCAGACTAGAATTTAAGGAGATACTATCTTCTGCTGGCAACATCATACTAGGAAAAATGTGTTTGTGGGAGAGGTTGGGCCCTCAGGTTGTTAATATAAAGTTGATCAAAGCCAGGGCAGAGCTGGGATGGGGTAGGAGCAGAGTGCAGAAAGCAATGCTTGGGGTTTTTTTTTTTTTTTTTCTTTTTCCTTCTTTTCAATGCTGGGTATGGAGCCCTGAGCCTCTGAAATGCTAGATAGCTACTGAGTCCCCAAAGACAGAGTTTACCACCAATGTGTCTGTATAAATTCCCATCAGAGAAAACAAAAATCAAAAGCACAAACCCCCAAATCCCCGTCTTGCTCTGCTGCTGTCTGCACTGTCACAATCAGCTCCCGGTCCCTTGACCAGGTCTGTCTCCGCAGTGGAGTTCTGACCCAGCTCCATGCTTTAGTTAGTGCCTTTGCACTTTTGTTCATTATTGTTTTGTTTTGTGTGTGTTATTTGTTTTGGGGTTTTTTTTGTGCTTTTTTGTTTTGTTTTGTTGTCTAGGTAAGGTCTCTCTCTGTAGCCCAGGTTGCATCTTGTAACTTTTGAAAGGTTTTGTTTTTGTTTTATTCTGTTACTCCTAGTTAACCTCCTGCCTCAGCCTTCCGGATACTGGGATTTCAGGCCTGTCTCTTCATACTAGTAGCTCAGGCTAGGGTAATTGCATCTGCTTCTTGACAGAATCTCCCTATGTATTCCTGACTAGCTTGGGATTTTGCTGGGAATTTGCTGTATAGACCTGGTTATCCTGGAACCCCTGGAAATCTGCCTCCTGTCACCACTGTCTCTGGACTTTCCTGGAGTGAAGCAAACCCCAGCTTGAAATCCTACTTTTCTAGTGCACATAGCTGTGTTATCTTGACACTTTAAAAAAAATTCTCTGAGCCTTAGTTTTTCCTTCTCCAGCCCTAAAATCTCTAAGAAGCATCGACATAAATCTCCTTATCCTATGCTCAGTCTGTAGTAAGACCTGAGAGAATGGGCCTCTTTTCCTTAGGTGAAATTTCCAGGTTTACAATGGTCTCTAATACAATCCCCAACTCCTGCTTGTGTCGACTTTCCTCAGCCATTCCCACAGACTGCCACTAGAGGGCAGCACAAAATAGCAAATCAGCCCCTTCCTCTAGGGCGCAGAGGGAGTAGGCTGTGGGCTGGAAAGGTCAGTGGTCAGTAAATTTTGAGGTTTATCTCAGGACCAGTGAGAAACCCAAACTACAGTTAGGTGTCAGTCCCCTTGATATACAAGTCTGAAGGAGAGATGGGTTTGGGAAAGGCCTGGCTCTAGGAGGCCATGTAAGTGTGAGGAGTAGTTGTGTGCTAGGCCTAAATTACCCTGGCCAAAGCACTAGGCTGTGCTGTGCTTCCCCCTTGGATTAAAGAAGGAAGTTGAGTCAGCCAACCTCCAGGCTCTTCCTCACAAGCAAGACTGTTCTGAGGAGTGGCAGAGGAAAGGGAACCAAGGCAACAAGGAGAAGGGGCTCCAAGAGACTGTGCAGTCTGAGGAAGGGGGCCTGGCTTCCATGACTCCACATGGGTTTTCAAGGCAGCACCCTCTTCTCTTCAAGCCCACTTTTTTTTATCCTCTCCCCTAGGCTAGCACTTCCTCTGTAGCCCAAGCTGGTTACCAGGAGTGATCCTCCTGCTTCAGCCTCTGGAGTGCCGCCAGGACTACAGATGAACCACTGTGCCTCCTGTCTCCTATCCCCCCCCCCCCAATCAAAGCCACGCTGGAGGGTTCTGACAGTCAGCCGGCTCTCCTCACTTAGTCCTGTCACTTTCTAACTCTCTGATCCTGGGGATCTGGGCTCACACCTCAGTACCATTTCCTGACCTCTAAAGAGCAGAGGAGCATAGATTCCCCCACTCCCCCCGCCCCCCCTCTGTCACACTAGTGAGGCACACTAGTGAGGTGTGAGGTACTCATCAGTCTCCACTCCCTCTGACTGGAGAAGCTGGTGGGGGGGGGAGCTCTAGATCTGAAGGACACCGTGAAATGGTTTGTTCCTATCTGTGCCTTCAGTGGGGGAAAGCAAGAAACACCATCTACTCAGGCTACCTTCTCTAGGAAATCTTCTTGGCCGGAGCGAGCACCCCGAGCTAAGATTCCTGCAGGCCACTGGGGGGACACACATTTCTGTTTATAAGCATCAGTAGAAGGAAATGCCAGACATTTTTTAAAGTGCTGACAGGAAAGGCAGCTCAGTACCCCCGCTAGGTGGAGGTGCCTGGGGCTAAGAGAAGAGCCATCCCTTCCCTAAGCCCTTGTCCCCAGCAGCCCCCTGCACTGCAGCTCCTGTCTCTTTAAGGGCCTCCCCCTCCCTCTTTCCCTGTCCCCCCCCATCTCTGTCGCAGCCGCTGCTGTGGCTCAGAGCTGCATGAGAGACAACGCTGCTGCAGGTCCGGTTTCTCGGTGTCTGGTCGGTGCCATCATTTCCCTCCCCCTCTCCCGCCCTCCCCAAGCTGGTGGCTTCCCCTCCCCCTCCCCCTCCTCACAGAGGGGGCAGGGGGCTGGGCACCAACTCTATAATGCCATGTGCAGTGTCTGCACAGGGCAGCAGGGCTGTGGCCGCAGCAGCAGGAGGTGGTGGTAGCTTGTGGTGGCGGGAGAGCGGGGTTGACTGGTGACCGCTTGCCCAGCTGCTCCTCTGCTCGGCTCCGTCCTTTCCTCCCTCCCTTTTTCCAGGGCTGGCACCACCGTCCCCCCCCCCCCCCCCCTTGGCCCCCCCCCCCCCCTCCCCGTAGGCCCCCCCCCCCTGCCGCGGTTCTCCCTCCCCTCCCCCACTGCATCTTCCTCCTCCTGTCCCCTCTCCCTCTTGGTCCTCTCATCAAGTCCTCCCTTGGTAGTCTCTTCCCACCCTCTCACCGGCGCTCTCCCCCACCCCTACTCTGCCTAGCTAGTCCTTTCTTTCTGTGTCCCCAATCTCATTGAAGTCCCTTTCTCCCTTGCCCTGAACTGGCCCTCTTGTCCCATCCTGTCCCCGCCCTGGCCCCTTTGTGCCTCCCCCTCCCTCTTTCTCTCTCCCTCTCTGGCTTGGCAATCCCTTCTCCACCTCCAACCCCCTCCCTCAGTTTGGCCTTCCTGTCCTTTCTGGACCCTCTGGTCTCCCTGCCTGGGTCCAAGTCACCATGCTTACCCCAATGGTGGCTGGGGGGGTGGTGTTCCCCGGACTCTTCCTCCTATCCAAGAACACGCTCCAGAGGCTGCCCCAGCTGCGCTGGGGGGAGGCCGACGCAGTCATTGTCTCCGCCAGGTAAATGGCATGCCTTCCCTGAGTTCAGCCCCTCTCTCTCCAACAGGCTTCGTGGGGAAGGGACCCCAGCACATCCCTGGGCTCAGTAGTGGTGGGTAGGTTTACATCCCAGCTTCCTTTCCTCCTCGGACCTCACTGAAACCCAGCCATCTGGTCTACTATATAGCTTGATCTTGCTTCCCTTAGCTCCCTTCTATCCTCCCTCTAAAGCAGGGCAGCATGTGACTAAACAGTCCCACAAGACACCCAGGAGCAAGCTGAGGGGCAAGACTATGTTTTTCAGGGCTAGTGTTTGGGGGTCGAGGCACAGAAAAGTAGAGAGTGAAACTTGTATGTCCCTAGCATAGGGCCACCAGGAAGAGGACCGTGGTAAGAATCAGGGAAAGTGTGGGAAAGTGGCGGGTGTAGAGGAAGCTTGGGTTACCATGGGCCAGTGACTGTAGGGATGAGCTGCATGATGACTGGGTGGCCAAAGGGTACAGGAGCAACTGGAGACTCCCTTAGTTCTCATGGGTCCCTTCCCTCCTTCCCCAGGGAGAGATGTCACTGTAAGCCATTCCTAACACTGGCTTACCTCAGTATGGCCTCCTTGATGTCCTGGGAGGAAGAAGATTCCACTGCCACAAACTAGGAATGAAGAAGGCTGGGAGAGGCAGGGACTGAGGGATGGAAGCTAAGCGGGACTTGGTTAAAAGTGACGGTGGGGAAGCCTGGCTTAGGAGGCCGCTGAATAGTCCTGAGGAACACCCAGATTGTAGTAGCTGGAGAGGAACGGAGGCACACACCTTACTTTCACTCTTTCCTCTGTCTTCCTAGGCTGGTGTCCTCTGTCCAAGCCATCATGGCCTCCACAGCTGGCTACATAGTCTCCACATCCTGCAAGCACATCATAGATGACCAGTAAGTGCCCCACGGCCATCCCTGCCCAGGCCCCAGCCGTGTGTATGTGGGACCTAGGATCTCCCAGATCTGTAGTGACCAAGAAAGTTCATGCGATGGCTGCAACTCAAAACCAAGGATAAATTTATCCTGCCCTGTCTTAAAGGTCAGAAGCAAGGAAGCAGGGTAGGGATCAAAGGAAAGTCTCCAAGCAGTTCCTGCTTCACTTCCTGGCTCTTGTCATAGGTTTTGAACATCAGGCATGTCTTCTCCAACTCTTGTATCTCTCATACTCTTTCTGGAATCCATGACTAGCCTCAGCTTGGGTCCAGGGCGAAGAGAAAGGGATGACACAGCAAGGCCATTGAGGGTCAGGCCGTGGGGGTGAAGAGGCCAAAATTTGGCACTGGCAGTTACTGCAGTATTTGGTGCTGCCAAAAAGGCCCGGGCCTGAGAGCACGGGGTGGGAGGAGGGTGACAGGACACGGGCCCTGTCCGTGGTGCTGATCTGTCCATTTTCGCTTGCCATAGGTTGCTGCAAGTTTGCTGTGTGGCCAGAATGCCCTTCCTTGACTCATAGCTTCTGGCTCTAGTGTCCTTCTGTGGTGTCCTTTGAGCCTCAGGGGACATTATCTGGTGACCCTGGTCTCCATCTGCCTTCTGGTGTCTGTCTCTTCTTTTCCTATGGGAGAGTGTTTTTTCCACCAAGGACCTATAGAGAGGTCACATTCCTCCCCAGAGCAGCTTCTGCAGGGAGGAACTGAGTGTGTCAAGTGCCTAGAACAGCTCCTGGGTCCATAGTGCTGAGGAAACTCTTAGGGTCCCTTTCCATGGTATGACTTCCCCTTGCTCTCACCCAACCCCTTCCCCAGCTAACGGGTCCCAGAGAAGCCTGGTGCCAGGCACTTCCTTCTCACCTATGCTTACCTAGAGGTCACCTTTTGGCTCTTGTATTCCCAACCTCAAGTCCGCTCTTGGCCTTGTTCCACCTTTAATCCTTAGGTAGGTGGAAGGATCAGGGTTAATCCGGGGGACAACAGCTGTCCTTCTTTCTGAGCACCTAATTGCTGAGAGAGCAGGAACAGAATCTGTCGCCTCACCTGTCAACCCAGGGCCCGAGCCCTTTCTAGCTCTTCCACATCCCAGAGTCCTGTGGCTTCTGCCCCTCAGCACAACCCTAGGCAGTTCTGAGCCTTCTCTGAGCATGGTTGAGCGCTGTCTGTATTTCTCCTGTTTCCAGCCAGCTGCTTCTCCCCTGCTACCTGACTCTGACTCCTGGCCACATCCCCCTACAATGCTGTAATATGGGTTCCTTTGAGGGAGGGCTGCTCCCTCTCCCAGGCCAGCTTGCTGGGGTAAGGGGTAAGCTCTCACACACCCCTCACTTGTACCTCAGTGCTCTCACTCTCTCACCAGCACTCGCTTGGTGTACTGTGGCTAGCTGGATAGCCTTTTGCTCTGCTCCCTCTGGGCTTTTCTGTCTCCCACCCCCACCCCAGGCCTGACTGAGGATTCCTGGACTTGAGAAAGCTTCTGTGCTGACTCAAGAGAAAAAAAAAAGCGCAGAGTTGCGTATCCGTGTGCTTCCCGTATTTGTTTACTCCAAAGTCTGCAGAACTTTCTCTGTTCTTGGCATCTTTGCTTGGTGTTTTCTCTGTGCTGCTGGCCATACCTGAGCTAACAATAGACTTGCCACCTTGGAGCAAAGGCAGGCTGCAGCGACAGCCCCTCTGGTGCCCTGGGACTGGCTCCGACTCTCCAACCTTCTTGAGACAGTGGGGCCGATGGCGAGGACTCCTGTGGTTATTCCTTGGCCACATTACTTAACCTCTCCATAGCACAGGGTTTTGTGAGAGGTGAACAAGCCGATGCTGTGTAAATATCTAAGTGCCAGCATAGTGGCTGGCATGTGAGAACCGTCACGTCAGCTGGTGCAGGGTCTCTATAGCAGTTGGACCTTTCTCACTGGTTCCTAACTGGGACTGTCTTTGTGTCTTGCCTCAGCTCATTTCCATCACTGCCCATGATCTGTAGTGTTCTGGTCTCCTCTCCCTGTGTTACTGTAGAGGAAAAGTGTGGATGAAGGAGAGAGGTAGAGACACAGTGAGACAGACAGAGACACGGGGTTGTGAGGTCGGCTGGGAGAATGTCTGGCCTTGGATGATGTCTTGTATCCCACCCTCAGTTCCAGCATCTGTAACTCAAAACTCAAGAGTTATTATGAGAGCCTTTATGGACCTGACTCCCTCCCATTGAGTATCCTATCCTGTCCTAGGGGTCGCTGAGGCCCTGTCCACTTTTCTCTCCTCTCTCCCCTCCCCACAGGCACTGGCTGTCCTCGGCCTACACACAGTTTGCAGTCCCCTACTTCATCTATGACATCTACGCCATGTTCCTCTGCCACTGGCACAAGCACCAGGTTAAAGGGCATGGAGGGGAAGACGGGACGCCCCGAGCCCTGGGCAGCACCTGGGCCGTGGTACGTGGCTACCTGCACAAGGAGTTCCTCATGGTGCTCCACCACGCGGCCATGGTGCTCGTGTGCTTCCCATTGTCCGTGGTGAGTCCTTCCTCCTGGAGTCAGGAGGCTCAGGGGTGCTCCCGGGTGAGGGGTGAGAAGCACGCCAGCACAGCAGAGTCGGGGTCCCTGGTGGCAGGACTTGGGACAGGGCTTGTGGAACAGAGTCCCTCCTAGTCTTAAGAGGTACAAGTCAGGGTGGGTGCCTTAGAGCATTGGCTACCTGTATGTGAGACCCAGCCTTCCTCTTTTGTAAGGCTTTCTTAGTCTGCATGTTGTAGGCAGGAGAAAAGAGCCTACTGAGTGTTTATAACCCAGGACTACGTGTCTCTCTAGGCTAAGGATCTAGTTCAGCTGGTAGAGTGCTTCTCTAGCATGTGTGAAACCCTGGGTTTAATTCCCAGCACGTTGGAAAGCCAGCACACTTATAATCTTAGCACTTGAGAGTGTAACCAAGAAGATATGAAATTTAAAATCATCTTTTGCTACATAGTGGATTTGAAGCCAGTCTGGGGGACATGAGACTCTGGTCCAAAGGAGGAAAAAACAAAGCAAAGCAAAACAAAACAAAAAAACTCATCTTAAATCTCAGCATTCAGGAGGCAGAAGCAGGTGAATCTCTGAGTTCGAGGCTAGCTTGGTCTACAGAGTTCCAAGACAGCCAGGGCTACACAGAGGGGGGGGTGGGAAAGGGTATATGGGGGAGGGGAGCGGTGGAATAGGGCTGGGGAGGTGGCTCAGTTAGTACAGCGATTGCTACACAGACACAAGGACCAGAGTCTTCTTGAAAAACTAGTGTGTGCTTAATCCCAGGTCTGAGGCAGTGAAAACAGAAGGGTCCCTGGGGCTTGGTGGTCAGCCAGTATAGCCAGATGAGTGAGCTCCAGGTTTAGTGAAAGTTGCTTCCTCAAAAAAAAAAAAAAAAAAAAAAAAAAAATTGAGAGCAATTGAGGAAATTGACTTCTGACCTTAATATGCATGTATACACATAAACATGCGCACGCGCGTGTGTGCCCATGTACACATGAACAGAGAGATGGGGGGCACAGCAAGAGAGCACAAAGTATCTCTGAGGGGGAAGATACAGGAAGGCACAGCTCCTCAGGCTTTTGCCTTTTCCCCTAGGTGTGGCGACAAGGCAAGGGAGATTTCTTTCTAGGCTGCATGTTGATGGCCGAGGTCAGCACACCTTTCGTCTGCCTGGGCAAGATCCTCATCCAGGTGAGAGTGAATCTGAGGGGAATGTGGGTTGGACACCGGCTGGG
Source organism: Rhabdomys pumilio (assembly GCA_030674055.1). NCBI lineage: Eukaryota > Metazoa > Chordata > Mammalia > Rodentia > Muridae > Rhabdomys > Rhabdomys pumilio. Next base: position 114,818,381 of record JANHMN010000003.1, read on the forward strand.
GACTTTTGGGGGAGATTCCTTAAAGATCTTGCAGCCTTTCAGCATGGTGGTGTGTGCCTACTACACTAGCACTGGGGAGGTTGAGGGCAGGAAGACCACGAGCTTGAGACTAGTCTGAGCTACATAGTGAAACTCTGTCTCAAAAAACGCAAGAATAAAGAGCATTGGCCAGGGGCAGGGTGGAGGGGAGGCAGCTGTGGGAAGGGACCCCCCCCCACGCCTCTCCCTGCTCTACCATGCTGTTCTTGTCCACAGTACAAGCAGCAGCACACGTTGCTGCACAAGGTGAATGGAGCCCTGATGCTACTGAGCTTCCTGTGCTGCCGGGTGCTGCTCTTCCCCTATCTGTACTGGGCCTACGGGCGCCATGCTGGCCTGCCCCTGCTCTCAGTGCCCATGGCCATCCCTGCCCACGTCAACCTGGGCGCCGCGCTACTCCTCGCACCCCAGCTCTACTGGTTCTTCCTCATTTGCCGCGGGGCCTGCCGCCTCTTCCGACCCCGAGGTTCCCCACCACCCTCTCCTTGTCAGACCCAGGACTGAGGCTAGGCCCTGGAAATTCCCCCTCCCCAGCCCCTGTGGAGACAGTGCTTTGGGGCTAATAGGTGTGTGTGTGTTGGGGGGGAGGTGAGAGCCAGGAGTCCCTTGCCTTGACAGCCCCAAGACAGATGGACTCAGAATAAGGAGGAGCTATATACCCTTGGGAGCTGAGGTCAGATTGGCAGGCAGGAAGAGAGGAGCCAGGATGAAGAGCCTCTTCTTGCCTCTGTGCTAACAAAATGAAAGGGAAAGGGAGGAGATGGGGCTCACTGGGACCAAGGAGTCAAGGGACATGGGGGTGGCCCCTGTTGCCAAGGACATCCTAGCCTTGCTGCTACAAATCCCTCTCTGCTCCCCATCACCCGGGAGAGAGAAGACACCCTAACTCACCCCATGTGGGCCCTGAGAGGGCAGGTAACCCCCACAGCTCCTTCCTGTGGAGCGCAGTCTGAGGGACCTTATTTATTTATTCTCCCATATCAAACTAATTTGTTGGGGTGAGGGGAGGGAGGCAGTTGCTCCCCTACAACCTTTCCAGCGCTGAGCAGCCCTGGGGGCAGGCGCCAGGCCAGTCCCTTCTGTCAGGGGCACATTTAGCCCTCGGCCCCGGCCCCGGCTTGTCCCTGGTGCTACAGGCCAATCGCGGCTTCCTCCAGTCTGGGGGCCACAGACCCCGGGAGGTGCTTTACAGACCGCTAATAAAGACGATCCTCCTGAACGCCAGAAAGACCCTTTGGTCCAGTTTTTGGGGGATGGGAAGGGAGGAGAAAAGGGGATGGGTGATTACCTAGCCACCGAGTAGTAAGGGAGGAAGGGGGAAAGGGTGTGTGTGCGTGTGGTGTGTGTGTGTGTGTTTGTGTGTGTGTGTGTGTGTGTGTATGCGTGTGTATGCATGTGTGTGTATGTGTGTGTGTCCGCCAAGAGAATCATTGGGCAGCCTGGAAGGAATGGGGTGTTTAAACAGTCATTTCAAAGTTGGGGAGGAAGGAGGAAGTGGGGGATAGGTGGCCACAGAGAGAGGGCTACTGCAGTGAGGGAGGAAGGAGGCACCACCTTTATTTCTCAACAGAAGGCTGGGCAGATGTGTGTGGCTCACAGCTGGGTCCAGGGCTATTGTAGCTCGGCTCTCGTTAGGCCCCTTTCTGGAAGCGCCTGAGGAGTATGAAGGTCAAATGAGAAGGGGCACATAGGAGATTTGGGTCCTTTGGAAAGGGTAGGGCGAGGACATGGAGACACAACTCACACATGTGTGCAGAACTGGAAAAGCAGGAGGAAGAAGGCCACCACCAATGTCCCCACCAGGAGGTGCTGGAAGAGCCCAGGGCTGGAACCTGCCAAACAGCCAACAGCAGCTTCCTTCCAGACCTGCTAGGAGGGAGGCCCCTAGGTCAAGCTGGTTCATACCTGTCTTAACAAATGTTATAGGCTGCTCTCCAATAAACTGGGCCACAGCAAGAAGGCTAGCTTGGTCTGAGTCTGGATAATCGAAGAAATCAGGCCTGTCTATGAAGAGCTGGGAGCTGGCTCCTGGTACTGAGGCCCGGGTTCCATCTCTTCTGGGTGCTAAGAGCCAAAGCAGAGTCTGTGACAAGAGTCCAAGGGCCAGCGTGCCCACTGACCAGGCCAGGCAAACCCAGTGCTCTGCCTGTTTTGTTCCCAGAGTTGGCCAAGCTCCCATCAGAAGCCTCCCTGCCATGTTTGAGATGGGGGGAAAGGTTTGAGCTGTACAGCAACACTCTGTGAGAAGACAAGGCAAAATGAGACAGAGAGGAGGAAGGAGAAGGAAAGAAGAGAAAAGGAAGAAAGGAGGGGAAAGGAAGAGGAGAGGGGAGGAGAGTAAGGCTCAGGGCTGGGCCGGCCTCCTCCTGCTCACAACCCAGCCTACTCCCATTCTCAAGCCGCCCTTATTCCTACTATCCCTAAGCCCAGCTTCTCACCTGTTTCTATGGTCTCCAGCTCAGCCATCCACACCCACACCCACAGGGTCACCCACTGCCACAGCTTCATAACCCCTCACTACTATGAATGAGTGGGATTCTATGATGTCACAGCCCAGAGCCATTCCGCTAGCCTGACTGACTATGGGGTGCTTCCAGCTCCTAGTGCAGAAAAGTCCATTGAGCCTCATCCTCAAGAACAACATTGATAATAACAGTAACAGTGGTAGGGGGTCTTGGGGTGTAGCCCAGGGGCCCAGCTTTTGCTCAGTGTGTACAAGGTTCTATCACAGAACCACAGACAGTCAGTCATTTGGTCAGTGGTATCCCAGGATTTAGCTGAGTCTAGGAGATAATGCGTTTGTACAGCAGCTATACTGGGCAGGTGAAGAGGGCTACTTATCTCCAGTTGTCCTTTGGATCAACCTTAACTTGTTTACTGAGTGCTTATTAAAATGCCAAGAAAGTTACGCAGATTAGCTCATGTAATTCGGAGAAGCTCTAAGAGCGAGGCGGGAACCAATGCGCAGGGGGCGAGGGACGCTGACACAATGCTTCCTAAAGCTGTGCATTTTTCTATTTGGGGCTTCCCTTTGCTTTCTGAACCCCAGTTTCATGCACCAATCCATCTCCAGGCTTGATTTTAGCGCTCGGTAGAGATGGACGCGCACGGTGAGAAACAAGACAAACAGCCAACTTTTCCACTAGGTGGCAGCAGTGTTGGCCCAACGGTGCCACCATCTCTTCTACAGGTTACAGGCAGGCAGGCATGCTCCTCTCTCGGGACTGGCTGTCACAGAGAGGCGGGGAGGAGGGGATGCAGCGGGGGCGGGGGTTGTCACTAGAGGAACTCCCCCGGCTCATTCCAAGGCTAATCTCTCGGCCATTCGAAGAGCTTAGTTTTCTCGCCTCACCGTGTCTCAGTTTCTCTTTTGGTGGCATTGGTGGCATGTGAACCGCACCGTTCCCTATTCCACCCCTATTTCCTTTTTCTATTTCCCTCAGTCCTGCCCGTGTCACTTCCCAATTGCGACCTGCACTCCAGAGGCCCCTCCTCGAATTGGAAAAGGTAGCTCGCCTCTGATTGGCAATTAGGCCTGTCTATCACAAATGAATTCCAGCCCACCCAGGCCAAGGACACTTCAAGGGACTCCTGGAGTCTGCCCGTGCTTGTTTTGTAGTCCCCTGGCTACTCTGTTACACCACTTGCCCCGAAGGTGGCTCCTTATTAAAAGATCCAGGAAATCACAGAGACATGCCTCTGCCTCCCAAATGATGCTGGGATTAAAGGAGTGTGCGCTTACACCAGGATCCGCTTCTACCTCCTCTGCCTGCTCCTCTTCCTCTGCCTGCTCTTCCTCCTCCTCCTCCTCTGCCTGCTCCTCTTCCTTTCCTCCTCCTCCTCCTCTTCCTCCTCCTCCTCTTCCTCCTCCTCCTCTTCCTCCTCCTCCTCTTCCTCCTCCTCCTCTTCCTCCTCCTCCTCTTCTCTGCCTGCTCCTCTTCCTTTTCCTTTTCCTTTTCCTCCTCCTCTTCCTCCTCTTCCTCTGCCTGCTCCTCTTCCTTTTCCTCCTCCTCCTCTTCCTCTGCCTGCTCCTGTTCCTTTTCCTCCTCCTCTTCTTCTTCCTCCTCCTCCTCCTTCCCCTTCTCTTCCTCCTCCTTCTCCTCCTCTTTAATTAATCACAGCTATTGAGAATTCAAGAGTGTCACAGCTATGCCCGGAGACATTTCCACAACATTCTATCCCTTTCTCCTGATCTCTTTCTTTCTTTCTCTAACTTTTATGCTCTCACACATTACATCCTGACCTGTTTCACCTCCCTTCACTCCTCCCAGTCCCCGCCACTATGTCTCATCTCCCCCAGATCAACTCCAACTGTATCCCCAAAAGAAAGAAAGAAAAGAAGAAAAAAATAAAGAAAGAAAAAGCAGGTCTCCCAGGGATATCCATCAAACACAGCCTAACAAGATGCAATAAGCCTCATATCAAGGCTGAATGAAGCAACCCAGTAAGAGGAAAAGGGTCCCAAGTGTAGGCAAAAGAGTCACACAGCTGTCACAGTGTTGAGAAGCCCACAAGAACATCAAGTTACACAACCATAACATATATGCAGAGGACCTAGTGCAGACCCATGCAGCCTCTATGACTGCCATCTCAGTCTCTATGAGCGCCTATGAGCCCCGCTTAGTTGACTCTGGGCTGTGTTCTTGTGAAGTCCTTGACTTCCCCTGGCTCCTACAATTCTTCCTTCCCCTTTTCTGTGAGGTTTCCCTGGCTCTGCCTAGTGTTTATCTGTGGGTCTCTGTCTGCTCCCATCAGTTGCTGGATGATGTCTCTCTGATGACAACTGGGCTAGGCTCCAGTCTATGAGTATAGCAGAATATGACTAGGAATCATTGCATTGACTTTTCCCCCCAGTGTTTGGTTCTATCCTGAGTCTCTGGGCTGTCCTGCCCCTGGTTCCTAGTCATCCACATAGTGTCAGGCATGGGCTTCCTCTCATAACACAGGCCATGAATTGGACCCATCACGGGTCGGCGTCTCCCACAGGTTCTGCACCATTACCCGAGCACATCTTGCAGGCAGGACAGATTGTAGGTTGAAGGTTTTGTGACTGGGTTGGTGCCTTGCCTGGTTATAGAACATGCTCAGTTTGGGCTCCATATCCCCCATGTACAAGAATCTACACTCTTGTAGATTCCAGGGAGTTTCTATTGTACTGGGTTTCTATCCCAACCTGAAATGTCCCCCCATTCTAGTCATCTCTCTCAGTACTCTCCCCCCCTCACCTTCCCCTCCCATGGCTGATCATTTCTGTTCTCATCCCCACCTGTCTCTACAAAAAAATCTGTTTCCTTTTCCCAGGGAGATGTTTGCACTCCCTTAATTCCTTCTTGAAACGTAGTCTCTCTTGGGTCTGTGAACTGTAGCATGATTGTGCTTTACTTAACAGCTAATGTCCACTTATACATAAGTGTGTCTTCCTGGGTCTGGGTTAGCTCAGCTTTTATTTTCTAAGCAAAAACATCTCGAGGTAGGCCAGGGTGATACACGCCTTGTAATCCCATTGCTGTGGAGACTAGCAGGAGGGACACAAAGCAAGAACCCATCTGAAATACACCAGTATGAGAAGCCCTGCTTCCACAAACCAGGCATATGATACCCGCTGGATAGTCAGCACCCACACCTGGGCATCTTTTACCTTTGAGATTCTGTTTCAAGAAGCTCATGTACTCAGATGTGAGTTTCCGAATTATATTAAGATAGTTTTACCAACCCCCAACTCTGCTTAAGAGAGACAAACAAGAAGCCAAAGTGGAAAGTCCTGAGGAATACACCTGCAGCCTTACAAATGTGTCTCCACAAATAGGTACACCAGAAGTGGAAATGTCTTGTTCTTTGAAAAGTTAGTTATACTAAATGATACTTAGCTGGGGCACACAGGTGAAAGGATGTCTTGCTAAAGCAAACACATGAAAGAATGTTTTCCTGAAGCAGACACAGGTGAAAGGATGTTTGGCTATAGCAGACATGTAAAAGGACCCATGATGAAGGACTATAATTATGACCCCACAGACAGTGGGAGAAGAGCACTGAGCTTTGGTTTGGTTTGCTCCACCTCGCTACTCTTTGCTAAATATAGGCATGTATTGGTTTGCCTTACATAGTGTTGTTGAGCTCAACTTGTGATAGATAATGCCGCCATTGAGAGAAACTTGCCCAAGAACTGCTCATGAGGTTCCTCTGGTAACTTGACACTTCTGTGGCCCCACCTCAGGTGGTTGTCGAGCTTGGCGGTTTCTTCAGGACTGAACTACAGCTGACTGGTGTCTGCTTGCTGAAAAGATTGGACTCTAGCTGCTGGTTCGTGCCTAGAGCACTGGTCTGCAGCTGCTGGTTCATATTTGGTGTTGGCTACAGGGCTGAACTGCTGTCAAAGAAGATTGAGTTCACCACCCGAAACTGAACAAGTCCACTTCCCCAATATCCTAATAACTTTTCTCTTCTGCTACCTCTGCTGGATGGTGGGCTAGAGGAGAGGTTGAACCCTTATTAAAAGTAGGCTGCAAAAAATTTGTGCCTACAGGTGGCGCCCAACAAGGCTTAGTCATGATGGGTAATTCTGCTTCTAACGTGGTAGAGGAAACTGCAAATTATGAGGGGTTAGCAATGTTACTTTAGGAAATTGGCAAAATGGCAGCTACTGCTGTGGGATGGTCTCCTACTGGGTTCCCAGAGGTAGTTTTCTGGTTTTACTTTGTAGCGTTCACATATACTATTCTGAAAAAGTTTGGAGGGCAGGGGGAGGCCTGAAAACCCAGAAGGTTCACTCAGTTCTCTTCTGTTAGAAAAGATCGCAGAGGTGACCATGCTCATGTAGAGTTTGCAACTAGAAGTCAACATGCTTGGAAAGCAAAAAGAGTCAGTGGGAGAACAACAGAGGTCAGCCTTGGTGAATGAGACCAGGAATGTACCAGTGATGAGAAGGGGAAAGAGAATAGGCTGGAGGGTAAACTGCTGCCAAGCCCTGCTTGCAGTACCAGGTGCCCAAAGCACCTCAATGAGACAAGGGGCCAGGAAGAGCAGGAGGTGGCACAGGCACAAAGGGTGACTGTACAACCGAGTGTACCACCAGAGGATTTGCTTGGGCCTACACAGGCACCTTCAGCCTTCCCAGCCTTTGTGTAACATATACCTGCTAATGATGGTATTCCTGCCTATAAGGAATTGACTTGGCATCTGATAGAAATGCTAAATCTAAAGCTTTTTAAAGAGGCGGTTATACTGTATGGCTTACATTCTCCTTTTGTTAAATAAATGCTAAATAACTGGGCGACACAGCATAGGGTGATCCCACAAGATTGGAAGGGATTGGTGTCGGCTATACTAGAAGCTGGACAGAAATTACAATGGTTGTTGGAGTGGAGGCAGAAAGCTATAAAATAGAACAATGAAATGTAGCAAATGTTACTAAAGACCAGCTGCTTGGTGAAGGGCAGTGTGAGACTTACAAGAACAAATCTGATCTGATGATGGTGATATTGAACAAAGTCATGCTGCTGCTTTAAGAGCTTGGGATTTGGTTGAGGAACTTGGGGGCAGGATGGGGATCTACCCCATTACTAAAATAATACAGAATTCTGGAGATGTTTTTATAGAATTCTTACGAGTTAAGCTGTGAATAGAGCCATATCAGACCCTGAAAACAGACAGTCACTGATAGAAATACTGGCCTTTGTGAATGCAAACACCAAATGTCAGAAAGCAATCAGACCATTGAAAGCTTGTGGCATCCCAATAGATGAATGAATCAGAGAAACGACTGGTCTGGGTTCTCAGAAGTATAATGCAAGCATCATAGGACAAATTGTGTCTAAAAATATCAGAAATCAAAATGCTTATGTTTTAATTGTAGTTAATTTGGTCATTTCCAAAGATATTGTAAGGCAGAGTTCAAAATAACAGGTACATTGATTCTAGAGAATACTGTAATCACAGAGGAGAACAGGCAGGTTTTGGTTACTAAGAGCCACAGAGGGAATGTTAATTAGTCCAATTTTGTCAGTATTTGTGCAACAACCATTAGAAATTATCTGTAAGCAATTCCCTTGATCTATCATTTATCATTATATGGATGACATTCTGTTGGGTGATTCTAATAAAGATGTTTTAGAGAATGTTTATGGTAACACAAAAAATTTTACCATGCTGAAGGGTTACAGATAGCTCCAGAAAAAAATACAAAGAGAAAGAGATTCATTTAGTTATCTGGGTTATAAAATCAATCTACAAACAATTTGACCACAAAAGGTACAGATCCGTAGGGACCAATTGTGTACACTTAACAATTTTCAAAAATTAATGGGAGCTATTAACTGACTAAGGCCTATAATTAGATTAAGTATATCTGAGTAGTTAAGTAATTTGTTTCAAATATTACAAGGAGATTCCAATTTAAACACTCCAAGATGTCTAACCAATGAAGCAGAAAAAGTTAATGCTTGTTGAACTAAGATTGTAAGAGGCATACGTGGATAGAATTGATCCTAAACTTGATTGTATTCTGGTCATTTTACCCTCAACTCATTCTCCTATTATTCTGGGCTTATTATGCAAAGGGAAGATAGTATTATGGAATGGATTTTCTTAGCTCATAAACTAAAAAATTGAAACTAAACTATAGAAATAATTGAAACTAAATATAGAAAACATTTCTAAATTATTAAAGGTAGAATAAGACTACATCAAGTGTCAGAAACAGATCTGGCTGAAATTGTAGCACCTCTTACAAATGCTGAAATTATGTTATTGTGGGTAATGAGGATTGGCAAAAAGCTTGTAGTAACTACTTGGGTGAAATTAATAACAAATATCCAAAAAGCAAATGTATACAATTTATTACAAGAACTAATTGAATTCTTCTATGTATTGTAAAGGAATCACAAATTCCAGAAGCACCAACATTTTCTACTGATACAAACAAGATGGGAACGATAGGTTGTCAGATAAAATAAGCAAGGTGCTCCAACATCCATATACATTGGTTCAATAGAATGCTATTCTTATGGTATTATTAGATTATCCTGAACCTTTTAACATAATTACTGATTCCTCGTATGCAGAGTCATTTTACATACAGAGACTGCTGAATTTGTACCTGATAACTCCAAATTAACTTTGTTTATACAATTACAACAGGCCATCAGAAGTAGAAGTTATCCACACATATTGGGTCTCACACAGACTTGCCAGGTCCATTAGCTCAAGGAAATGATGAAATTGACAAATTACTAATAAGGAATATGTTAGAAACCTCGAAATTTTATGAGAAACATCATGTTAATGGGAAAGGTTTAAAGAAATTTTTTTCCATCACTTGGCAACAAGCCAAAGAAATAATAATAATAATAATAATAATAATAATAATAATAATAATATAATAATAAAATAGTCCTACATGTTTTCTATACAATCAAATTCCATTACCTGATGGTAGTAACCCTAGGGATACTAAAAGAAATGACATCTGGCAGATAGATGTCCTATATTTTGCAAAATTTGGAAAACAAAGGTATATCCATCATATCATTGACAGGAACTCAGGGTTTCAATAGGCAACTGCTTTAAGTTCTGAAAAGGCTGATTGTGTGATTACACACTTACTAGAAATAATGGCAATTATGGGGATACTTGCACAAATTAAAACTGATAATGCTTCTGCATATGTATCCAATAAGATGTAACAATTCTTTGCATATTACAATATAAAACATGTTTCTGTTATACTACATAATCTCACAGCACAAGCAGTTATAGAAAAAGCCAATCATAAGAGATGTTATTAAATAAAAAGGAAAAGTAAAAACCCTGGGACAGACTAAATAATGCTTTGTTAACTCTCAATTTTCTTAATGTTGGTGAAAAGGGAACAACAGCAGCTGAGAGACACTGGGTTATTGAAAAAACTGAGGAATTAGGCCAACCAATATACTGTAAGGATGTGTTGACATTAGAATGGAAACCTGCAATAGTTTTAAGATGGGGACGCAGTTATGCTTATGTATCTACAGGGAATGAAAATATGGTTACCAACAAAACTTATAAAGATTAGATCAGACCAGGGAAAACCTCTTGTCAGCTGAGACAGTGCCCTCACAGAGCAAATAGCCTTGGTGATTCAGACTGTCTCAGTTACTTATTTCTCCTAAACATGCATGTAAAACAACTTCAAAAGGGGTAGTCCTAATGGTCGCTCACACAGACTGAAAAAACACAGATTTGGCAACAAATGCTACAGCTACCTTTTTTCTAACTAACCATTTTTTTTCCTTGGGGCCCATACAGGAATTTTTCATCCCAATTCATCAGGGAGTAATTTCAGGAAGATCATCCCCCTAGTCCCTTCAGGTGGGATGGGTAGGTTTGGTCATTTGATGCGTTATACTTGTCATCATCTAGGGTAGAAAGTTATTATTGGTTATGATCAGAGATTAATAAAAATTTAAAGTTGTTTTGTTTGAATTATTGTATGTTAGAAATTTAAGGTATTTTGTTTCATTATTGTATATTGATAGAAATTTAAGTTTTTGTTTGAATTATAGTATATTGATAGAAATATTGTATATTGATAGAAATTTAAGGTTGTTTTGTTAGATTATTTGGCTGTACTGTACATATGCCACTTATTGAAATCTGATGGTTCTACAAGTATTTCCATTGTGTGTAGATTGCTAATGACAGAGAAAAGGACAATTCTTAAACAAAAAGGGGCTTTGAAGTGGAAACTTCTAGTTCTTTGGAAAGTTAGTTATGCCAAATGATGCTTTGCTGGGGCACACAGGTGAAAGGATGTCTAAAGCAAACCTATGAAAGACTGTTTTCCTGAAATAGACACAGGTGAAAGACATTTGAAAGGACCCGTGATGAAGGAGTAGAACTGTGACCCCACAGATAGTGGGAGATGAGCACTGAGCTTTGGTTTGGTTTGCTCCACCTCGCTACTCTTCGACAAAGACAGGCAGGTATTGGTTTGCCTTATATAGCACAACTTGTGGTAATGTGCCATTGAGAGAAACTCACCAAAGAACTGCTTGTGAGGTTCCTACAGAAGCTTGCTGCTTTTACAGCCTTGCCTCAGGCAGGTTGGCGAGCCTGGTGGTTTCTACAGAATTGAACTACAGCTGGCTGGTGTCTGCTTGCTGAAAGGATTGGACTGTAGCTGCTGGTTCGTGCCTGGTGTCTGCCTGCCTAGAGCACTGGTCTGCAGCTGCTGAGCTGTATCTGGTGTTTGCTACAGGACTGAACTGCTGCCCAAGAAGATCAAGCTTGCAGCCAAAGAACTATTGCAGCACAGGTCCACTTCCTCCGTATCCTGATAACTTTTCTCCTTTACTATCTGATGGGTGGTGGGCAAGAGGAGAGGTTGAACCCTTAATAAAAGTAGTTGAAAAAGTAGTGCCTACATACACCCCACTATAGAAGTAATTTTAGGGAGGTAGCCCATATGGCTCCAGAATAAAAGACATACCTGGTATTTTTATTAACATACTGTAAGCCTAAACTGGGCAGGTTCTGAGTTATTCTAGCCTGCACTCCAGTCATAGGCCCCACTGAGTTATTTGCCCACTGAGTCTTGCTATGTTTGCTCTGCTCCATGTATGTCTTCAGGGCGATTTTCTCTTGGTCACATGCTCATGGTCCATCCTGCCTCATGGTGACTTCTCTCTTCCCCCTACTTTTTCCCTGCCTGAGACTTCCCTACTCAATCTCAAGTCCTGCCTTCCTCTCTCTCCTGCCCAGTCACAGGCTCTAACCTTTTATTACCCAATCAGAGATCATTGGGGAGCATTCTTTATGACACACTGGTCAATACAATGCCCATGTCCAGACTGCAACCTGATTTGGGGGCACAGCACTCAACATTTGAATACACAATACACAAGATGAGCCCCAACACCTCAGAAAAATAACAGAAGTCGTCCCTATTCTACCAGCTGGCCAGAATGAGGCAAATGAGACCCTTTCTCCTCAAGCAGACCTCTGGACCTCCTCTGACCATCAGTAACTGTACAGAGCTCCTGCCGTGTGCTGCCCTGGACTCTAAAGGTTTTGAACATGTTTTCAGGGGTGTGGGTACGGCAGTGAGAGGCATAGTATTTGTAGCAGAAATGTGAGGATCTAAGTTTACATCCTCAGAACCACTGGGCATGGTGACGCAACACCACGGGGTAAAATCCCAGCAGAGGCAGGAAAATCTGAGTTCCAGGACAGCCAGAGCTACATAGCTAGCGATACCCCCCTCTCAAAAAAAAAAAAAAAAAAATCCCCAAACCCCACCCAAAGCTGCACATGTGTAAACCTAGCTTTTGTAGTTGGAGATGAGAGAACTTGTCTCCAGGCAGAAGGTGAGGAGGATACACAGGCTGTCTTGTGACTTCCACGTAGATGCCATGGCATAAACACATGTAAAGGAAGGAAGGGAGAGAAGGAAAAGGAAGGGAGGATGGATAGATACAGAATTTCTGCCTTCTGAAACCATGAGAAAAGCTCACAAATCCATATTGGTTTAGAAGAGACGGACAACTGTCGGTGTCTGCATTTGCTGCCTGCACTCTCAGCCCTTTCTGATGGGGCTTTGTCCCCTCTCCTCATGAGAGCCGCTTGGCTGAAGTCCACCAGAGACTTACTCCCTTCTCCATTTGGTCTCTCTGCGGGGTGCCCCATCCCTCACGGCATCACAGACTCACCCTCACCGGTTTTCAGGGCTCCTCTTGGTCTCTTCATATATATTCCCTTTCCCTAGGTGATCTCATCCATTCTCATGGCTTTAAATACCATCTATATGCTGGTGACTCACAAACGTATATTTCTAGCCCAGACCTCTCCTCAGAGCTCCAGACTCCCATGCCCAACTTCCTGCTTGATGTCTCCAAGTCCAAAAACAGTAATCCTACAGGAAGGTCTCAATTCTCTTACTCCAAGCCTGCTCCTCTCTCTTCAACAGCTGCTTCTGCGGTCTTTCTAGGTGTTTACTGGGAACCTGAGAATCCTCTTAGCTCTTTCTTCTTACCTGACAAGCCCCAAGGGAACATCTGCTGGTGTAATTTTCAGCAGAAAGCTCACATCTGTCTAGATGTGGTGGTGCAAAACTGCAATCCAAACTTGAGAGGCTGAGAATCATGAATCCAGATCAGCCTGGGATGTATATCCAGATCCTGTTCCAAAGAAGAGGGGAAGGAGAGGAAAGAAGAGAGCGTTCTCTCCTCTCTCTCCCTCTCTCTCTCTCTCTCTCTCTCTCTCTTTCTCTCTCCCTCTTTCTCTCTCCCTCTCTCTGTCTCTCCCCTTTCTGTTCAAGACAAGATCTTTCAACTGATCTATTGATTGCCACAGACTTTGGTCTGGTTAAACCATGTGGATTCCTACCTCCTAAGTCCCAGCCTCAACCATTAGCAAAAACCAGTCAAAGCCAGTGTACTGTGTACTACAGGAAGGGCTCCTGTATGAGAGCCAGACCAGCCTGTCTGCCTGTTCTCCCATTTCCTTTTCCCCAGGTTTTAAGTCACACTGGTTTCTGAACACTCTATAGTCTAGGTTCTCATCAAGTGATTAATTTTTCTGAGAGAGGGTTGTGTTAAGTAGCCCAGGCTGTCTTCAAGCTTGGAATTCTGCCTTCACTTCCTGAGTGATGGGACCCTATTCATAAGGCTTACTCAAGGTCTTCATAGTCTCCTAGATGCTTTCACACCTTACCCAAGCTACTCCTGCCACACTCTGGATCCATTAATGCCTCATCTTGGAAATGCCAGTTGACACATTTCCTGTAGGAAGGGAGCCCTGAGGCACCCAGCTCTGGGCCATCCTTCGTCCATCCCGATTGTTGGAATGAATCATCTGTGTGTCAGTCTATCTCTCTACAAGGCTATGAGGCTGGAGCTTGTTGCATAGAAGGTATCCAAGAAATGATGGGGTAATGGGGCATAGGCATGTTGGACACAGAGCTTTTCCCACTGTGAACTGGTAAGGCTCATCACTGTCTGCCATGTTGTCGCGCCCAACTTGACCAGTAAGCAGACGCAACACAGTTGGATTCTTCTCAAAAGCCTTTATTGTAGGAACTATAAAAATACTACGGGGGACCCGGTGCAGCCGAAGGGCGCTGCTTATATAGAGGAGCAGGGGTTGCCAGTGCAAGGATTGGCTAAGGCTACAGTACCTCGTTAGCATATGCCCACTCGGGAGGGGCACACGCCAGAATCATGCTGACGCATGTGCAGAATACCTGTTTACCAGAAAAGTCTGAAGAGGCAGGCAGGCAGTCAGGGCCATCTTCGAATGTCGGCTACCGACACCATGTCCTTGGGTTCCTGCCTTTGGAGGAGGCTTTGCAAGGCATGCTGGGATGAGTCCAAGATGTCCACAATGAGAAGACAGTGATGGAGGATTCACTCATCACACAGCCCCTTTCCTTTGGCCCCTGTGTCCAAGCCAACAGCACCTTTGCTCTGAAGTGCTGGCTGGTCTGGAACACACTATGTAGCCCATGGCCTGGAATTTGTGGGCACACTTTGTCTACCTATGCCTCCCAAGTCCTGGGATTACAGGCATGGGCCAGCAGGCTTGGCTTCTTCCTTCCTTAATCTAGAGAGCTATGAAGCACATGTGCTTTGTCTACACAAGGCCCTGAGTCTGGTCTTAACACACAAAGACAAATGTAAAAACTTTCCAATATTTATTGATTTGTGTAAGTGTGTACCATGTGCCATGTCCCATGTGTAGAGGTCAGAAGACAACTTGTAGGAATTTGCTCCTTCCTTCTACCATGTGAGGTAGAAGGTCCTAGAAGCAAACTCAGGTTTGTGTGGTGAGTGCCATTTCCAACTGAGTCACTTCACACCCTCAAATGTTTGTGATTTTAATGTGCTCTTGGAAGGGGTGGCATGCACATAGTATAGTTCAGAAGCATGTGGATAGCCCACACCTTCATTCCCAGTGCCTGAGGTCAGAGGCACAGATCTCTGAGGCCCACCTGGTCTACACAGTGAGTTCCAGGCCAGCCAGGGTTCCATAGTAAGGCCCTGTCTCAAAGAAAAAAAAAAAACATACAGAAAATTGTATATTGGAGGCCAAATCTTTCCTCTGCTTGCCCTTCCCTGCTCCACAGCTATCTCACTCTTTAGCGGTCACCATAGTTACCATTGTCTTGTGCAGTCTTCTGGAAATAATATATGCACAAATAAACATGTGTAAGGTTTTCCTCGCCTTCAAATGGTAGCATTCCCATGTGCTGCTATGCACTCTGCATCTCGGTTTAAGTGAAAGAGAGATTATGAAGGCAATTTTGTATGTGTGTGCATGTGCGTGTGTGTATCAGAAGCCTCATTTTTCATGGCTGCATACTATTTTGATATGGGAAATTATGTCATGGCTGATTTAACCAGTTTCTCGTACATGGGTATTTTTTTTTTTTAAGAAGTTGTAGGTAAGTCAGATGATGGTGGTGCAGGACTCAGGAGGCAGAGACAGGTGGATCTGAGTTCAAGGTTGGTCTGGTCTTAAAATAGAGTTCCAGAACTCTTGAACTTTTTTTTTTTTTTTTTTTTTTTTTTTTTTTTTTTTTTTTTTTTTTTTGGTTTTTCGAGACAGGGTTTCTCTGTGTAGCCCTGGCTGTCCTGGAACTCACTCTGTAGACCAGGCTGGCCTAGAACTCAGAAATCTGCCTGCCTCTGCTTCTCAAGTGCTGGGATTAAAGGCGTGCGCCACCACCACCCAGTGACTCTTGAACTATTATTTTGTAAGTTGCTGGGTATATCGAAAGGTATATCGATTGAACTACTATTTTGTATGTTGCTGGGTATATCGAAAGGTATATCGATAGGATAAAGTCAGAAAGCTGGAGTTTCAAAGAGCATGTGGATTTGTGATCTTGGCATCCAGTGTCAGACTGGTTGCAACAGAAGTGCCATTAATTTATTTAATTAGTATGTTAAAAGTGCTGAGACTTCAATTTTGTCCATTTCATAGGTGACTGGTTATTGTGTTATATAATATGACTTTATATTATTCTTTTTAAAAAGTTTTAAAATACAAACATATAAAATTGACATGTAACAACTACCATGTTATCTTTTTTATTTGGTGCTAGGGATCAAACTGACTGCACGCTAAGCACACACTGTACCAGTGGCCTCAGGCCTTGACAATGCTCAACTGTCCGATTAGTCAGTATTGAGCATAGTCACATGTTGGGCAGAAGAACTTCTCTGTTGAGTCCCAATATTTAGCAAGGCTGACTTAGTGTCAGACCCAGTCTGGACTCAGAGATGAATCAGCTCCTGTTCTCTGCCCCAACTCCCCGGCTGTAAACAGGCAGATAAAACTGTCATCAGAGTTGAGTCTAAGGGTTCTGGCTAGAGGAATATCGAGGAATAGAGAGGGATATGAGAGACAGAGAGAGAGAGAGAGAGAGAGAGAGAGAGAGAGAGAGAGAGAGAGAG
>JANHMN010000003.1:114834859-114917574 GCA_030674055.1 Rhabdomys pumilio
GAGAGAGAGAGAGAGAGAGAGAGAGAGAGAGAGAGAGAGAGAGAGAGCGCAAGCACTCCAGAAGATTGCTAGGATCAGGTGACTTATAATGACCCAGGAAGGCAGTTCTCAGGAGCAGAGGATCCTAGAGGTGAAGGTACGCTCTGAAACTGAAGGGTGTTACCTGCCAGCCGTGGGTAGGGGATTCCTGGCTTGAAGGGCATCTCTGAGGATTTGGTCTTTCCAGGAGGAAAGTTCAGGACACAAGAAAATCGAAGGTTAGGGTTGAAGCCTTCTGTAGCATAGTCTATAATTCCAATGAGGCAAGAGATTCAGGAGTTCAAGGCCAGCCCAAGCTGCCCATCTGGCTAATGCCCATTTAAGATATTAAAACAAAACAAAACAAAAAATAAGACAGAAGGCTAGTGGTGAGAGGCAGGAGGCAGGTCGTGGTGACTGCAGGTTCAAGGGACAGAACTGGAGGTGGCAGAGGGTGGTGGGAGATGTGGGTCTTGTAAAGAGACCCAGGTCCCCGAGGCCTAGGTTGAATCACAAGATGGAAGGAGGGATGGGAAAGCCTAATAGTGGTTCCCCAGAGCAGCAGGAGCAGATCTCTCCTCTTTTTCCGGCGGGTCCCTAGGTCACTGCGGATCTCTAAGCCACACCCACGGACACCCAGGGGTAGGACAGCTGCCCTTTCCTTTCCCCTCTGGTGCTTTCTGGGATGGGGGTGTAAGTGAAAACCAGCGTCGCTATGGCAACCAGGCCGGGTGGTCCGGCCCTGGAGCCCTGGGAGGCAGAGAAGGCGAGAGGCGGGGCAGCGGGAGGCGCCAGGCTGCGCGGCGGGGCGGGGGCCTGGGTCTCCCGGGAGGAGCTGGGGAACACCGGGCGCCTCTCGCGGAGGTGCACGCCAAGTTCTCGGGTGAGTGTGCACGCGTGTGAGCTGGCCCAAGACGCACGGGCGGGTGTGAGCGCGAGCACACGTGTCGTGTGTACACTCGCGTGGGTTCTGGGGCCCGTGCCTGGCCCTCTGCGCCCCGCGCCCCTCCCGGCCGCCGGCAGCAGCTCCCGCCACTCCCGCCCCGCGCCGTTTCTCGCTCCGTCCTCGCCCGCCGCGCCGCAGTCGCTGCCGCCGCCCAGCCTGCGCCCACGGGCCGCCCGTGCCGGGCACCTGTTGGAGGCTCAGGGACAGGTGCGGGGGCTGGACCGGCCAGGGGAGCGCGGGTGAGGGTGGGGATGAGAGGTAGAGAAAACGAGGCGGGGGGGGGGGGTCCCTACCTTGGGAGGGCGGATGACCCGGGTTAGGGACTAGGTAGGCAGGCAGGCAGAAGCTTGGGTTGAGTGAAGAGAAGCCTAGAGGGGTGGGTGACACCCTGGCCAGCCCCGCGCCTGATGCAGAAGACGGCTAGAGCTCCAGAGCAGCAAAGGAGGGAAGCTGTGTGGTCCCTGGAGGACTTGAGGTGATGGGGACAGAGGGAGAACCCAGGATGAGAGGAAAGCCCTGGAAAGGTGACAGAGGGACAATATGCAGGTAGTGGGCAGGGTTAAGAGGGAGTCACGACCTGTCTGCCAGGACTGATCTGGCGATCCAGCCAGCCCCTTGTGAAGCCAGGCCTCCTGCCTGCCCACCAGCTAGCGCAGCTCATCCTCTCCCTCGACACCCAGGAAGGGAGGGCAGTGAGGTTTCTACAGACCCCAGCCGGCCACTCCAGCTCTACACCGGTCACCTAGCCAGAGGTGCTGCATGAGGGGCCGCAGGGGCGATCGCATGACCATCAACATCCAGGAGCACATGGCCATCAACGTGTGCCCTGGACCCATCAGGCCCATCCGCCAGATCTCCGACTACTTCCCTCGCAGGGGACCGGGACCAGAGGGTGGCGGTGGCGGCAGGGGCTACGGGGAAGCCCCAGCTCATCTGGCCCCTCTGGCTCTGGCCCCCCCTGCGACTCTCCTTGGGGCCACTACACCTGACGATGGAGCTGAGGTAGACAGCTACGACTCGGATGATACCAGTGAGTCTGGGGGCTCAGTGAGCTTGTGGGAGGGAGCAGCCTCCTGAATATGTGCGTGTGCATGGAGGATGGGGAGGAGGGAGGGCAGTCCCGCCACCACAGCTGCAGTCTGGGTGCAGATTACAGCTTCAGCAAGGCTCAATATTCAATATTTCTGCTGAGACACTCCACCACCCACACAGACAGTTGCGGTCGAGCCAGGGACCTAGACGCAGGCATGCACATGGCTGCTCAGCCTCTTGCACATATACTGGCAGGCCAGCAGGGATGTGGACTCATCCATTTAGCCACCAGGTCTCACACCTTGACCTGGACCAAAGACTCACACCACTTTCTCTGCACTCCCTGTTTCTGCAGCTGCCTTGGGCACGCTGGAATTTGACCTTCTCTATGATCAGGCTTCCTGCATGCTGCACTGTAGAATCCTCAGGGCCAAGGTGTGTATCCCTCCTTCCTAGGCTGCCACCCTGGGGTGGAGGTTCCATCTTCCCCCAATCAGAGTGTACTCCTTCCTGCTCCTTCTGCCTCCCTGGAACTGTAATCAGTGGGGATCTAGTGCTGCAGGAGGAGGGAGAAAGGCTTGGGAGTCTAAAATCCCCTTTGCATCCTGTCCTCCCTCCAGGGCCTCAAGCCTATGGATTTCAATGGCCTGGCTGACCCCTACGTAAAGCTGCACCTCCTGCCAGGAGCCTGCAAGGTGTGTCTCCTTCCAGGACTAGCTTGGTTTATGGGTCCCTTCCCACCCCCACCTTAAACCTTTGGGCCCACAGGGTCCGTGCATTAGAACACTTTGTCCCCATGCCCCAGGCCAATAAACTAAAAACCAAGACACAGAGGAACACACTGAACCCTGTGTGGAACGAGGAGCTGACGTACAGTGGCATCACAGATGATGACATCACCCACAAGGTGCTCAGGTGAGGGCTTTTCCTTCAGGCAGCACCTCTGGGAAAGCTGTCACTGGAATCTTAGTTTGGTCCATCTTCTTATGTCCCATCAAGCCTGTCTTGTTGACACCCCACAATAACCAGTGGCTCCCCAGAGCCCTCAGCAGCAGGTTTAAATGTTCTTGTAGTCTTCTAGCAGAGGCCTAGGTTTGGCGTCTGATGGCCTTCAGTTGTGTCTACATGCTCTTGGCTTCCTGCCAACTTCAATCTTTGATCTGAGGCTCAGCCCCAAATGTGCTTCTTCTGGACAGGTTTCTTTCCTGTCCTTGGGCTGTCGGCCCTATCCGCCTATAATCTGAGAGGAAGTCTTCCAGGTCAGAGAACTTGCCATCACGCTAGGTGTAAGAAGTGCTCCTAAAGGGGAGCATGGCAGCTAAGTCCAGGAGAAACTTCTTCCTTTACTCTCGGGTAGTAGGGAGAGATAAAGGTAGAAGCAGAAAACTTGGCCTCACAGTAGATAATGGACCCTTGAGGTCACAGAGGCAGTATTTTGTTTTGACTGGTCAGCCCAGGCTAGCCTTGAACTTAGCGCTTAGGATCACAGTGCCACCATACCTGGTTCTTAGGGCGCATCTCTTTGTTTGACCCTCATGATAGCTTTAGGGCACTTGGGTAACTTGCCCAAGGTCACACAGGTAATGAGCAGGGCTGGGATTTCTACCCACCTTCATACCGTAACTACTCATGTCTCAGCCAACACTGCTGTATCTGGGCCAGGCTGGACTTGCTCAAATGGGAAAGAACAGGGCACCCAAGTCAATCAGGAGTCCTTGACTGGTTACTACCGTGTCTGTGGCCATACCCACCCATCCACACCTGTGGGATTCAGCTGGCACTTGTCCTCAGGTGGGAAATGGAGCAGATCTAGCTGTGAGGACATCCTGTGCAGCTGGGTAATTGATAAGATGCTGGACAGTCCTGGGCATATCCAATTGCCCTTCTCAAGCTCCCACCCATTTTGCAGATGAGGTGAACTTAGGGCAGAGCTGGGACTGGTCTGAGGACCTTTTTCTCCCTCCGGAGTGGGGCTCAGATATCCAGGGGCCCTGACCCTGCAGTTCCCCGCCAGGATCTCTGTCTGTGATGAGGACAAGCTGAGCCACAATGAATTTATTGGGGAGATCCGAGTGCCCCTCCGCCGCCTCAAGCCTTCACAGAAGAAGCATTTTAACATCTGTCTTGAGCGCCAGGTCCCGGTCCGTGTGGGGCTAACAGGTATGGGGGGGAAGGGATCTGGAAAGGTCAGTTTGCCAGAACCTTTTCTTTGCTCCCCCTCAGCTTCCTTCACCTTCTTCAATGTCTGCGGCACTGAGGGGCATATCCTGTTACCTGAAGGAGGTGAGGCACATGATGCTGAGAACCCTGTCTGGGTGGGAGGTGGAGAACACTGTAGACTAACCTCTGCGTCCTTCTCTGGCAGCTAGAGCAGGCAGAGCAGGGACTTGGGCTGCTGGAAGAGCGTGGGCGCATCCTGCTGAGCCTCAGCTACAGCTCGCGGCGGCATGGGCTGCTGGTGGGCATTGTTCGCTGTGCTCACCTGGCTGCAATGGATGTTAACGGCTACTCTGACCCTTATGTGAAGACGTGAGCCCTTGCCCAAACCTGACCCCAGCCTAACTGCTCTGGGGCCTAGCCTGTCCCTAACTAACTTCATGCTCTCTCCCCTAGGTACTTGAGACCAGATGTGGATAAGAAATCCAAGCATAAAACATGTGTAAAGAAGAAGACGCTAAACCCAGAATTTAATGAGGTAAAAATGGCAGGGAGCAGAAATAAAGATGGGCTAGGGACAGCGACGTGGTTGGAAGGCCTCACAGAAAGCACCGCCTGCCTTTGTTCTCAGGAATTCTTCTATGAGATGGAACTCTCCACTCTGGCCACTAAGACCCTGGAAGTCACAGTCTGGGACTACGACATTGGCAAATCCAATGACTTCATAGGTGAGTGAGAGAGCCCACCAGGTGCCATGAAGGAAGTGGAGGAGAGCTGGCAACTAACAGGTTGGCCTGCGCTGCCTGTTCTTCAGGTGGTGTGTCTCTGGGGCCAGGAGCCCGGGGAGAGGCCCAGAAACACTGGAGTGACTGTCTACACCAGCCAGACACAGCCCTGGAGCGCTGGCATACCCTGACCAGCGAGCTGCCCCCAGCAGCAGGGGCTTTTCCTGTGGCCTGAGAGGACAGCAGCTGCCCAGCACAGGCCCTCTGGGGCCGGGTCCAGTACCCAACCTTCGCACGAGTGTGTTGCACGTTTACATGGGGTGGGATGCCCCTGCCCCACACTACCTGTCTTATTTTTGTGAGTCTCTGTGACCGTGGGTCTGTCTTCTTGTGAGGGACTGTTGAGAGCTATATTCACATATGCAAACTTTCTCCTGCCTGATTTGCTATTACCTGCAAATATGCAACCACCCCATGCACAGGGCCATGTGGGAGTCTCCTGCCAGTGCCCCACCCCATCCTGCAGCTCCTCTCTTGGCCTCTCCAAGCTGCCTGGTCCCCTGCCCCACAGGGAGGGGTCAGATTAGGGGAGATTAGAGGAGGACATTTCCGAATAGAGGAAAAGACAAGGAAAGAAAGAGCCAACTCTTTAATATAGAGCCTTCATTAAAGTGTCCCAGCCCTGTGCAGCTGCTCTTCCAAAGGGCGGCCACATAGGTCTCTACCTCCCTAAGATGTAGCAGACCCTTCTGGCCACTGATTTAAATAACTGTTCCCTGGATGGGGCTGGGATGTAAGGGCAGGGCCCCTGCCACCTTCCTCGGGGACATTTGTGCATGTTTACGCCTTTTCTGATTGTGTCAGTGGCCGAAGCATGGCAACTGGGCACCAATAAACATCTCTTGAGGAAGTTGGCTCGAGTGTGCTGGCACAGGAGGAGCGCTGTGTGGGGTGCCTGGCAGGTAGCACTGGGTGGCTACTCTGGAATGTCGATCACCAGGTCGTCATCTCCATCCAGGGCATCATCCCCGCTGCCTGCATCGCTGAACATCTGCTGAGGGACGGTGCTCAGGATTGTATGTGGAGGCATCTTGGGAGGAGGCAGGGGGGTCAGAGCTGCCCCAACACTGGCACCAGAACCCCTGGCAGGGAAAGCCAGCGGTCCACCCACAGGGCAGTCAGGGGGTCCCACAGCCATCTGCAGCAGAGGGAGAAACATAAAAAGGTCTAGTCAGATGCATCGGCACTGGGAAGCTGCACAGGACCCACTGAAAGGCAGTTCAAGGTGTGTGTGTGGGGCCCACCGCAGCCCCTCAGTCTCAAGCCATGAAGTGCCTGGGGTGAGGGGCAGTGATGGAGGCATGATGGGGATGGGGTGAGGGGAGTCTGACAGGGAGCCTGGCACAAAAGCTGGGCTCATCTCTTTCTAGTAAGGCACTCTGGTTGTTCTGTGCCAGCAGTTACAGCCAGATTCACGACTAGTGCCTTCCTCCTGCCTCTGGGCACCACCTGCCACCACTGGTCAGCTCTCCCTCCTCCTCCTGTGGGATTCACTGGTTTATGGTAGGCATCACAGGCTACCTAAGCCAGAAGCCTAAGCAGTAGCTTTGCTCCCCAGTTTCTATGACATTGTGGATGAGCCCCTCCTTGGGACCCCAGCAGCCACCAGCCTGGGCCAGGACCTTCTCTCAGCTCACCTGGTCTAGGTACCAGCCTCCTAACTGGACTCCCTGCCTTCAGCCTCTCCCAGATCCAGATCCTCCTCCACACTGCGGCCAGAGTGATCACTCTAGAACACAAACCTGAGCATGTCACTCCTCTGCCTGAGGGCCTTGGCATTGGCTGCCCTCAGGATGGGCAATGAAGTGGGCCTAACAGTCTGGCTCAATCCCATCTGTCAAAGTCACGCCTTATCCTCTGAGTTTGAAAGGACTCTGCTTGCCCCACCCTGGCAGGTCCTTACACATCCTCCTTCAAGAGAACTCCCTGGATGCTTGTGACAGCTCATGTGCCAAGGGCACAAACTGAACACCTAATAAGGCCTAGGTGACTTCTGTCAATAATCTCTACTTTATAGACCATCCTAGAAGAGAGGTGGGGCCATACGTCAGAGGAAGGAACTGGTATGGAAATAGAAGTTAAAGGAATAAGACGCTGGTTCTTGCCAGGCGGTGGTGGCGCTCGCCTTTAATCCCAGCACTTGGGAGGCAGAGGCAGGCGGATTTCTGAGTTTGAGGCCAGCCTGGTCTACAGAGTGAGTTCTAGAACAGCCAGGGCTACACAGAGAAACACTGTCCCGACCCCCCCCCCAAAGAAAAAACAAAACACCCCCCCCCCCAAAAAAGACGCTGGTCCTTACTATGCAGCACCCGAGGTGCCCATGTGACTGGGGTAGCAAGCAACATGGATGTGTGGTTTCTACAATGACCTCCTGACAGTGCCATACTTGGCCTGTGGCCTGCTCTCTGCCTCTCAAGGACTCCTCCCTTACCTCTGCTTGTGGAGTGATCTGAGGGGGCTAGAGTAGGTGAGGTCTCAGAAAATACTGATGGCAGACAGCAGCTCTACAAAGAACCAGAACCCCTGTGGTGGTCTGAATGAGAATGCCTCCCCCATAGTGTCTTATGTTTGAATGCTTGGTCCCTAGCTGGTCAAACTGTAAGAATTAAGTAGCTGGCCTTGTTGGAAGAGGTGTGTCACTGGAGGTGAGGTTGGATTTTCAAAAGCTTTCAGTCTTCTCAGCTGGCTTGGATGCTCTCCATCTCTCCCCTCTGCCTTCCCCAGACTCATGGATTCTAGTCCTCTAAAACCACAAGTCCCAAATAAACACTACAGGTTGGCTTGGTCATGGTGTTCCAGTGATGGAAAAGTAACGACAACCCCGAGTGCACAGAGAGCTGGATGCACACACATGACTAAAGAGAACTACTCCAGGGGGACGAGGCCTCTACGGGCTCCCCTCTGCATCACTACCCTGCTCCCAGGATTTCTTTAGCATGACCAAGAGCAGCCAATGTGGCTCCATGGGGCTGCCAAGGCACAGGCATTGGCTAGGCTAGGTTCTCATCCTTCACTCATTTTAGCCTCTCATGGGCTCCATGACTGAGAGTTCAGTGACATGCCCAAGGTCACATGGTGAGCATGTAACAGAGCTGGGTTCAAATCCAGCTAAGGCCAATGCTCCAGCACTCTTGCCACCTCCTCTATCTCCCACCTAGAAACTTCTGGGACTCAGCTCTTCAGTGGTGAGTGTCTCGGCCTCCCTTACCTCTCTGTGTCCTTTAGCCCTGTTGTACCTTCCCCCATCACAACCCCCTCACCTGGGACTATCCTCATCTTACTGGCCTTTCCCTACACACCCAGGTACGGCATCCAAACATCCGAAGCTCTTACCTGCCCTAGGCTGCTGTGCCCAGTTTTCTCTCCCCACTGTCCTGAACGTGCTCAGGAAAAGCCAGGATACATTACTATCCCAATTGTTTCCCAGTGCTAGGGATCAAACTCAGGGCTTTGAAAATGTCAGGCAAGAACTACTACTGAGCCACATGCCAAGTCCTAAGACTTCATACTTAATCTTTAGGAACTAGAGGTACAGGCAGGGGTGAGCCACTTTATGCGAGCTTCTCAACTTGGGTCTCTTGGAAGAGCAGCAATCTTATCCACTGAGTCTTTTTTCTAATCCCCAAAATTCATTCATTTATCCTTCCCTTTTCTCTCCCTCCCTCCCAATTTCCTCTTTCTCTGAGACAGAAATGTAGCCCTGGCTACATAGAACTTGCTATGTAGACCAGGATAGCATCAGACTTATAGAGTCACCTGCCTCTGCCCTCCACTGTTGGGATTGAAGGTGTATAGCAGCATGCCAGGCAGAATTCACACTTAGCCACTATAAATACACTGATTCTGCTTGCGGTGTCGAAGCACCAACAGGGAGCTGCTTAGCCTGGTCCCTACTCAAGTTTGCTGCCAAGCTGACGAGCATTACCATCACCCTTTATCTTAGGCTTGCTTCCCATCACTCCAAAGCTCTATGTTCAGCCTTTCCTCTTTTCCATTCATACAGCCCTACAGAGCCACAGCTCAGAGGCCACTGTCTAGCTAGCATTTCCAGATGCCCTCTTGACAGGTTCAAGGCTGATTCTCATCTCCCTTCTAGAATCAGCTTCTTCCATAATCCTCATCTCAGGAAAGCTGCCCGTCTGCATCATCACTCTCAGGTAAGCCCTAGAATCCTGGGATCCTTTCTCTCTTTCACAGTCAAACTGGGTTTCTCAAGAAACCCTGCAGACCTTCTCTGTCATGGATCCATGGTGCACTCTGCAAGGTTCTTGTAATCACTTCCTTTTTGCCATCTGACTGTACCCAGGCCCGTCTCCACAGAGCCATGTTGTCCATGTGTCTAAAAATGCAAGCTGACCCAGACCTTGCCTGCTCCCCTGGCCCAGCGGCTCTAACCCCATTCCCATATAAGCCTACTCTCTAGTCTCTCTAGGCCCCATGTGCTTACATCCTTGGCACTTATCGGCTCTCATCACTGGCCCAGCTTCCCTCCCCCCAACAACCCCCCCTTTTTTTTTTGCTTGTTTGTTTTGAGACACGTCTTGACTATGTAGCCCTAGCTGGCCAGGAAGTCACTCTGTAGACTAGGCTGGCCTTGAACTCCTAAGTACTCACCTACTTCTGCCTCCATGGTGCTGGGATTGAGGACGTGAGCTACCACACACCTGGCTTCCTCGTCGTTCAACAGCATGTCCACCAGACTGAAACCCTTTCCCAGACTCCTCAAGGCTCGATTCCTGGATGCAGTCAACAGCACCCTAGATTGTCTTCCCTAAAGTCCTACCCATTCTGTTCCTTTTCTTTACTAGGGCCAATCTCTCTTATTTATTTATCTTCTGCCAATTTGGCCAGAACAGGAGCTCTATACAGGGATTTGTCTCGATGTTCGTTAGTACAGCTGCAGCACTCCAGACACAGCTTTGACACAGGAGGTGCTCTGTGGACACTTGTTGATTTTACCTGGTTTGACCACTCTGAGTCTTGGTCGCTTGCTGAGAGTCACACTGTTCTGAACTGTGGGAGCCTTGACTAGACTCTAACATCACAATCCTTACCCAGCTCCAGCTCCAGGCTGCATACAATATTCATGACTTGTACAGAAATGCTTCTCACGCCATGCTACAGGTCCTGGTCACACAGCCAGGCTGAGGCAGGACCTCAAGCATCCTGACGTGGGCGTCCTCCAAGACTAACTGTGCCACTGGCAGCACAGTTCTCTGCTCTGCCCTTCAGTGCTGACTCTTGGGCTGAGAGTCTAAGCATCTCAAATTAACCTTTCAAAATTCCTGGACATTGGGCAGGGCAGGGGTGTAGATCAGTTGGTATGCCTACCATGCATTAAGCCCTGGGCTCAACTCTCAGCACTGCATAAACCAGGTGTGGTGGCACACGCCTGTAATCCTAGCACCAGAAAGTGGAGGCAGGAGAACCAGGAGTTCAAGGTCATCCTCCTAGCTAATGCTATAAGAGGCCCTTTCTCAAGCAAAACCACTTAGTTCCTGTACATGCCCCCTAGGGTTAAGCCTCCTTTAGATCCAAGTCCTGCCTTTGTGGCCCCTCCCTATAGTCCCACATCAGGGTACCTTGAGTTTCCGGGGTAGGCGGGGCCGTTTCTCCAGCTTGGGCCTCAGGGGGCTGGGCTCAGGCAGCTGCAGGGCCAGGTAGTCAGAAGGGAATGGGGGGTAAGGGGGAGAAGCCAGCTGCAGGTGGGAGCAGGAAGATGGAGATGGGAAATGGAGTAGGTGAAGGGAGGAAATGTACACAGGAGAATGGAAAACAAAAGACATGCTGATGAGTGTGGCTCCCAGGCTCCTGAGAACAGAAGGAAGGGACAGCAGCAGGACTGTGTCCTGGGTCTGCCCCTAGTCCTACACAGGCAAGAGTAGACAGCCCTGACTCACACCCGCCAGAGGTTACTTGTTGGCCACATGTGGACATACTCTGAGTTGGTAAGACGCACCCTTGCCCACACAACACCCACAGTATTCCCAGGCACAGTAGCATACCACCTCCTAGCCTCAATCCCAACTCACCGAGCTCAGGTATGGGGAGGGGGTCCCACAAGTCTGCAGGGGAAATCCTGTTGAAGGAGGCAAGGAGAGGCTGGAAGGGGATGGGGCTCCTCCCATCGTGGGGCTTCTCTTCCTGGAGAAGGACAGGGACAAGAGTTAGAGACATCTGTAAATCCCAGATGCCCCACCCCTGCCCTGGAAGATTCTGATTCCTGCTTACCTCTTAGGGGCTGGTGTGTCAGACAACTTGGGCGTCCCCTCTGTCTCACTGTTATCTGAAGAGGCAGTGGCATCTGAGTCTGTGGAGAGGGCGGGTCAGTGGGGTTGTTGGGTTTCCCAATTTACCCCAGAGGTCTGTACCCTCAACACTACAGAAAGGTGCTGGGGAAGGTGACTTCCCAGTTGGCACATGTGCGAGCATGTGGTTCTGGGGAGTCCCTCAACTCTCAGACCTACATATCATGTAAGCACCTCCCTGGCACTCTTGTCAACACACGGGCTCCTTTACTCTCCCAGGGCTTTTAAGCACAGAAGGGGGAAGTACATCACCTGTGCTTCCCAGATGAGCTCACTGAGCTCGGAGGGTGCCTATGGAATCTGAACTCAGGTCTGTGATTGTTTGACCAACACGGCCCACTCTTTCATGAGCCTCTAAGTAACCCTTAGCTTCTGTTCTACTTCCCTTATCCAGGGACCAATTAAAACATCCCTCAACACCATTAAAGCTTCTTCTGTTCCACATTCCAACTGCCACCAGCTCAGGCCATCAACATGTTAAAATGACCATGACCTATTCAGCCATTTTGCCACTTACTGTTCAACTCAATAGTATCTCTGGCCACATACTTTAGTATCTACCTTAACAAAATGCTAAGGATACCGAACCTTTGCTGGGCAGTGGTGGCGCAAGCCTTTAACCCCAGCACTTGGGAGGCAGAGGCAGGCAGATTTCTGAGTTCCAGGCCAGCCTGGTCTACAGAGTGAGTTCCAGGACAGCCAGGGCTACACAGAGAAACCCTGTCTCGAAAAAACAAAAAAAACAAAACAACAACAACAACAAAAAAAAAAAACAAAAAAAAAATACTAAGGATGTGACCCAGGGCCTGTGGCACACTGGTTATTGCTTGCTCAGTGTTCTTCCCAGAAGGCTTGCCATTCACTCAGCAATCACTACACGAAGATATGTTATCTTCTACCTGGATCCCTTCTTTTGTTTTTTTTTTGGTTTTTCAAGACAGGGTTTCTCTGTGTAGTCCTGACTGTCCTAGAACTCACTGTGTAGACCAGGCTGGCCTTGAACTCAGAAATCTGCCTGCCTCTGCCTCCCAAGTGCTGGCATTAAAGGCGTGCGCCACCGCAGCCCGTCGAATCCTTTCTTTATATCCGAAACACTCTCAATGTATGTGTATCCCTAGGTGGACTTGAACTCAGAGCTCTTCCTGCTCTTCTCTCCCTATATCTGTATTTACGTGTTTGTGTGTGAGTATGTGTGTGTGGAATGCTCATGTGCGTGCATGAGGGAGTCAGAGGAAGACATTCAATCCCTTGGAACAGTGATGTGTTGTGAGCTGCCACATAGGTGCTGGGAACTGAACCTGGGGCCTTTCCAAGAGCAGTAGGTGCTTTTAACTGCAAAGACATCTCTTTAGCTCTTTGCCTACAATTTAAATTTAAATGTAAAAAAAAAAAAAAAAAACCCAAAACAAAAACTTAGGTTGGAAAAACAGCAATCTGTATTTCTGTTGCTGTTGTACACACCAGTCTGGCGTACTCAAATCAACATTATCCACCTATAATTCACAGGTGAACTGCTACTTCAATTCCTATACACATCTTAAAGTGGCTTTTTCTCATTCATACACAATTCAGATACTACGTGCTTTTGTGTGATCTACAAGCTAGATCACTTTGTTGTTAAGATGGCTCTCTGTAATCCTGGTTGGCTTGGCATTCAATATGCAGACGAAGCTAGCTTTTAAACTGGTGGTTCTTATGCTTCAACCTCCTAAGTGTTAAATTTGAGACATGTTTCACCATGCCTAACTGGTTCTCATTTATTTATTTATTTATTTATTTATTTATTTATTTATTTATTTATTTTTGAGATAGGGTCTCACTCTGTAGCTCAAGCTGGCTTGGAACTTAGAGCTATCCTCCTGTCTCAGCCTTCTGATGCTAGGACTACAGATATAAGGCATCATGCTCAGGTGGCTTTTGTATTCCAGCTTTTCATTTTTACTTAGAGACTGGGCATTCATTATGTAGCTGTAGTTGGCCTTGAACTTCTGGCCCTCCTGCCTCTACCTCTCATGATGGGCTGGGATTAAAAGCCTGTTCCACCATGCTTGGCTTCAGACCCCACCCACCTTTCTTTGAAACATTGTTTCATTTAGCTACATTGAAACTCATTTAAATTTCTAAAAAATTACATTTACTTATCTGTGTGCATATGAGCACACACATGTGGAGGTCAGAGTACAATTTAAGGGATCCATTGCCTCCTACAATGTAAGTCCTGGGGATTGAATTCAGGCATTCAACAAGTCAGGTTCAGCAACAAGTGTCTGTGCCCCTGCAATAAGCCATCTCAAAAGAAACTAGGTGTGGGCTGGAGAGATGGCACAGTAGCTAAGAGCACTGGCTTCTCTTCCAGAGGACCTGGGTTCAATTCCTGGCACTCACTTCTTTGCTCACAAGCATCTGTAACTCATTCTAGGAGATCCAATGCCCTCTCCTGGCCTCCATAGGCACTGTATGTACATGGCAGGCAGGCAAAACACCCATGCACATAAAACTAAGTATCTTAAAAAACAAAAAAGGTGGGTAAGTGGGTGTTGTGGCACAAGCATGAAAATCCAGCATGAGGGAGGCTTGGGTAGGAGGATTATGAGTTCAAGACCAACTAGAGCTACAAATGAATATAACTCAAACAACAACAACAAAACAAAAAAGTAAAAAGTTATGAAAATTATAAAACTATATACATTCAAAATTTAATGTCACAAGTAAAAGTTCTAATAAAACAGAGCCATTTTGTTTACTAATATGCTGGCTCTGGCTGCTTTCACATAAGTTATGCACTTTGTTTCAACAATATATATATATATATATATATATATATATATATTTTTGGTTTTTCGAGACAGGGTTTCTCTGTATAGCCCTGGCTGTCCTGGAACTCACTCTGTAGACCAGGCTGGCCTTGAACTCAGAAATCAGCCTGCCTTTGCCTCCCAAGTGCTGGGATTAAAGGTGTGTGCCACCACAGCCCGGCCTCAACAATATTTTATAAAACAAAATATTTTCCTGACCCTTTGCAAAGGAGACGGCCACCCCGTTACACCACAGTTGTTGCCATCTCGATGGCTGGGATCTACCTCCTATTACACGGCAGTCAGAGCCGTCTTTAATCCTTATTAAGCTCTCCTCGTCACTTAAACCCTGGTTTGTAAAGTGGCTTTCTTCTCATTACATTAGTGTTTGTGCAGAGGCCTACATGCTATATATAGCGAGTGTTCTGAGTTTGGAGGACAACTTTCAGGAGTTGTTATTCTCCTTTGTTTTTAAAGATTGGGTCTCAGTAACAAACTCCATGCCTCTGCCATGCATTGCAGGCATGGGTAATACTGTATCTTTCTAGTTTGTTTTTTCACTTATTACATATAACTGATAGAAATGACAAGCAGCCCCAGTGTTTAAACAAGTGTTCCTGGGTCCATCCTCTTAGGATACGGAAGCTGATGCATCCCCTCCAATAGTTAAGCCTAGCTGCTGCCTTCTGTTGTCTTTTTTTCGCCCCACAGGACAAAGTTTCTCTATGTAGCCAAAGGCTTCTTTCATTTTGCCAGCCTGTGCCAAGCACAATGCCTGGAACACAGCGGGTAAGTAAATACTTAAGAATCCAGGGGCCCGGTATGTACTTGGGAGGCAGAGGCAGGCAGGTTTCTGAGTCTAGCCTGAGGCTAGTCTGGTCTACAAAGCATGTTCCAGGCAAGCCAGGGTTACACAGAGAAAACTTTGTCCTGTGGGGCGAAAAAAGACAAAACAGAAAGAAGACAACAGAAGGCAGCAACTAGGCTTAACCATTGGAGGGGATGCATCAGCTTCCGTATCCTAAGAGGATGGACCCAGGAACACTTGTTTAAAGTGCCAGTATCTCATGTCTTCCTAAAAATGTTCATGACTCTGCTCACCAGAAGAGTCTTCATCCACATTTTCATACTGCAGAAGTCGATCTAGAAGGAAACTGAGAGAAGTGGGAAGGAGAATGTTTATTCCCATTTTGGTGATGTTCTTAAGCTCTACCTAGTCCCTCCTAGAAGACCCACTGCATCCTCCTAAAACTGCATGCATGTGGGGTCCTATTCCAGGATGGAGTGAGAACGAGGATTGCTAACAGTAACATTGCCCTTGTGTCCACAACACGTCTTACCTCTTGTCTCGGGAAACCTTCAGCAATTTCCTTTGCGCCTTTCTGAGCTCCTCCTGAAAGCACTCGTGTTCCTGTAGCAGACAGAGCGGGTGCTGAGCCAAGAGCAATCCGTAGAAGACCCAGAATCCGGAGACATCTCTCCTTACTCAGCCCCTTTACCACAGGGGTAAACTGAGGTCCTCTCGGAGCTAGGCCTCACACTCCACAACCGCCCCACACCGGCACTCACGTAAATGAGGAACTTGAGCTTCCGCTTCAGATTTCTGTATTTCTTCTTGTAGTCCACTTCGCCGTCCGCTGGTCCGTTCATGACCCGCCTGGGAGAAGCGTCCCGGAGTAGAGTCCCGCTACCCAAGTCCGCCCGGCCTCTCACACCTCCACTTCCGGAGACTTTGCAAAGCCGTGTGAAACGGACTACAACTCCCAGCGTACTCCGCGCGCAGGGAGCGTAATCGCACCACCCGCCCTCTGGAGGAAGACCTGAAAGGAACGCAGCGTCCAATGGCTTCGCGGTGAGCTGAGGTCACAGAGGAGCTGGGCACTGGGGGGCGCAATTATTGATTCTAAACTAATATAAAGATTTGGAGCCAAAAGAATATAACCAAAAAGAAATTCAGTGTATTGGTCAGAATACCCTTTCCCTTCTTCCTTTCGAAACAAGAGACCTAACCTGTTGATCCTGACTACAGGGTAGCGTGAAGAACTGATTACGTTATACTTTAAGAGACTGCCAGCGCCGAACCGGCTTCTAACGAAAAATTTAATGCTTAATTTTAACAAAGAGTAGAAACTTCCCTCAAGACCCACCACCAACTGCTCGGGAAAAAGCAAGATCTGGCCAAGTTTTCCGTCCCAGTGCTCCACATCGGAGGCTCAACGGTCCCTTTTCTCACGAAGCCGCGGCGCTGCGCGTGCGCAAACTACTGTCAAACGCACTGAAAGTGGCCCGGAAGAAAAAAGGCGGGAGCAACCAATCCCTGGTGGCGCAAAATGGCGCCGGGAGATGAGATGCTGGAATTCACTCGCAGCTTCTTTCGAACTTGCCCCGACCTCAGGTACAGAGAGTCTGGATATTAGAGTCTGGGTTGTAAAAGGCAGGGGCTGGACTGGGACTGTCTTGACACATGTCTCTGTAGCACGGTTACGCACTCCATCGTGCGACAGAAATTTTTGATTCACGTGGGTCGGGATCTTCTTGAACCTGAGGAGAAGCAGGCGCTGAAGCGGCTGGTGGAGGAGGAGCTGCTGAAGATGCAGGTGTGGGCCTAACCCTGGGCCAGGAGAGACAGGGTTTCTTGCTGAGGGGTTGGGGCAGTCCTCAATCTTGGTTCGGTTTTTCCTCATGCTACACCCACAGGCGGATGCTGGTACCAGGGAAGGAAAGCCAGACTCTATCAAAGTGAAGAGGTCTCCTGCTCCCTGCAGTGACCCAGAGAGGAAAAGGTTCCGCTTCAATTCAGAGTCAGGTTAGTGCCTTCTCCCGTGTATCTGTAATCTGTCCAGCGACGTTGGTTTATTCAAAAGGCAAGGTGCATGTATTAATTAATTAAGTAAAGTGGTTGGGGATAGTGAGTCAGAAACCAGGTGGAGCCACATCTGTGGTGCTTCTTGCTGTCCTTCACTCTCAACCAGAGTGGATCTAGAAGCATCCTATTGTAAATGGAAGGGAAAGAGGAACCCACCCCCAGCCCTGTCCCCGTGTTCCAGAATCCAGCTCTCTACCATCCAGTCCAGACTGCTCAGGACCCCCATCAAAGAACAGTACAACCAAGAAGGCATGTCCAAGAAGAGCCTTAAAGAAAGCAGTTGAGAGCACAGATGAAGACCAGCAAACAGACCTGGGTGCAAACATGCGATTGGAGGAGAGCAGTGAGGAGGAAGCAAAGGGCCCTGTCAGATCAGGTGAGGTCTGGAAGGCAGAGGACACTGAAAAAGATGATGACTGGAAGTCAGAGGACACTGAGAAAGATGATGACAGGAGAAAAGAACAGAAAGGTGGGGCTAGAAAGAAAGCTGGGGCCAGGAACAAGCAAGCACCACACAAGGCAGATAGGAAGCAGGCTAGGGAAGAGAGTGGAAGCAGTGAGGAAGAGGCTGTGCAGAGTAGAGCAAAGGTGGAGGGAACCACAGGAGCTAAAGACCAGGAGGAAAGTGAAGACAGCGAAGAGGAGATCCTAGCCAAGAAGAGCGATCATCGGGAACACAGATCCAGAGGCAACAAAGCAAGGAGGACAGCCAGTGAGAGAAAGAGCTATAAGCAGAAAAGCAGGGCTGGGAGGCCGACTGGAGGCTTGGGAGACAGCGAAGGAGAGAAGGAAGGTGGAGCAGTAAGTAGTGGGGACAGCAATGGGGAGGGAGAAGATCACTCAGTGAAGAGAAAGAGCAAGGCTAGGGCCCAGACTGAGAGTGGGAGAAGGCAGAGCACAAGCAGCGAGGATGACAGGAACAGCACGCAGGCACAAGCAGCCATTCAAGACACTACAAAGACGGGCAGCCTAGGCAGCAGTAATGGTGACAGTGGCACGGAGAGGGAAGTGAGTGACTCCCAGGCAGGACAGAATACCAGAGAGGAGAGGAAGAGCCGTTCTTCCAAGAAGAGCGCCAAGAACAGCAAGGCACGAAGTTCCTCGTCTTCATCAGATGCAAGTCCAGAACCCACAGGTCAGAAGGTGAGAGAACATACCAGGTGGGTGGGCTCCACTAGGGAAAATGTCCTTCAGCTGCAACTTCCTTATTAGGCTGGCTCTCGTCGCTGTGGAGAGGACCACCCAGCTGTGGTTAGACTAAAGAGATATATTCGAGCTTGTGGTGCCCACCGAAACTACAAGAAGCTGCTGGGTTCCTGCGGCTCCCACAAGGAGCGCCTGAGTGTCCTCAGGGCTGAGCTGGAAGCACTGGGCATGAAGGGTGAGAAGGGATGTCTCTGAGAACTGCAGGAGGGCCTGAGCACTGGGAGGGGGGCCTCACAAGCTGCTTCTGCTCCAGGTAATCCTTCCTTGGAGAAGTGTCGGGCTCTGAAGCAGCAGCGGGAAGAAGCAGCTGAAGTGGCTTCCTTGGATGTTGCCAACATCATCAGCAGTACAGGTAAACAATTTCCTCTTCAGGGAAGGAAGAGCCTGGGGTCAGGTAACTAATTTTCTCTCTCCACTGTCTCTCCCTATCTCCCAGGCCGACCAAGAAGACGAAATGCCTGGAACCCTTCAGGGGAAGGAATTTCCCCAGGGGAGCTTTATCACCGAACCCTGGACTCAGAAGAGGAGCGGCCACGCCAAGCACCTCCAGACTGGTCCCATATGCGTGGTATCATCAGCAGTGATGGGGACAGTAGCTGAGCTCCACGTCCAGGATGGACCTTACCCTGTTATACAAGAGCCTGTTCTGTGGAAGACGGACTATAGTGGCAGCATCCAAGTTAGTAGCACACTACTCAAGTTTCATGTTCTCTAAGATGGTTTTGGGGTTCATGTGCAAGCAGCCTCTCATGGCATTTGAGGGGCTTGTTTTGTTTTTAAAGACTCAATAAAAGAATGTTTGTAATTACTTCATCCAAACTGTCATCCAAAGTGTCATGTCCTATCTTGTCCTCTGGGGCCAAGAATTTGGGAAGTAGCCCTTGCTACCAGGCAGTAGTCTAGTTCTTTTTTATCAATTCCTCAGTTGTCAACTCCTGGACTGTGTCATCCAGTCTGTTACCATGCTATGTGAGAGAATATATGGCTCTTCTTCCTCTGGTGTGACCAGCTGGTTTGTCTGACCAATGTGCCCCTAACAATGTGAAGCTGACTGGAAGAATGCATACATAGCATGGATAAAGCCCTGGGTCTCAACCCCGACAAAACACATACTCAGGCTCAGTTCATCTTCCTTCCCATGCCACCAGGGACGCTTAGCCTCATAGAGGTAGATACAGTAGACCTGACTGGCCAATCAGAGCCTGAAAAACCTCAAGTGTCCAGGCAGGCATAGTAAGGTAGACATGGGACCCCAAAGCAAAGCAGAATGAGGGTCCAACAAGCTGATGGCCTTCCAGCCAGTGTGCACTCACTAAAGTCACTACGACTTCAATCACATCATTAAGTTTAAGTAACACTATCACTTGCCGCTAATAAATTCTTCACGCATACCTTAGACAAAAATGGAGAAGTCCTGTGGTCTGTTAGAATAACCAACAGTTTATTAAAAGCTTGCCCTAGGGCTCTGTGCCAGCCCCATAGCTGAGAGGGGCTCCCATGACTGTTCCCAGGCTTGGCAGCAGCCCTTTCCAAGGTCCATCCCTTGTCCCCCGCCCCAGCCCGGACCCCAGTTTAAAAAAAAAAAAAAAAAAAAAAAAAAGACAAGACGGCACAGGACATCAGACAGCAATAGGAGAATGGTGAGACCCAGGCACCCTGACCACAAGACCACTGATCCTTCTGGAGGAAGGCCTCCTCCCATTCTCCTTGCTTTGGCACCAGACCTGCTCTGCCATTCCACCAGGTCTGGGGGCCCTGTTGTCCCCAGTTCATGGCCCCATCACAAGGGTTGTATAATTCTCTGAATATAATATATCTAGACCCACCCTTCCCCTCCCCTAGGGGACCAGATGAATATTTGACACTCACAGTTCCCACCTTTTGTAGGTGGTGATGGAGGGAGACCCTGGCACCATGGTGGGGAGGCAGGGCTCCTGGTCAGCTTTGGGGCACCGATGCCCAAGCTGGCCTGGGGTCACTGGCCAGCCCCAAGAAGCTCATGAGATGAGGAGGTCTGATGGGGGAGCTGGAGTCAACATCCTGTCCCCACCACCACTGGGTAGGCTTCAAGCACACTGCCTGTAGGATCAGGCACCACCCACTCCCACTCCCACCTTGCCCTATTCCTCTGCTCACCACCCTGTACTTCAGGAATAGAAGTGGGAGGAGCCATTGAGGATGTGGGAAGCAACACTGGTGCTTCGGCTCAGCGGCCCTGGCACTGCAGCTGGCGGGCCAACGTTCTCACCACTGCTGCCCCCTGACGCTGCCCGCCTTAGGGGTTGAGGACTGTTTCTTAGCAGCAACAGAGCCCCTCCACGGGGTGTTCCACTCTGTGTTGGAGGCCCTAGCCAGTTTGGAGGCCCTGGGGGAGCCAGCAGAGCTGGCTGACGCCAAGCTGGTGGGGGCATGCCTGGTGGAGGAGGGCCATGGCTCCAATGGGCCCCTGAACGGGGAACTGGACGGGAGGGCCAGGCAGGGGCTGGGGGTGGAGCAGGATAGCCCTGGGCAGCAGCCTCAGCTGGAATGCCTCCCAGAGCCATGCTGGAGAAACCCAGCCTCATGCTCTCAGCATCGAAGGCCTCGATCTCACGGGCCTGCCGCTCAAGCAAACTCCGGATGCGTTCCGAACGCCCTGTCTGGAGGGCCAGCAGCTCTTCTTCCACCTGGGACACCCAGAACAGGGGTGAGTCCTGGAATGAAGAGCCTGCCCTTCCTTTCCCATCTTGGGGGGGGGGGGGTCAAACCCCTTACCCGTTGCTCTAGCAGTGCCCTCCGCAGAGCTACTCTCTGCTCCAGCTCTCTCAGCTCTCGCTCATGCTGGCTCTCTGTGCGAATCTTGATCTTGCTCTGGTAAGCATTAAGGAGCTCCAGCTCCTGCTGGAGCTGCTGACGCAGGGCCTGAAACTCGGCCTCTTGGGTCTCATCAAGCCGGAGCTGGAGGACAGGGAGAACAGGGTTTAGGAACCTCCTCCTCTGTCCCCACCATCCTCCCCTGCCCCAATAGGCCTGGGCCCTAAGGTGGCAAGGAGCGGCAGTCTCAACCTCTATGAGAATGGAAGATGGTCATACCCTGTGGCACAGCAATTACACTTGCAGGAATCTATCCCCCAGGTATACTTGCACATGTGCTCCAAGTGTTCACGGAAGCGTTGTGATAGCAAAATGCTGGAAACAACCTAAATGTCCA
This sequence comes from Rhabdomys pumilio, assembly GCA_030674055.1. Lineage (NCBI taxonomy): Eukaryota > Metazoa > Chordata > Mammalia > Rodentia > Muridae > Rhabdomys > Rhabdomys pumilio. Next base: position 114,856,163 of record JANHMN010000003.1, read on the forward strand.
CCAATAAGGGATGGGTTAAATAAATTATGGTACATCCATTCCATGGAAAATTCTATACTGTAAAAAACTGAGATAGACATGTGATATGGAATGATGTCCAAGAGATACTGGGTGGAAAAGAAGTCAGAAAACTATGCAAAGTCTGATTCTATTGTGTTTTAAAATTCCTATAAAATCTTCCAAATATGCACTGAAAACTCTACAAGTTAATCATTACAAAATTACCTCTGAGAAGTGGGCCTGAGTGAGAATGTGGGCCCTCTAGCTCTATGGACTCGATGTGCATTTGAAGCAGCCCATTCTAGTGCTGTGTATTGTTTTCCTAAGAGATTCTTTCCAGATTCCTGAAGTCTGAGTAAAATGGTCTGAGAGCCACACTCACTGTAATCTGCTCCCCTGCTCCCTGTTCACACAAAGTAAACTCAGGTCCAGAAAAAAATATTACAGCCAGTACTTTCTTTGGTTTCTTGGCAGAGCAGGAAGGGTGACTGTCTTAAGATATTAGGAAAATAGTAAGAGAAATAATAAGGCCACTAAGGAGAATATAAGACAAAACCACTATGGAAAATGTTAGTAGTGAAAGAGCACCCAAGTTTCCTAAGTCCAAAAAGTTCTGTTCACATCTCCCACCTTCCTTTGCCGCAACAGAGTTTAAAGAAAAGGCCAACCTCCACAGTCTCCCTCCCAGACCCCAGGCCTCACCGCCTGTGAGCTGAGCATCTCTGAAATGGATTGGTCATACTGCTCGGCCAGGATCGCCAGCTTGCGTGTCTGTTCCTCCTTGAGCCGCTTAAGAAGGCTCTTGTGCTGAGCTTTGGGTGTGGTCTCCAGCAAGTGTGCCCGAAGAGCCTTGTATTGCCGTGTCTGGATCTTACACGTCTCCTGGAACTGCTTCTTGATCTGCAGCTCCTTTGACTGTGCAGTGAACGGATCAAGGGGAAAAGGGGAAATGGGGCAGGGGAGAAGGAGAGGAGGAAGAAGAAGAGGAACAACGAGGGGAAAGGAAGAAAAGGAGGAAGGAGACAGAAGCAGAGACAGGGAGAGGGAGAGAAACAGAAAACATGTTAGACAGAGGGGGCGGGGGGAGCTGTACACAGACAGACATGGAGAGATGGAACTGTTGAGAGATGAAGAAAGTCTCCATGGGCAAGAGAGGTTGGAGGAACAAGAGAGGTTCTGAGTACATCCAGAGTTGCATGGGATGCACAAGAAGAGACATGAAGATCTTACAGACAAGAAGCTGAGAATCTTTAGAGGGCTGAGTACACAAAAGAAGCTCTGGTCATGCAAAGAGGGAGGGAGAAAATATGGCCCTGGGGTAGAAGCATGTGATTACGTTTAGGAATATAAAGACTGAGTGAGAGACCAAGGCACACACAACATCCACGAAAGGGTAATACAACTAAGGGCAGGCAGAGGAAAGCCCAGGTCCAGTACCTCAAGGAAGGCAGGAAGCAGTACTGGGCTGAGGAATGGGTAAGAGGTTGCCCCATATCAGGCCACTGAAGGGAAAGGGCAGCAGAGAGTGGCCAGAAAAGATCTGAGAAGTTCAGACGGGAGCAGCTGTCCCCCTGACCAGATCCATACTTGCGCTCAGCCCGACATAGTCAGTCCCAACTCCAAGCCCACAGCAATCCCAGACCTCTTGTTTGTACATTCTACCTGGTCCCTACTCACCACCCTTGACTGGAAGTTCTGTGGTCCCAACCCCCAACCCTGTAGACTAATGCCTGACCCAGGTGAGAGACGCAGTTCCAAACCATGTAAGCAATTTAGGTTCACAGTAAAGGAAGGGGCAAAAAGACCAAAAGCCTTTAATCCTAAGTACTCTCTGGAAGGGTCCCACAAACAGGTGGAACTGTGAGATCAGGAAGTTCTGTGGAAGCTCCATAGGAGCTCACAGCCCAGAGCTGTTTGTGGTCACGGTACAATGAATCTATGAAGGCAAAGAGCATGAGGCTGAGGTGTGAAAGGAGTGAAGACAACGGAGATGGTGTGAAGAGGTCATGGAGCTGAGGGCCAGGGTCCAGATTCAGGGTAAACCAGGGAGGCTAGGCGGCAGGACAAAGCAGACAGAGGCAGCCTGGGCCAAAGGTGTAGTTCCGCTCAGATATTTTATTTGTGTTTTCTTTTCTTTTCTTTCTTTTTTTTTTTTTCTTTTTTTTGGTGGAGGGGGAAGGGGACAGGTTGGAAGGGAGACAGAAAAACAAAATCAAAGAGGGAAAACCCCCATGACTTCCCTCCCTGCCACCCCTGGCCCCAGGCCTGAGCCGATGAGGGTGAGGATGAGCACACACACAGCAGGGGACAGCAATAACTTAGGGGACTGGGGAAAACACAGAGTGTCACTTCTGAACTCCACAGTAGAGGAGGCTGCCTGTCTAGAGATCTAGATCTGGGGTTGGGATTGAACTTGGGGAAACATACTAAAGAAGAAAGGTCAGAAGGGGAGGAGAGACTTGGGGGCTGGAGAGACTTTACTGAGTCATGGGAGATAAAGTGCTCAGTGCCCAAACTTTGGGTGGAGGGTTGGAGTTGGTTACCTCCAAGGAGGCAGGGCCCTACGGGTCTGAGATCTCCGCCCAGCTACAATCCCTGGTGGTAGCTGTCGGGAAGCAGAGAGCCCAAGACAGCGTTGGCTGCGTGGTAGCAGACGAGGGATCCGACTGGGCCGTTCACCCTTAAGCAGGCCCCAGCTGGCTAGTATATGAACAGCCCAAGGGGGCAAGCAAGAAGCTAATCTGTGGCTAGCCCGTGCTAGGCGCCAGTTCCAGCCCTTGCAAAGAGCCCAAGCTCTTGCTAACAGAGCTAGTGGGTGTTGAGTAGTGCGAGGATTTCCCTGACGGGGCCAAGGGACAGGTAGTCGACTTCGGAAACCATTCTTATTGGTCTTAGGGTACAGGGCAAACAGCCCCCGGTCTCCCACAGCCCCACAGCCCTGTAGGGCCCGAAAGACCATGGGTGACAGGCGTAGCAGAACCCGTAACCAGAGTCGAGAGATGCCACGACGCATCTGGGGACCTTGCTGCCGTACCCATTTGCCCCCAGCTGCCATAGCTGCCAGAGGTAAAGCCAGGCTGGGCCAAGCTAGGAGCCAGGCAGCCCCAAGGCCCAGAGGCACACCCATAAGGCCTCTGCGCCAGCTCAGGCTAAGGACAGCCCCCAGTGCAGTGCCCTGAGCCAGGAGTAAGAACAGACTGGGAGGCAGGTGTAGAGCTGTACAAAGGAACAGGTAGGAGGCCCCTAGGCCTACTAGTCCTACCTCAAGGGCCAGCAGTGCTGCCTGCAAGCCACCTCCACCCTGGGCTGCCAGCAATGGGAGTAGCAGCAGAAGGAGTAGGGGCAAGAGGCCAGAAGAAGACCCCACTGCAAAGGAGAGGCCAGCCAGGAGGCCATGAGACAGGAGTCCAGGGAGCTGGCTAGCAGGGTACTGTCTCAGATGTGATGGAGGTGGCTCTGGGGGGATATCTGGGGAAGGACAGCCATCTCCAGGGTCCCTGGGGGTTCCAATTGGAGCCCCTCCCTCCTCTTCTTCCTCCTCTTCCTCCTCAGGGACTGGAGTCAGAACTGGACCCTGGACCCAGCCAAGCTTGAACTCCATATCCACAAGGTTTCCACCCTCCTTCTCCCACAGACTCCATGCCCCAGCCTCTTCCTGGCCAATAATATTTCTCTCTTGGGATGCCAGTGATGGGACTCTAATCTCCTTCATCTCCTCAGATATATCCCAATCGTCCTCATTAACCAGACTCCTATGTTTTTGTGGGCTGGAACTAAAGGTTCTCATTTCTTCCCCCAGAATCCTCTGCTCCTCTGGCTCCAAGGTAGTCCCTTCCTTTCCCAGAATCCTTCTCTCTGGCACTGTTTCCTCCTCCTCTCCCAGCATCCTTTGGTCCAGGATTGCCTCCTGGCCAGATGAGCAGGGCTGCTCTTCACTAGGGGTGCCTGTGCTGAGTGGTCCCAGAGCCCCAGTAGCAGGGGGGCCCATGGGTAGCTGGCCTGCACGTACTTTGAGGCTCTTGGGCTGCTGGCGAACCTGGGCCGCGTGCTTCTGCCGCAACTCTTGCTCCCGTCGCTTGTTGTACTCCAGCTGGTTGCCTAGCTCTGTCTGGTGCTGAAGGCGGGTGAGTTCAGCACGTGTGCGCTGGACAGCCTGGAGCTGTCGTAGCTCCAGCTCTCGGGTGGCCTCATGCTGCCTTAACAGCAGAGCACACTCCAAGTCCTTCTGTGTCTGTTTCTTATTCAAGTCCTAAGGCAGAGAAGAGATAAAACTCAGGGCTCAGTGAAGGAGCCTTCTTGGTATTGAAGAATTAAGGGTACAAAACTCTTTAGTAGAGAGGAAGTAAACATGAGACAAGTAAGGGCATCCACTCAGGGCCTTGTGGGGACAGAAAGCAAGAAGGATGCTGAAAAGGAGCCAAATCAAAGCACTAGGAGGGCAGATGAGAAAGAAGACTTTAGGGAGGCAAATGAGAGAAGAGACCATGTGGAGAAAGGAAGGTGGGTCAGGTCTACCTCTCGAAGCAGGTCCTGATCTAGGCTGTGCCGAGCCAGTAGCATCTTGCGCTTGTATTGGCGACACTGAAGCTCGAAGTACTGGCGTTGCCTCCGTAGCAGCCCTGCCTCCTCTTCTGCCTGGCACTGTTGCAACTGTTCCTTCTGCCTCAACAGCCACTCAGCCTTCTCTCGTTTGGGTGTGCTAGGGTTCTCCTGGAGTTCCTGGCAGGGCAGTGGGGAAGTGGGTCAGTGCCTGCCATTGTCTTGCCTACCTGTTGGCCCTGGTTCACCCAGGGCAGTTCTGGCCAAACCTCTTTCAACTGCTCCTTCCGAAGCTTATAGGTTCGCTTCTGAGCCTCCAGCAGAGCAGCCAGCTCCTTCTTCTGCTGTCCCAGGATGTGCTGCTGGAACTTCCGCTCCTCAGCCTGAGCAGCTCGAGCTTCCTTCTCACCAATGGCTTGGTGCCTCCGGGCCAGTTTCTCAGCCTCAGTCCCAAACCCAGCCCGCTGTGCCTCAAGCTCCCGCTGCAACCGCCCACTGTGCTCCTCACGTTCACCCCTCAGACGGGACTCCAGGGCCAGCAGTTGCTTCTGGTGCTGACGCCGCATCCGCTTGTAGCCACTCAGTTGCTCCCGCAGGGCCGAGTCCTGCTCATGCTCCTGGATCTGACGGCTGACCTAGGGTAGTGAAAGGATAAACAGTGGGACTCAGCCCTAGCCCCATTTAACTCACAGATATGGCAAAAAACAAGGTTCTCAGACTCATGGTTTCATTGGTAAGTGTCTTCTTCACACTTAAACTCTCTGAATCGCTGGGCAGTGGTGGCGCACGCCTTTGATCCCAGCACTTGGGAGGCAGAGGCAGGCGGATTTCTGAGTTCGAGGCCAGCCTGGTCTACAGAGTGAGTTCCAGGACAACCAGGGCTATACAGAGAAACCCTGTCTCAAAAAACCAAAAGAAAAAAAAACTCTCTGAATCTATTTCCTCAACTGAAAAATTGTCTACATCATGGATTGGGGTAGCAGACTGAGGTGATAAAAAGTGGTAAGCACAGGTCCTGGTGCAAGCGCAGAAACAATTCAAATTAGTGCAAAAGAATGACTAGGCTGCTCCTGGGCTCTGATCCCAGCTTTGCCCGTTATTATCACTTAAGCTCAAGCAAGTTAACTTCTCAAACTATCAATTCTCTCATCTGTTACATGGGCTAACACCTCTGCATAGCCGAGTGTGAGTGCTGGCTAGTGTCCTCCTTTCAGCAAACACTACTGAGGGTCCATCATGCTCCAGGTACTAAGCTAGGATCTAGGTTCTGATATATTAGATCAAGACCTCTGGTGACTTCTGGTCTCATTTCAACTGTTCTATCATCAGTGGTTCTTAAGTAATCTAGGTTGCCAAGGCCCAGGAAAACCAAATCTGTCTGCATAGTAGGACAAAGTAGCAACAGCAGTTCAAGAGTGGTCCTAGCAATCCACTCCCAGTCACAAGCAAAAGCTTGAACACATCAGACTTGCCCAGTGGCCACCAAAGGGATTGTTGGTACTCAAATGCAGTCAAAACTGGAATGTGACCTAAAGGCTTATCAAGAGCATGATCAGAAAGCTGTTTTACGAGAAGCCTGAGCTTGCTGGGCATGGTAGCACATGCCTATAAATTCTAATACTCAAGAAGGATCACAAATTCAAGGTTGAGCTACTTAACAAGAACCCATCTCAATAAGCAAATAACCCCTTTCTCCATGAATTGAGAAATAATACATTTTAGAAGACTAAGATTCTATTTACTGGAACAGAACCTACCCAAGGGCACTGGGCAAGTATGCTGGACAACAGCCTCCCCAAGCCCCAAGACATAACAGCCTCAACTCCTTTTTTTTTTTTTTTTTTTAAATTCACTTTACGTTCTGACCACAGTCCCCTCCTTTCTCTCTTCCCAGTTGTACCCTTACAAGTCCCTCCTCCGTTTCCCCACTCCCATTCTCCTCAGAGAAGGGGAGCCCTCCTTTGGGTACCACACCACGCTGATGCAGCAACCTCAACTCTTAAATGGGATTCAATCGTTTCCCTCTCAAGAGAGCCGGAAAGATTAGACATAAGCATGTGTGTAGGCTTGACGACAAGTCACTGACATGGAGCAGATCCCTCACTCCACTCCTGCACTCTGAAGCCCTGAATCTAGCAGACCTGCACATTGCCACTGGACTATCGCAGCAGGGTAGATGTACCTGTCCAGGCATGTAAAGCACCTGACTAGCCAGAGGAGTTCAGGAAAGTCTCCACACACTGTTATTTCAACAAGGCCTTGAAAGCAAACAGTTTGCCAGGCTGGGAATACCCAGATTAGGTAGTGTGACTAAGACAGTCTGCTTGGAGAAGGGAGCCAGCAAAAACATCAGCAAAATGAGGGTAGAATCTAGCCTTAAATCATGTGCCACAGAGAAAGTAACTTCTGTCTAATGTATCAAGTAAAAGAGCAAAAACCAAACCAAAACAAAAACCTATCATGAAGCTGAGTGACAATGGCCACACTTACCAGGGAGGCAGTACGAATGGTAGCAAAGTGGTCTCGGTTGCGGCAGTAAGCTCTGCGGCGAGCAGAAGAGGAGGTGGAGGTGGGAGGGGCTGCAGGTGGTTGGAGTGGGCCTGGGGTCATCTCTGGCTGGTAAGGATCATCATATAGGTTGTCTGAGCCCTAGAAAAAGGAAAGAAAGGAATGTCCCAAACTCAGGTGCCAATGGACCTGAAGGGTACCTAAGAAGACTCCTTCAGTCTGAAAGGAGCAGACACACTGGAGAACAGGGCCCTCGTCAGTTCCTGAGCAAATCAGTCATGCCTGGCCTTGTGTCCACTGAGCTGCTCAGGGTGACCTGCATACCGGTAGCCGGTGGATGATGGAGCTGTGGGAAGTGACTGTATGCTCCCCCTCCTGCATCATGGCCATCTCTCGGGATTCAGGGCCTTCTTCTTCCTCCTCTTCTTCTTCTTCCTCTTCCTCCTCCTCCTCCTCTTCATTATCGGAGGCATCTGCTAGGCTGTTGACTGAACTGCTTTGGCTGGAGGCGCTGATGGACATGCTGGGCACTGAATGGCTACTCTCTAGACTGGTCAGTGTCCCTGCTCGGTGCATGTAAGGTTCTGCTTCCTGTGAACAGGGTGTGAGCTGTTGGGCGGGGGGGGAAAGGGAAGGACAAGGATATGGAGTAGCACAAAGAAAGAAGGTGAAGACAGACAAGGAAGAAGGGCCAAGCCCTTCTCGGGTGGGGAGGTGTCAGATTAAGCTAGGTCACCTCCTCTTCCTCTGGGGCCTCAGCACCAGGGCCATTGGGTGCCTCTTGGAATAGTATCTTCTTCATCTTTCGGTATTGCAGGTTATCCAGTTCCCGTACAGCATCCTTGGTCCTCTGGATCAGGTCCATGATGACTGTGGGTGGTCGCTCCCGGAGCACAAAGCGGTGCTGGGGAAACAGAACACCTCAGATCTGCTGTCAGTTCTCCCTCAGCCCCTCTAGGTTCCATCCCTTTCAGCATCTCCTAGCCTGAGGCCCCTGCCCACAACAGCTGCATGCTCACCCTTATCTTATCTTTCTTCCTACAGAAACGGTCTTTACTACCCAGTGTCATTTCTCCAGGCATTGCTGAAGGCAATATATTCAGGAGATCTAGATGCCAATCCAGCTCTGCTTACTAAAGGCCAAGTGCCTTTGGATGAATCATAAGACCTCTTCAGGCTCTCAATGTTATCCTTTAAAACCCAGCAGGTCAATCCAGTAGTCTGTTCATGCTAACTAGGGCTTCTCAAGACACACTGGGTCTGCGAAGGCAATGAGGCTCCCGAAGATTGGAAAACTTAAAAACATCTAAGGGAGATCATATACTTATGGTCTGTGACTAAAAGAGAAATGTGAAAATAAATTATTACTTAAATTAAGACAGCATGGCAGATAAAATCTAGCAAGACTCAGGGAAGTGGGGCATCAGGCCTGGGGCAAAGCAGATAAAGGAAGCCTCCTGGGTGAACATGGGAGTCACTGACAGGAGTTTTCTGCGACTCTACCAGCCACCAGTTCTAGAACATTAAATGTGCTCACCTTCAAAAGAACCTCTGAGGTTGGTCTGTCTTGAGGGATTTTCTGAAGACAGGAGTCAACAAAATTCCGGAAGTACTCAGACCTGATATCCCAAAATGTAAGAGACAGGAGAGGGCATGAGCTAGGCAGCCAGAGCCTATGACCTAACCCTTTGGCCCAGAAACTCTAGTCCTCACCAGTGTCCTGACTGGAGAGCAGGAGATTCATTCTGTGCAATGTGGTATAAGGCACTCATTGCATTCATGTTAAACAGTGGTGGCTTCCGCTCCGCTACAGAGGTGAAAAGAGGAAGGTGATCAGAAACTAAAAGGAACTACAAACAGTTTGGGTTCAAATCCCATCTCCCGGGCTTTCTTTCTGTTTGGCCTTGAGCAACTCCTGATCCTGCTGCATCTTAATTTTCTCTCAATAAAATGTAATGTTCATTTTATCTGCTGCACATGGGCAGAGTAGGGACTAAAAAACACAGCAAAAGGCATAAGCACACAGTTATCAGCCCAACTAGTATGTATGAGGGCCAAATAAAGAGCAAACCTACAGTGAAGGAAAGAGAAACAAAAAAGTTCAAGAAAGTTCCAGTCTAAAATGAACTGAACAAGTATCATTAGGGAGAACTCAGGGTGTAGCTTAGTTGCTGAATGCTTGCTCAGCATATGCCAGCCTCTAGATTTGATCCCCCAAACCACCAAAACAAAATGCAACTAACACCAAATTAAAGTTGCTAATTGTGGTAAGGGGAAAACAGATAAATGGCTAGGAAACTGAGGAGAGAGGTCTTTTAGAAAAGGGAGTACTAGAGGGAGCTATAAGTGGTGAGCCAGGAGCTCCTTGTAGTTCAGACAAATGTCTTGTTGTTTTTTACCTAAATAGTGATTTAATTACCAACAATTTACAAGAATGTAGGTTTCCAGTTTTTCTTTAAGAATCATATATGGTAAAAGGAGTTGGAACTATACATCAATATCCTTTATAGGAACAGAGACCTCCAGCTTGCCCTGACTTCCCTCAACACTGTTCCACAGTACTGGCTGCCATTTCTAATCAGGCTTTCCAATAATGGAGAACTAGTTCTGTGTGTCCACACCTCTGCAAAATCTAGGAATACAATACTTCTCTGTGATCTGCTCCACACACTTCGCCACCTGTCTGGTCATGGCCTCAAATGGCAAATGCAGCAGCATATGTGGAAACAAAGGGCAAGAGTACACCCAGCTCTCACACAATATAAATCAAGGCAAGACAGTGTTCCACACACGCAAAGCCCATGAAAGGAAGAGGAAACAGAGGCTCTAGCTGATTTAAGGAAGCGGGGGACACTTCTGGTTTAGGAGGCAACAGAGGGCCACAGAGGACTCTGAGCAGGGAGTAATGAGACTGCACCGAGCCTAGGCAGACCTCTCTGGCATCAGTACATCAAGAGACTATAAAGAAAAAACTAGTTGTTGGGCATGGTGGTGCACTTGGGAAGCAGAGGAAGGTGGATCTCTGAGTTCAAGGCTAGCCTGGTCTACAGAGTAAGTTCCAGGACAGCCAGGGTTACACAGAGAAAAAAAAAAACCCTGTCTCAAGGATGTTGGCGGGGAAAAGTGGCAGAGGAAAGAACTCTGCAGGAAGCAGTCAGTTTGAACTACTCTCTTCTTGGACAATGACTTCATGCTTGGTATTGTGTTGGAGGACTTACAAGCATTACCCCATTAGAAAACTGCTTCAGTAGTCCACATTGGCAAAGAGCAACAACATAGTTCCAAGACCTCAGGTACTCAATTGACCCTAACTTTTAGGACCTGTCAACTCATTCCTCTGTATTATATGTATAGTTCCAAAAGCTAGTCTCAGGCTTGCCCTTACCTATAAACTTCTGCAATGCTGCTTTCTGGTCTAGAATGTTCTATCCTGCATCTTTCTAGCAGCTCTTGGTCTTGAAGATTTATTTAAACATCTCTAGCACACACAGGGCTTCCTCAGCCTTTAAACTAGATGAATTTTTATCTCTGTACCACTGTACCCCAGTGATGGAAAACACATCTAGCTTTCCCTACTTGAATGCATTTTTAATGAGTAGGAACTTTACCCCTGTATACCCAGAACTTAACACATTGGGCACTTAAAATAGATTTAGAACCCCGATAATAGACAAAAAGCAAGGACTGCTGTAGTATCTTTAGGTATAAGAACTGGAGGGGGGACCTCACATGGGGACACACACCTTTAATCTCAGAACTCAGGAGGCAGAGCCAGTTGGATCTCTGAGTTCAAGGCCAGTCTGGACTACAGACTGAGTTTCAGGACAGACAGAGAAACCCTGTCTGGAAAAAACAAAACAAAATAAAATGCAGGGTTTGACAGTTGCTTGTATTAAAGCTCCAGAATAGTCAAAATGGACAGGAACCTAGAGGCCTGGGGTCCATGGGATGGGAAGTGGACAGTAAGCTAAGGAGGTAGAGAAGACATCCTTACCTAGCTCAATACAGGTTATCCCCAAGGACCAGACATCCACTTTGCCATCATATTGTCCCTCATCCATGGCTAGGATCACCTCTGGAGCCATCCTGGGAGGACAACAAAAGAGAATGGCTAACACTGAACCCAGGCCCTACACTTCTCATTTCTAGCATTTGGGCGTCATCCTACCTCCCATCTCTTCCACTCACCAGTATGGAGTGCCCACAAAAGAGTTGGCGGGTGCCATGATAGATGCGGAGCCAAAGTCCCCCAGTTTTACCAAGCCTGGTTCTGACAGCAAGATGTTTCCAGCCTTCACATCTCTGACAGAGGCAAAGTGCACAGATGAGAAACACATCTCAGAAAAGATGTGGGGGTGGGGGTGAAGTTAGCACTACCCAAGACAATCAGAGCTCAGCAAAATGAGAACTGGCATACAAAGTACCCTATTCTCAGCCACAGTTGGTACCATCATACCTATGGATCATGTTGTGTGAGTGTAGATATGCCAGGCCCTGAAGCGCCCCATGGGTCACAGCTGCAATCTCTACCTCCTGCAGGGGCTTCTTGTGTACTGCAGAAGGAAGCAAAGTCACAGACTGAGGGCCCACAGGGGATGGAATAAGTACTTTCTCCTATAGCTTTCTTGTTGATATTCCTTATTCCCATGTTCAGATTGACCTACCTTCTAGAAGGTCAGAAGCTGAGCCCAGGCAATACTCCATCACCAGCTACGGAAGGGGTCAAGTGTTAGAGATCATCAGATTCTGGCTACCCCCAGCCCAGCTCCCTTGAGCAAAAAATCAAAACAGAACTTTCTTGTTTATCTTCCACTGAGGCAATGCCAAAAGGGTGATAGAGAAGAAGGGAGGCTAGAGAAAACAAGAGGTGGTAGGAGGTCTCTGGATTCAAGGCACCCCCACCAAAGATTCCAAAACTCCTACCACTGCTCCTTTAGAGACCCATTAATCACTGCCTTCTAAAGACCATACTATCTATGCAGCTCGGGGTCAGCCTCTTCTGCACCTACACAGATGTTCATTTGTTTGTTTTTCTTTTTAATATAGGATCTCACTGTGTAGTTTTGGCCCAGGCTGGCCCAGAACTCACTAGGTAGTCCAGACTGGCTTGGAACTCAGAGATCCACCTGTGTCTGCCTCCTCAGTGTGGGGATTAGAGATGTGTGCCACCATGCCTGGCTCATTGGTTTTTCTGAGGACTAACAAGTCAGAAAGAGACTGCCTGCTTAAAATGCTGGACCAAGAAAAGATAGACCTGAGTAAAACTGTTAAGGCAGTTGTGGGACAGCTCACCCAAGCTGTGTGCTCCCTCAGGTAACAGCCCCGGTACTGAATGGTATTAGGATGCCGCAGCTTCTGTAAGAACCGCACCTCCTTGATGATATCCTGCCATTTCTAGAAGGTCAAGAGAGAAAGGGGTTACCCAGGCTGCATGTTGAGACTAGGGCCCTCTGTCCTTCACAACCTGATCTTAATGAACCTGACTCACCTCATTTGATTGCTTCCCACTATAGGACATCTTCTTGATAGCCACCACTTCACTGTTCCGGACATCCCGGGCCTAGAGGACCAGATTGGACGGTGGGAAAGACCACTTTGGGCATGGGGTGAAAGAGGACCTGCTAAGCTAGTAGGAGAGGGTGGGAAGGACTGTTGTGGTCGAGTGGTGCAGAGGCCTGGAGACCCACAGGTTTAAAAAGACTAAGCCCTGCTTTACCGTTTTCAAGACCCAACTCACAAAGTACACAGCTCCAAAGCTGCCATGGCCAATTTCCCGGAGGTCAGAGAAAAGCTTCTCAGGGTCATCCTTGAAGAAGAGCTCAGCTACATCAGGGTCCTTCAGGCTCCCGGCCCGGCCCCCAGCTGGCATGATGGCCCCTGGGGGCCCTGAGATTGGGATCTTGCCTGGAAAAAGTAAATAGGGCCCTTAGAGCAAAGACAGGGCCCAGAGGGAGAGAAAGGTCCTTCCTCAGGTTTCTGCCTCCCTCCCCTCATTTACTGATGAGGGAGAGGTACTGCTGAGAAAAGGGGGGTGGGGGGACGGCGGCTGTTAGGGACAACATCAAAACTCAAAACTCAAAAAAAAAAAAAAAAAAAAAGTTGCCCAGGTAGTGGTGGTGGGAATGGCTGGTGGTCTCTAGAGTCCCTAAAATTGCCAGAAAGATAATTCTGGGAAGCCAAGCATCCTCATCAACCCCTCAGTAGTTTTTCAGCTACCTACACACTGCCATTCCCCTCAAGAATAAAGGTTTCTCTGACTCGGCCAGAGCTTCACATCCCAACATGTCCTGTCCCAGGAGTTCTCATAGTCCACTGATTTCCAGGCACTTTCCTGTACCCCTTGGTGCTGAGGCTACCTCCTCCTTCAAGCTCTCAAACACTGGATGAGAACAGGAAACAGTCAGGCCGGATGTGGTGGAAATCCGGCCATTGTTACAAGTGGGTACTGGCCTGAAGGGACAAGAAGACTCATTTTCAAAAAACATAGGGACACTGTGGCAGGGAGAACATCTAGAATAGAAACAGTAGGGACTGGCACCTGACTCTGGGGGCTTTTGTGTTCTGGGCTGTCTTACTTGTCCAGTCCAACTGCATGAGCAGCACACATGAGAATGGGATGTTGTGGGTTACGATAACATTCATTGAGCATGGGCACTGAGTACCTCACATGCAGCACCTCTCACTGGGCTCCTGCAGCCTTATGGAGAAACACTGTTGTGACATTTATCCTTTATAGACAAGTCAACAGGCTTTGGAAAGGCAAATCATTTGCCACCACCAGGTAAAACTAGCAAGGTATGATCAAGATCACTATTTTCCAGTCACTGAGGCAAAGAAGAAAAAGGGCTTTCCCAAGGTCACAAAACAGGACCTTTTCCTTTCAGGTTCAGGACAGAATTCTGTTGGGAGGCAACTAAGCCCAGCCTCCCAGTTTTAGGAGAACCTCCCAGATCATTCCAGCCCTTGATGGGTGGGAGCTCCAAAGCAAACTCAAAAACAAACTCCAAAGCAAAGTTGCCACAGGTACCAGAACCAGAACACACAGAGACGCTAGGATAGGCTTTTTAAGGACTAATAGGAATTTAGACACAAAGAGCCCTCAGCAGAGTTGGACTCCCGAGGCACAGTTCTAGCTACTTAAAAGTACCTAACAATTTCAGCATATAGTTATATTCTGTGGTTCATTGTTTCTTGTCCATGTTGTTAATTTTGTCTCCTTAGCTCAACTGGAAGCTAGAGGGTAGAAATGGAGAGTGAGTCTTTGGTAGGCCCCTGGGGTGTAAAAGGTTCAGAACTGATTGATTGGTTACTCTCAGCAGCTTAGTCTGCTCAAGGCAAGCCTCCTCTTGTCAATAGTGGCAACCACCCCTCACCACATACCCACACAAAAGGCAGGGCATCACAACTTGCCGAGGGAACCCTCATGGGGTAACCAGCAACAAGCCCAAGACTGCCAACTCAGAACCTCAGGCCACGTGAAGAGTACCAGCCACTGTAAAAACATCATACAGGCCCCCTTCCTTACAATAACATTTGGGCAATTACCATGGTCTGGGATAAATCATAATCACCTTCTAAAACCCATGTTGCAAAAGAAGCCCTAAACTGACTTACCAGTATATCCCATCTGCAATCTAGTACAAGAGCATCAGGAAAGTTCCTTATACTTCTCTTTGGTAAACAGGTTACAGAATTCGACTATATGAGATCTAACTCATACTCAGAACACTTTGTAGACACTAAACAAATGGCTTTTCCTTCTCTGATTCCAGGGTTACCAGAGGCTTTAATCCTGAGAGCAAGGGAGGACAGAGAGTGGATCATTCTAACAGCTAAGAAAAGGCACTAAAGCCTTTTTTTTTTTTTTTTAAAGCAGAGTGAGCTATCTCTGGAACACAGGCCAAAGTGTGGGATCAGGGTAAAACTGAAGGTCACGTTAGAAAAATACTCATGAGGAAGAAACACAAGACAGTGCTTCCTCTCAGGAAAAGCTCCTGGAAAGGAAGATCATTACACCCTCATTTTTAAACCTCACCCTGATACATTCCCCTGTGGGTCCCCACTCAAGCCCAGGCTCAGAAGTGGGTAACCAGTCAGGGACAAGACTTGGGTTAAAATCCTGAATCTGCCACTGAGTGACCTTGAGCAACTTCTCTGGGCACCAATGTTCTCATTGTAAAATGAGAAGACAATAATAAAAGAGTTCCCACAGGTTGAGTAGGAATGAGTGTAGCATGGGAAAAAAATGTATGCAAAAGTACTCTGTAAAGGACAGGTCACTTGACAAACATGAGATTATTTACACCATCACAGCAAAAGACAGGGAGGTAAATGCTGCTGGAGGAATATTACCATGAGTGTATACACACACACACACACACACACACACACACACACACACCTTTGCAAGGACAAAAACTCCAACTAAACCAAGCCAGAAAATAATATAAGCTCCCAGAGTGGTGGCTTGCACCTGTAGTCAAAACAGTAGAGAGGTTAAAAACTGCCTCCAGTTCAAAGCCAGATCGACCACCCAGAGCTACAGAAAGGCTGTCTCAATCTAAATAAATAAATAAGTCAGTCCACCTACATTGGAATCAACACCCTAAAACAGTCTGGAAAAAAAAAAAAGAGTATAATAAAATCATGGAGAAGAGGTGGTTGTGAGGGCAAAATTAATAAGGGAGAAGACTAGAAAGGTGGAAACCCATTTGATTAGCTAAGCATCCTAGGGCGTGACCCTTGGTGACTTGACAGGCTGTCACCTGAGGGTACCCCTTCAACCAGACACAATGAAGGGAAGATAAAGGGAGAAGAGGTAGCAACAGAAGACAAGGCTGGCCAGAGACTGACCATGGGCCCAGCAGGAACTCCCCATTCCTGAGGAGAGGGCCTACCCAGTCCCAGCTTCTCAGAATGGAGCTGACTAGAGAGACTCATGCCCATGCACCCGTGTCTCACCTGGTAGGGGTCACTATGGTGCCCCAGCGCCTCCGCTTCCTCCTGGGGTACTCCAGTTGCTCTGACAAGCAGGGAGAGGGGCAAGGAGACCTTCCCCCTCGCCACCTCTTCCTCAGCTTTCGCCCTTCCTGAGGGGCGGGCCTGGGAAGCCTCCCCTGGAGGGGAGGGGGTGACAACCTGATCTGACCTCGCGGTCCAGTCCTCCCCCAACTCGAGGGCGACAGTTGCTGAATCCCGGATTTCCGATTGTGGGGTCTGAGCCCCGTATATTTGCAAGGGCTAAAAATGAGTCCGATATTTGAACGCTTGGAGGATGAACCCCGGATATTGGTGCACACAGGGTCCTGAATCCCAGGTATTTTAAATTCTATAAAACAGAGACCCAGGTTTGTAAAGGTTGGGACTTGAGTCCCAGATACCTGATATACGAGGGCTTGATACCTGGGTATCTGAGAAACAAGAGACCAAGCCCCAAAATCTGGGACCCAGGGGCCTGAGCCCCAGGTCTTCGGCCACGACAAGGGGCCCACCCCGAGGACGCCCGGCTGCACGGCCCCTCTAAGGCTGGGGTCCGAGAGTGACAGCCCCCACTCCAGCCCTGGCCTACTCCCTTTCCTGTCCTCTCTGTCCGGAACGGCTGAAGGACTGTAGCCGAGACGCTGCTGATCGTCCCTGCGCCTCACTCCCTTTCCTTTTCGTCTCAGCTTCTCACCGCACCACAGCCCTGCTCTCGTCCCGGCCTCCCTCTCTCTCTCTCTCCCTCTCTCTTCCTCCCAATTCCAAGATGGAGACCGGGCGGGAGCGCGCAGGCGCGGTATGCACGCCGGACCAAAGGGGGTGGGGCCCCAAAGGAAGCAGCCCCGCCCCTCGCCTGTGGCTGCCGCGGCCCAGACGACAAGCTGCCCTCGAGCCCAAGTGCGCGCGCGCCCCGCCACGCGGATCTTGGGTGGGAAGAGGAGAGGAGAAAGGCTTGGCTTGCTTGGGGTGGAGCCCAAGCGCGCTGAGGACTGCTGATGGAGAGAGCTGTGGCGCATGCGCCCGCCACGCTTTCGCGCTGCGACTGAGCTTGTTGCTAGGGGAAGCTCTGAGGGGGCGCGCTAGGAAGGAAAGCTGTGGTCTGCGCCTGCGTACAGGGTAAAGGCTGAAAAGAGTAAAGCAAGGCTGCTGGCAGCTGGGCGCGGGAAAGGCGGGAAACCGGACCATTATGATGTTTATAAGTATCTAAACTAAACCTGAGCTCCCAAGTGCTAGAATGATGTGCCAAAGTTGGGAAAACCCAATGGGTCAAATCACTACAGGAAAACTGAGGTCCAATACGGTTGTAGAACTTGCGAAAACTCATGAAGCATTTATGTCAAATCATAATCAGAATCATCAATTTACGTTCATGGAAGAAAACAAGTGAGAAAGTAGCACAGTCTTATTCTTACGTCTAAAGAGTATAGTGCTGGCTTAATGCTTACAATTCCAGCACTCTCCGGGCAGTGGTGGCGCACGCCTTTGATCCCAGCACTTGGGAGGCAGAGGCAGGCGGATTTCTGAGTTCGAGGCCAGCCTGGTCTACACAGTGAGTTCCAGGACAGCCAAGGCTACACAGAGAAACCCTGTCTCGAAGAAAAAAAAAAATAAAGAAAGAAAAAAACAAAAACAATTCCAGCACTCAGCAAGCTGAGTCTGAGGCAGGAGATATTAAGTTCTGCAGAGCATGTAACTTAACAGAGTTCCAGTATCAAAAACAAAAAAGCAAACAGACACACAAACAAAAACCTCAAGTATTTTCCAAAGTAAATTCACAAACACGGTCACAAAGTTCTAAGTGATCTATGCCGACTTGTATTCCAAACTAAGGTCAGCAAGGGTGAGAAGGACGCTAGTCATCTGGAAACTAGAGAGGGTGACACCCAAAGATTTTTGAGTTCTAGGCCAGAGGCTCAGGCTTTTCATCCCAGCAACTTGAGAGGTAGAGACAGGCAGATCTCTGAATTTGAGGCCAGCCTGGTCGACACAGTGAGTTCCAGGCCAGCCAAGGCTCTATAGTGAGAGAGAACAAAACAAGGCTGGGGATACTGTTCAGTGGTAGAGTGCTTGCCTAGTGTATGTGAGGCTGTATATTCAATCCATGGTGCCACAAAAGGGACAGGACCAAAACAGCTAAGCAGGTGCTTGCCATGGAAAGGCTGGCAAGCTGTGTTCAATCCCCTGAATCCATGACGAGGACAAAGAGGAGAATAGGGTTGCTCTGGAACCGCCATGTACATACCATGGTACATGCATCATGAGTATGTACACACCCAATAAGAGAAGAAAAATCCCCAGGGAGTGGCGGCACATGCGCTTAATCCCAGCACTTAGGAGGCAAGTGTAGGAGGATTTCTGAGTTCGAGGACAGCTTGGTCTGCAGAGTGAGTTCCAGGAGAGCCAGGGCATACAGAGAGAAACTGTCTCGAAAAATAAAACAAAACAAAAAATCTTTTACATCAACAAGGAAAAGTCCCCAGTGTTTACTTTAATCCAATCCCCAAATAAGTACCTTACACAACAGTAGTCAAAAGCTATTTATTTTCCCACAGTCCAGTTCTTCATTTTTTGTAATAGGTCTTCTAAACTCAGAAGTAGGCCCCAAGAATTTGATCTGTACCTGGAGAAAAGGAAGAAAACAGAACAAGTAAGAAAGCCCCTGGATGAATCTAGAGGGACATCTAGAGATAGGTCTGGCACTCAATCCCACTGGGGTAACCTTGGAACTCTAGGATCAACCAACGGCCAAAAAGCTAGAAGCCTCTTCCCACTCCGAATTGAATGGGTTCCACTGCTCCCTATTGTAAGAAGATGGGAGGTGGGGACTGGCCAAAAGGAAAATTAACAACGTTCTCTTGAGCTTCCAGTTCCTCTGGGCTGGATTCATTCCACAGTCTAGGCTGTTTTGAGTTCTCCCACAGCCACAGAGATTTTCTAGCACACACAGGCAAGCAGAATCTGAGGAAGGCTGAGGAGCTGGATATATAGCATACATCTTTCAATCGGGGTGAGACCCTCCCAGCAAGGTGGACTTTAGATTGCTGTTATTCATTCAGTGAGAGGTTGTACATTAGTAGCATTAGTGCTTTGAGGACCTCATTTACAACATTTGCCAAGCTCCTTCCCTCCCAAGATCTAGTTAGCAGTGCACTAGTGTTCTCAGTGCACTAGTGTTCTCAGTGCACTAGTGTTCTCAGTGCACTGGTGACTGAATGAAGAAAACGCATAAGTGCTTGGGCAGAGAATGTAACAGGAATCACCATTCAGTAGATTCACTGGAGCTGTTTGAGTAGAATTCCAGGAGAGCCAACAAGATAGCTCTGTCACTAGGCTGACAACTTGAGTTTGAATTCCAGGATACACAGAATGAAAAGAGAGAATGATCTCCAAACATGTGCTATTCCATAAACAAACACATGGCTCCCCCTCAAATAAGTAAATAAACTTAAAAAATAATAATTTTACCAGGGTTGGTGGTGCATGCCTTTAATCCCAGCACTCAGGAAACAGGCAGGGGCACTTTGGGGCCAGTCTAGCTTACATAGTAAGCTTCAGGCCAGCCGGGGCTACACAATGAGATCCTATTTCAAAATGAATAAGTTTCATGGGGAAAAAAAAAAAAACCCAAAGACTCCATATTTAGGGCAGATCACAGAGCTTCGCTAATTCATCATTGCTGCCATGTGGGTGTGTGCAGCTCAGCTCCGCTGAGTCTGACAATCAGAACACTACTTGGAAGACAGCAGTCACAGAAGATAAGCATGAAAGCATATCTAGTTAAAAAATAAGGCCCTGTGTGCTGGTACATGTCTTTAATCCCAATGCTTGAGAGGCAAAGGTAGGTGGACCTCTGCCAGCTTGGTCTACACAGTGTGTCAGGTCACTGAGGCTACAAATGAGACCATGTTTCAAAACAAACAAACAAACAAACAAACAAACAAAAAAAGTAAAAAGAGGCCCTGGCGGTTTGGTGGTTAAGAGCACTTACTGCTCTTGAAGAGAACTGGAGTTTGAGTTCCAGCAACCACATCTGGCAGCTTAAAACCACCTCTAACTCCAGCACCAAGAGGTCCACCGCACTCTCTGGCTTCCTTGGGACCTGTGTGCATATGATGTACATAAGTTCATGCAGGCACACACATATACACAAATAAAAATAAATTTAAAAAAAAAGTAAAGGTGAGGCCTTAGGGGTTAAAATAAATGAAAAGACAAACAAACAAAATCAGACTATATCCATGCTCAGGGAGAGCTTCCACTTCAATAATCAATCACACCTCCAATAGACTTCATCGACTTTGCCCCATCAGTCACTAATCACACAGCTGCCATGATCAGCTGTATAACTGTGCAGGATAAAGCAGAAGAGCACACAGGGAGAGCAGGGGGACTGCCAGGGAATATGGGAAGAACAACCTTTCCTTTTCTTTTTTTTTTCCTTCTTTTTTCAGGACAGGGTTTCTCGGTGTAGCCCTGACTGTCCTGGAACTCACTCTGCAGATCAGGCTAACCCTAAACTCAGAGAGATCCAAATACCTCTGCTTCTTCGGTTTTGGGATCAAAGGGGTGTGCCACCATAGCCCAGCTTAGGGGAGGCATCTGAATTGCTGATAACAAGTCTTTTTCTCCCTGGGTAGTATTCACTAGTGTCCACTTTATAATAATTTACCAAATTGTACTTTTATGGTTTTTCTTTTTACATGAAAGTTATTTATTTCATCAATTCCATGAAAATCCACTCCGTCTCTGACCTCCACATGCACACCATGGCACACGGGTGGACACACACACAGAGAAAGAAAACAGTAAAAGTAATAAAAATGTTCTGTTTACAGAGAAGACTGTTCCCAGTTCCCAGGACACCGCTGAATAGGGCTCTTGGGGACTCACAAGAAGCTGTATTTGAGGATGGATTCTAAGGATCTGCTTTACCAGGTTATAGCTGCTGTCTCTTCCCTACCTTAATTCCCACAGTGCCTCACCTGACAGCAGAGTGAGGCACAGTCTGTCGCCCTCAAAGCCGAGTTCTAGACCAGTGGAATTCTGGGCGTGGATGGAAGCACACTGCCGTGGCACAGCAGAGAAAACCACAGAGCAGAACCAGGAAAAAGCCCAAGACCAGCAATCTGCTGCCACACAGAGCTAGCTCCTCCTAGTGGTGGGACAAAGAGGGAAGGGGAAATGGTTACAGTAGAGAGGACTGAGAATCTTGGGAAGATATCTTGTCCCATACCATGAAGAACAGAGACAGGCCTCCACGAGGCAGAGTCCTCCTGACACTTAGGGCAGGTACGGATCAGTGACAGATGTTTTCCAAACTGCTTTCTTGCCTAATTATCAACTGAACTCTCAATGACTCCCCAGGAGTCACTAGTCTCCACATTCCACTTGTCTTTCTTCCTTCCTTCCCTCCCTCCCTCTCTCCCTCCCTCCCTCCCTTATTTTGCCTCAGGCTGGTCTCAAACTCTCATGTTCCCTCTGCCTTCAGCCTTCCGACTGCTGCAGTAACAGGTGTTTTCTTTTTTTGTTTTTGTTTTTTTTTGTTTTGTTTTGTTTTGTTTTTCTCTAGACAGGGTTTCTCTGTTAAGTCCTGGCTGTCCTGGAACCCACTCTGTAGACCAGGCTGGCCTCGAACTCAGAAATCTGCCTGCCTCTGCCTCCCAAGTGCTGGGATCAAAGGCGTGCGCCACCACTGCCTGGCTGGTAACAGGTGTTTTCAAAGTATTTTTTATATCTGTATTTGTATGTGGGTGTGTGCACATTTATCTGTGCACCCCCTGCATAAAATACCTGCAAAATCCAGAAGGGGGCTTCAGATCTCCTAGGACTGACATAACAAATAGTTGTTAAGTTGCTATGTAGGTGCTGGGGAATGAACCCAAGTCCTCTGGTGAGGCAGTCTTTGCACTTAACCACTGAGCCATTTCTCCAGCCATAAAACTCTGGTTGCCAGCAAATGCCTTTACGTGCTTCAGCCATCTTGACAGCCCTTCACATTTTAAAGACTATGCAAATAGAGCCAAATTCTGCTTCCCCAAATGGCCTTTTTAAAAAATTAATTAATTAATTACATTCCGTTTTTCAAAATAGGGTTTCTCTGTGTAGCCCTGGCTGTCCTAAAACTCTGTAGACCAGGTTAGCCTAGAACTCAAGAGATCTATCTGCCTCTGTGTCCCTGGCCATCTGCTGGGATTACAGACATTGTGGTAGTTTGAATATGCTTGGCATATATATATCAAGTCTGGCAAGAATCAGTCTGTTCCTGGCTGCCATCTGATCAAGATGCAAAACTCTCAGCTCCTTCTCCAGCACCATGTCTACCTAGACTCTGCCATGCTTCCTGCCTTGATGATAACAACTAACCTCTGAGCCTATAAGCCACCACAATTAAATGTTGTCCTTTATAAAGAGTTGCCTTGGCCATGGTATCTCTTCACAGCAATGACTAAGACAGGCATGCACCACCACCCCCTGGCACAAATGACCTATTCAATATGAGGGATGAGCATGTAGCAACCCTTTACCCAAGCTCATCTGCCCTGCCGAGAGCTGCTTTCTCTTCCCTAAGGGCTCTGGCTGGCCCCTACTTCAGTGTCAAACTGTAACACTTAGTCTAACATTCACAGTAGCTCAGAACTGGCCCTAAGATCTGAGACTTCTGCTTCCTTCTACCTCATCCCTAAACACCTCCTGTGAATCCCAAACAGTGACCCGTACCCCTTTCCTTCTTCAAGGACCATTTTCCCAGGGAAAGGACTGGCCTGCTGCTGCCTTAGTGCTGCCTCTTAACCAGCTGTGTGCCGTTAGGCAATTCATTCCCTCTCTAAGCCATTTTCCTCATCTGCAAAATGGGACAATAGTACCTGTCTCACAGGACTATCTTAAGATCAAATGAGACAATACTTCATACTTTGAGACAATACAAAGACTTTGTACAAATGAGACAATACAAAGACTTTGTATACTATAGATTACTATACATAACTCATACTATACTAACTTGAACTCATGTTCAAGTTAGGGTTAACTGTTCCTTGCTTTATGTCTGTGTAACACTCTGCTCATATCTGTTACAGCAACTACCTCATTCTGCCTCTAATTATACTCCTGAATCTCTTTTGTTTGTTGTTGTTGTTTTGTTTTTTTAGGCAGGATCATAATAACCCTGGCCATCCTGGAGCTGCTTATGTAAACCAAGTTGGCCTCCAAGTCAGCAAATAGCAAATGGCTGTCTCTGATCAAATCTGTTTTGTATTAGGTACTGTGCTGAGTACTTTACGGTCATTCTTATTCAATCCCAGTTACTGGAATTTGTAGATTAGATTACATTTGTCTTTAGCAGATGAGGAAGCTGAATCCTAAGAGATTCTATGCTTGTTATTCACATCACTGCCTGTAACCTAAGGCAGGATTATCAGAGACTATGCTTGTTCACTCTTCTCCTTTTTAAATACATAGTCCTTATAAAACCCAGGTTAACCTAACTTTCAATCCTCCAGCCTCAGACTCTATAGTACTAGGATTGTAAAAGAGCATGGCACCGCACCAGACCAAGCCCATTCCTTCTCTACTAAGTGAAGTGGCCTCGTCAACCCTTTCAGACAGTGTTCCACATAAAACACTGAGAATCAACTTGTGCACTTACTGAAGTAAGCAGCTTGGTGAGCACCAGGCGCTCGTGGCTCCAGACCCTGACACACTCCTCACCCACCACTGGGCTCAGGGTGGCGTTTCCAGCTCCCTCTTCTAAGCAGGAGATAGGTGGTTGGCTAGAGGGCAGGATTTCTGGAACTCCACTGAAATACAGGCAGGTCCCTGGAGTCCTTCCTGAGGCCACTCTGGCTGTGACAAGGACAGACTCTCTGGCAAAGGACCCTGCAGGAGGCACAAGACACAAGGTGGAAAACAACGTGGGGCTGGAGAGATGGCCAGCAGCAAAGAGCACTGTTTGCTCTTCCAGAGGACCTGGGTCTGCTTCCCAGCATACACATCTAGAAGTTTCTAACTGCAACTGCCTGAAACTCCAGCTTTAAGGGATCTGTTCAAGGGATCTGAACCCCTCTTCAGGCTTCCTCTGGTAAAAAACACACACACACACACACACACACACACACACACACACACACACACACACGGCATTCACAGATATATGCACATACACAAACCAGGTGTGATGGCACATGCCTTAAATACCAGCACTCGTGAGGCAGAGGCAGGCAGATCTCTAAGTTTGAGGTCAGCCTGATCTACAGAGTGAGTTCCAGGATAGCTTGGGCTACAGAGTGAAACCCTGTCTCAAAGGGGGGGGGGGGGGGAGAAAAAGAAATAGAAAGAAAGAAAAGTAAAAAAATGAAAGAAATTAACTTGTCCAAAGAAACCAGTTATTCACTGGTCACCAAAAGCCATTAAAAGTTCACACTTTGTTTCAAATTGTTGGACAAGGGGCTGGAGAGATGGCTCAGTGGGTTAAGACCACTGACTGCTCTTCCAGAGGACCCAGGTTCAGTTCCCAGCACCTACATGGCAGCTAAAAACTGTCTGTAACTCCAAGATCTGATAACTTCACACACACATGCAGGCAAATAAATAAATTAAAAGTCAAATTAACAGACAATGGATGGCTTGCTTGGTAAGTACCTTAGGGGTGATTCTCAGTGCAAAAAACACGAAGTTAGACTGTCATTTCACTGTCAGTAACCCAGATGTACTAAAGAACATACAAACCAAGGAAAGCTTTCAGAAAAGATTAAAGAAAATACAGGTTATATTCCAATTTTAAAGTGTTGAATGCATTTCTATGAAAGACACAAACCCAAAGGTTTTTTGTTTGTTTGGAGCCCAGAGTAGCGTAGAGACCATTATCTAGCCAGCGCTTACCTGGAGCTCATGGCACCCTCCTATCTCAACCTCCAACTGTTGGAATTATAGACATGAACCACCATATCCAACTTCTATCATCATTTTAAATGAGCAGAGAGGATGCTCACCAAACTGTTGGTAAGCATACATTTTCTTTGTTCACTGCTTATTATTATTATTATTATTTTTTACTTTTTTTTTTTGGTTTTTCGAGACAGGGTTTCTCTGTGTAGCCCTGGCTGTCCTGAACTCACTCGGTAGACCAGGCTGGCCTCGAACTCAGAAATCCGCCTGCCTCTGCCTCCCAAGTGCTGGGATTAAAGGCGTGCGCCACCACCGCCCAGCGTTCACTGCTTATATAGTCTGAATTTCTACATGGTTGGGGATGCAGCTCAGTTGATAGAATGCATGTGGACCACAAACCAGCATAAATTAAGAGTGAATAGTACCACACACTTGTAATCCCAACACTGGGGAGGTGGAGGCAAGCAGACAGATAGCACAGAGATTTGAGCAATACAGTGAGTTTGAGCCAACTCTGGCTTAACAAGACCCTGTCGTAAACTAAGAAACACCAAAATCAAATGTATAACATTAAAAACAGAAGACAAGGGACAAGCAAGATGGTCTATCCAGGAAAAGTCCCTGCAGCACAAGCCTGAGGACTTGTATACTTGGTATCCAGAAGCCAGGAGAAGGTGGAAGGAGAAAGACAACTACACAAGGTTTTCTCTGACGGCCCATCCCCACGCCAATAGAAAGAACAAATGTAAAACTGCAAGCAGGTTAACAGCTAGGGGTATAGCTCAACAGCATATATGAGGTCCCTGGGCTCATTTTTAAGCACAAGCAAAAGAAAAAACCCAAAACAATATAGACTAAGATGTTTGCTTTGGGGGCTGGAGAGATGGCTCTGTGGTTAGGAGCACTTACTGTTCTTCTGAAGGTTCTGAGTTTAATTCCCAGCACCTACAAGGCAGCTCATAAACACCTAATGTCATCTTCTGGTGTACAGAGTATGTGTAGACAAAGTACTTATATACATAAAACACTAAATAAACAAACAAACAAACAAATAAATAAATAAATCTTTTAAAGTGTTTGCATTGATTTTATCAAATACAAAAAATTAGGAAACGATAGTGTTAATTGCTCAAAAAAACATTAAATAATAATGGCCTAACCACTTAATGGATCAATTACAGACATTAAAATAACAGGCCAGGTAGTGGTACGGAAAGCCATATATGTCTAAGTGAAAAAGAAAAACAACTTGGCATATATGTTATAATCACAACTGAAGCATGCACAAGAACAATTCCATAGATAACTTCTCTACTCTACTGCCCAATGGACCTGTGGGCCAGATGTTGTGTTGTTAATCCCAGACAGTGAATAGCCCTCTTAGTTTCACAAAAGTTTTACCTAAAGTTTTTTCTTCATGTCTTTTTCGATTTTTTTCTTTCTGTTTTTGTTTTGTTTTGAGGTACGGTCTCATTATGTAGCTCTGTATGCATGTAACTAGCTCTGTAGACCAGGTTGGCCTCAAACTCAAGAGAAATCCACCTGCTTCTGCCTCCCAAGTGCTGGGATCAAAGGCGTGCTTCACTGCATCCAACTCTGTTTCCTTTAACACAGGTCTTGCTGTCCTCAGGTCTGTGCTTCTGCCTCAGCTTCTCCAGTGCGGGGCTACAGGCAGGCACCATGATGCGGAACTCACATCCCTCCTTATAAGCCACTTCCTAGTGTTCCTATCAGAAGACCAATCCTGCTCCTTTCTCGGTCAGACTGAGTTTGTCCAATGTACTAGATAAAGTCTAACTACTTTGGGTTACACACAAAATCAATTTTTCTTTCTTTCTTTCTTTGTTTCTTTCTTTCTTTCTTTCTTTCTAAATTGGTTTTTTGAAACAGAATCTTTCTGTGTAGTCCTGGCTGTCCTGGAACTCACTCTGTAAATCAGGCTGGCTTCAAAATCAGAGATCCACCTGTCTCTGTCTCCCAAGTGCTGGGACTAAAGGCGTGGGCCACCACTGCCCAGTTCACACAAAATCCTTTATTGGATGTCATCAATTGCGGCTCATACCTAAAAGGAGTGAACCGATGCCTGCAAGTTGTCCTCTGACCTCCACAAGTATGCTGTGGAGGTCATACACATGATCACACACACATGAACAGACACAAGTGACTAAGTAACTGTAATTAACTAATTAAGAGACTGTCCATGCATTTCTACTTGCTGTTTTGGATTATGTCCCCACTCAGCATTTCTTTCCTACCCCATCCACACTGAGCCTGGGAAGTTCCTAAACACGACATCATAGTTCCTTCCCATCTACATGTCTGTGTGTCTGCTGCTCCCTTTGCCTGGAGTGGCTAAGCTTCTAAAACTTTAGGTTTAGGTGCTGTGTCCTCGAGAGGTCTTCCTTTACCAACTCTCCTATACCTTCTGTTCCACTTCTCACACTGACCGACTCTTTCATGTCTGTATTCTTGGTAGACAGACTGTCAGCAACTTAAGGGGAAGGCCAAGAGCCTGGAAAAGTTGCTGCCAGAGCCACAGTGAAATAAATAGGGCTTTTCTGTGATTAGGGCAGAGAGTGAAAATGAGAGAAGAGTACTGGGGAGTGGTGGTGCACACTCAGGAGGCAGAGGCAAGAAGATCTCTGTAAGTTCGAGACCAGCCTGGTCTACATAGTGAGTTCTGGTATAATCAAAATTACATGGAAAGATCCTGTCTCAAAAAAACAAAACAAACAAACAAAACAAAGTGCTAGTGAGAACAGAAGACAGTGCATGCTCCAGTTGTAAGACTATAAAATGGGGGCTGGAGAGATGGCTCAGCGGTTAAGAGCACTGACTGATCTTCCAGAGATCCTGAGTTCAATTCCCAGCAACTACATAGTGGCTCAAAACCATCTGTAATGGAGTCTGGTACTCTCTTCTGGTGTGTCTGAAGACAGCAACTGTGGTATACTCATATGCATAAAATAAAATAAAATCTTTTAAAAAAAGATTTACCATAGAGCTATCCTATATTCCATGCATGACTATACTCTCAATAGTACTAAAATATATGTCCACACAAAAACTAGTGTTAAGGACTAGAGAGATGGCTCAGTGGTTAAGAGGACCATCTGGTCTTCCAGAGGTCCTGAGTTCAATTCCCAGCAACGACACGGTGGCTCACAACCATGTATAATGAGATCTGATGCCCTCTTCTGGTGTGTCTGAAGACAGTGTACTCACATACATAAAATAAATAAAAACAAAAAACAAAAAAACTAGTATTAAGAACAGCATAATTTCTTTCTTTCTTTCTTTCTTTCTTTCTTTTTTTCTGGGGGATTTCTTTTCTTTTTCGGGAAGACAGGGTCTCATTATATAGCCTTGGCTGGCCTGAAGCTCGATATGAAATTAGGCTAACCTGTAGAGATCTGCCCACCTGGGCTTACCCAGTGCTGGGATTAAAGGTATGTTGTACTGGACCAGGCTGAAACAGTATAATTTCTAATGACCCAAAGTGGAAACAAGCTAAATGCCAATCAAATGATAAACAGATACATACAGATATGGAATACTCATCCAAAGTTATTATTCACCAATTAAAAGAAATGAAATAATGCTGCTACATGATTAAAAATCTTATCGCAAGTCAAAGAAGCCTGTCACAGAGGACATATTGTAGCAATGTCCAGAATAGGCAAATCACCAGAGACAGAGAGGAGATTTGTGAAGGTCTCAGAACCTGGGGAGAAGAGGTGCAGAAAAGCTATGGTGCAGATCTACTTAGATGATTAAAAAAAATATACATACACACACACACACACACACACACACACACATACATACACACACATGTGTGTGTTTATGTGTATGGGTCTCAGGGTGGTTCCAAAGATAGGTAAACAGACTAAAAGAAACTTAGTTGTATACTTTAAATGAGTGAAATATATGGTGGCACGTGACTCATATTTCAATGCTGCCATATTTATTTTGGAGGTGGTTTCAGATCTTGCTATGTAGTCCTAGATGACCTGGAACTCACTATATAACCCAAGAATGTTGGCATGCTTGCACACTCTCTTCAGCTCTATCTAGCTCTCTATACATAGTGGGGCAGGGCATTTGCTTTTAAACCTAAGGCCTCTCGGTACATTTTAGGACAGAATTGAAGAAACTTGGAACTGGACAGCAAAGCCAAAACAGAACCTATACTGTGGACAGCATTCACTGCAAGTATCTCATCCTATCTAATCTGTGTCATAGCAAAAGTCACTAAGGTGTACAGATGTGTCCAAGGTCACTCACTAGTCTGGTGAAGTCAGAAGTCGGGCCCAACCCTAAGTGTAGTGACTCTGGACTGCCGTATTCCCCAGATCTCACCTTTCAGTCCTATCTGACTACCATGGATCTTGGCTTGAAATGTCTGGGTTTTGTTTCTGTCTGGATCATCTCCGAAGTTCAAAGTGGTCAATACGCCGACGACGTGAGGACCTCGCCACTTCCCTGTGACTGTCTCATTCATGGGGCACAGACTTAGCTGGCCAAAAGATCTCAAGAAGGAAACCCAATCCTGTGTACAAAAAAGAGAGTGACAGAGAGGTGAGAAGAGCAGCAGAAGCAGGTATATACCACAAGGGCGAGCGCCCAGGGTACTTACCTGGGGAATGTCAGGGCTACGCAGGCCAGTTGTGTGGGTGAGGAGGAAGCCACCAAGGCCCAGGCCAGAGAGGCCAAGGAGCAGCAGGATCAAAGTGGCACAGACCAAAGGTGGGTGATGAGCCAGACAGAGATGCAAGTTGTGCCCTGCCTGGCAGCTGCCCATGGGGAGCAGGGGGGTCTGGGCATCCGTGGAGTGCCTGCTGGAGGACAGTAAGGAAGAACTAGACAAGAGCCTGCTGGTCAGAAGGCACTCACCCATGTTATGCAAAGACAAGCTACAGCTAGAAGACAACGAATTTGCTCAAGGCCACACAGAAAGGGGCAGAGCCAGGTCCAACATCCAAGATTCTGTACTCCAAACGTTCGCCTCCTTACAACACTTTAAAAAAGCTTTCTTTCATTTCTGAAATCTCCAAAGGAGAAGCAGGGAAGAGTATTCTGTACTAGCAAAAGGGATGTGAAAAGAATTTTCAGCTGGAGAAAGAGGAAGCAGTTGATCTGGGGTTAGGCTTTGGCAGTCAAGCCAGAATCCAGACCGGAAGTGTCTGGGTTCAGAGTTCCTACTTTGGAGTTAAGCTAACTAGCCAGGTAGGAATGGATGGTGCTCACAAATGCAACCAAGCCAGTTAGTTATCTGTGAGGTTAGGAGGTCATGAAAGAGAGTTCTAAGAACACTGAGTAATGAGGATTCGATTGGGCAGCTGTTTGCTCGGTACTTGGCCATGCAGGAATTCAACAGATAGATGTCCATCTCCTTTCTTTTTATTGGTGTCATACTGATCCTTAAGACCAGAAGCCCGCAGAAGAAACACTGTAGCACAGAGACTCTAACACAGAAGTAGTAGGTCTAAAATCCGTCTCCAACTTCTGAGAACCCTATTCCAGGCAAGAAGCGATAGACTGATGAAAACAAACATCTGGAAGGTAGGAGATCAGTATAAGGTATGGGGGGAGAGCGTGGGAAAGTGTGGAAGCCACCGGGAAACACACGTGTCACATATGCTCGGCCCCTGCGTGGCTCCACGTCCCGGCATTTCTGCAAGGGGGAGGGTAGGAGGAGGGAGGGCAGAGCCTGAGGGGCAGTAGCGGCTGGTGCATCTGGGTCTCCCGTCCTCCCCAAAGCCCCCTCCTGAAGGATCTCGACACCCGCATCCCTTCCCGATGCAGCGGCTTCAGGTCGGTTTGCCACTTGCTAGCTCTCACCGCTTGCAGCCGGGTAGAGGCCGGCGCCCCGTGACGTCATGGGTGGCGCGGCAGAGAGGCGGGGCCCTTGCTCGCTGCGCCCGCTCCAGCCCCACCCCAGTCCGTCTAGACGAGCATGCGCGGTGGCCACGGGGGTGGAGAGGTTTGCTGGTTACTCCCCGGCCTGTGTCAGGCCGAACCAAAAGAAAATTCACCCTAGGGGCCAAGTGGAGGAAGTAACTCACCAGGAGGTGCTAAAACTAGCAATAGGCAAGGGAGGTCGTGCTAGCGGTATTGGACATCTCAGGGTCTCCCTCCTGAGAGAGCGCAGGAGGGTCGGAACCTCATCAAAGTCACTTTTCTGATGTTCGGAACCCACCTGTGCCATTCGCACACTCCGGCCGCCGCCCAGGTTTCCCGGAAAGTCTTGGGAATCCTCTGGGAAGGATGGGACTTTACTCCTCCCTTCTGAGAGTAGGTTCTGCTTTTCTCTGCACTCTCAAATGCTTAAGGTGTACACACCTTACCCTTGGCCTTTGACTCTTTTCTTAAGAGTTTCCTAAGGGCCCAGGACTCTAGAGATGCAAGGTTGTTCAACCGGGAGCGAGCGTCTCTTTTCACTCTGTTATCCTTTTAGAGAGATTATCATTTTACCTGAAACAGCTTAAGACACGGAGCCAAACACCCAGGTCCATCCTCACTCTGTCGGTGCAGTCCGGTAGCCCCAGCACTCATGAGTTGGAGGCCTGAGCATCAGGAATTCGAGGCCAGCGTGGGATCCCTCCAAAACCAAACAACAACAAAATGAATAAATCTAATTCTGTATAAGCCATAATAATCGTGTTGTCCTGGGGATAAGATTGTCTCCTTTAAAAGAGAACATTTGGTTTGGTCTGGGGGAGGTGCAGATGACACGGAACTCACTTATGAAGACCACTTATGTGTCTTTGAACACAGAGATCCACCATCTTCTGCCTCCTGTGTGCTGAGATTAAAGGTGTGGAGCATGGTTCTTTAAAGAAGAACATTTGTACCACCAGTTTTAGTTCAGAACAGTTCTCAAAAGATGTATATGTGTGTGTGTATGTATATATATACATATACAAAATGAGGTACCATTCATATTCATTAGTATAGCTACCAACAAGAGATCAGAAAATAGGAAGCATTAGTAAATACAGGGACAGATTGAAACTTCAGCTGAACATTGTTGGTAGGAACATAAAATGGTATAACTGTTAAGGGAAAGAATTTGGCTTTTCCTAAAAAGGAAAAATAACAGAAATAGTATTACCATGTGGTTACAATTCTACTTCTGGATATAAAATTACTCTCCAAATTTGAAACAATGTCTCCATGAGACATTTGTACACCCATATTCCTAGCAAGAGCCAAGAGTGGAAACATCCCTTAGAATGGAAGATGGCTAATCCAAATGTGCTTCACTCAACAGATGAGAGAATATTACTCAACTTTAAAGAGGAAGGGTAGCCATGTATGGTGTCCCAGGGGGCCTGTGATCCTAGCATCCATGAAGCAGAGGCAGCAGGACAAGGAATTTAAAAGGACACCATCTTTGGCTACATTACTGGGGCATTTTATGCTGAGTGAAATGCAAAATATATCAGTCATCAAAAGACAGCAGCGAATGATTCCAAGTATATGAAACAAACAAGACAATAGTGTATGATCCCCCGTCTATGAGATACATGACGTAACAGCATATGATCCCACCAACATGGTATGTACAGGACAATAGCAAATGACTCTCCTGTGTGCGATGCATGAGGTAAACAAGAGAACGGTTCTAACTCTATGAGATACACAAGACAGCAGTGTATGATTGCACCTACAGGTAGTACACAACACACAAGCGTGTGACACCAACAACGTGAGGTGCAGAAGACAATGACATGGGATTCCACTTACATGAGATCCTCAAGACAATAACGTATAAGTCCATCATCACAATGGTCACAAGAAAATAGTGTGTGATTCGACCTGTGCGTTATAAATCACACAATAGTGAACGATTCCACACATATAAGCCAGACAAGAAGACAGTATATGATTCCACTAACGTGGGGTGTGCAGGATAACTGCTTATGATCACATCAATCTGAGATGCACAAGACATTAAGCAAATGATTCCACATATATAATATGCATAAAACAATAGCATATGCTTCCAACTTCATGGGATGTATAAGATAACAGTTTACAATTCCACTGAGATGCATGGCCCATGAGATGCATGAGACAATAGCATCTGAATGCATCTATACGAGATAAGCAAGATAATAGCAAATTATCCCAACAGTATATGTGTGATGCAAAAGACAACTGTAAATGATATCACTTATATGAGGTGCACAAGAAAACAGTGAATGATCCCACTGATGTGTGATGCACAAAACATTAGCTTATGGGTCCCCTCTATGAGATGAACAGAAACAGAGCAAATGATTTCACCTCTATGAGATGCACAAGACAATAGTGTGAGATCCTTCCAACATGAGAGTCACCAGATAGTAAGTGAATGGTTCCACCTATACAAGATGTACAAGATAATAGCGAGATTCCACTAGATTACATGCACAGGGAAATAGAATGATTCCAGCTACATGTAGCACAAGATGATTGCATACCATTAGATGAAGAAAAATAAGAGTATATGATTCTATCAACATGAGATGCTTAAGACAATAAGAAATAATTCATTTTGTAAATGAATTATTTACAGCACTTGGAGCAAACCCAGCACTTGGGAGGCAGAGACAGGTGGATTTCTGAGTTCGAGGCCAGTCTGGTCTACAGAGTGAGTTCCAGGACAGCCAGGACTACACAGAGAAACCCTGCCTCGAAAAAAAAAAAACAAAAAAAACAAAAAACAAACAAACAAAAAAAAACAAACAACAACAACAACAACAAAGATACACAAGAGGATAGCACGTATATGAGATGTTTAAAACATGAATGATTCCATTCTATGAGATACACAAGGATATAGCATATGATTCCACTGACAGAGATGCACAAGATAATAATGTATGGCCCCACCTGTGTGAGATGACCATCTCTACAATGAATGATTCTACTTTTTGAGCTGCACAAGATAGCAACTGATACCAAGACAAGAGCATAAGATGCCATCTGTATATGACCCCAAACCCAATACTTGTGGTAGTGATAATGCATGCCTCTAATCTCAGCACTGGAGAGGCGGAGGCGGAGGCGGAGGCGGAGGCGGAGGCGGAGGCGGAGGCGGAGGCGGAGGCGGAGGCGGAGGCGGAGGCGGAGGCGGAGGCGGAGGCGGAGGCGGAGGCGGAGGCAGATCTCTGAGTTGGAGGCAAGCCTGGTCTATAGAGTGAGTTCCAGGACAGTCAGGACTACACAGATAACCTATCTGCGGGGTGGGGGTGGGGAGTCAAAAGACAATAGCAACTTATTTCAACTATGTGAGATTCACAAGACTGTAGCAAATGATTCAAATTATTTGATCTACACAAGACAGAAATGTATGATTTCATTGACTGAATTGCACAAGACCATAGTACATGATTTCACATGTATGAGATGAAGAAGACTAAATAGAAAATTACTCCACCAAATGAGATGCACAGGACAATAGTGAATGGCATACCCTGTATGAGACCACATGACAATAGCGTTTGATGCTACCTCTGTGTCACTATGAGATGAATGAATCAATAGCATTTGATTCTATAGACCTATCTTGCACAAAACTAGGAAGGATTCAGGAGATGAACAAGACAGGGTCATATAATTTGACTCACATGAGAAGCACGGGACAATAGCATACGGTTCCCATGATACAAGATGCACAGCACAATAGCAAGTGATTCAAAATATGTATGATACATAAGATAGAGGTTAATTACTCCACCTCTTTGAAGTACATAAGACAATATCATATGATTCCACCAACATTATATGCATAAGATAATAGTGCAAGATTCCAGTGTTATGAAATGTACAAGACAGTAACACATGATTCCACCAAATGAGGTGCAAAAGACGATGACAAAGGATCCCTTTTATATCAGGTGCATGAGGCACTAGTGTCTGATCCCACTTAAATGTGATGCATAAGTCGATCTTGAACGATCCACTTATAAGAGCTAGACAAGATAATAGCATATTTTCCCATCATTATGTGGTATAAAGAATAATTGCTTGTGATTTCACCAACCCAAGATGCATAAGACAATAATGAATGACTCCATATATGCACAAGACATATTATTCCACCTATATGAAATATTCAAGACAGTAGACATGAGTCCACCTATATGAGATGCGTAAGACTAATGTATGATTCCACTGATGTGAGATGCACAGGACAGTAGCATATAAATACACCTATATGAGATTTTTAAAAAGACAAAATCAAGTGATTCTACCTATATGTAATGCACAAGAAAATAGCATATAATTCCATCAGTATGATACGCACAAGACAATAAGCAAATTATTCCACCTATATTAGATGCAATAGGTAACCAGGCACAATCCCACCAAAATAATATGCATAAGAAAATTGTTGGGGTTCAGATGGTCTACAGTTCCTTTTTTGGGCACAAACCCTGACTCATATGTGACCTTGTGACTGTGGGGAAAACTCAGGCATGACACAGAGGCTAAGAGAAACGTCCTCTGGGGCAAAACAAGGTAAATTCCAGCAAAATGAGATACACAAGAAAATGTTGAATAATTCCACCTATACGAAATCCAAAATGCAGTATTTGGTGATTCCGCCTATGTGAAATTCTGTGAACATGAACTGCATAGGGCAACAGTGTGTGGCCGCAACAAAAGAAAATGCACAAGAAGACAGCAGATGACCCCAACTCTGTGAGATATAAAGACAACAGGGAATGAATGACTCACCTATAAGCAATGGAAAAGAAATAGCATCTGATTTCAGCGACATAAGATGCACAGAACAACAGTGAATGATTCCTGCTCTCTAAGATAATAAGAGAGTGAGCGCACCTCTAGGAGAGGCACTAGGCAACAGCACCCAATTCTGCACAGACTCCCACAGCACAAGAGCTTATCATTTCACTGTTGTGAGTGACAGTCAACTCAGAGTCAAAAAGCGATGGCTGCTAAGGCCTGGAGAGAGCAGGTGATTGTAAGTTATTATTTAATGGATTCAAACTTGTATGCTTGCTGGCCAGAGGTGGAGGCAGAGGCAGGTGAATTTCTGTGTTTTTGAGGCCAAGCTGGTCTATATAGCAAGTTCCAGGCAAGTCAAGGAAACATGCCAAAGCCTTGTCTCAATAAAGAAAAGAACAGAAGTTTTATTTTTGCCCAGTGAAGTATCTTGGACATGGGTGGTGGAAATAACTGTCTGCAATCACTAGCAAGTGAGTGCCCTTGATACTACTGAATGACATACTTAAAATGATGAAACCCGCACTGGGTAAGTTGTTTTGTGCCCTTAGGCTCAGTACTCTGGAGGTTGAGGCAGGAGGATTGCACAAGTTCAGTGGCAAGCCTAAGCTACATAGCAAGATCCTGGCTCAAAAAGAGGAGGTTGTGTGATAGAGAGAAGCACACACTGCTCCTCCCAAGGACCTGAGCTTGACTCCCAGCACCCACCACATCAGGCACCTCACAGCCACCTGTAACTTCAGTGACAGGAACCTTACACCCTTGCCCTCTGTGACCCCTTCACAAAAACCCACACACAGAGACACACACATAATTAAAACTAATATAAAAAAGTGGCAATAATAACTTCTTATGTATATTTTATTACAGTTAAAAATAATAGGTCTGGGGGCTGGAGAGATGGCTCAGCGGTTAAGAGCACTGACTGCTCTTAACTTCCAGAGGTTCTGAGTTCAATTCACTACAGGTGGCTCACAACTATCTGTAATGGGATCTGATGCCCTCTTCTGGTGTGTCCAAAGAGATAGCTACAGTGTACTCATATACATACATAAATAAATAAATCTTTTAACGTGTATATATATATATATATATATATATATATATACATATATACATATATATTTCAGAAAGATGGCTCAATCGAGAGGAATTGTTCTCGCAGAGGGCCTGGGTTCAGTTCCAAGGGCTCACACAGCAGCTTGTGCTCTCCTGCAGTTCCAGGCCAGCCACGGCTACAGAGTCAGACCCTGGTCTCGAAAGGGAGGTGTTGTGGTGGTGGCTAGAGAGATGGTTCAGTGGTTAAGAGCATTTGCTGCTCTTGCAAAGGACTTGGATTTGGTTCCCAGCACCCACATAGTGGCTCAAGCCCATTGTAACTCAAGTTCAGGGAATCTGAAGCCTTTTTCTGGCCTCCATGGGCACCAGGCATGTACATGGTACACATATACTCATGCAGGCAAAACACTCATAGGTATAAAATAAAAATAAATAAATCTGAAAAAAGTATTTTAAGCAGCTATTGAAAATCTGCATTCAGTTAACAGTTTGGGGATGTGTGCTGTGTGGCATGCATCGCCCTGCATGCGGGGGTCCCAAGGCTGAGCGTGGTAGCTGGATCCTTGACTTCAGTGTCCCCCCTCTTGTCGATACTTAGTGCTCAGACCAGAGCTGATGGTCTGACAGTACAGCGGGCAGAGTGGGAAGCATCCAGAGCCTGGCTTTCCCCAGCTCTGCCCCGAGAACACAGCAGAGCTCTGGAAGTCCACAGCAGAGCTCCTAACAAGGCACTGACACTTTGCTCTTTACGTCTGTGACTGTTTGTTTGTTTTGTTACTTTGTTTCTCTACTTATGTGTATGTGTGTATGTATTGTGTGTATGTATACATGAGTGCTGGTGCCCACGGAGCACGAGGCTGTCCAGTTCCCCTGGAGTTGGAGTTACAGGCAGTTGTGAGCCACCCAATGCAGGTGCTGGGAACTGAACTTGGTTCCTCTCCAACAGCAGTACTTGATCTCAACTGCTGAGTCATCTTCCCAGTCCCCACACCCTTACAGTATTTATTTTGTGAGCCTTGGCTTGGGCATGCAAATGAACGTCAGACGTCAGAAGTTGGATCTCTCTTTCTTCTGTGTGGACCACCGGGATCTGCTTCTAGTCACAATGTGACAATGTGCCTTTATACACCGAGCCATCTCACAGTCCCTCATCCTGTTGGTTCGATTGCTTTTTGAGACAGTGTCTCACTGTGTAGCTCTGGTTGGCTTGAGACTCCTCTGTAGACCAGGCTGGTCTCTAATTCACAGAGATCTACCTGACTCTGCCTCCAGAGTGCCTCCTCATGGTTTGTCCTATTGAGACAGGACCTCACGTAGTCTAAGCCTACCTTTAACTCACAATGTAGCTGAAGATGACCTTAAACTCCTGATCCAGCCAGGCAGTGGTGGTGCACACCTTTAATCCCAGCACTTGGGAGGCAGAGACAGGTGGATTTCTGAGTTCGAGGCCAGCCTGGTCTATAGAGTGAGTTCTAGGACAACCAGGGCTACACAGAGAAACCCTGTCTCGAAAAACCGAAAACAAAAAACAAAAAACAAAAAAACAAAAACAAAAACAAAAAACCCAAAAACCTCCTGATCCTTCTGCCTCCACCTCTCAGACAAAGTTTACCCACAGGGGTCACCTTACATGGCTGGCTGCCTTTGTCACTGACTGCCTTTGTCTCACCTGACTCAGAGTCTTTCCAAGGAAGGAGAACAGCTAGACATGGGGTGTTCTTAGAAAACATTATAAGCTAAGAGAAGAAGCCATGGCCACTTAGAGGAAATGATCATAGCTGAGACAAATAATACACACACACACACACACACACACACACACACACACACACTAAACCAAAACAACCACAACAACAACAACAACAAAAAAAAAAAAAACCCCAAAAACCAAAAGAAAAAACCAAACCAAAACAAACAAAACAAATCCCCAAAACCTACAACGAACAACACAGGGAGGAAAAGATGAAGAGTAAGAAGCTTGGGATATATGTCCCTTTTCAACATTTTTATTTTTGTTTTTATGTGTGCGTGCTGTCTGCATGTATGTCTGTGCACCATGTATGTGCAGTGCCCAAGGAGTCCACAAGGAAAATTGAGGGCCCTGGAATTGAAGTTACAGACAATTGTTAGTCACCATGTAGGCGCTGGGAATCAAATCTAGGACCTCTGGAAGAACAGCCAGGGCTCTTAATTTCTGAGCCATCTCTTCAGCTCTCGGAAAACATCCTTGAAATACCCTCCTACCCCCTACACTTGAGTGTATAATACATAATGCACACTCAGATGGTCCTGGGGGAGAATATAACCTGGCGTCTCCAGCAGGTCTTCTGGGTTAGCAGAGGCAGAGACTGAGGGCTAGCTACAGTTGTAAATAAACTCTATAGATGATGTGGGTATTCCAGTACATGGACTCTGCAAAGCCTAGAGAGTGTCTCTCTTGATTTTTCCTCTCCCGTGTCCGCATCTCCTTGAACCTCCTTGCCCTGGGCACCTTCTCTTTCTACCTACGTAATAAAATTAGAAGTGACCTGGTTCTAGTGAAAATATGTGAAACATACAGAGAACCAGTAAAATATTCCATTCACATAAAATAAAGTACCTGAGAAAGCACAGGATTGGGGGCTTTGGGTATCCCAAACAAAAACTTGAAATCAACTACTTATGAATTCCTTGAAGGAATAAAGGAAATCATGGATAAGGAAGTGAAAGAAAACAGAACAATGTTCTGTTAATCAGTGAGATGGCTGGGAATGTGCATCTGTCGGCAGAATGACATCAAGACAGCACATAGAATGTGCATGGGCACAGTCCTACAATCCCAGCACTCAGGAGTTGGAAGCAGGAGGATCAGGAGCTTTGGATGGTGCTTGTTTGTTTCTTTGTTTTGAGACAGGGTCTCACTATGCAGTTCTGGCTGTCCTAGAACTCACTATGCAGAGCAGGCTGACCTCAAACTCACAGAGATCTGTCTTTGCTTCCTGAGTGCTACGATTAAATGTGTGTGCCACCATGCCAGCCCAGAATCCAGTGCTTAAGGTCATCCTCAGCTATATATATCAAGACGTGGGACATATGAGACCCATCCAAAGCAGAAGCAGGGGAGCAGAAGCAGGAGAGAGGGAGGGGAAAGAAGAGGGAAGGGGGAGAGGAGGGGAGGGGGAGGGGAAAGAAAGTGGGGGAGGAGGAGAAGAAGAAGGCGGTTATGAGAACCAAAGCTGGGCTCATTAGCATAGGCTATCTACACTCAACACCTCCCTACACACACACACACACACACACACACACACACACACACACACTCATGGAAGGACTGAAGGAAGGAGAGACAGAGAAGAGAGTATACATGCAAATTTTCTCAGCAAAAAAAGAAACAAACACAGCAGCATATTAAAGAGATTGTAAACCATGGCTATCTGGAATTTCTCCCAGGAATACAGGTTCAAGCCACAGGAATCAACTCATGGCATGGCACACACCTTTAATCCCAGCACTCAGGAGGGGGAGGCAGCTGATGATCTCTCTAAGATCAAAGCCATATTGGTCTACAGAGTGAGTTCTAGGCCAATCAGGGCTATATCATGAGACCCTGTCTCAAAACCAGCAACAACAAAAATCAGCCCACGACATACAGCAGATTACTAGAACAAAAGGTAAGAAACAATCATTTCAGTTAATGAAAAAAAAAAATTTTTTTTTTTTTTTTGCTTTTTATGGATATGGTGGCACAGAAATGTAACGCCAGCCAGCATGCAGGAAGAGCAGATGTTCAAGGTCAACTTTAGCTAAATACTTGATTTTTGACGCCAGACAGAGGCAGAGTCTAAGGAAACCAAAACATAAAGAAAGAAGAAGAAACAGTACCAGTAGTAGTTGTCTCATAGTGGTGGTCAAGCAAGGTGGCTCATGCCCCAATCCTAGCACTCAGGCAGAAACAGAAAAATTGTTACAAACTCAAGACCAGCCTGGGCTACACAGCAATTTCCAGGCCAGGCAGGGCTATTGGACAAGATTCTGTCTCAAAACAGTAGTCAAACTGGAGAGGTGGCTCAGCAGTTAAAAACACTGGCTGCTCTTCCCAAGGACCTGGGTTTAGTTCCTAGCACCTACTCGAAAGTGAACAACCATCTGTAATCCCAGCTATAGGGAATCTAACATCCTCTACTGACTTCCATAGGCACCAGGCATACAGATACATGCATGCAGGCAAAACACACATAAAATTAACATTTTAAACACAATAAAGGTTGATAAGGGAAGAGAAAAACCTTTGATAAGGGACTGGAGAGATGGTTCAGTGGTTAAAAGCACTGATTATTCTTTTAGAGGACCCAGGTTCAGTTTCCAGTACCCACACAGTGGCTCCCAACATTTGTAACTCTAGTTCCAAGGAATTCCACGACCTCTTCTAGCCTCTAGGGCACAGCATGCATGTGGTACACAGACATACCTGCCAGGTAAAACACTCATACACATAAAAATAAAATGAAAAACAAAAAAGACCTTTTTATAATAAAATGTTCATTAACCTACAAATGGAAAAGAACTTTCTCAAATACATCCAGTAGTGAACACTTAGTTCAGAAGAACTCACACACCATACAGGACAGAAACCCAGCAAGTAAGTCACTCAGCAAAGCCTTTACCAAGTGGGCATCAAAGACTAAATACTGGTCTGAACCCATGTTTCCAGAAAAAAAGTCACGCCTATGTTAAAGATTCTTCCTGGCTGATTGACATAATTGGAATTTTGTGACTGTGGAGAGTTGGAATATTGCAGATCAACAGGCAAATTCTCTTGTGCTATCTTTAGTCCCCTTAATAGCCAATATTGGCTCACCTCTGTGACTGGCCTTACATCTTTCTGCCTGCTATGTAAAACCTTTGGGATATAATACTTTAACAGATAACCAGCTTCCACCAACCCTCAAAGGTAACATCTAAAATCTGTAACAGAGATGGTATTTTCTACAACCCTGCCTACCTCCTGTTTCCACACGTAGATGTGAAAAGTACCCTGAGGCCTGTGAGATGCTGAGCAGGAGAAAGTGAGGACTGCCAGCCCACTGACTTGAAGTGCTATCCCCACCACCGTTGGCATGGCAGAGAGAGCCCCACAAACAATTCTCCCACCCACATGCACTCACGTGCACTAAATAAATGTTAACAAGCTTAAACTCCTTGATTTATGCCTTCCTCTTATTCTGTAACTATAAAAACTTCATCAAATTGTTACTATATTGGAACATGATATGGAGGCAACCCAGATCTGCATTTCTGGGCCAAACAGTTCTTACATTAGTCTCAAGGATAAACTGTTTCTTCTTTTGTTATTTGTTTGCTTGTTTTTGTTTTTGTTTTTGTTTTTGTTTTGAGCCAGGGTTTCTCTGTGTCCTGGCTATCCTGGAACTCACTCTAAGGACCCAGCTGGCCTTGAACTGAAAGATCTGCCTCCCTCCACCTCCTGAGTGGCATTAAAGGTGTGCATCACCACTTCATGGCTGATAAACTGTCTTATTCCCTTTGCTGTGAGCCATGCCATATCTTTGTGTGGACTCGAGAGGGTAACTTGGCTGCACAATGCCTTCACACACGTTAACATCAGACAATCCACACTGGAAAGAAGCCCTACAAAGGCAAAGAGCATGTAAGGCCTTTAATCAAATCTCAGTCCTCCTGAGGCTCATGGAAATCTAATTTAGTAGAAACTTGTGCATGGAATTACTGGGGGGTGGGAGGTGGGGAGGCTCTGCCAAGTGTGCAGACCCGAGAACAGCAGGGATCTGTGTCAAAGAACAAGACATAAATGTAGAGAAGAGAAAACCCCTGCTCAGACCCTGAGGTTAAGGTGCCAGGGGGATGGAATGCATTTCCCACAGATTGTGGCAAACCCCTGAATTGTTGCTCAGCATTTACTGGCCATCTTCAGTTGATGTTGTGGGGGAAATACATCAACATAGGTTTCAGAGCTGAGTTGTCTTAGAAAAGCTAGAAGTTTGTTATGGTTTCAGATGTGTTCCATCATCTCACTGCTAAAAACCTTGTGAGGCACAGCCCTCAGGTCATCATGGAAGAATCAAAGCTGCTTCCAGGATACTCTTGGTCTGGAAAACTGTATTTGGGTGAAGGTCAAATCCTAAAGTTTAATGTTTAAGTAAATAATAGGTTAGGAGGGGGAGGAGAAAAGAGAGGAAGAGGCTCAACTTAAAACAAAGGCTGAGTATTCATTGCTCAATAAAAAAGATATACAAAAGACTAATAGAACATCATTGGTCACTTGGGAATGCAGATTAAGAGCACAGTTAGGCCTGGCGGTGGTGGGCACTCTTTAAAAAGGGCTTGGGAAGCAGAGCAGGCAGTTCTCATAAGTATGAGACTAGCCTGGTCTACAGGTACAGACCCTGTCTCAAACAAACCAAAAGTGGCTGGAAAGATGGCATAGAGCACGCACGTCTGTGCTCAATCCCTGGAACCCACACAAGGTTTCGAGAGGCAGCCCCACCTGTAATCCCATGACTTTCATGGCAAGATGAGAGGCGAAACACAAATCCTTGGAAGCTCATGGTCCAACTACCAGGCATCTGCCACAGCAAACAAAGAGACCCTGAAGGCATGGGCTGACAGCCAAGGTTGTTCTGTGACTTCCACAGGTATGTCCAGATGTGGCTGCACACACAGACACACACACTATTTGTATGGGTTTTGTTTTGTTGTTTTTGTTGTTGTTTATTTGGGGGTTTGTTGTTATTTGATTTTTAGTCAAGTAGACCAGGTAAGCCTGAAATTCACTATGAAATAGTTTTTAAAAGAAGGTAGGTATTGACAAGTTTGTGGAAATGGAAAGCCCTTGCCCACAGTTGCATGCACTGTGGAAAACAGATTGGCAGCTCCTTGATAAACTAACCGTAGAGTTACCAAGTGGTCATGCAATTCCACTGCTAAACACACATCAAATTTGAAAAGAAATATGAAAAAGGAACAGTGAAACTAAGAAGTAAGCCTGCATCTGCCAGCAGATGCACAGACAAACAAGAGTAGCTGCATACAACACTGAGTCTTTCAGCCTTAAAGGAACCCAGAGCTGGGAACATGGAGAGTTAAGAGCCATGTCTGCCCTTCCAGAGGACCCAGCACCTATATGGGGGAAGAGGGGTTAAAGCCTCCTACAACTCCAGCTCCAGGAAATGAGGCATCTTCTGCCTCTGAAGCACCCCCTCCTGTCCACACACACGTGGTGTAAATTCACACATATACACATAAAGTTTTTTAAAAGAAAGAAAGCTGGCCAGCATGCTAGAGCGTGAAGAGGTTTTGTGAATGTGAATTTAAGTGAGAAATACCAGGCACAAAGAGACAAACATTCTGTACTCTCTTATTTCAGATACCCAAAGGAGTCAGAAAGTAGAATGAACAGTGTTTGCCTGGGGTTGGGGGAAGGGGAAAAGCTTAATTTGCTTCAAGTTGGGAAGATAAAGTAAGTGCTGGAGATGGATGGGGGTGATGGTTGTCTCTGGGCTATACATTCAAAAATAGTTAAACTAGTGAACCTTTTTACTTTGTGTGTGTGTGTGTGTGTGTGTGTGTGTTTCAAACAGAAAGAGAAAACAAGGAGAAAGAATAGTAACCAAAAGTATCTCCAGCCTGTCTCTCAAGCAGGAACTCTCTCAGTCAAGCTTGACTGAGCCCTCTGTGGCTCTTCTGAGCACCCATCCATGCTCAGAATTGCTCTGTAGTCTCATCCCCCACCTCCATCCCTACTTCTGGAGTCCCCCCATCCCCAACTCTCACCCCTCTTTCACAGAGGAAGAAGATTAACATGAAATCTTTGAGATTTTATGAAGGAAATTAGTATGGGGCTTCCAGCCAGCGATCCGTAAGAGCCCCCTTAAACAGG
Source organism: Rhabdomys pumilio (assembly GCA_030674055.1). Lineage (NCBI taxonomy): Eukaryota > Metazoa > Chordata > Mammalia > Rodentia > Muridae > Rhabdomys > Rhabdomys pumilio. Next base: position 114,900,765 of record JANHMN010000003.1, read on the forward strand.
ATGGTCTCCTGTTGTGGTAAGAACTGATTCCTAGGCACATGAAGACACTTAGGAAGCTCTGTGAGGCTGAACTCAGACAGAAGGAACAAGGAGAGGCCAGAGTGGCTTGCCAGGCAGCTGTGGGAGCTTAGATTGGAGCTCTGGAAGAACAGGCTGGATTGTTCGTTGGCAGCTAACCTACCAACCACTACAGAAACCCCAGGTTACTATGAAGTCAGCAGAGAGTTCTACTAGGTTTGTTTTATTTTCATGTGCATGTTTTGCCACCATGTATGTAAGTGTCCGTGTGCCTGCCTTGTGATGACACAGTTCAAAACACAGTCGGATACCTAGGAACTAGAGTTCCTTGTTGCTGTGATTCACCACATGGGTACAGGGAACAGAACCCCAGCCTTCTAGAGGAGCAGTTAGCTCTCTTTACCGTTGAGCCATCCCTCCAGTTTTCAATAAAAAAAATTTTTAAAGAGGAAAATGAAGCTATGTATGACTGTATGTTTCTTTAGTCTAAGATTTGGGAAATAGAAGCAAGAAATCAGAAGCTCAAGGTCATCCTGAACTATATTCCTAGCCCTAACCCTAAGTCAACCCTAATCCAAACTGTAACACTTAACTCTCTAACTCAGGTCATCCTCGGATATAACCCCAACCCTAACCCCAACCCCAACCCTACCTATACAGTGAATTTCAGGCAAGTCTGGGAGTCTGGGATGGATGTATATGTATATGTATATGTATTTGTATATGTATATCATCTATATCTATATATATATATATATTGATAGCCTATATCAAAGGGGAAAATGAAGAGAAAAATAACTTAATGTATGCATTTAAGATTTTGTGTATAGTGTGTGATATGTATTGTGAGAGGTAAGTATGTTTGTGTTTGTTTGTATGCATATATATGTACGAGGAGTTCAAGGCTAGCTTCAGCTAACAGCCAGTATGAGGCTAGCATAGGCTGCGTGAGACCTTATCCAAAAACAAAAACAAACAAACAAAAAGCTAGCCCAACTGTAATATTGGAAGTTGGTTAAAGGGGACCAAAGGAAGAGAGGGAAAAATAACCAAGACCAACTCCCAGAATGCAGACACAGTGTGATGGGGAAGACTGAGGTCATCACTGTGAAGCTAGAGATGGTGGATAAATCAAGATACCTCATGGAGGGGGCTGGAGAGATGGCTCAGTGGTTAAGAGCACTGACTGCTCTTGCAGAGGTCCTGAGTTCAATTCCCAGCAACCACATGGTGGCTCACAACCATCTGTAGTGGGATCTGATGCCCTCTTCTGGTGTATCTGAGACAGCTACAGTGTACCCATCATATATATAATAAATAAAATCTTTAAAAAAAAAAAAAAAGAGCCGGGCGATGGCGCACGCCTTTAATCCCGCACTTGGGAGGCAGAGGCAGGCGGATTTCTGAGTTCGAGGCCAGCCTGGTCTACAGAGTGAGTTCCAGGACAGCCAGGGCTACACAGAGAAACCCTGTCTCGAAAAAACAAAACAAACAAACAAAAAAAAAGATAGCTCATGGAGGCAGAACCAGAAGGACTTGGTAAGGAGAAGTGTAGTGGACTGGCCTGATGCTGCTGATATCCAAATACTAAAGCCTGTCCCCCAAGATCTGGGCACGTCAAGATGAGCAGATCCTCACATACACCAGCTTTTGTTGTGTAAACCTTGCCACCCAAGTTATCCGTGATTGGTTAATAAAGATGCCAATACTTTGGAGTTGGGCACACAAGAGGTAGGCGGGGCTTTGGTTCCCAGGCTTGGGGTCTGAGGCAGAGACCAAGGGAAAAAGGAAGAAGTAGCCCTGGTGTGGGTGGATTGTGAGCATACGGTCATGAGGGCCAGCCAGTTGGAGTATGAGCAACCCAGGTGGAACATGACAAGCAATGTCTCAGGGTTATTGACAAGGAGGTAGACAAAATAGCATAAAGGGTTCTACCCACCTCTACTGCTTTTAAAGCTTATTATAAATATAAAGGTTTTGTGTCTTTTATTTAGGAACTAAATAATCTAAGGTGGAGTAGAAACCTCCCAAAGAATATTCACTACAATAAGAAATCAGATTCTGGGCTGGAGAATGGCTCAGTGGTTAGGAACACTGACTGTTCTTCAGAGGTCCTGAGTTCAATTCCCAGCAACCAGATGGTGACTCACAAACATTTGTAAAGTAATCAGATGCCCTCTTCTGGTATGTCTGGGTACAGCTACAATTTACTCATATAGATAAAATAATTCTTTTTAAAAAGAAAAGAAATCAGACTTATTTCTGCTGTTTCCTTTCCCTCTGATCAAGTACACTTGCACCCACAGTTTAACCATCCCCCTGGTGTCTAATGCTAAGAGCTCCAATATCCAATGTCACAAGCATGAGCCTTTCAGGAACATACCCAATTTCTAGACCCTGTGGGCAGCTCCACCAGGTCTGTAGGTCAGATACAGAGAGCAAGGCTCAGCCCTGCTGTATCTACGATGTGCTCCTGTCCCACTCTGTCCTGGGCGTCTGGTTCCCCACTGTCTGCACTCATGCAGCCATAACCCAGGGCATATCCTTGCTTCCTCTTGCCTCAGTCCCAAACTTCCTGTCTCAAACTTTCTGTCTCACAGACATTTCTCAAATCTCTCTCCTCTACTTCCTTTGCCTTTGTGTGCCTTACTAGCTTTTATCTCTATCCATCCATCCATCCATCCATCCATCCATCCATCCATCCATCCATTTCTCTTCCTCCTCCTCTTTTGGAGCTGAGTCTGGCCTTGAACTTGCATAGCCAAAGATGGTCTTGATCTCCTTACGCTCCTATTTTCCACAGACATTCACTGCCACATTCAGCTAGCCTTGAACTTGTGATTCTCCAGCCTCAGTCTTTGGGATTATGGATGTGCACCGCAGTGCCAGGGGATCAATCTCCTTGTCTGGATTGTTGAAATCATCTCAAATGTCTCTGAAATGCTCTCGGAGGCAGTAAGATCACTCTAAACTCGGCTGCTGAGCACCTGTCAGCACCTGCTGCTCTCACAGCAGCTGTGCTTGGCTCATGTCTACCCCTCTGCAGCAGTGTGTGCCCATTGTCCTCCTGGCGTGGTTTCAGCTGTGCAGGCCTGTGCACGGCAGTAGCTGCTCACGCCTAGGCATGGCTGACAAACTCCAACACTTGTTCTCAACACTGAGTTTGTTTTCCTTTTCTTTTTAAATGTTTATTTATTTTATGTATGTGAGTACACTGCAGCTGTCTTCAGACTCACTAGAAGAAGGCCTCGGATCCAATGGTTGTGAGCCTCCATGTGGTTGCTGGGAATTGAACTCAGGACCTCTGCTCTTAACCGCTGAGCTATCTCTCCAGTCCTCCTACACAGTGAATTCTATGCCAACATGCTGAGACAGAACCTAGCTCAAAAACAGACAAACAAAAATAACACCTAATAATAAAAGAAGAAGAGTCAGGCTGGGGTCATGTCTTGGGTGGCACTATGTAGGCTGCATCCTTTCCTACAGCATTCTGCTGTATGAACCCTGCTCCCAGAGAGCTCTGTTTAGTCCCCTAGGAGAAAGCATTTGTCCAAGGAGTATAGCATAGGGCCCTCAAGGGTGTTAAGCAAACAGCCTGCTTTAAGACACTTGAGATATCCTGAGCATATCTGGTGACCGTGATGGGGGGTACTCTGTAGGTTTTTTATTGTTTTTCTCTTCCTGCTTTTAACCCCTGAGCTATCTTGGAATAAAAGCTTCAGAGACGCCCTGTAAAAGACTCCTTGCAGTATTGCCTAGAGTCTCCTGGTGCTGTTGAATCTCAAAATTGACTCAATTCCTCAGCAACACGCAGGTCTTCATAGATAAGGCATAAGTCTAACCTGTGGGAGCCCCGAATTCAATCCCAGCACCCCACAGACAGGGAAAGAGAGTAATGGGGTAATAGGAGTCCTTAAACTGTTCCTTTGAACAAAGAGCTTTAGCCCTCTTTCTGACAGAACTGATTAACACAAAACTGTCGAATCTTTTGTAGCCTCTGTATTTCTTGTTTCTCTCTCTTTTATCTAAATATGGCATGGGCAGGGGCTGAATATTTCCATTTGCTTGTTTTTCTTGGCAGTTTGTTTTAAAATGGGCAGCTTGGCCAGGGTGGGAACCCAGGCAAACGGCAAGGGAGAAAGAGAAAGGACTGGAACTGGAGGTCTGGAGAGACCTTGATCCTCTTCATGACATGTGGCCCTGGTCCAGTGGACTATGTTCAGAGAAACTTGATTAGAAGTGCTGTTAAAAGCTACATGGATGGTTGAAGACCTAGCTCCATACTAAAGTGCTTGCCCAGCATAGACAGGACTCTGAGTCTAATGCCTTGCCTTGAAATATACAGACATGTAATTTTCTGGGAATGGGCACAGGCCTTTAATCTCAGCACTTGAGAAGTGGAAGCAAAGCCTCAACCTCATCCTCAGCTATGTACCATGCTAGAGACCAGCCTGGCCTATGTGGTGTTCTCTCTCTCAAACAAGTAAACAAGATTCACATAGTACATAGTATGTCAGGGGCAGCCAAAGATCCCTGAGTGTGACTCCAGTCCCTCTCCTACTCTCTCCTCTGTACTTGCCTAGCCCAAGTCAAATGGTGGTTCTAGGTAATTGCTTTCTTCTACAGCCCAGCTCAGCCTTGCACAAGGAGCATGGAAGATGGTTTTGATTCCATGCACTTTAGACTGGCTTGAGTCAGGACTAGCCCCAGTCCTAAGGAAACTGGATTGTTAGGTTGGGCCCACAGAGCAGAAGAAAGGGAACAGGTAGAGGTCTGGTGGGCCTGTTCTTCCCTACCACACAGGCCTAAGCAGCCATTATAGAACTGGGGATGCTCTCAGCAAAAGAGCACTTGCCTAGCAGATCAAGGCTCTGGGTTCAATCTTCAGCACCACCAACAACAAAGAAGCATTGGTGTCCCTGCTCCTGGTTCCAGGGCTGGATGATGCCTATAAGGATCCCCTAGGCGACACTCTTGGTGATGTGGAATTGCTTCTAGGCTTCAGACTCTACACACACTCAAAGACCAGCAGAGCTCTTAAAGGCTGGGACTTGGTACACAAAGTCCCTCTCCTACTCTCTCCTCTGTACTTGCCTAGCCCAAGCCCAAGCCCCCCCCCCCGCCCCTCCCCTCACCTCCCCAAGAAGCCCTTACCTGTGATAGTTCCACTTTCTCCTCCTCCAGAGGCAGCTTGAAGCCAGGAGGCAGCACAAGGCTGCCAAGCCTGGAGAGTCCCCCAGATTCTTCTGTGGTTAGGCCAGCTGTATTAAAATGAACTTTGTTCCCTGAGGATTTGTTCATGGAGGTGTTATTGTGTACTCGGCTGCAGTTCCCATGGCTACAGGCTCACAGAGAAGGGAATGGGTATTCACCAGTGGTTTCTGTAAAATAGGAATTTGACCTCATTTATAAGCAAATATGCAGCAGAAACTCTTGGAAATGACCTAACTTGAATAGAGTTCAAAGCGTTCTGAATGACAGTCAGAAAGAACATTAAATAAAATATATATGTTGAATATATTCTATCCCTGGTTCAATCCTGGTACATTATAGCTTTGAATTGGTCATCAAGAAATTAACCTTTCCATATGGACGATAGACCATTCAACTGAAAGTCTGTGAATTGATAGCCCACAAGCCAGATCTAATTCATTTTGGACACAGTGATTAAAATTTTGTTTTGGGAGCCAGATATGGGGGTATACATCTTTAATCCCAGCAACTTGGGAGGCAGATGGAGAATTATGAGTTCTTGGTCTACATAATGTATTCCAAGCTAGCCAAGCTTATATAGTGAGACTCTGATTTAAAAAAAAAATGTTTTGGGTCAAGTTAAAAAAAAAAATCCGGGCAGTGGTGGTGCATGCCTTTAATCCCAGCACTTGGGAGGCAGAGGCAGGCAGATTTCTGAGTTCAAGGCCAGCTTGGTCTACAGAGTGAGTTCCAGGACAGCCAGGGCTATACAGAGAAACCCTGTCTAGAAAAACAAAAACAAACAAAAAAATCTTTGTCAGGCAGTTGGGGCGCACACCTTTAATACTTGGCAAGAGGCAGAGGCAGGCAGATCTTTGAGTTCAAGGCCAGCCTGTTCTACAGAGTGAGTTTCATGACAGACAGCCAGGGTCACACAGAAAAACTCTATCTTGAAAAACCAAAATAGATACATAGATAGATAGATAGATAGATAGATAGATAAATAGATAGATAGACAGACAGATGGATTCAAAAAAAAATTTTTTTTTTTAAAAATCTGTATATTTGGGCCAGTGAGATACATCAGAAGAGAAAGGCCCCAGCTGTCAAGGCTGATGGTTCTATCCTTGTAACTATTGGGGTGACAGGAGAGAACTGACAGACACACAGATGCATACACACCCACATGCACAAGAGAGAGAAAAATGGAAGGATTAGAAGTTCTCAAGGTCATCCTCGGCTACATAGTGAGTTTGAGGCCAGCCTGAGTATATGAGACTCTGTCTCAATAATGAAAACAACAAACAAAATTCAGTAAAACCCCAAAGTCGTCTTGTGGAGGATCACCAGGAATACACCAAACATTGAACAAAGGAAGTAGGGTTTGCGATTCCTAAGGACAACAGTCTGGAGAAGCGTAATGCAGCAGTTGAAGACATAGAAATGAGTCGCCATAGGCCTGATATGTATTGGGTTTCTAGGATGTGGACAGGGGTTTCCTGTCAGGAAGCAGGAGTAACTCTGGCTGAACCCATTCTATCGTTCAGCAACAGACTCTCAGGAGCCCTTCCAGGCCAGGCAGATGGAGCCTGGACTCTATCACACAGCCTACCTCTTCTCCAGGATTTGCTAATCAGGAGACTGTGGAGCAAACATTTGTAGTTGGACTAAGATAAATGCCCCCTCCTTTTGTTGCAGGGCTCTGTGGCATGACAAAGGCCATTCTGTAGCATTTGGCACTGGTCAGAAAACATCAAACAATGACATCGTGCATAGTCTCAAGAAACAAAAATAGGAATCCTAAAACAGAGCCCAAAGTCAGTTTTGTCTGCTTCTTTGTTTTTTTGTTTTGGTTTGGTTCTCTTGACAGGGTTTCTCTGTGTAGTCATAGATATCCTGGGAACTCACTCTGTAAACCAGGCTGGCCTCAGACCCAGAGATCCACTGGCCTCTGCCTCCTGAGTGCTGTAATTAAAACTGTGTGCCACCTCATCAGGCTCAGTTTGGTTCTTTTATGCAGGAACTAGGAGGTGAACCAGACTTCCTCTTCTCGACTTCCTTCTGTGAGGTGAGCACCTACCCACAGCTGCAGACCTAGTCCCACATCTGTCTTTTTAAAAGCTCCAAGTGAGTTTCTTTTCTTCTTTTTAAAGATTTACTATTTTTGTGTTTGCATGGCTGTGTTTGGAAACCCTTGGAGGTCAGAGGAGGGTTTCGAACCTCTGGAGCTGGACTTATAGATGGTTGTGTGTTGAGACCTGCACTGCCCCTCACTTGGGGGCCACTTTGTTGAGGCCCACACTGCCCAGCTTGGGGGCCACTATGTCTCGGCCCGAGCTGCTGCTCTGGTCCGAGCAGGTCAGGGTCTAGCAAGAGAGAGAGAGTGGGGATGGAGGGGAAGAGACAGAAGAATGGAGACAAGACAGAGGTTCTGATCAAGTCTCTAGTCTTGTTTATTGAAAGGAAATCTGGTGTATTTATATGCTTTGCCACGTGCCTTGTAGGCGTGGATACCATGAGCTTCTTGCAGGCGTGGATACCACGTGCACCTTGCAGCTGGGGGCACTAACAACAAAACAAGCTATGTGGGATAAACAAAATGTTATCAGAGTGTGCTCAGCTGTTGTAGGCTGTTGAAAAACAAGTCTCTTGTCAGGGTACATGGCTCGAGATGGCTGCAAGGATGATAGCCGCTTTCTGCTAGGAGTCAGCTCCCAACAGTTGTGAGCTACACAACTTGGGTCCGAGGCCCTGAACTGCAGTCCACTCCAGCTCAGGTTTTCTCTGTCAGCACAGTCACAGAGGATGCTGCCAGAGCTGCAGTGTGCAGGTACAGCAGAGAGTGTCTGGTGCAGTCTGCATTTTCTTTGGTCTATGGATGTATTTGGAAACTGGTTTTGAGCTTTTAAGTAAAAGGTGTGTTCTTTGTATTGAGTGGGATTGCGGTTTGGATCCCCCTTTCCAGTAGCATCATCCTTGTTCGGAGAAGTTTAGCCCATGTGCATGATAAGAGACTCAGTCATCCCTGCTGGGAGACAGCAAGAGGAGCCTATTGACCCATTTTAGAAATTTCTGGGAATCATTTTCATGAAAACGAAGCTTACTGGAGAAAAAGTCACTTAAAATATCTGAAGACTCTAACCACCCAAAAACATACATGTCCATATGTGGAAGGAAAGAAAAAGTCAACAAGTAGGACCAAGTTGGTCACATGGTTGGGGGTCTAGGTATCACGCATCACAAAAGGCATGGGCAATTTTTTATCTCTTGCAGTGGACAGATTCTGTGGTGGAAGTTACATCATTCTCATTTGGTGACTTCGAAGTTAGGCTCAGTGTCACATCACTGGAACCCTACCTTTTAAGAGGGCTAACCTGAGCATGGAAGGACCTGCTTTTAATCCCAGTGCTTGGGAAGCAGAGGCAAGCAGCTCTCTGTGAGCTCCAGGCCAGACTGGTTTACAGAGTGAGACCCTGGCTTACACATTACACAGCAAGAGTGTGTGTGTGTGTGTGTGTGTGTGTGTGTACGATGAGGGGGGCACCGGAAAACAGTCTCCTATCACAAAGAAAACCCAGATATTATAGTAGTTTCTGTTCCTGACAGGCTAGGATTTATTTACTCACTTACTTAGTTACTATTTATTTTTCTGATACAGAGCTTCTCTGTGCAGTCATGGATGTCCTGGAGCTTGCTGGACCTAAAGGTGTGTGCCACCCTGGCAAGCTGGGTACAGATTTTATTAGTAGGATTATAACTGTCTCAGCAGAAGCATTTTTGTTCAGGTTTAATTTTTTACAAGACCAAAGCTTAGAATTAATTTTGTAAACAAAACCAAACCAACCAACCACCACACCAACAAAAAACCCTTAATAATGGACCTATGGAAGGTGTCTTAGTTAGAGTTTATTGCCCCGGAAGAACCGGTGTGCTTTATTTCTGAGTCATTTCTCCAGCCCTAGGAAGTGGAAATAATTGCTACTGGTTATCTTAGTTATTGTTCTGTGGGCTGGGGTGCAGCTTAGTTTGTAGAGTGCTTGCCTAGTGAGCACAGATCCCTGGATTTGATACCTAGAACCACATCAACTGGGTGTGGTAGCATGCATTTGTACTATCACTGAGGGGTCGGGGTTGGAGTTCAAGGTCATCTTTGTCTCCCTATCAAGTTTGAAGCTAGTCTGGCATACGTTAAACAACCCACTTCTCCCTCAATCTTATCTACAAGACGAAAGGGATGAATCAGGGCTAAAACAGTATGTTTAAAGCACAGGGGTCTCTGCAGAGGCAAGAAGGCAGTTCAGTTCAGCAGGACTCAACTCAGTAGCCAGTGTTCATTCAAACTTCAAAACTCTGACCCCAATTAGTTTATTTTATCCATATTTAAGCCCATCATAACTGGTGAAAACTTATTCTGGTGATAATTAACTCAAATTTATGTCAAAAAAAAAAAAGTATACCCAAATCCCTTTGAGGAACAAAGAAAACCAAATACAGGTCAGATACAACTACATCAAAACTCTGCAAGTTCCACAAAGAAAGTTTTTAAAGACTTCGGAACAACAGGTTTACAACTTTCTTTAGGGGAGGATCAGGTGCTAGAAGTCTCTAGTCAAACACATAGAGCCAAGGTCACCAGGTTAGTTAACACCTGCTTCCAGCCTTCTGGAAGGTATAGCATTCCTTCCCTTGAAGGAACAACCTTGTATGCTCAACATTACAGAATCTCCTAGTGTTTACCTGTGAGTGCAAAGACCCCTCCCCCATGCCTCTTACAGTAAAGAATTAGCATTTGTAGGAGATGGCTATATTTAGTCATTTTGTGTTCAGATATGATTATGGAATAGGCTTCTTATCCACCGGAGTGTGAATTTGTCTGAAATTGGTGTTTTGTAAAACTGGGCTGAACAAGACAGCACCACAGCCTCACTACGGGTGCCAGGCTAGTTCCTGGCAACAGCAAGGCTTCAGGGAGGAGAGCGCAAGTTCCGGTCAGGAACCACTTTTTCTTTTTCACTGCTACACTTGATGGGGGCAGGGGATGGTGGTAGAAGCAGGATTGGCAACTCCTTTTGGCAAAACACGAGTCTCTTCATTACTAGACACATTTCTCTCTAATATCTTCCAACAAGTCCACTTTGCTTCACTGTATCTCTACCTCTCCACAGCAAACACTAGATTTGCAAACCCTGACTAAGCAGTGAAAGAACCAACCAGACCCAGAAAGAGGAGTTTTGACCAGATCTTCCAGTTAGCTGGTGACAAGGTTAAAACTGTCTTTTGGGACAGGGTTTCTCTATGGAGACTAAGGCTGGCCTTGAACTCAGAGAGCCATTTGCTTCTGCCTCCTGGTTGCTTGGATTAAAGATGTGAGCCACCACTGCCCGGGTTGCTTTTAGTTTTCCATCCAAGCAAATACCCTTTCCAGACAGTAGGGCAGGCTGTTAAATACCTCAGGTACCAGTTTCTAAACTGACTTAAAAACGACAAATCTTTAGTTCACAGTGCACTCTGCCTTTTTTCTTCTCTTTTGGGGTTCCATGGAAGGTCTCATGGCAGCTGATTCTAAGATCTTCACTAGCTCGTCCAATCTTATTCTTGTAATCGCCACGTTCCTGCCTAATGGTTCTCCTTTTGCTCTGAGATAGGTAAGACTGTACAGGCCAGGATCGCCTGGAACTCTAATCTTCCTGCCTCAGCCTCCAGGGCTAAAATTAGTTATATGTAATTCAGGTCTCTACCCTTCTCCCTACAGGGAACTCTGCATCCTACCTCTACACAGGCGCTACTTTTCATTATTACCTCCCTTAGACCTTCTAACCTGTGAGTCCTCTGGAAACCCTAAGGCCTCAATGGAGAACTTTCTTTTTTGTTGACTGTCTGTCAAGTGCACTGGGCTGGGCGAGGAAGACCATGTTCAACTTCCAGCCTTTGCGCCTCTTTCCTTTCACGCGAATGAAGCGCTCCTGAAACCATCACGGGCTGCGGTCCTCTTCGTCCACAATAACAAGGGGCAAAAGGACCTTGGTCGCTCTCTTCATCGAGGTTCCCGACTCTCCCCAGAACACCACACTCCCCATCCCCTACCCGTACGCACGATTGTAACGGCGCCGCCGACTGCGCACGCCCCAGCTCTTGGCTCCGCCCCCGAGACGCGCCCCCCCCCCGACCGCGCCTGCGCAGCTCCGTGCGCCGGCTTCCGGGTGGAGAGAGCGCGCGATGGGGCGGCTGGTGGACGTCGCAGAGTAGCGGCGGCGAGTGGGCGTGTGCGCCGAGCGGTCGGGCGTCCGCGCTGGAGTCGCGGGGTCTCAGGGAACCGGTCCCGGACGCAGAGAGAGCTTTCGACTGCCACCCGCGTCCGCTCCCTGGCATGTCGGCCGAGGCTTCTGGCCCGGCGGCGGCTGCGGCCGAATGCCTGGAGTCCCCTAGCCCCTCGGGTGTTGAGCCTGGCTCCCCCTCGTACAGTCTGAAGCCCCTGACCCCGAACAGCAAGTATGTGAAGCTGAACGTGGGCGGCTCGCTGCACTACACCACGCTGCGCACCCTCACGGGGCAGGACACCATGCTCAAGGCCATGTTCAGCGGCCGCGTGGAAGTGCTCACAGACGCCGGAGGTATGCGTGCCGCCGGTACACGTGCTGTCCTCCAGCCCCCAATTCATTCCCGGCTCCCTCGACCCATCTTATCTTTTCCTAATTCAAAATGTCTCTCCCCAATCCTTTACTTCCAGCAGCAACATCTGCCAAGCGCTCCATTGCCGATTATCTGCACCTCTTCCCTTAGTTCAAAAAGCCAAGGAATCAATCCTACTGCAAGCTGCACCCCTCAAACAACCTTTACCACTTACTTCCCACTGCCCAGCCTTTTGTTTGCCTCTCTGCGGTAGAACTGCTCCAGGTAGCCTCGAGTAATGAAAGATGTGGTCTGTCTCTAACACAAGTGCCTGCACTCTCTAGAAATTATCTATGATTATTCGCATATATGTAGAAAGAGAAGACTGCTCTGGGTTTGCCAGGGGCTTGAGTGAAGGGCATAGCTCTTCTTGGCAGGTGAACTTTAACCTTCTTGGAGTGTTGCCTTTAAATTTGGGACCCACTTATTGTAGAATAGCTTTAAAGGGAAGGGTTTAACAGTGATGAAAGCAAACACTTAGGAGGTGAAATTCAGCTTTCAAATACTGAAGATGAAAATTCACTTATTTGATAAGTACTGTGAAGCATCAATTAGTGCTAGAGAAAGTTTGGTAAAGGGATCTGATGAATCTTAAGGCGTTAGCCCCACCCCCTCCGGGGTGATTGGGGAGGTCATTGAGTAGGAATGACCAGTAAGCAAGAAAATTTCATGCAGTCACAGAGTAAGTTCTTGGTATTCCGAGTAATATTGTTACTACTTTATTGTTGTGAACTGGAGGGTTGAAGTGGGCATTCTCATTAAATGAGATGGCGGATTTCTGAGTTCGAGGCCAGCCTGGTCTACAGAGTGAGTTCCAGGACAGCCAGGACTACACAGAGAAACCCTGTCTCGAAAAACCAAAAAAAAAAAAAACCAAACAAACAGACAAACAAAAACAAACAAACAGCTTTTGAATATGGCAGAGGTCTGAAACACATAAGTATTAGGTTTTCTTTTTTATTGTTGTTATTGCCTCCCTGCACCCACAGGGTTTCTCTGTGTAGCCTTTGCTGTCCTGGAACTCACTATGTAGACCAGGCTGGCCTTGAACTCACAGAGATCCAGCTGCCTCTGCCTCCTAAATACTGAAATTAAAGGAGTGGGTCACTAGGCATATATAGGTTTTCTTATGGCTTTGGAATCAGTTTTCTGAAAATGTATTAGCCCCAGTGTCCCCAGCAAGCCATCCTTCCTTTCGCCTTTTCCCACCCTACCAGGTTGGGTGCTGATTGATCGGAGTGGCCGTCACTTTGGTACAATTCTCAACTACCTGCGGGACGGGTCAGTGCCACTACCTGAGAGTACCAGAGAACTCGGGGAGCTGCTAGGTGAAGCCAGATACTACCTGGTACAGGGCCTGATTGAAGACTGTCAGCTGGCGCTGCAGGTGAGAACCCCTCCCCCACCTTCTGGGTCCTTGGACTCCTGTCCAATAGTTAGCTATTACAACAAAAGAGAGAGATCCGCCTAGAGAGAGCCTGGCTTAGACTGGACATAATTCCTAGACTTTTGGGATTTGAGGACACAGTCCTCGGCAACATCTCTGTTGCTTAAGGCAAGAGCCTCAATTCTACCTGGTGTCCAGACTGTCACCATTAGAAGTACCTGCTCTTGAGGGGATGGAGGAGGAGTGATGGAGAGATGGCTCAGGAGTTAAAGCACTGGCTGCTCTTCCAGAGGTTCTGAGTTCAATTTCTAACAACGACATGGTAGCTCACAACCATCTATAATACAATTTCCTCTTCTGGTGTGTCTGAAGCCAGAGCTGGTACTCATGTGCATGCACATTATGCTTATACATATAAAATCATAAAGAAATACCTGGTCTGTGCTTGCAGCTGTCCCTGTTCAACTTGTACTACCACCTGAGTGACATTCCCACGCAACCCCGTTCTCTTCTTGGCTCGAAAGTCTTAAGTAGCTTTCTAGGCCAGTAGGGGATCTCAATTTATATAATTTAAGTTTTTGATATTACATGTGCATGTGTGTGCACCCTACAGTAACACACTTATAGAGGTCAGTCACAGGACAGCTTTCCACCAGTTTTTTCCTTTTTTACCATGTACATTCTGGAGATCATTCCGGTCATCAAGTTTGGCCACTGAGACATCTTACCAGCCTGCTCTCGCTACATCTCAGTTGAAGTTAGAATGTAATAACCTCCATGATCTGGTCCTGTCCTGGGAGGCAGCACACATGTGCATGCACACGCACACATGCCTATCTTCCAACCCTCAGTGTCATAAAGTAGAGCCATGCTTCCTCAGCAGGGCTGGGGCTTCCCAGGTCTCCCTGCTCGCTGTTGTACTTCTATGGGTTCTAGGGATCCCATGAGGATCCCCTGAGGATCTGGGCCAGCTCTGCTGTGCCTAGTACCCTTGAGCCAGTCACTCTAGCTTTCTGTTCTTCAAAAGAGAAGTAAGATAACTAAATACAGTGTAGTAAGTTTTAGTCAACTCTTTTGTTGAGGTTTGTTGTAATTACACAGTAGTAGATGGTAAGTTGTGCTATCTTGAATGCCAGTTGTAAATTAAGTGGAGAGTGAACTACTTTTCTCTCCAGGAATGCTTATTGGGTCTAACATTTTTTATTGTATTTATTCACTTAATGTGGGTGTGTGTACACGTGGGAGGGAGCCATAACACGTATGTGAAGGTCAGAGAATAACTCCTTCCCTCCAGGTCCTTTACCTCCAGCAATAACCAATAATTATGCCAGATGCCTTCTTCCTACCATAGTATGAGTTCTGGGGATTGAATTTAGGCCTCCAGGCTTGGTAGCAAGCTACCAAGCCACCTCACTGGCCTGATTATTGGCTCTTGAAATCTGAAAGAGCAGAATTCTTTTGGATAGTATACATAGTTTTCAAATTTTTTACTTGTCGCCCATAGGAAAAAAATGTCTTTTGTCCTTATATAATTCAAAGCATTTAGTGAAAGAGTGCTGTTAATAAAATGTCCCTTAATATAGCGTTTCTTTGTCCCCTTTTTCCCCCTCTATTATTTGATACCCATTATACTTATTTTATGACCGATTAAAGAGTTATAATGTAGTAGTTTTTAAAATATTGACTTAGATCTTTTTTAACATATATTTTTTGGGGGAGTGGCATGTGCCACATGTGTGTGTGGAGGCCAGAGGACAACTTTAGAGAATGGATTCTCTTCTCCTACCTTGTGGCACCTGGGGATGGGGAGATCAAATTCAAGTTGTCAGGTTCTGCTTCCTTTCCTCTCTGAGCTATTTGGCTGACCCTGAGCTAGACCTTGGAAGGTCCTGTTTGGCTATTTTATCTTATATTTTTGAGACAGGGTCTAGCCGTGTAGCCCATCTCAAGCTCTTCCTGTGTCAGCCTCCTGAATGCTGGGATTACAGATGCCCATGTCCAGCTCTGCTCTGTAATTGAAGTTGACCTATTGTCCTTGCATACCCGCTGAGTCAGGAGGGATTTTACTGTTGCCTTGTTGGTACATTTTGTGCCCTTGGTTAACATACAAAGATACAAAGAAACATTAGGGATGCTTTTAAGGCCAGTGAATTCAGTTTCTGCTCCAGTGTATCTGACTATCAAGTGTAGTGCTTCCTTCCCATGCCCCTCCACCCCACAGCTTTTCCCCACTCTACTTGCCCAACCCCCTGCCCCCACCCCTGCAGCAGCTCCACATAGTCCCCAGGGCATACCAGCATCTCTGGCATAGGCAAGTCTTTTCTCTTTCAATGTTGTGTCTCCTCCCTAACTTATTCCCAGTCCCATGTCCATTTCCCCTGAGATACCCCTGTCTAAACCTTTCATATCCTTGGATTACATCTCTTCCCTTGAAGAACTGAAGCAGTTTTGCATGTATGCTTGTGGTGTGCATTGTTTCCACCAGCATTGCTTAGCTGTGAGTCTTGGTGCTGTTTTTCACTCAACACTTCTTGCAGGATCCAGTCACACTGTCTGGACTGCAGTGCAGGAGTTCATGCTGTTTTCTCACCGTATCTTATTCATGCATCTTCCTGAGTTTGGAGTTTGCTTTCTCCTTCCCACTTCTACAAACAGTGCTGCTGTGGGCATTCTGTATAGTGCCCTTCTGGTCTTATTTGAATTTCTTAACAATTGTAGCTTGAGAATTACTAGGCCAATGGATACATGCGATTTCAGTAAATATGGGCCAGTTGTTTTCTTAGATGGTTACACTGCTTTGTCCTCCTGGCATTCTCAGTAATCTTGCCATCCTCTGTCTTTCTAACTCTACCTGTGGACAGGTGTGGAGTCCCTTTTGACTCCCATGCTTCTCATCACTAATCAGGTTGAGCATCTTTCTCATACACACCTGACTTTTTAGAGTCCCTTTCTGCAACTGCTTTACATATTTACCAGATTTTCTCCTGAGTTTCTTGTGTTGTTCTTGTTGCTTAACAGGAGACCCTTGACTATTTTAGTTTAGTTCCTAGGAGACTTAAACCATGTTACAGAAGAATGTGGATTATACATCCTCTAAGGCAGGTGTTTTTAAAAAAAAAAAAAAAAAAAAAAAAAAAATTGGCTTTTCCAGCCAGGTGTGGCGCTGCATGTCTTTAATCCCAGCACTCCGTAGGCAGAGGCAGCCAGCAGGATTGTCAGTTCAAAGCCAGCAAGAGTTACATAGGAGCTGGGCATAGTGGTACATACCTTTAATCTCAGCCCTGGGGATGAGAGGCAGGCTGATCTCAAATTTCAGGACAGCCTGGTCTACAGAGTAAGTTCCAGGACAGGCAGAACTATACAAAGAAACCCACCCATCTATCCTTCTTCCCTTCTTCCCTCCCTCCTCCTCTTTCTCCCTCCCTCCTTCCCTTCTTTCTTCCTTCCTTCTTTCTTTCTTTCTTTCTTTCTTTCTTCCTTTCTCTGTTTCCTTCCTTCCTTCCTTCCTTCCTTCCTTCCTTCCTTCCTTCCTTCCTTCCTTCC
>JANHMN010000003.1:114917584-114954371 GCA_030674055.1 Rhabdomys pumilio
TCCTTCCTTCCTTCCTTCCTTCCTTCCTTCCTTCCTTCCTTCCTTCCAGAGTTACATAGGGAGATTCCATGTCAAAAAACCAAAATCTTCAAATTTTTTTCTGGCTTTTGAGGATCAGGTTTAGATATTGTGAGTAATTTCTCTTAAAATGTCACTTATCTGTGGAATAGTGATTTGTATATGTGTGTTTAATGTTTTTATTACATTTTATTCATGTTTTTGTGTGGGTCTGTGTGTCCTATAATTTGAATGGTGGGAGGTCAGAGAACAACTTGTGGGTGTCAGTTCTGTCCTTTCAACATATGTGTCCCTGTGATGAGACTCAGGTTGTCAGGCTTGGTGACATGCATCTTTATGTGCTGTGCCATCTTGCTAGCCCAAGATAGTTGAATTTTTAAATTACAAATAGCCTTTTATATATAGGTGTTATGTGTGTGAATGTGCATATGTGTATAAAGGTCAGAGGTTAACATCAAGTGTCTTCCAGTTATACTCCACATTGCTCTTTCTGGTTTGTTTGTTTGTTTGTTTGTTTGTTTTGAGACAGGGTTTTACTTTATTGTTCTACTTGCCTTGAACTTGCTGTGTAGGCCAGACTGGCCTCAAATTCAGAGATCTGCTTCTACCTCCCAAGTGCTAGGATTAAAGAGTTTGTTCAGCTTCCACCTTACTTTTTGAGACAGGGTCTCACTGAAACTGGAGTTCACTGGCTTGGGTAGGTTTTCTGGCCAGTGCCTCAGCGATGGGATTACGGTGTATGTCCTGGGCTTTTCACATGGATGCTAGGAATCTGAACTCAGGTCCTCGTGATGGTATGACAAGTACTTTACTAACGGAACCATCTCTCCAGACCCACCACCTGTTATTTTTAGAGCAGTACTATCAGCTATAGAAATTTGGGAAATGAATCACAAAAAAATAAAGCATCAATTTTTTTCATGTTTTTTTTTTGTGTGTGTATGTCTACTCACTAAAATCGAGCCATGTTGTATGTACTATTTTGTATACTTTTCTTTTGACATTGTTAATAATTTATATCTTTCTATGTCAATAAAATTTTACACGAACATCCAGATCATATGCTCCAGTTTCTCTAGTTGTGCCTGAAATGTGTTGAGTTCACGTATAGTTGAGTTTCACATTGTGTCTGGCTGTGTTCTACAAGTGTCTTCTAATCGGAAACAGCCTGCTTGTTTGTTGTTTTCTTATAAAGCTTAGTTGTTAGAAGACACTCCCTATAACAATGATCTGCTCACCAAACTTGCCGGATTGCTCAGGTCTGATGTCATTTGGTTCAAATCCTGATATATCCCAGATTTGCTGTAAATTTGGCTATAAATTTAAAGGTTTGATTGGTTAGAGTACATTCTAGAAGGTGTAGTGTATCTCACACTGTATTACATCAAGATACCCATGATGTTGCTAATAAGACTAACAGTGCACAGATTTGCTCCCTGAATTCAGATGATAGATTGAGTCCTCCCTCCACTGTATTTAAGATTTCCTTGTTGCTAACTATAAATTTATTTGTGTGCTGTTAATTTAGGCATTGTGCAAGTGGTAGTTGCCCGTCAACAACACACCAATTGATAGTTCTTTCCTAAGTCAATAATTTCATTAGGGTTATGGGATAATTGTAGGTTTAGCATTTCTTCAGTGTTCCATGGGGGTCACTTGTAAAGTCATGCTTTGTATTCTCAACTGAGTGAGTCTTGCAGTCAAACAACACTGTCCCCTGGCAGTGTAGATAACCAACCATTAGTGGGGGAGGGATTACTTAGCTTTTTTCCAATTCTATGTTTTTATTAGCTTTATAATTTTGCATATAGATCTTTTCATATATGGACTTTTAAAAAAATTCTGTGTGTTAATTTTGCCTGCATTGTGTAGACTACGTGCATGCCTGGTACATCACATCCCCTGGAACTGGAGTTATGAATGATTGTAAGCTGCTATGTGAGTGCTGGAAACCAAACCTAGATCCTCTGCCAGAGCAGCCACTGCTCTTAACCCTTGAGCCGTCTCTCCAGCTCCTCACATACAGACATTTTAATCTCAGTGAAACCCACTTTTGTAAATGTTAACCATGAAGGGATTTTGCTCTTCTTTTGTTCCTCATAGTATAAGTTAGTTTTCCACGTACCATCTATTAAACAGTTTTTGTTACCTAGTCTCCAAAATAGCCACTGGTGATTCTTGCCTCCCTTAGGATTAGGCTCTTATTTAGTCCCCTCCCACACTGAAGAGGACTAACATATCCCAACAGTATTGTAGAGATACATTGTGTAACTGGAAAGACAGTTTCAAGTAGTTGCCCTGATGATTTTGAATTCCTGATTTTTCCACCTCTACCTCCCCACTGCCAAGATCTCAGGTAGGTACCACTACCCTCCGCTCTAATGTGTGACTTTTGAAGTTAGGCCATAAAAAAAGAATAGCTTCCACCTCATGGAAGGTATCCCTTCACTCTGGTAAGCAAGCCATTGCATGAGGAACCCAGATAGCTCTTAGGAAGTCTCCCTGGTGAGGATCTGAAGCCTTCTGTTAACTGACTCCCAACTCTGTGGGCCAACTTTATCTAGGCCTGGTTAAATATTCACATGATGCACTTCTGGCCAGCATCTCACATTGCTGTCGTTTTGAGTCAAGGTTCCCTTATGTTCCCCAGTCTAGCCTTGAACTCAGGTTCTTCCTCCTTTCACTTCTTACAGACTGGGATGACAGCATGTGCTAGTGTGGCCAACTGTGGCCATCATTAAGACTAGTTCATTAAAGACTGTGGGCTGCTCTGAAGGTCTGAGCCTCAGAAATGTAAGAAGGCAACAACAAATGACTGTTGTGTATGTAGGCTGCTATGTCTATAGTGATTTGTCATCAAGAGGTAATACATTGTGCTATGACTTCCAGACACAACAGAACTGATCACATACAACAGAACTCACAGAGACTATGACAAATATAGATTGAAACCAGACAAAAATCCAGGCACTAATAAGGGGAAGAACCTATTTGCAGTGGATACCTTCTGGGAAAGGGAAAATCCATGTTCTCCAATGGAGTATCACTGGGTATAGCAACCATTTCAAGGTGTCCAGGAGTGAGTGACTAACACAAAACACACTCCATACCTTTTGGATTGGTATTTTCTGTCTTACTGGTTTTTTTTTTTTTTTCTTTCTTATCTTTTTGTTTGTTTGTATTCAGACCCAGTCTTACTATGTATTCCTGGCTATCCTGGAATTCCCTCTGTAGACCTCAAAGTTAGAGAGATCTACTTTCTTCTGTCTCCCAAAGTGCTCGGATTAAAGGCATGCATAGTCACCACCCAGCTTGGTTTTCTTTTCTTTTTTCTTTTTTAATTTACTTTTATTTTATGTGCATTGGTGTTTTGCCTGCATGCATGTCTGTATGAGATTGTCAGATCTTGGAGTTATAGACAGTTGTGTGCTGCTATCTGAGTGCTCCGATTTGAACAGGTCCTCTGGAGAGCATTCCCCTTAACTGCTGAGCCATCACTCCAGTGCCTCCCTTACCCTTGAGAAAGGGGGGTGGGAGAGGGAGAGAACCATGAATTTGGGTGGGAAGGGAGGTGGACCTGGGGAGGATAAAGAATATGCTCAAAAAAAGATTTAATAAGTGGGGCAGTAGTGGTGCACGCCTTTAATCTCAGCATTTGGGAGACAGAGGCAGGCGGATTTCTGTGAGTTTAAGGCCAGACTGATCTACAGAGTGAGTTCCAGGGCTACACAGGAAAACTCTGTCTCAGAAAAACAAAATAGCAGAAGAGATTTAATAAATTTAAAAGAAAGATAACAAATTGTCCATTCTGGTGTGGGGCTTTTTTATGCAAAACCACAAAATGTCATACCTTTAGTCCCCTTAAGCACTCAGGAGGTAGAACAGACAGACTTCTCTGTGAGCTCCATGCCAGCCTGGTTGGTCTACAGAGGGAATTCCAGGACAGTCAGAGCCACACGTTTTCTTACTGCTTAAACTGGTAGAGGAAAGTAAGCTAAAGAAGCAAACAGTGGCCGGGCAGTGGTGGCGGACGCCTTTAATCCCAGTACTTGGGAGGCAGAAGCAGGTGGATTTCTGAGTTTGAGGCCAGCCTGGTGAGTTCGAGAGAAACCCTGTCTCGAAAAACCAAAAAAAAAAAAAAAGCAAACAGTGGAACAACTAAGCCAGGATCTGTTTGCACATTCCCAAGCTTCCCAGATAATGCATACAATTAACAAATGGTTTCCATGCAAAGATTAAATACAGAATATTCCCAGGAAAATGTAAAGATAATTCAAGAATGTGATTGTAGAGTCCTTTGTTTGGACCCCAGAAGCTCCCAAAGAGATGCCCAGAGAATCATTCATTTACATGCTAGCCCCTTTGCGTTTTGGAAGGTCCTTCCTTTGTGAGCACAAGCCTCATCCTTCTGTGAACTTGACTACAGGGATCTGCTATACATTCACCCAAATAAACAGCTCTTCTAGGAGGCCTAAGGTGGCACACCCTCAATCCCAGCACTCAGGGGCAGGGGTCTCACACTGAGACACAGTCTAATAAAAATACAAGTTTTAAAGGGGCAACTTAAGATGTGACTTCTCAGCAGCTGGTTTCTAAGCCCAAAGTAGTCAAAAGCTCTTTCCAAAGAGGTTAGGTATGGTTTGTTTTTCTCTCTTACAACGTGAACCCTAAGCTTAGACAACAAGAAGCATTTAAGACATTAGCAGGGACTGAAGGAGCAGCCCTAGCTGAAGCACAAAAGGGCTTTGGACAATGAAACTCATATATGTGGGAAGTAGGCCGAGGAAGCTGGGACGATGAATATGTCCCAGGAAAGAATGGTGCTTCTGGGCACCAGAGCTGTGAATCATAACTGGTCAGGGGTGGGCAACAAAGATGCCCAGTGCGTTACAGACTTGAGGACCAGTGACTTCTACATGCCTCCTTTTGTCTTTGCCCTCCCTACCTTTTGAACAAGAGCATCCTAAGTGGTTAAGTGGAAGAGACAACATGCCTGTAGTTCATAGCTCTTCAGCTAGGGAAAAAAGTCCCTTCATGAGCTGATGTTGATGGACTGAACCCAGATGGCCTTATCCCATCGTGAACCTGGGTCAGATTTTCTGTGCTTTGAGCTGCCAGTGTAATGATGAGACTTAGTCTTGGGAGCAATGAATTAATGGAGCCAACCTTGAAACAGCTCCCAGTGACTTAAGGCAGATGAAGCTAGTCATAAAAGACAGCAGCCGTCCATTGTCCTTCTCTTTTGCATTATTTTCTCTGGAGAGACCAACTATTGCATTATAGAGACACTCCTGGAGACCTACAGAGAGGTCCAGGTGACAAAGGTTAGATCCCTCATGCATCAGTCGTGCGAATATAGCAGCCATATTTCTCAGAAAGTGATCCCTAAGAAGCAGTAATGCTCTCAGATGCCTGTAACCCCTGCTGTGCATGCCTTCATGGAGAACCTGTGCCACAGGGCCTAAGCCACTCTCAAAAGAATTCCTGACCCACAGGAAAAGGAAATCATAAATGCCTTATGTTAAACGAAGCTATGGCATTTGGGGCCGTGTGTTACGCAGCATAGATTAAACCGGTCTGCGCCCTTCCTGCGCTTGCTCCTCAGTTCTCAGACGCCCGCACCCATCTGCTTCTAGTTTTCTGTCGTATTTTATTTTGTTTTGTCTCTGCACCTAAACTACAGTTTCTGTTATTTTGCCTTTGTAGTGTCCCTTTATGTCTTACAGACTCGCTGCTTCAAAATTGACTTAGTAATTGCAGACTTCTATGCTTCCATTGTTTGTTTGTTTGTTCTGAGGTAGTTTTTTTTCTTTTCTTTTTTTTTTTTTTTTTAAGATTTTATTTATTTATTTTATGTAGCTGAGTACACTGTCACTGTCTTCAGACACACCAGAAAAGGGCATCAGATCCCATTACAGATGGTTGTGAGCCACCATGTGGTTGCTGGGGATTGAACTCAGGACCTCTTGGAAGAGCAGTCAGTGCTCTTAGCCACTGAGCCGTCTCTCTGGCCCCAGAGGTAGTTTTATTAAGTAGCCTAAGCGGCTTTCAAACTTAAACACTTGCCTCTGCCTCCCCAGTGTGTCCAATACAGGTATACACTTTCCTGACTTTTTGTTGGTTTTGATTTGAAATAGTCTTGATGCAGAGTCCTGCATAGCCTCAAATTCTATATAGACCAAGCTAGCCCTGCACTTGTGGCTCTGCTCAGCGTCTACCTTCTGCCTCCTGGGATTATGGATGGACTTATTTTTTTTTCATCTGTACTTTCTTTGAGAGTTAGGTCTAGGCTGTTCTCACAGTCCCAAGTTTAAGCAGCCCTCCTACCTCAGCCTCTAGTAGCTGGGCCTTAGGGTACCAACTACCATGCATGGCCTTTCATTTAAATTTTATATGTACATATAAACATACATAAACACACATAAGCCTCTTAGCTGGGCATGATGGCACATGCCTTTAATCCTAGTACTTGGGAATCAGAGGCAGGCAGATCTCTAAGTTTGAGACTAGCCTAGTCTACAGAGTGAGTTCTAGGACAGCCTAGGCTATGTGGAGAGACCCTATCTGTCTTAAAAACTAAATAATAATAATAAATAATAATAATAGCTTTCAAAAACAATTTCTGAAATTTGTCTCAGAATTGTACCTTTAGAGACAGGCATGTCTCTAACATGTCTCTAATGGTACATTTCAACATTTGGGAAGCTGAGACAGGAGAATTGTGTCTTTGTTTTGTTTGTTTTTGAGACAGGTCTCACTATGTAGATCAGGCTGGTCTCAAATTCATAGAGATCCTCCAACATCTGCTTCCCAAGTGCTGGGATTAGAGGCATGTGTCATTGAGGCAGCTGAGACAAAAGACTGTAAATTCAAACAATTTACTAAAGCTGTCTCAGTATTTTGAAAATTAGTGAGGAGTATAAGTCAGTGGTGGTGTGCTTGATTGGTATGCCCTTATGGTCCTGGGTTCAACCCCCGGCACTCCAAAGATAAACAACCTCACTATACTCAGTCAGTCAGCAAATGTATACTGATCACCACCTATACAGTCCTCAGGAAGTACATAGCAACAACAGACAGACTTAAGTGCTGTGAAGAAAAGGAACCAATACTCAGAACCCAAGGAAGCTATGTAACTGCGCAGGGGTGGAACTGCCCTGTGGGGGTCAGCATGCTGAGTCACACACAGCTCAGTGGAGCACACTTCTGGCAGGCTGACCCATGCAGTCAGGGCAGTGAGGGAGAGCACAGCTGGGTACCTACAGAACAGCAGGTCGGTAGGGTAAGGGTAGAGCTATGGGGAGGACACTAGCGATACTCAGCCTCTAGCAGCTGGGCCTTTGGGGACCTGCTGCCATACTTGGCCTTTCGTGTTAATTTTACACACACACACACACACACACACACACACACACACACACACACACAAATAAACCTCTTAGATGAGCATGCTAAATTATACACTAGGTGTACATGGTACGGCCAGAGTGGAGTGGAGTGGTCACATCCTAGTGAGCCTTGGCGACACCGAAGAGTGTTTTCAACCCCCAAGCAGCTTACACCGCCTTTATTTAAGTGGCGTGAGTGAACACTACTTGTACTGCTAATCAACTTCCACTTCCTCCCCAGCAAAAAAGGGAGAAGCTGTCGCCATTATGCCTCATCCCCACAGTGACATCACCCCGGGAAGAGCAGCAGCTCCTGGCCAGCACCTCCAAGGTGAGGCCCTGAAGAGCCGTGGGTTGGACGGTTATCAAGGCTGCTGTTCTTCCCTGTCTCTTGACTGCATCCTTCTGCTTCTCCTACAGCCTGTGGTGAAGCTTCTGCACAACCGTAGTAACAACAAGTACTCCTATACCAGGTGAGCGCTGTGGTCCAAGGACGTGTCCCTTTATTTTCACGCTCAGAAGAATCCTAGGTCTAGCACAGCTCTGCTGTCCCATGGGGGACTGTGGTCATATGGAGAGACTACAGAATGCCTGCCTGTTGAATGTCCCATCCCAGCTGTGCCACCTGTCATAAGTAAATGAGGTTCAAGCCAAGCCTGTGACAATGGTTAGCATAGGTTAGTTCCTTATTTCCCAACAGGATTGGCCTCAGTATTGTCTGTTCACTTATCCACACTCCCAATGGTCTGAGGACCTGTTGGTCTCCATCTAGAGATGATACTGTGGCACCAGAGGATAAAGGAACCTGCCTAATGTTGCTTAGTTAAAATGTGGCAGTGCTGGGGTGCCTAGTGACAGCCTAGTTGAGAGCCTGCACCAGGAGCCTCCACACTGGGCAGTGATTTGCCCTGCAAATGCTTCCTTTATGAGGCCTACACAGTCAGAAGTGCCCTTCTGCACAGGACTGGAGTGCTGGGAATGTGGGCCCCCTTAGGGGAGTGGAGGGAAAGAAAACAGTCAATCACCTAAGGCCTGCTGGCCCCTGGTTCTCAGCACTTCAGATGACAACTTACTGAAGAACATTGAGCTGTTTGACAAACTAGCCCTGCGCTTCCATGGGCGGCTGCTCTTCCTCAAAGACGTCCTGGGGGACGAGATTTGCTGCTGGTCTTTCTACGGGCAGGGCCGAAAAATCGCTGAAGTGTGCTGTACCTCCATAGTCTATGCTACGGAGAAGAAGCAGACCAAGGTCAGAGGGGATCAGGGAGGGGTGGGAGGTAGGAATCCGAACCCTGAATAGAAGTAGCTCAGCAGGTCAGGCAAAGGAAAGCTCTTTGGTGGTTATCAGGGACCAGAGTTCTGGTTCATGGCTATGTAGTTTGGGAAGGTCACTTCATTACCTATGAAATGAGGCTGTTAGATTAGAGAGGTTCTGTTTTCCTTTTCTTAGTTTGGGGTTGCTGGGGATCAGTTGGTCTCCAGGCCTCGTGAAGAACATGGTTTACTTGTTTGTGGCTTTTTTTTTTTTAAAGCTGTAATGTATTTTATGTGTCTTAGTGTTTTGCCTGCGTAGGCTTAAGTATACCACATATGTGCTGTGGCCTGTGGAGGCCAGAAGAGGGCATCAGATCCCTTGGAACTAAAGTTACACGTGGTTGTGAGCAACCATTTGGGTGCTGGGAAATGAAACAGAATCCTCTGCCAGAGCAGCAGGTGCTCTTAACCATTGAGGCCACTGGCCAGCCTTAAAGCAGGATTTTTTTTTTTTGGTTTTTGGTTTTTCGAGACAGGGTTTCTCTGTGTAGCCCTGGCTGTCCTGGAACTCACTCGGTAGACCAGGCTGGCCTCGAACTCAGAAATCCGCCTGCCTCTGCCCCCCAAGTACTGGATTAAAGGCATGCACCACCACTGTCTGGCTTAAAGCAGGATTCTTAATGTAGGCAGTGGAGAGGGTTCAAAACTGTTTGCAGTTCTCAGTGTAGCATGCAGGTTTAGAAGCATGCATGCGTTTTTCTGTATGGAAGGTCCACAGAGCCGGGTCCAGTGTGCATGTGACCCCAGCACTCAGCACACTGAGGAAAGAGGACCATGAGTTAAAGGACATTCTGGGATACCTAGTAAGATCCTCTCTCAAAAACTATCTCCTAAAAAAAAGGTCCATGGTTCACTTTAGAACCTCAAAAGGTCCATTACCAAGAACAGGTTTTTGTCTTTGCAGTATTGCAGAAGGAACTCAGGACCTCAGGAAGCTAATAAGCTAGAACTGTACCCTGAGCCACTTCCCCAGCCCCTTTGTTATTTCGTTTTGTTTTGAGACAGTCTTACTACGATGTACAGGCTGGCCTTAAACTTGCAGTCCTTCAGCACCAGCTTTGACAGCCAGAACTGTAAACCTCTCAGGACAAGACAGGCACAATGGGGCACACCCTCAGCTTCAGCACTCTGAAGCAGTTCTGGACCTGCCAGGGCAGCATAGTAAAATTCTGTCATTAAAGAAAATACTAAAACAAAACCTGCAGAACCTTCTGAGTTTATGCTGTGAGTGTGGTAGCCATCAGTGAACATTTCACAGTGTCCAGGGCTGGAGAGATGGCTCAGTGGTTAAGGGCACTAGCTGCTCTTTAAGAGGACATGGATTTGACTCTCAGCACACATCTGGAGGTTCACAGCTCCAGTCCCAGGGAATCTAACACTCTCTTCTGGCCCCTCGGGGCACTGCATACGTATGATGCACAGACAAATATAGAGACAAAACATCCATACATATAAAAATTTAGTTAAAATTTAAAACTCTCAGTACTCAATCTGTGTTAGGCACTGACCCAGACTCCACACCACAGACACAGCATGTTGAACAGAGTGCAGATCTCTCCTTGGTGATGTGTGATAAGCAGTCTTTCCCTGTTCTCTGTCAGCTAATGAGCCTGTGCTTTCAGACCCAAGCCAAGCATCATTTCTCTTTGGACACATTTGCTCATGAAATTTCAATTCAGTTGTCCCAGACAAAGTTGTCAAACTTCCTTCTTAGCTAGACAGAGTGCTGTAGTCTTGGGTAGAACACTGGCTGCAGAGCAGTGCTTTGCTTTTCCTTTCCAGTGTCCCTAGCTAGTATTAGCCTGATACTTGTCACCTAGTGGAAGGACTAGGAAACATTGGTCAGAGGCATGGAATATAGCTCATCTTCCAGAAGGAAGACAGGAAGAAGTGGCGTAGGAGGAGGATGTGGTGGTGCACACCTGTAATCACACAGAACTGGGAGGCAGTTTAATGACTCAGTCGATTGGCTGCCCTTGTACAGGAGGATTACAAGTTCAAGGCCATCTTGGACAACTTAGTGAGACTATCTTAAAATAAGTAATTTAATAATAAACAATGAAAAGTCTGCGTGTAGCTCAGCAGTAGAACTGGTCCAGCATGCATGAGACTGGGTTCATCCTATCCTACTCAGTACTGCCCAGCAAAGTGGCCCTTCTCCTGCTTCTTCTCCCTCTGTTTTCTACTTCATTCTGGCTTGGCATTTGAGACAAGTTCCTGTCTTGCTGCCATGCCTCATTTTGCTTTCTCTAGTGATCTGCCTCCCTCTCTTGGGTTGGTCAAATACCACATTCCCAGCAAGGTCTTGTCTGAATTCCCTACTGAAAGAGGAAACTCTCTTGGGAAAAGCCATTCATGTCCCCCTTTCCAGCTTTCTGCATAAAATGTCATCATCTGAATTAATATGTATTTTAGGAAGGATGTGTCTGTATTTCCCCCTAGACTTCCAACATGCTGAGGGCAAGCATTTTTTTATAGTACTGCACTCCTTATGCTTAGAACAAACTAGGGATAGTGGCAGGTACTCAGGACTTATTAAATGAAAATCATTTGCCGGGTGGTGGTAAATTAAAGGCACGCCTTTAATCCCAGCACTTGGGAGGCAGAGGCAGGTGGATTTCTGAGTTTGAGGCCAGCCTGGTCTACAGAGTGAGGTCCAGGACAGCCAGGACTACACAGAGAAACCCTGTCTCGAAAAAGAAAACAAAAAACAAAAACAAAACAAAACAAAAAAATCATTCAATCATTCTAAGAGCCTGGGCAGTGAAGGAAAGGAAACAAGCCTAACTGCCTTCAGGGCCTGGAGGAGAGCCCACAGAGGAGCCACTGGGGAAATGCCGTGGGACTAGGTCAGAGGTAGGAGCTACGGGTTGCTGACCTTTTGCAGGTGGAATTCCCTGAGGCTCGCATCTTCGAAGAAACACTGAATATCTTAATTTATGAGAATTCCCGTGGCCCAGATCTAGCTCTCCTGGAGGCCACAGGGGGTGCAGCTGGAGGTGGTGGGGCGGGCCGAGGAGACGATGAAGAGAACCGAGAGCATCGTGTCCGGAGGATTCACGTCCGCCGCCATATCACCCATGACGAGCGTCCTCACGGCCAACAGATTGTCTTCAAGGACTGACCCTGATCTTCCCCTGCTTTCCTCTTGCTTCTGGGACCTAGTCCCTCTGTCTCTGCCCCGGCTCTGCTGGCCAAGTCGTGGGTCTTCCCTCTGTCCCCTCATTGCATGCTATGTTCAGTGAGCCCTTTCCAGTCATTGCCACTCACTGCTAACCACACGGTACATTCCAGCATTACTACTCTCTGGTGGGCCTCTTCAGAAAGCCAGTGTCCACCTCTCCTCCACATCCTTGTTCTGCCATCTTTCTCTTACCATCTGTTTGAGGATGACACAGGATTCCCTTTCCCTTTTGTTAATACATTGAACGCGCATGTAGAAAGAGACAGTACCACCAGCCACACTCCAAGCTGCTTTCTGCCAGTGCAACAGAGTGCTTTGCCCATCCTGCCTCACCATGCGCCCTACCTCCTTAACTTTGTACTAGGCTGGCCTGGACCTGTACCAGCTCGGCTATCTTGATCTGTTTCATATTATTTATTATTTTAATTTTCTATTAAATTATTGGAATAAAGTTGAGCTGAAGGTCTGCTGCTGACTCTCGAGTGAGGGATGCAGAGACAGCTTGTTTTAAGAAGATGCCTGGCTGTTAATGTGGTAGAAACATGAGCCCCTTGCCCCAAGCCCCAGCCTGGGATTGGTAACTAGGAAGGAAAGAATCGGGACTTAAGAGAGGATTCAGAATTTGTATTCAGTGCTGGCTGAGTGAGTCACACCTTCCTGCCCCTCACAGTGGAGAGGAGGTCCTGACCTCCACTCAATCTGTCCATGAGTGCAACATCACTCCAGCTCAGATGCGAAGAAAACGGCTTCTTTCAAGGGTCTGGTGCGAAGACAAAGTCAAGAGCTTGGCGTTCAGCCCCAGCCACGTTAGGGTGCCAGAGGTCCACAATGAAGACTACTCGAGGCCCATCCTCAGGGGATCCTAAGGCACATAGGGATAGGGATAGCAACTGACGCAAGAACTTCTGTCAGAATTCCTATCATATACTGAGGAAAGCAAAAGTCAGTAGCAGGCCCTCACCAGTGTTGTATTCATTTAAGTCAGGGTCTCATCATGTAGCCCAGCCCTTGAACTCACCATCCTCCTGGCTCAGCCTCCTGAGTGTCACCATACCTGGCATTTACAGTGATAACTCTATGTGCCTAAAATGAGTACATTTTATACTGACAGACATTATAAGGTTAAGTAAATGCCTGAGGTCCCACAGTAAGAGGCCAGGGATGTAGATAGTCTAGCTGATGGTCCTAGCTCACATGCAGTCACCTGGTAAAGAAGGCAGATGCCCCACAGGTGATTGGAAGAGCTGTGACTTGCCCAAGGCTGTGCAGACCCAAAATGGTGCTGGTGAGAGAAGATTGGCTGGAAGATCAGCTCTTTGGTCCCACAACCCACCATAATGTGAATCCCATTACCATTATGAGCCACTGTGTGCAGGAAGGAGTCGTCCACCAGGAGGCAGTGCCCTTCAGCCCAGCACTGGGGCTCACCACCAACAACCAGCTCACAACCAGGAGGGATCTTCAGACCTGTGAGGAGAGAATGGGCATTCACCTTTCTTGCCTGTGTTCAGGGGGCCTGCCTGCTCAATGACCTCACAGGCCAGATTCTGTGGTCTTCTGAAAGATGGCTGGAGTACGTTCACCACATAGTGCGGTCTGAAGGATGCTAAGACACTGGGAAGTCCTGCTGTGGGAAGTATATCTGTCATTTGGAAAAAAAAGTTCCCCTGAGCAATCTCCTCCTGGACTTTCTGTGAGTTCAGTTCCAGAATCTACTGGGTACTGGGCACTTCTTTAATGGCTCCATTCTGACTCAAGGACCTCAGTTGAGTGTGCTGAGAAAACAGCCAACTCTGATGGCAAATAAGACATTCCAGAAAGTGGCATCTGGAAAAGTCTTAAGACTGGGTAGTTTTCTCACCATTACTAAGGTTGAAAGTCCAACATGTGCATAGTATCTGCAAGGAGCAGCCAGAAACCCAGGGACCAGGGTTGGGGACCAGCCCTGAGGCAGAGGGGTAGTCCCTGAGAAGTCCCAGCTCCCAGCTCAAGTCCTGTACATTGGCAGGGAAACAGCTTTATAGGAGAAGCTGCCCTGGAGGAGCTCCACATCATTCCTCTGGGTGTCACGTGGCACAAAGGGAGATGAAGGCAGGTCTGGTAGGAAAAGTGTGCCCCAAAGCATAAGACACATCCAGCTGGCAGCACACTGAGATTTAGGGTAAGCTGACGTCATAATATTTACTTCTTTTCTGATTTCCTTTCAATCTTTAGAACATTAGAAGGGAAATCTCAGGTTGGTGCTACTGAAAGCCCCAGTAACTTATCAGTGAAGAAGCCTAAATAAAGTAGGCTACCTACTGCACACACCTTCAATCCCAGCACTGGAGAGGTAGGGGAGGTAGATCTCAGTGAGTTTGAGGCCAACTGGTCTCTATTTAGAGTTCCAGGCCAGGACTACAATAGTGAGACATTGTCTCATAGATTATGTCACTATACTTCCTAGACTAAATAAAAAATAAGACCCAGGTGTGCCTCAAACTTGGGATCCTTGCCTCAGTCTCCCAGTTGCTGAGATTACAGTCATGCACGACGATGCCTTGCTCAAGGTTGTCTCTTTTTACAATTTAAATTTGATTTTCTGAGTATTTTCTCTTGGGGCAAATAACACTGAGCACTTACAATTCAGTGAGGATTTCTTTTAAATTAAAAGAGGAGAGAGTGGTTGGAGACGAAGAGTAAGAGTCGTCGTGGAACCCTGTACAAGCCACCACTGACTGGATAGTTTGTGTGAAAGCGGAACTCAGGAGATCTGGTTGGGGAAGAGTCTGAGAAAGAAAGGCATGATAGGAACTGTAGTGCAGAAAGACCCAATTTCAGAGAAGAAGTGGTGAAGTAGAAAATACAGAGGGTTTGTAGGCAGGCTATACTCACCCAGGTGGCATCTGACCCGAGCATTGGTGGGTCCACAGCGGCCCTCAAGCCGGGCCCCAGGCAGTAGAACGGAAAAGCCAGCATTGCCAAAGGTATTGGCACTCATGAAGCTCCGCAGCCCCATCAGTGCCCGATAGGCTCCTGGGCACCGCCGGCAGTTGCTGGGTTGACACCGGCCTGCTTGGTACAGCAGAAGCTGGTAGCACCCAGGGGCCAGGGGTGGGGACCAGCCCCGAGGCAGAGGGGTAGATCCTGAGAAGTCCCAGCTCACAGCCCCGAAGTCCCGCAAAATGGCGGGGAAGTTGCTCTGTAGGAGCTCCACATCATGCCTCTGGGCATCACGTGGCACAAAGGGGGACGAAGGCAGGTCTGGTAGGAAAAGTAAGCCAGGGCGCTGAATGCCCAGGACCCCTGTCCCTCCTGTGAGGCCAGAGCCTCCCTGAGCTGCCCGCCTCACTCTGCCCATCCCAGCCCAGGAGTAACGCCTGGCATAGGCCCGAAGCCGCCTGCTCACTAGACCTTCTGCCCTGTGTCCTTCCCCAGAATCCCCAGGGCCCCTTGGGCCAGTCTGAGAACATACATCAGGTATACCACTAACACCTCCAGCCCGGCTCCCAGCCCCCAGGGCCTGCATGTCTTGGGAGCCCAGGCGGTAGCAGTACCAAAGGAACAGAGAAGTGAGGGCTCCGAGGAGCACAGTAAGAGCTGAAGAGCCTAGGGGCAGTGGCCATGGAAACATGATAGGCAAAGAGGCCCTGGCCAAGAAGCCTGCTGCATCTTGCAAACCCCAGCTCCCTGGTCCCCCCAGTTCTCCACCTGACCCCTCGATGACTGCTTCCTGATTCCCTCCCTGCCACATCCCCACTCCTGTTCACTCCTACAGGATCCAACAAACCTTTCCCTCACTTGCCTCTAGTTCTCTCTCCCCTTTCTTTTCTATTTGTCTCCACTCTGAGATTGCTCTAGTCCTCTCTTCCTTCTGTGGCCCTCCTCTCCTTTCTCCTTCCCACAGTCTCCTCTTCCTTTCCTCTTTCTCCACCCTCAGTCTCCCAGTCTCGGCTCGTTTCTCCTCCCTCCACTCCAGCCCCCCTTTTCTTATCTACTCCTTTTTCTTCTAGCTTCCGGTGACAACAGGGGATCCTACTCCACCTGGCCTGCAGCCCTACTTTAGAGCCGCTCTTTCTGTTTCCTCTTTCCTCTCCCCTTAACCTGTCTTCTCCCTCGACCAGGTCCGGTCCGTCCTCTCCAATTCCCGATCTCCTACACACCCCTTCTTGGGCGCCCACTCACCCTGACGTCACTCCTTCCCGCAGCCCTCTCTGCTTAGCTACCCAGGACCCCTCCCAGAGGCAGCCGCAGCCCAGCCCTGCAAGGGGGTTGGAGGGGGGAAGACTTCTCTCTGGATTTGCCTCTCTAGACCCCCTCCCCCAGCCCCGAACGAGCGCCACGTGGGGTACAGGGGCACAGTGCCAACCTCCAGCCGCCCGCAATGCGAAAAGAAGGGCAGGGCAGACTCGGGGGCGGGGCAAGAGCCCGACCCGCTCGTGAGGCCGATGCTCTTGTACTGCGAGTCCGACCGTGGGCCTGCGGGTCCCTGGAGAGGTTGGCCTGTGACTCCCCTTTTCCCTGGCTTGGCTACTCCAGAGCCAGCCCTGAGTGAGACACGGGTTCGCGAAGCAGCCTCAGCCAATCACCGGCTTCAAGGTCCGCCCGCGTAGGCGGGGCCAGGAGCTGTCCGCGCGCCGAGGTGCTGAAAGGGCGCCCACTTGCTGAGTGGCAGAGCCAGGAGATCACCGGTGGTAGCCGCTGGGCTGCAGGCCTCTGTCAAGTCGCCTGCTGGAGGAGGGAGTCTCAACACGTACCCTCAGACTCCTTATAAACCTGGATACTCCCCCTTTTCCTGCGGGAGGGGCTAGCCCATCCCACCTGAGCTTCTGTAAAGGGCATAGTGAAGGAGGTCCTTGGGAGGTCCGGGTGTGGACAGAGGACATACTGGACAGGCCAGGAAGACGGAACCAAGCTGTGCCCACTTTCGGCACCTTAGGAAGATCAGGTGCAGAGATACCAGATGTTCTGGAATGGCGCCGGGAGGGAACCTAATTACTACTGGGACCAGAGTTTCCTTCTGCTCCCCTAGGGACCTCGGAGTGCATATTACGGTCCTGGCTCAGGATCCCTCCTTCCTCCATCTGCACTTCCTCCTCCTCCCTCATCAGAGAATAAATCCCAGGCCCCTCCCTTCGCCCGTCCCCAGGATCTGACGTGGGCTTGACACCTTTCTTAGCTTCTCCCTCCCGCAGCTCCAGTGGCCGAGCTTCAGCTTCCCTGGTTCCGCAACCCCTTCCCTCTTCCTCTCTGTGATAAGCCCCAGTTGAACCCTATAAGGACCCTCTGGATCCTCAAGCCCACCCACCCTGGACCCCCGGAAGCTGCCTTACCCCTCCCACTTCCCCCAGCTAGCTAGCTATCCATTCCGATGGGCCCAAGCGCCCGAACAAGGGGGTAACCTTCGGCCCTCTCGGCCCCACCCCCCGCAGCGGGAGCCGCGCCCCCCTTTGCCATAGATCGCAGAGCAAAGGATAAAGATTGAGCAAAAGGGGGCGGACTCCAAGCAACCCCTAGGCCAATTCTGCTCCTCCATCCCAAAGGAAGAAAAATTGTCTTCCTTTGCTGACCCTTAGCAGGAAAGCAAAAATAAAGGAAAAGATAAAAGGACGCGGAGGGAAAGTGACAGATTATTCAGAAGAACCACAGAGGAGAGAAATTAGGGTGAGTCGCCATGGGGACTCCCAAGGCCCAGCACTCGCCGCCTTCCCAGCTGCTGTTCCTAATTCTGCTGAGCTGTGTCTGGATTGAGGGTAAGGACATGTGGGGGTGGGTCCTGGGAAGGTTCTCGTGGGCCCTCTACCTTCTTTCTCTGAAGATATTGAGTCTTCTGAGCTTGTGGGGGAGGGGAGGGGCACAGTTGACTGGGAAGGGGCAAGCCAAGGGTCTCTGACTGGTACGTGAAGCCCGTGGAGCCCTTGAACTCCTGATATTAAGGAGATAGAGAAATGAATAAGAAGAGCTTTTAGTTGTATCTTAGGGGTTAAATTCGAGAAGAGCTGGGGGAAGTTGGGTGGATTTCTGCGGAGGCGGTAGAAGCAGGCAGGGTACCTGGGTGGGAGATGGAGGTGCTGGGAGAGATGCCAGGCACTGTACACACAAATGTTCTTGGACATATGGACAAAGACAGAAGAACACAAGCAGGGATATTCAATCCCTGACTCTACTCTCATCCCCAACCCGAGTCTAGAGAAGGTAGCAGTGGTTGCAAAGACTGCAGAGAGGAGAGAGAGAGAGAGAGAGAGAGAGAGAGAGAGAGAGAGAGAGAGAGGCAGGCTGAGGCTGTCTGCAGAGTCAGAAACCCAGAGAGAAAGCTGGCACTGCAGAAACAAGGTCTGGGAGGTACTGTCAGACTCTCAGACTCTCCTCAGAGTTTGGGGATCAGGGGGAGTGCTTCACTGGGGAGGAATAGAAAGCAGTCCCAAAGGCTAGGTTCTGTATAGCCTGCTAGAGCTCTCCAGGGTTAGTACTAACTAAGGTTCTCACTGAAGGCCCAGAGACCAGGATCTGGATGGAACTCTATGAGGGAGAGGGCAGGTTAGAACGACTTCTCTGATCTCAGGCTCTCAACCCAGCCTGGGACCCTTTGAGTATCCATAAGATGTGCTCTGGGGAATAAAATCTCTCTGGATAAGGACAGAATGTAGAGGAATGGAGAGGCTCACAGGACTTCACCTCCTAGGTCTACCCCTGAAGGAGGATGAGATGATGCCAGAGCCTGGAAGTGAGATTCCCACAGTGGCCTCTGAGGACCTGGCTGAGCTGCTCCATGGGGCTTTGCTGCAGAAGGGCCCAGAGATCGGCTTCTTGCCGGGTGAGGCCCACAACATGGCATAAAAGTGGAAAGAAAGGCTATGTATGTCTCTGAGAGATGAAGTGCCTGGCTAGAGGGAAGACAGGTAGAGAGAAAGTCAGGTGAGGCAAGCTGACCAAGAGTCAAAGCTGGCCCTCGACAAAACCAGAGACAGGGACAAAATGATGAACAGTCAAGAGGTCATGTATACAGAGAGAGAGATGTGAATTCAGACAACCAGAGTCACAAAAATGGCGAGACAGAATGACAGACAACTAGCAGTTGATCTAGGATCATAAAACCAGAGAGCAATAAGAATGCTAAGCAGAGAAAAGCTCCAGAGAGAGCTAGACAGAGAAGAGAGAGGGTAGGCAGAAGCAAGAACCAGATCTGGGGGTGGGGAGAGGCTCAAGGGGGCTGTCAAGGCGCTGGTGGGAAGAGAAAGGGAGCTTTAGCTGCAAAATGGTGAGAGAATGTGAGGAGCCTGGGTGGGTAAGGGGAAATGGGGCCTGTGTCCTGTGGGGAGGCTTTGGGGTTGTTTCCTCCTAAACTGTTCCCCACCCTCATGGGCCAATTTGCTGCTCCTGTGTGCTGACTACCCTTAAACTATCTCAGGATCTGACCCAGACCCCACACTAGCCACCCCTCCAGCCGGCCAGACTCTTGCAGCACCCTCCCTGCCACGTGCCACTGAGCCAGGGACAGGGCCTCTGACGACAGCTGTCACTCCTAAGGGGGTCAGGGGGCCAGGCCCCACCGCTCCAGAGCTGCTGACCCCACCTCCTGGAACTACAGCCCCGCCCCCACCCGGCCCCGCCTCCCCAGTCCCACCCCTCAGGCCTGAGGGAGGAGAGGAGGAAACCACCACCACCATCATCACCACAACAACTGTCACCACTACTGTCACCAGCCCAGGTGAGGTGATGGAAAGGGCGTGGATGCTCTGGTGTGGGTCTGGATGAGAGAAAGTTGCTTCGATCATGTGCAAGGAGATTTAGGTACAGGTCGGAGAGGGATAATGACAAGGCAGCGTTAAGGTCCAAGGGCTCTTCTGTGGGCTTCCATCCACATTGTAGTTGGTGAAGGAAAGTCTCAGTAGAGGTAGAATGGGGGCACTGAATAAAGATGGTGACGGGTAGTGGGGATACAGGCCAGCATGGAAGATGCTTGACTGGGAGGGCATCACACAGGACCTCTCAGTCCCAGCCACTTACATCTTTTTAGTTCTGTGCAATAACAACATCTCGGAGGGCGAAGGGTTTGTGGAGTCTCCGGACTTGGGGAGCAGTGCCAGCCGCTCTGTGGAGCTCCTAGATTGCACCTACAGCATCCATGTCTACCCTGGTTATGGCATTGAGATTCAGGTACTTTCCTCTGATGCCCATTGAGTGTGACTAAGTCTGGCCTGGGAATCGGTGAACCTGTTTTCTGACTTAGATGATCTCAAATCTCTTCTGCAACACGTGTGGTTTACCGGAGGGTGGGGGCTTAGGCGGTCATGTAACCCCTCCCCCTGCTGACGTGCCGTGGCCTCTCTGTATCTGGCTTCTCTAGGTGCAGACACTCAACCTGTCGCAGGAGGAAGAGCTCCTGGTGCTGGCTGGTGGGGGCTCTCCAGGCCTGGCCCCCAGACTCCTGGCCAATTCCTCCATGCTGGGAGAAGGACAAGTGCTTCGGAGCCCAACAAACCGGCTGCTCCTGCATTTCCAGAGTCCTCGAGTTCCAAGGGGCAATGGCTTCAGGATTCACTATCAGGGTGAGGAGTCTGAAGTGCCATTAGAGGGACAAGAGCCACCTAGGGTACAGAAGACATCTCCAGAATCCTTCTAACTCAGGGTTCTAAGGGAATCTTCCTCCTGCTTGAGACCTTGTGGGGGAAGGACCCTCAAAAGACACACGTGCACATTTTCTCACACATTCCTGGATCTGTCAATGCCGGTGACTGAATCCAAGTAGCAAGTCACTTATTCCATTCGATGAATTTTTACTGAGTACCTACTTCATACCAGGCTCTGTGTTTGCCTTGGGGAAAACAATGATTAAGCTCACTCTAAGTCTGTCTTTAAGGAGCTGAAGATCAGGGTAAAAACAGATAGTAATTTGAATGGTGATGTCAGTCGGGTAAGGAGTGTGATGGAGGAGAGGCCAGGGGAACGAGAATCAAAGGGACCAGTGTTTTTCTAAGGAATATAGGAATGGCTTCTTAGAGGAGGTGGTGACTAAGAAGAGGCCTACAGGATGAGCTGGCCAGGGGAAGGGTGGGAGGAAGAAAGAGAAAGAAGCAACTGGAATGGATTGGAAGAGCACATTCCGAGTCCCAGAGAGGAGAGAAAATGGAGACCTTAGAAAGGTGAAGTGGAAGGTAGTGCTGTCTGCATCATGTGACCCAGGGCAGTTTATTTCACCTTTCTGTGCCTTGTGACTCCATCTGAAAAGCAGAAGTTAGAATACTCACTGTGACGTGTAACTAGGATGAGCAGGTGAGTTAGTATCTGTGGAATATTTAAAACAGGCTCTGGAACACAGTAAAAACCTTAGCAACATCAATCAGTGCCCCCATGGCCAAAGCAGAGAAGGCAGTGAATGAAGAGAGAATAGGAAGACCACCCTAGAAAGCAGGCTGGGCAGCTGAGGGAACTCAGGGTGCTTTAATCTGCAGATCCCAGGAGGAGGAGGAGAAAGAGGAGGAGGAGGAGGAAGAGGAGGAGGAGGAGGAGGAGGAGGAGGAGGAGGAGGAGGAGGCAGACAGCTTGAGCAGGAAAATGACTCTTAGGTTTGCAGTTTTGGCAACTCCTTCTGACTTCCAGGGCAATGGGGGGAGTGTTTGATGTATCCACACAGACAAGCTACACATGTGATCGATGCTAGCCTATGTGTGTGGGGGGAGTGGCTTTCCATAGTGCACATTATATTTTCTATCACGTGTACCTGTGCATAAGCAAAGGGACTTAGCCAGTATCCCCATTCCAGACAATGATGTCCTCTGCAAAGTTTTTTCATGTGCTCTTAGAGATAGGAGCCACTGTCCCTGGGCCCCCTTCTTCCCAGATAACATGTGCATCTTATTGAGGTTGCAGCAGCCGTCCCTTCCTCATGCCCTGAGGGTCAATTGTTCAGGGCTGAAGCTCCTACCTGTAGGAGAGACCAGTGAGCTAGGGCTTGTACTTGGTGCCAGGGACCTGGTTGTTGGAGACAAAAGCATGCATGCCTTGGGATGCTAGACATCAGATGGAAAAAAAAATAAAAAGCTACCCACTGGCTCCTTTAAGCAGTCATTTCCCTAGGGCATCAAAACTAGGACTCCTGGGCTAAGTGGAACATGGAGGGGAGCAGGGCTGTTTTGTAAGGGGACTTGTTACCTGCCTTGGTTTTCCCTTATTTGAAGCTCGTGCAGGCATTCTAGGGACAGAGGCACTGTTAAAGCTCTCCTTAATCTGTTCTAACTGTGACCTCATGTCTAGAGTGCCAGCCCAAGTCTAGCAAATTTGCCATGTGCAAAGTCCTTCACCCATGCCGACAGGGCCAAGTCAGCTCCACCTCTCAGAGGAGGGAGAAGGTTTGAGGTTGCATGGATTTCTTAGGCACCTGAAACTTTATTGAGGATTAGAAACCAGATGACCACGCTGGGCAATGGTGGCGCACGCCTTTAATCCCAGTACTTGGGAGGCAGAGGTAGGCAGATTTCTGAGTTTGAGGCCAGCCTGGTCTATAGAGTGAGTTCCAGGACAGCCGGACTACAAAGAGAAAACCCGTCTCGAGAGAGAAAAAAAAAAAAAAAAAAAAAAAAAAGAAACCAGATGACCAAGTCTCTGCCCCATGGTCATTCCTAAAATGAGGGTGGGACATGACTGGCGTGAGGGAAGGACATGACTTCCTTCCCCTTGGGCAGGAAGTCCTTTGCATGCTTTGTATTGTTTGTTTTGAGACAGAGTCTCATGGAATCTAGATTGGCCTGGAACTCACTATGTAGCCAGGTATAGCCTTGAACTTCTGATCCTCCTACCATTACCTCCCCTGTGCCTGGATTATAGGCCTGGTTAATTCAGAGCTAGATATTACTAAGTTAGATTCCAATCCTGCATTTAATGTTTTTATTTAGATTTTAGGCCAATCCCCTTACTGGTGTGAATCATTGAAATTAGTGAAAGATACCCCTTCCCAGTGTAAGATCAGCCTGCTCAGGCTTTGTTTCAGTCTCACAGTGATAACAGATATTAGGTAATACGATGAGAAAATGACATATATAGAATTGAACATGGGTGAGGTCTTATGGGACAGGGAAAGTCTAAAAGGCTTCCTGGAAGGAGCAGTACTTAACTTACTCTTCCAAAGATTAGAAGTCTACCAGAAAGCCTTACATGTAAAAGCATAGGGATGGGAAAAACATGAAGGTGGTCTCTGATGGCTCATGCATGTAATTCTAGCTCTCTGGGTGCTGAGGCAGGAGATACAAGAGTTCAAAGCTGGCCTGGACTACATAGTGAGATCTTGTCTCA
The DNA here is from genome assembly GCA_030674055.1 of Rhabdomys pumilio. Lineage (NCBI taxonomy): Eukaryota > Metazoa > Chordata > Mammalia > Rodentia > Muridae > Rhabdomys > Rhabdomys pumilio. The sequence continues at coordinate 114,940,757 of JANHMN010000003.1, forward strand.
AAAATAATCAAAGGGTAGCTAGGTGTCAATAGTGCATGCTTTTAATCCTTGTACTTAGGAGGCAAAGGCAGAGGCAGATAATTTCTGTGAGTTTAAAATCTCCCTGGTCTACATAGAGCGTTCCAGGCTAGCCAAGACTACATAGTCAGCTCCTGTCTCACAAACAATCAAAAATCACAAGGACTAGGGGTATAGTTCGTGGGGGAGCATTTGCCTAACATTTACAATGTCCTGGATTTAATTCTATCAGCAGAGGGGAGAAGAAAAGACCGTAAGATAGGAAGGAGTCACAGACTGGGTGTGGAGCCTCAGGAGCTGAGTACCAACTTCAGAACTGGCTGGACCTGGCCAGGAAGGGACTAGAATATCAAGCTAAAACATTCAGATTTGACTCTGTTGGCCACAGAGGGTTGGCATTTACCCAACCTGCTGTATTTTAGATAACTGTTGTCTATGTCTGCTAGTCTTAGTATACTGGGAACTCTGGAAAGGCAAGGTATGGGTTTATTTTGTTTCTGTCTATCCCCACAGCTAGATAAATGCTTGATGACTTTCAAAATGTGGAGGGGATAGGTTTCTGACAAAATCACAGAAGGTTCCAGAGCCAGGAAAGACAAAGCCTTCTGCTGACTAGAACTGGCCTGTGCCCCCGATAAGACACAGCCTTGGAAACTGAAAATGGCAGTGAGATTCTCTAAAAGCTGAGGCAGGAGGATTAAGAAATTGAGGCTAACCTGAGCTACATAACAAAACCTTGTTTCAAAATCAAATTCCACCTTACCCACTCCCCATACCAAAATAATTTCAAGAGGCTTTGAAAAAGAATGTAAGTGGTGCAACTGTGCAGAGTGTGCAGAGGGACCGGCACCAGGCATGGTTATCAGAGGACACAATGACTTGAATGTGGACGAACTGGTCACTGTTGGTAGGAAAAAAACCTAACTTGAGGTACAAGGAAGTCAGTGCAAGAAGGGGGCTGTATAGTTCTCAGTGCAAAAGACCAACAAACCACCTTCTCAAGAAAAGCAGAGCTACTCTGAGCACCCCATTTCCACTAGAGGGTCTTTCAGAGGTGCTGGGTAACAGGGCCTTAAGCCAACATTCCTAAAGCAGTTTCTTGTATCTGGCCTGGCGGAAGGCTGGGTGCACCTCCATACAAGAAAGTTTGTGAAAGAAAATGCCACAAAGCATTTCTCAAGTGAGAGCCTCAGCATCCACCTCTAGAAAGTGGGTGACTCGTTCTTTCTCTGCCTACCTCTGAAACTGTGTAAATTGAGTTGGAAAGTGAACCATCTCTGCAGATGCCATTTGTTATTAGTGCTGATAGCCATCAGGGCGCTCAATTGATTTACCTGAGGTCCCGCAACCAATAAGACTGGGCTCTGAAATAACTTTTATCTATAAATGGCCAAAGCAGGCTAAATGGCAGAGGTCAGAGATAAGCACCATTGATACTGCCTCTTCATGAGGCCTGAACCAGCATTAAGTGTTGCTCTTCTTCAGTGTGCACTCCAGCATGGAGCCCATTTGTTCCCTGGGAATAGGGGACGGAGGGATTTACAGAAGTACCAAGGGATGGGTATGAGAACTCACTGTGGGACAACAGCCCCTCTTCTTCTTCTTTGACCTGTCCAGCATACCTTCTGAGCTGCGGCTTCCCACCCCGGCCGGCCCACGGGGATGTGAGCGTGACAGACTTGCATCCTGGGGGCACTGCCACCTTCCACTGTGACTCAGGATATCAGCTGCAGGGTGAGGAGACCCTCATCTGCCTCAATGGCACCCGGCCAGCCTGGACTGGTGAACCCCCTAGCTGCACAGGTGAGTCTCTCATTGCAGGACTTTTGTCCTGGTTTGGGGCTGGGGGTGAGCTGGGAAATTACCATAATCTATCTTGAAGCTTTTAGTTGCAGAGCCCCTGTACCAGGGTGTACCCTAGAGGTTTCTACTGTGACGGTCTCCATCCTTAGAGAACCTCCAATCTTGTCTGGGCTTCATCTTGGGATGCCCTAGTTGGTGTTCGCCATCCTGTTACCACTTGTAGATCCCCTTTCTTTGGAGAACCCACCACTTCACTGAGCTATGTTTGAGGTTCCCGGCTGGTAGCTCTTGGTCCTAAGATCTTCATTCTGCAACCTATCCACCAAGCCTGAAATGCTTACGTTCTAGGGATTCCTACCTTCAAAGCTTCTCATCTGAGACTTTCAATTTTGAGGCTCCTTAGCTCAAGGTGCCCACCTCTCCAGAGGCTTCATTTTAGCAGTTTGATGCATAGGCTTCTATTTCAAGCTAGGCAGCAGCCTAGAGAAAGTCCTGTCTCTCTGCTTAATGCAAAGAGCAGAGGCCATCACTGGCCAGTACCCACTAAGCTCTAAAATTAGGCCTGAGAAAGGGCTGAAGCCTTCCTGTTCTCTCTCTCTGCCCACAGCATCTTGTGGTGGCACCATCCACAATGCCACACTGGGTCGCATTGTGTCCCCTGAGCCTGGGGGAGCTGCAGGGCCCAACCTCACCTGCCGCTGGGTCATTGAAGCGGCTGAGGGACGCCGGCTACACCTGCACTTTGAGAGAGTCTCACTGGATGAGGACAATGACCGGTGAGAATCTGGGCTTTGGGTCAGAGGTCCCCATCCTGGGAAAGCTGGGAGGTTTCATGGGGGAGTCAGATACACTGGATGAGGTATCCAACCGAGTTTTGTCATAACCTTCTCAGAGAGTGCAGCTGTGCAACCTTAGATGCCTCAGTGTGCCTGGAAGCATCTCAGTTCTCACTGGTAGAACGGAGATAGCACCCTTCCAAACACTTAATAAAAGCATAAAGATATGTAAAGTATAGAAGCGGCGCCTAGGACGTGATAAACACTATAAAAGTATGTGCTCTCATTTTCCTCATTCTTCTTTGTTGCTTTATAGTGTGCACTCTGTGCCTTTGTATCCTCAACTATAAAATAAGGTGTTAATAATAGTGTGTGACTCAAGAGTCCTTGTAAAGATCAAACAAGATCAAATACATTAGGGCTTAAAAGAATGCATGGTATGGGTTACTGTGGGATAATAGCAGCTATAACGACAGGCTAGGAGAGCAGCTTCCAAGGGGAAATGCACCTGCCACCCTTCTGTCCATCTCAGGCTGATGGTGCGCTCCGGAGGAAGCCCCCTGTCCCCTGTGATTTACGACTCTGACATGGATGACGTCCCTGAGCGCGGGCTCATCAGTGATGCTCAGTCCCTCTATGTAGAACTACTCTCAGAGACACCAGCCAACCCCCTGCTGCTCAGTCTCCGATTTGAAGGTAATAGTCTCATTTCCTGACCTTGCTCAGCTCAACGTCACTTCCCCGTCCTCACAAGCACATAGTCACAAGCACCTACTCCCTTCCTGCTCCCCCTTCATGCTCATCTTTGTGGTTGGTCTCTGATACTTGACAGGAATGCCTTCGCAGGGACATCTTCTTATTCCAAGTAATCTCTTCCGATTCAATTTCAGATATGGCTGGATCCAGTATGCAGCCAAGCGGACAGTTATCTGTCTCTTAGGTTTTACTGTACAGTGGCTTCATTGGCATGAAGGCTTTCCCTATGTAGTGGACCTAACTACACTCTTACAGACTATTATTATTTTACTCAATGCCATCAGGAAAGAAAAGGAAATGAAAATGAGAAAAGAAATGCTGGTGAGAGTCGGGCAAAAATTCCAGAAGTGGTTCTCATTGACTTGATTAAGTCCAATTAAGCCAGGCAGTATTATGATTGGCAGGTTTGAATGGCATGGCTGTCTCTGGTTGGTCCCAACCAACCTCATGGACTAGAACTAAGGAAAGCATCTTCCACCTAATGAGAATTGGGAATCTGGTACCAGAAGAAGGAAGAATGAATATTGGACAGGTCAAAAGGAATCAGCAATCATGGGGAAAAAGAGGCAGTTAAGTGTGGCCTCTAGGATGGAGCGTAATGAGATGACTTGAGAGAGGAAGGTGGAGGGCAGCTCAGGGGAAAGGGAAAATGGTGCACTTGCATGGCCGCTCAACTTTTATGGAAAAACAAATCAGCCAAGAAACATCTAGAGCATGTTTTCTGTCCACCTGATTGTATCTTATCTACAAAACAGCAGCCGAGCATTTGTAAACACAGTAGCAAGGACAATGGAAGAGTTGGGCAATGCAGTGGTGGCCCAGGCCTTTACTGTCAGCGCTCAGGAGGCAGAGGCAAGAGGATCTCTGAGTTCGAGGCCATCCTGGTCTACAGAGCAAGTTCCAGGACAGCCAGGGCTACACAGAGAAACCCTTTCTCAGAAACAAAGAAAGAGGCAATGAAGGGAAATGTTCAGATTAGAAGGACGTAGTTTTGGATAGCTCACAAATAAATTGAGATTGGCCCTGGGACCTGGGAGATGGACAGGATTTGCACAGGATGCCTTGTCAGGTTAAGTAATACAAAATGCACAAGTGAATCTGCAGAAACCCAGAACATGATGGGTTCTGAAAGTGCTTAGGAGCTGTCTGTGTTTCAGTGAGAATTCTTAGCCGGGCAGTGGTAGCGCATGCCTTTAATCTCAGCACTTGGGAAGCAGAGGCAGGCGGATTTCTGAGTTCGAGGCCAGCTTGGTCTACAGTGTGGGCTTCAGAATTTTTGCCTGCATCATAGGTAGTCTTGTAGATAAGATACGATCAGATGGAGAAAGTCACTATAGAGATGGGCTGCTCATTTGGCTGATCTGGTCCTCCGCGAACGCTGAGCAGCTGCTGCACTAGCTGCAAGTCTGGATTCCAGCAACAGTGTGGATGATCAAAATCCAACTGTTATTTCTGGGGCTAGAACACACCCACACAAGCCAGCTTTCCAGAAGCACCCCTTCCCAGGCCCCTTGCTGTTTCCGAAGTCAAATGTCTGTGGATGAGAACTAATTGTTCAGGACTGTAGCTCTGCTTCTGTACTTGCCCCCTAGCTGACCCCTGGACAGGTGGCTTTTTTGTCTGAAAATATCCTTGTCTGTAGAACTGTGGTTAGTACTTGGTTAGTACTATGGTGCTAACTCTAAATGGTGGTTGGCGCAGGTGCATGGTCCCAGCAGCCACTTGGAAAGCTGAGGAAGGAAGATCTCAAATTCAAGGCCAGCCTGAACTGTATAGCAAGACGCCATCTCTAGATCCCAAAACAAACAAACAAACAAACAGCCCATAAGAAACACCCAAATTCATTCTAAATGTTCAACATGAGTTCCTGAGACCTGTCTAATGCTTAACGTTTGTGACCAACTCCTCTCTAGCCTTTGAGGAGGACCGCTGCTTCCCCCCTTTCCTGGCACATGGCAACGTGACCACTACAGATCCTGAGTACCGCCCAGGGGCACTGGCCACCTTCTCATGCCTCCCAGGATATGCTCTGGAGCCACCAGGGCCCCCTAATGCTATCGAATGTGTGGATCCCACTGAACCCCACTGGAATGACACAGAGCCAGCCTGCAAGGGTAAGCCTTCTCATGCCACAGAGCCCTTCAGCCTATGGAAAACTGCCCCTGGAGTTGGGACCCCAGGAAGGCATTGTGCAGGAGATCTGAATGAACATTAAGACATATAAACCCAAAGCCTGGGTAAAGCTCTGCCCCTTCGGAGGCTGCTCTCTTGGGGGAGTAATTTTTGGACTTGTTATAGATTCAGGCTCAGACCCAAAAGGCTTCTAAAGCTAGAACTAGATTTGGGCTGAGTGTGGATTGGGTGGTGAGTAAGCTGGAAAGTGGGTGGGGTTAACTGAGGGCAGAGCTAGAGAAACAACCATATTAAAACCTGGATATGGCAAGGTTGAGGTGGCCTCGGGCACACTGCCAAAGACTATGAGGACTGGTGAGTAGAGAACACATGCCCACGTGGGTTCTGAACCTGACACTTCTTTCCTAGCCATGTGTGGAGGAGAGCTGTCTGAGCCAGCTGGTGTGGTACTCTCTCCCGACTGGCCCCAGAGTTATAGCCCTGGCCAAGACTGTGTGTGGGGCCTGCATGTCCAGGAAGAGAAGCGCATCTTGCTCCAAGTTGAAATGTATGTTTGGGTCATGGTACCACGTGTGATGGATGTGGGCTCTATCTGGTGTGAGCGAGAGGGCACTAGCCTGCATTCTGAGTCCAACTGGCTCTTCTGAGTTCACATAGAATTCCTTGGGTACATGGTGTTCTGAAAGAGGACATCAAGAGGGTACAGGACAGAGGTGGGAGACCTAGGTTCAAGTCACTTGGAGAATAAGGCCAAGTAAAAAGGTAGTATAGCCCTCTTCAAGGGCTGCTGCAGGTCTGAAGGGTCTGCTCTCAAATGCTCTACCACTGAGCTATACCCTGCCCCTCCCATGTGCGTGTGCGTGTACGTGTGTGTATTTGTGTGTATGTGTGTCTGTGGCTAACATGGCTTCTTGAGCAAAGGGACCTTGGCCCCAAAGTCAGTAGGTGCAAGTCAGTAAGCTTATTTGGTATCAGGGGGTCACGTGAGTGGAGAAAAGGAGAGTGGGCAGAGACCCAAAGCAGATAAACAGGCAGAATCCAGCATGTAAGTGTGGAAGGGCTATGGTTTATTATTGATCAAGCAAGATTTGGGCATGGCATGGGGTGGAAGACAGGCTGGAGAATGGGTGGAGCTAGTAATGTGCAGGGTGGGAAGATTAGGAAGCAGGAGTAGGGAGGAGCCAGCCCACCTCTGAACCTGGAGGAAACCCTACACTGGTCAAAACTGAGAGGAGGGATTCAGGGCAGATGTAGTTAAGATTGAGGGAGTTGGGTGGTACGGGATGAGATGGGTTAGTCATGGTTGGCCTAATTGTCTAACTTCCCTCACTGCAGCTTGAATGTTCGGGAAGGGGATATGCTAACACTGTTCGACGGGGATGGTCCAAGCGCTCGAGTTCTGGCCCAGCTGCGGGGACCTCAGCCACGCCGACGCCTCCTCTCCTCTGGACCTGATCTCACTCTGCAGTTTCAGGCACCCCCTGGGCCCCCAAATCCGGGCCTAGGCCAGGGTTTCGTGTTACATTTCAAAGGTATGGAAGGCAAGGAGGTCTGGATGGCCAGGGATCTGGCAGGGAAGGGGTACCAGCGCGAGGTCCTCTGAAGCTGGAAGGGCATTCCATCTTCTCTGCAGAGGTCCCAAGGAATGATACCTGCCCGGAGCTGCCACCTCCTGAGTGGGGCTGGAGGACAGCATCCCACGGGGACCTTATCCGGGGCACAGTACTAACTTACCAATGTGAGCCTGGCTATGAACTACTGGGATCAGACATCCTCACCTGCCAATGGGACCTGTCCTGGAGCGCTGCACCACCTGCCTGCCAAAAGAGTGAGTAGAGCCCCACCTCTAAAGCTGTGCTTGGGCTCTGGCTTTACCCTTTCCTGTGTCTCCTGGATTCCTTCTTTTCGCCCTTAATTCTGAATTGTTTTGATGCAGTCACTGAAGCCCAGCTTTGGGTTATGGTTATAGGACAGGTTTCTGACTCTTTCCTAACCTGATGGATCTCAAACCTGGAAGGAAGAGATACATGAGCGACTAGGCATGTTACACCTTCATAACAGGGGATGACCTTGGATACATACTAAACTCTCTGAGCTTTGGCTCTCTGGTGGATGAAGTCGGAGTGAGCTGTGTGCAGAGCAGAGGCAGCACTTCACACAGTGCCTGGTGCTCGGAAACAGTGAGCCACAGCTCTGAGCTGCTGCTGCACTGTAACAAGATTCTGGCTTCATTCACCCAGGGATGGGGCACTTTGGCTTCAGAGGAGGTGAGGTTTATGGGAGCTTGGAGGCTTTGTTTACTTTTAAAAGAAAGGCTGGGCCAGGCAGTGGTAACTCACGCCTTTAATCCCAGCACTTGGGAGGCAGAGGCAGGCAAATTTCTGAGTTTGAGGCCAGCCTGGTCTACAGAGTGAGTTCCAGGACATCCAGGGCTACACAGAGAAACCCCGTCTTGAAAAAAGCAAAAATAAAATAAGTTTGGAGAAACTGACACAAAGATTGGTTTTAGTTCTTCCCCACTGATTAGTTTTTCCAGACAGGCTTTCTCTGTGTAGCCCTGGCTGTCCTAGAATTTACTCTGTAGACCAGGCTGACCTTGAACTCAGAGATCTGACTGCCTCTGCCTTCCTAGTGCTAGGACTAAAGGTGTGAGCCACCATGACCCTTTCCACTGTAGTTCTTTTTTGTTTTGTTTTTTGTTTGTTTTTGTTGTTCGAGACAGAGTTTCTCTGTGTAGTCCTGGCTGTCCTGGAACTCACTCTGTAGACCAGGCTGGACTTGAACTCAGAAATCTGCCTGCCTCTGCCTCCCAAGTGCTGGGATCAAAGACGTGTGCCACCACTGCCTGGCTTCCGCTGTAGTTCTTACAAATAGCCCCCAGGGAGGTTGCAGTGCTGGAGGGAATGGGGAGGAGTCTCAGAAAGCCAGATTCGGGCTGGACACAAGGAAGATTGTACAGCCGGCATAGCACCTCATCCTTGGGACGATTCACAAACCAGTGGATCTGAGTAGGCCAAGCAGTCAGTTCGTCTAGCCAAGGCTAGCCTTAGAAAATTGCTACACCCTGAGTCTGATGCTGAGTTGAGACTCAAGTGTCAGGATCTAGCCAATGCTCCATGGCTGTGATCCTGGCTGGTTCCAGCTTGGCTAAGTGCCAGGCCCTGGGCCACAAGAAAGATGGCAGTGACATTGATCTCTCAGGAGAATCAGGATTAAGTATCTATCGGGTGTCTAGCACAGGTTTATACGAATCAAAGCCCATGTGGTTGGAGAGATAACTCAGATGCCACAACAAGTATCAAGACCTGATTGAACCCGATCTGCTCAACCAACATAAAAGCCAGGTGTGGTGGTACACATGCCTGTAACCGCAGTGGTGGGGGCATGGAGGGTCACTGGAGCTTACCGGCTAGACAGTTCATCTAGATAGGTGAGCTCCAGATTCAGTAAGAGCCTCTGTTTCCCAATATAAGGTAATAGACAAAGACACCCAACATCAACCTCAGGCCTCTGCATGCATATACGTGAACACATATAGATCTGCAGTCGCAAAGGCCGTGATTATGACCTTCTGTTACAGTAGCCCTGGAAATAAAGTGCAGGCTGTATCAGTAAGCAAAATAGGCTAGGCACCATGCAGATGTGGGGGACGCAAGAGCCATCCTGTCTCGAGACACGAATTTCTGTCCATAAGAATGATCAGTCATGCCAGGTGGTGGTGGCGCACACCTTTAATCCCAGCACTTGGGAGGCAGAGGCAGGTGGATCTCTGAGTTTGAGGCCAGCCTGGTCTACAGAGTGAGTTCCAGGACAGCCAGGGCTATACAGAGAAACCCTGTCTCGTCTCGAAAAACCAAAAAAAAAAAAAAAAAGAATGATCTGTCATGTGAGGAACAGTGCCGGGCTTCAGTTAATGTGCTCTGATATTTTTTAATTTTACCTGAATACAGGGACCAGGTTTGCCCCATTTATCCTGTTTTCAAAAGAAATATAAAACACACTCTTTTTTCCCCAGCCTTAGGATTTCATTATGTATTCCAGGGTGTCCTGTTCTGGAACTTGCTATGTAGCCCAGGCTGGTTTTGGTCCTTCCTTTAGTCCCAAAATGCATTGCACCATCAGGATCAAACCCATTGACCCCGAAGTGTTTCTGACTCATAATCTGTACCTTTCTAAGAGATTTTCAGAGGACAGGGCTGTTTTGAGGAGATGGCAAAAGCTCAGACCTCTGTGAGCCCTGTTTCCAGGCAATCTGCTAAGACCTTGGCAACCCTAACCTGTCTGTCTTGTTACCAGTCATGACTTGTGCTGACCCTGGCGAGATCACCAATGGCCACCGAACTGCCTCAGATGCCGGTTTTCCTGTGGGCTCCCACGTCCAGTATCGATGTCTGCCAGGGTACAGCCTGGAGGGAGCAGCTGTGCTCACCTGCTACAGTCGGGACACAGGCACACCCAAGTGGAGTGATCGGGTCCCCAAGTGCGCCTGTAAGTTTGGGAACACCCTAGGAAGGGCATCCACACTGGGCCTGCTCAGTATCTAAGTGGATATGTGGCTGGTGTGCTCCCTGCAGTAAAGTACGAGCCGTGCCTGAATCCTGGCGTTCCTGAGAATGGTTACCAGACCCTGTACAAGCATCACTACCAAGCGGGCGAGTCACTACGCTTCTTCTGCTATGAGGGCTTTGAGCTCATCGGCGAGGTCACCATCACCTGTGTACCCGGTCACCCCTCCCAGTGGACCAGCCAGCCCCCACTCTGCAAAGGTGCCTGGGCAGACAGGGCAGGAGGGACATATCAATATATGGGGAGTGACAGGGCTAGAAAAGTTGGGTAGAAAATTCAAGAACAATGACTGACTCTGCTAAAATAGTGCCTATTCTGTGGGCTCTCATCCTTATAGGCGTGACTAGAAAACTTGGGGAGATTTGAGGTTCCAGAATTATCAAGGGATATAGTGAGGGCCTTGGTTTAGAGGCCCCCTACTCTCTCTACAAAGGGAGAGTTTTGCTCTCAGTGAGAAATTCTGAAGCTGTCTGGCTGAGACTGTCCAGGAACCTTGAACCTTTAGTGGTTTGAAGGAAGAGGACAGGCCTTGACCCATCAGTCCCCCATGGCCTCCACACACTCAGGGAAAGACAAGTTTAGATTGAACAGAGGGCAGAGAACCAGGCTGTGCAGCCCAGCCTCACCCCACCGGGCTCTGGCCCTCTCCTCAGTCTCCTTCCCTCCCTGGCTCAGACCCCGTCCCCTCCCCCTCCTCTCCCTGCAGTGGCCTATGAGGAACTCCTGGACAACCGAAAACTGGAAGGTCAGTGAGGGTGCAGGTGGAGACCAGGCCTGGCCAGGTAGGGAGGGCAAGGTCAAGGCTGGGGGCAGGAGGCCAGGCCCCGGAGGGGTGAAGTCAAGGGTTCAGGCCCCAGGGCAGGAGGCTGGGAGAGCCCAGGAGTGGGCACAGCCTTGGTTCATTTGCTATTCTTCCTCCCTCCCCAGTGACCCAGACTACAGACCCATCACGGCAGCTGGAGGGTGGGAATCTGGCTTTAGCCATCCTGTTGCCCCTGGGCTTGGTCATTGTCCTTGGCATTGGCGTTTACATATACTACACTAAGTAAGTACCCTACTCTTGATTGCTGGCCAGGGCAGGTGGCTTACCTGGCATGGGAGTAAGTGAGAGAGTTCAAGGACTCACACATAATCAGACCGTTCTCCCCTGCCTTTCCCAGGCTACAAGGAAAATCCCTCTTTGGCTTCTCCGGTTCTCACTCTTACAGTCCCATTACTGTGGAGTCAGACTTCAGCAACCCACTGTACGAAGCGGGGGTGAGTCCCTCCCCTCCCCGTGGGATGCCCCATCTCTCCGTCTTCCCTCTGGACTTCAAAATCTTCTTCCAAAGTCCCTGATTTCAAACTCAGTTGCCCACAAAAGCCATGACAATACCAAAGCAAATTATGTGTAGGCAACAGGGGATGATAGGACTGTAGCAAACTGGAGAACCAGCGCCGTCTACAGGATACAGCTCTGATCCACGGTGGGCGCTTAGGCCCAACCTCCAGATCTTCCAATTGTTCAAGACATTTCAAACATTCATATCTTTGTCATCTTAAGATACTATAGAATATGTGCATTTGTGTGCTAGATTCTACCCAGGAAGCTTGCTTTTTTTTTTTTTTTTTTTGAGACAAGGTCTCACTATGTAGCCCTGCTACCCTGGCACTCACTATGTAGACCAGGCTGTCATGAGACTCTTGGAAGATCTGCCTGCCTCTGCTTCCTGCTTGTTGGGGTTTAAAGTGTGCACCACCACACCTGACTGAGAATCTTTACTGAAAAATAGTTTCTAAAAATTTTAAAATCATTTTATGTGTATGGGTGTTTGCCTGACTGTATATCAGTATAAACCAAGTATATAAAGTGTCCTCAGAGGCTGGGCAGTAGTGGTGCATGCCTTTAATCCGAGCACTTGGGAAGCAGAGGCAGGTGGATTTCTGAGTTCGAGGTCAGCCTGGTCTACAGAATGCGTTCCAGGACAGCCAGAGATACACAGAGAAACCCTGTCTCAAAACCCCCACTCCCCCAAAAAAGTGCCCTCAGAGGCCAGCAGGGGGCGTCATATTCCCTGCAACAGGAGTTCCAGATGGTTGTGAGCCATCTTGAGAGTGCTGGGAATTTAACTTAAGTCTTCTGGGAAAGCAGCCAGTACTGATGAGCTCTCTCCAGCTCCTCTATATTAATTTAAATACAAAGGTCTTGTGGTGGCTCACAGTTTTAATTCCAGGACTTCAGAGGCAGAGGCAGAGGCAAAGGCAGAGACAGGCATGGTCTGCCTAGGGAGTTCCAAGGACAGACAGGGCTACATAGAGAAACCCTGTCTCAAAATAATATGAAGGTCTTTTTGAGAGTGTGTGTGGTACTAGAGACTGAACTTAGTGCCTTATGTAAAGTCAAACATTTTCGATGTCTCATTCTCTTTTGTATTTTGAGACAAGAATCTCTATAGAACTAGCAGGTCTGAGACTCTATATAAACCAGGCTGGCCTCAAATTCACAGACCCACCTGCTTCTGCCTCCCAAGTGCTGGGTTTAAAGGTGTGTGCATCATCATACCTGGCTCTCCAGTCCCCTCCCACCTCCCCCGATTTTTTGGGGCGGGGGCTGGCCTTGAACTACTTTTGTAGCCCAGGCCAGCTTTGAATTGTGATCTTCCTGCCTCTACCTCCCTAGTAGTTGGGATTACAGGTTGGTACCACCAGACACAAGACAAATATGTCCTCCCCCTTCCTGTGGATGCCTCTTCACCTCCAACTGACTCCGACTATCTGCTCTTTCTGTCCTCAGGATACGAGGGAGTATGAAGTTTCTATCTGAGCCCCAAATCTAAGTCTGCAGGACCCAGGACCTCCCTGTTCTCTCATCGTTCTGGGCAGTGAGGAGCATAGGACCTGGTCTCTGGCTCCCCTCACCCCCTGCTGTGTAAATAGTGTCCCCAACCCATGAGGGGGCTTTGATGGCCCTGGAGACCCTACAGTAAATAAACCAGCATCCTGATGCCCAAAGCCGCCTCTTCTTAGTTGCCAAACAAGGGGCCTTCCACCCCCTATTCTACTGATTTCTGGACCCAGGGAAGGGAACTCAGCCCCTTGCAACTCTTGGGGCTCCTCCAGGCCAGGGCCCTTCTCAAGAACTGTCCCCCAGCTATACTGTCCCCATGGCCATGAAGGCTCCCTACCCCCAGATGCCTGACTGCTGCTGGGCCTTGGAGGGTGAGAAGGATGAAGGGAGAGGTGGGCCAAACCCATCCCTTTCCTGCGTCTCCCCGCCTACACTCTCTCCACCTTTATTTGCTTCTGAGTTCTTGTTTTTGAGCAATAAACAGAAAGTCACTACTTGTAACTGAGCTGGTGAGTCTGGAAAAATGGGTCTCAAGGTATTGGGGTCGGTGGTGGGGAGCCCTCTAGAGAGTGGTTTTGGGGAAATGGAAGCTCTTCGGAGGGAAATGGAAATGCACTTTGGGGCAGTATCCCAGGTGTCCACCTGGAGTCCAAAAGCCTGTACCCAGTGTGATGGTGCATAGCTTTAGTCCTAGCCTGCACCCAGTGTGATGGTGCATAGCTTTAGTCCTAGCCTG
>JANHMN010000003.1:114954381-114972063 GCA_030674055.1 Rhabdomys pumilio
CCTAGCCTGCACCCAGTGTGATGGTGCATAGCTTTAGTCCTAGCCTGCACCCAGTGTGACGGTGCATAGCTTTAGTCCTAGCTCTTGGGAGGTTAAAGCAGGCACATTTTGAGGGCAGCCCAGTCCTACACAGCAAGTTCCAGGCAATCAAGGACTACGTAGTGATCCTATCTCACAATAAACTTGGCTTGAGGCTCTGGCCTTGAAGAGGGCTGGCTGGCACAACCAACCTCCCCACTAGTTCTAGCTAGGTTCCTCCAGCTAGAAGAGTCATACCCTTGCATTCATCTAAGTAGTTTCCCCTTTTTGAAAATGTGGCAAACACTCTGTATTCTTTCTCCTAATGATTTTTTTTTTTTTTTTTTTTTTTTTTGGTTTTTCGAGACAGGGTTTCACTATATAGCCTTGGCTGTCCTGGAACTCACTCTGTAGACCAGGCTGGCCTCGAACTCAGAATTCCACCTGCCTCTGCCTCCCAAGTGCTGGAATTAAAGGCGTTCGCCACCACCGCCCGGCTCCTGCTGATTTTTTGTGGCTTATGTATCACCTCTCTCTTAGTGCTATTGCCCTAGAAATAGGGTTGCACTGTGTAGCTTTGGCTATCCTAGAACTTGCTCTGTAGACCACACATACACCTCTTGCCTTGAACTCATGGAGATCTGTCTGCCTCTGCCTCTCAAGAGTTGGGATTAAAGGCATGCACCATGCTCCAGGCTGGTCTCAAATTTGAAATCCTGCCCAGCCTCTAAGTGCTGAGATTATAGGTGTATGTCACTATGCCTAGCTTCCTGCTATGTCAAGCATACCGCTGTTACATGAATGCCATTCTACCAAGAATGCCCCTTTCCCCATCATATTTGATCCACATTATAAGCAGATCAGAGCCTCCTTTTGGTGCTGAGATTTTAACACAGGATGTCACATATAAGTAGGCCATGTGGCTTATACTCACAGCCCAATGTCTAGCCTATTTGTCTAATTTTGTGTTTTTTTAATCAAATGACCTAAATTTTACTAACTTGAAATCATGTACTCCAGCTAAGTGTCCAGAGGATGTTTGAAAAGATGCTGAGATATTTAAAAAGGGGTGAATTTTATGGGACTTGAGTGAAGTGGCCTTGATTACAGCTTAAGTAAATTTGAGACAGCTTCTGTATTGAATACTTTTGTTTTTGAGATAGGGTCTTATGTGATCCAGGTTGGTCTTGAACCCCAGATCCTCCAGCAGGAGCCTGCAGAGTGGGTAGGATTCTATGTATATTGTGGTTGGTTTTTTACCTTTGTTTTAAAGACAGGACATCTCTGCATGGTCCACACCGCCTTGATACTATGAACTGGAAGCAAACTTCCTGCCTCTGCCTACTGAGTGCTGGGGTTATTCAAGATTAAGAGGATAACCCACTTTGTGTTGTTGGGTTTTTTTGTTTGTTTGTTTTGTTTTGTTTTTTTTTTAATCTTTGTAAGGTACTTGTGAGCGTAGGGTAATTTACTACTTAGTTTTTTGGGTTTTTTTTGTTTGGGGTTTTTGAGACAGGGTTTCTCTGTGTAGCTCTAGCTGTCCTAGAATTCATTCTGTAGACCAGATTGGCCTTGAACTAACTAGCAGAGATCCACCTGCTTCTGCCTCCCCAGTGCTCAGATTAAAGGCATGCACCACCACTGCCCAGCTACTCAGTTTTCAATGAAGGAAAGTAAGGTTGAAAGAGGCGAATGGACTTCCTCGGAGGAACAAATGAGAAGCCAAACTGGGCCTAAAATACAAACTCCTCAGACCTTCCTGCATCACTTCTGTCTGGTAATAAGTCAGCACATTCTCTTAAGCATGAGACCCCACAAGCTCAGAGGGAGACGCAGAGGCCCAGGGTCCTCAGAACCCAAGGCAAAGGCTCTCCTGACCATCAAGAGTGGCCTCCCAGATGCTAGAGCTAGTTAAAGGGTACTAGACAATGAGTTTGGCTCTAGCAGGTGCCAGAAAACTAGATTTTAGAGAGATGCTACCATGTACCAGCTCCCTCTAGAAGAAAGTCATACCCTCTCCAGGACCTACTCCAGAACAATGTTTTGGGGAAGGGAGGTCCCTGGTTCTTTATTAAAACCTTTTCTTCTCAGTAGTGTTTGTCCATGGAGGGTGGAGGGCCCTGCAACAATCCCAGAAGATTTTCTTGGTTTCAAAGGTGGTGTTGCTTATGACCAGGAGTTCCTCCCAAGATGAGAGGCTTAGCCAGTTGCAAAAGAGGGGCTTTGAGGTTTTCACTGAGGGGCATTGTTGGGGGAGGGCAAGAGGCCGAGAGAGAGCAGTACCAGGGAGGACTGAGCTCATCCTCCAGTTGTGAGGCTGCTGGGGAGTGCTCCCTAGAAGAAAAGAAGAGCTGTTTACTCTTTACACTTACGGATCCTGTTGTATCCTTGATCTGTCACCCAGCCATCCACGCCATCCACCACCCTTGAGTACAGACACCATGCTCCAGGTATTCCATAACCCATTTCTCTATGCACACAGCCACCTACACCCTCCTTCCCCAGCCTTCAACTCTGTCCACCTCATCACCCACTCCTTACTCATCCATCTTCCCACTCAATCATCTCCCACTTACACTTCTTGAGAGCAGGGGCCTGCCTTACTTTGCTCAGAGCTGCACTCCAGGACAGTGCTGGCATATGGTAAGCAATTAGTACATGTTGAGTTAACATATCCAGTCATCACTTACCCATCTACTTGTTCAACTCATCCATCACTCCCTATCTAATATTTGTTTGCTTTTAATTTTAAACACTTATCTATGTACTTGTCTACCTATAGGGTAGGGTCTATGTAGCCCTAGCTGACCTAGAACTCCCTCTGTAGACCGGCTGGACTGGAACTCACAGAGATCAACCTGTCTCTACCTCCTGAATGCTGGAATTAAAGGTATGTGCTACCACACCAGGCTTTTAGAATTTTTTAAAATGTATTTTATGTGTATTGGTGTTTTGCCCCCATATAGGTCTGAGTACCACTTGTGTGCCTAGTAGCTGTGGAGACCAGAAGAAGGTATCAGATCTCCCTGGAACTGGAGTTATAGATTGTTGTGAGCCATTACATATGGTGCTAGGAATTGAATCTGGGTCCACAGGAAAAATCAGCAAATGCTCTAAACTGCTGACCAATATCTCTTTGGCCTCTTTTATTACATATGTATACTTTTCTTTTTTTTTGGTTTTTCAAGACAGGGTTTCTCTGTGTAGCCCTGGATGTCCTGGAACTCACTCTGTAGACCAGGCTGGCCTCAAACTCAGAAATCCGCCTGCCTCTGCCTCCCAAGCGCTGGGATTAAAGGCATGCACCACCACTGCCCGGCCATAAGTATACTTTCTAATTCCTGTTTGTTTATATTGAGACAAGGTCTCTCTTGGCTGTCCTAGAATACACTATCTATATCAAGTTGACACCCTGCTCTGCCTCCAGAATGCTGAGACTAAAGGCATACGCCACCATGCCTGGCAGGTCCTAGAGCACACAAGCGGCTCACAGCCTCCCTTTACTACGGTTGCTAAGGTGCCTCTGTATCTTGGCCCATACAATCTCTACTGCTTACGATACTTAGAGCTGTTTTCCTAGGAAATTCCTTCTTTAGGTGTTTCCTTCTTCAGGAAGCTCCATGATGTCTTTCCTTCCTAGCCCAGCTGACGATGGGGTAAAAATAGTCTTATTGTTTTCTCTTCTTAGGTAGGCACCATTCCATATTGTGTTGTCACTGGCCATTAACTTGTCCTGGCCTCATTCTAAACTGAATTCTGCTGGATATGGTGAGCGCCTTTAATCCTATAGGGGAGTTAGAGGCAGGTTTGTCTTTGTGATGTCAAGGCCAGGCTGGTCTACATAGCTAATTCCAGGCCAACCATGCTACATAGTGAGACCCTATCTCAAACAAACAAACAAACAAACAAACAAACCCCTGAATTCTTCAAGGGCCGAGTGAGTCTTTATCATGCATTCTGTGTCCCAAATGTCTAACTCCTAACACATGGGCAGCACATAGTGGAAGCTGGAAATGATGGAACTGAATAACCTCATACAAACCTTGTCACGAGGAGATGGCAAAAGGTGTGCCTTGGTTCGGGTTCGATTTCTGTCAGAGCTGGAGGTGGCAGAAGACAAGAGAACAGGCTGAGGATCGTGAACTGGAGCGTCAGGAGGGAATAGAATAGAACTTCATGGTTGAAAACTCCCCCTACCCTGCTGGGATGCTGTCAACCCTTGCTCTCTCCCCACAGGCTCCTCTGTCCTGGGAGAAGGACAGAGCCTCACTCACCGGGTGTCAGTGCCTCGGGTCTTGGTGAAGAACACTGGAATTAGAGGCCCCAGTTAAAGGAACAACTTTCCCCGTGGTTAGAAAGAGTTGTGGCTAGAGCAGATGGGGACAAGGGGGCTCCTGGCTAGAAGTGAGTTAGAAGGTACAGGGCACTGGGCCTAGGATAGGAAATGAGGAGGAAAAAAAGGGGCAGATTCCTGGGGAGATCAGCTATGGTTGGAAGAGTCAGGGACTGGTCTCTAGTTGAAGAGGGAGAGGGTTCACCATGTCTAGATATCTGAGTCCCTTGGTCTTTTGTCTGCTTTTCCTTGTTGGGCATAAGATTCAAACGGGAGCGAGCAATAAACAGTGCTTCGTCTGTAAGTTCTGTGCTGATTCGGGTCAGGAATTCTTCAGAGCGGGATAATGAGGCTTTCTGGAAAGGAAGTTAGAACTCAGCCCATAAATTCCCACCCGTCTGGTGTCTTCCAGGCTGCAGGCTCTGTGGCTGGGGAATCTGGTATCAGAAGGCTCCAGTATGTGGTTTGAATGGAAGGCCCGAGACCCAGAATGCAGTCTATGGGGCCTCAGGGTTAAGGAGCAAGAATAAGGCTCAAGGCTCATGGCTCAGACGGGGCTACCTGCCTAGCTCTTTCCACCTTCTTCACTTTTCCATTGTCGTTTACCTGCCCTCCACCTAAGGAGGCAGCAGCTTGAGATGGCCAGATGTCCTTTTTGTCCCCACTCTTGGCAGATGTGGATGCCATCCCCCTGGAAACAAAGATTGTGTTAGACTGAGAAACCAGCCCACTTCACCTCAAATTCCATCTCACACCATTCCCCGAGCCCAGATTTATTTAGTCCATGACTATTGCTCAAACATCCTACTGTCTCAGTTCTGTCCTTGAAAAAAAGTTGGTTGTTTCGCCTACTAAGTTGACAGGAGGGACTCTCAGAACAACTCCCTTCCCTATTCCCTCCAGAGCCCTTCTTCCTTCTTTTCTGCCAAGGCACTTCCTTAGGCAAGGCAGCCAACATGCAGCCCCCGACCTGGCTGATGGGTTGAAATCTTAGGCTACTCGGCAGAGGGGAGGAAAGTTCTAAGGGGACCCTATGATGGGCCTCAAGGGATTAGGAGTTGGGGGAAGAAGGTTGGGAAGAGGGGGAGTCAGAGAAGCGCTACTCCGGGTTGCTATAAAGACCTAAATGTTTGCGGAAGTTCTATAGTTCCGTTGCTAGGAGACTAGAGATTCTAGAACTAAGGACGTTTTCCTTGCGTGTCTCAGTGGCTCTCCTGATTCCTTCTTAGAGGCGGTGACCCCAGCGTTATATCTAGACGTTTGGGAGATGACGTAGGGTGGAATCTGGGCTCTAATCCTCCCACCACCAGGGCGGCGCTAGAAGCAAGCGGCAGGCACGCCCGGAGCCTCTCTAGCCACCTCTTCTCAGCCTGGGTCCCGGAGAGCGACCGTGGCCACAGGCGTAGAGGGCGGGGAAGCGATGTGGGCTGTACTAAGTCACCCAATCTCTCGGGGAGACGCAGACTCGGGACCGAGGAATCTCTACAACTTACCGTTGCCTCCAGGAATTTACGCCCTCTGTGAAATGCAAAATGCAGATTCTCTCTTAGGTCTCTTCTGCTTCTCCCTTTTCAGTTTCTTCCTTTGCGGGTGGCTCTCGAGTCTCTCCCCTCCCTCGGTGCGTTGGTACGAGCCGAAGCCAAGGGGCCCCGGCAGGAAAAGGAAGCAGGCCGGCCTTAAAGGGACCTCAGCCATTATTTATTTTATTTATTTATTTATATTTAAAAGCCGCTCTCTCCTTCCTCTGATGTTCTTAACGTCCCCGACTGAAGAGTAGGCTCGAGGAGCCAGGCGCACCCGGAGCTGCGGGGCCCGCTGCTGGAGACGGCAGCTCTTACCCATCGGAAGGCCAGGTGTGCGTGAGCTGTGCCCAGGGGTGTCCCGCGCCCCAGCGCCCTGCGGGCTCTAACAGCTGGGATCGCCCAGGGGAACTGGGCCCTGGGCTCAGGTGGAGCGGCCGATGCCCCGGGCTGAAAGGTGAGACCACGCTGGTGAGGCTGGGACTAGACTTTGCATCTCCAGACCTGGGCCCAGACGACAAGGGGAGCCGCCAAGATGCCAGAGGAAAATATCTTTCTGTTCGTGCCTAACCTTATCGGTGAGTGCTGCCTGCCGCCCCAAGAGCAGCGGAGGGCGAGGAACCCTAAGCTGGCTCCCCGATCACACCCTGTACCTCTCCCATCCCATCCCAAGGTTATGCCCGGATTGTCTTCGCCATCATTTCCTTCTACTTTATGCCCTGCTGCCCTTTCACGGCCTCCTCCTTCTATCTACTCAGCGGACTTCTAGACGCTTTCGATGGACACGCGGCTCGAGCCCTTAATCAAGGTGACAGAACTTTCCCACCACCGGCACTACTTGGGAGCCCAACTTCCCCTGTTCCTTCCCAGCTTTCTCAGAACCTCGCAGAGGACTCTTTTATTACCTTCTCTGTAAGAAAGCAAAACAGAGCTGCCTGGGATTTAAGCTTGCTCTTGTTGTGAGGGGTATGGACGATCTAGACCAGATGATCTAGATCTAGACCAGACGTAGCTGTGTGAATGGAATTCCATTCGGGTGTGGCAGTGATGGCTCATGCCTGTAATGCCAGCACTGATGAGGCAGAGAGAAAGATTGCTCCAAGTCAGAAGTCATTTAGGCTTCGTATTGAGTACCATGTGAGCCAGGACTACACAGTAAAGTCCTGCAGAAATAAAAGTGATCGGGATGAAGGCTGAGTTTGTGCTCAGAGGATAAGAATGCTTGCTGCTCTCATAGACGACCTAGGCTTGATTCTCAGAACCCACATGGTGGCTTACAACCAACCACCTATAGTTCCAGTTCCAGGGAATCCAATGTCCTCTTCAGACCTCTGTGGACACCAGGCATACATGTGGTGCGCATACATATGCTGACAGATAAATAAATAAACTTTTTAAAATGTAAGTAAATAAGAAAATTCCATTCAACAGGTGTTCACTAGGTAGTTACTATGTGCTAGGCACAGACATTATGGATTCCAGAAGAGAGGTTGGCACTGGGCGGGAGGAAAGCAGATGTTTAGAGCTCTGACTAATTTTTTAATGAGTTCTCCAGACCCACCTCTAAAATTGCCCCTGAGACTTCGGGTCTGCTTGCCTTTCTTTGGGGCCTGGTTCTGGGTTAGTAGAGTTGAAAATAGTTTTCCCACTCCTCCAGTACCTCTCCTGCCACAGCCCTTTGCCTTCTCGTTTCTTTTTTGTTGTTGTTGTTGTTTTCGAGACAGGGTTTCTCTGTGTAGCCCAGGCTGTCCTGGAACTCACTCTGTAGACCAGGCTGGCCTCGAACTCACAAATCCGCCTGCCTCTGCCTCCCAAGTGCTGGGATTAAAGGTGTGTGCCACCACCACCCGGCTGCCTTCTCTTTCTTGTCCTCATAATCCATCCGTGCCCTCCTGGCCTCACTGTCTGTTGACAGCAACCTGCTTTTCTCCTCTACTTGTAGATGGTAGACACTTTCAAACTCCATGCTCAGCCTAGAGAGATAGGCCAGAGCAGGTGCCTGTCACTGGTCTACAATACCAAACAGGCCCTTTCCACTTAGTAGTCATTATTTTTCAGGAACCCGATTTGGGGCCATGCTCGACATGCTGACGGACCGTTGCGCCACTATGTGTCTCTTGGTCAACCTGGCCCTGCTGTACCCTCGAGCCACTCTGCTCTTCCAGCTCAGCATGAGCTTAGATGTGGCCAGTCACTGGCTGCATCTGCACAGGTCTGCTCTGATGCCGGGGTGTTGGTGAGGGGAAGGCATTGCAGTGGGAGGGAACTGGAATGGCTGCAGGCTTGGGGGTGGTGTCTTCCTTTTTCTTCCCTCCTTGAGACAGCAGCCCAAGGCTTGCTTAGAATTTAGTGTGTGCCCAGGTAGGCCTCAAATTCATGACAGTCTTCCTACCTCAGCCCCTTGAGTGCTCAAATTATAGGCATGTGCCAGCCTGCCCCTGTCCTCAAGCCCCTGGGTGATCCCTCCCTGTGTCTCTCAGTGAGTTTGTCATTTTTACAGGTGGCTTAAGGATTTTCTAGCATGGGCCTGGCTGAATATTTTAGGGTTCCAAATGGGGGGAGAAGTATGGGTACTTTGTAGTGGGGCATTTAATCCTGACTCTGCCCCACCTAGGGAAAGGGAACTGTCTGACTTTGAGCCTCACACCAGTTTCCTTGTGCACTGAGCGCTCATGAAGTCCTGTGCTTTTCTCCCCAAGTTCTGTGGTGCGAGGCAGTGAGAGCCACAAGATGATCGACCTGTCTGGGAACCCTGTGCTTCGGATCTACTATACCTCTAGGGTAAGTATTTCCTGCCCCTCC
The DNA here is from genome assembly GCA_030674055.1 of Rhabdomys pumilio. Classification (NCBI taxonomy): domain Eukaryota; kingdom Metazoa; phylum Chordata; class Mammalia; order Rodentia; family Muridae; genus Rhabdomys; species Rhabdomys pumilio. Next base: position 114,963,055 of record JANHMN010000003.1, read on the forward strand.
CTGACTGAAAATGGGAAGTCTTAGGCTGAACACTGGTCAGGAGAGGTGATAACAGCCATCTGAGCAGGAGTGGTCCTTGGGCTGAAGCGAGGTGGACCAGAATTGGTGGGAGGTCAGTATGCATCATCCTGGCAACAGTGACAGTGAAGCCCCAAGAGAGAGGGAGAGGGGGAGAGAGACTCAAGAAGTAAATAGTATAGTGCGGTGTGCAGCTGGCTGAGAGACGCTCTCCTGTCTGGCAGAAGTCCCTGTGGGTTACGGTAGGGACATGGCCCTCCTCTTAGGCAGCCTTCTATTGTGTGCAGCCTGCGCTGTTCACCCTGTGTGCTGGAAATGAACTCTTCTACTGCCTCCTGTACCTGTTCAGTTTCTCCGAGGGACCACTAGGTAGGAAAAGGGGATGGGGTGGGGTTCCACCCTGCCCTGCCTGGGGGGAGAGAGGCCTCCCTCTCCCACCCCTCCATCCCGTTTTCCTTCATTCTCTCTGCCTCCCCGTAGTCGGCTCTGTGGGGCTTTTCAGGATGGGCCTCTGGATCACAGCTCCTATCGCCCTGCTCAAGTCCATTATTAGTGTCATCCACCTCATCACAGCTGCAAGAAACATGGCTGCCCTGGATGCAGCAGACCGTGCCAAGAAGAAGTGATCGTCTCCCATCCCCAGCTGCCCACCTGCCCTGAGTATCTACTGTACCACGGGGCTCCTCTCCTCCTCAGAGGTCCCAGTGTCATGTCTTTCTCATGTGTTCTCTAACCTGCTGGGATTGGGGGTCACCCTCTGTTTGGTGTTGTCACTATCTCTTTAATCCTGATGATTAGACCCAACCTGTGACCCCAAGGACCTGGCTCTGCAAAGCAGGAAGGGTGCTCAGGAGGCCCCACCCATCCAGCTGGTGCTCCAGGAGGCCTGTCTGAGGACTGACTGGGTGTTGCCACAGATCCTGCTGGCTCAGTCCTGGGGTCTGGCCTGGGACTTTGGGGACACGTGAGGGCAAAGGAGTCAGACTGATGCTGTTGGGCCAAGGAAGCCTGGGGTACCAGGCCGGGGATGGAAGGGGCCAGGGGCGAGGTAGATCCTTCCCTGAGGCAAGCTCCTCTATCCTGTCCTGCTCTGGAAACCTCCATAATAAAGGGGGGGGCACCTTCACTCTTTTTGGATTTGTTTACTTTGAGACACTCTTAGATGATGGCCTAGGGTTCAAAGGAGCTGGATAAAAAGATCCACCTGGATGCTTTTCCCAGAAGAGGTGGCTGGCTCCTCCCTGTCATCCCAGTGGCCTTAGAGAGGCCTTGTGAGTCTTCAGGTTCACGAGCATTGTCCCTGCCCCCGCTTTATGTCCCTGGCTGGCCACTTTCATTGTAACCTTGGTCTTCCCTCATGAGAATGTAAGTGTCATGAGAACAGACTTATGTCTTTCTTGTCTCTGCCTGGGGTGAAAAGTAGCCTGCATGTGGCAGCTGCTTAATAAATCTTCATGGAAAGATGGATGGTTTCTCAGAGTGCAGTCATTAGGCTGAGTGTGTGTCTTGGTCAACCTGGCTCTGCTATACCCTCGAGCCCCACACACACACACCAAATATCACACGCCACATTGATCTTGAGTTCCTAAGTGTTTTGCTTCTGCCTCCTGAGTGCTGGGATATGCCACCATATGAATTTTGTTTTTTGGCTTTTTTGGGGGGGGGGGGGTTGGTTTCGAGACAGGGTTTCTCTGTGTAGCCCTGGCTGTCCTGGAACTCAGTCTGTAGACCAGGCTGGCCTCGAACTCAGAAATCCGCCTGCCTCTGCCTCCCAAGTGCTGGGATTAAAGGTGTGCGCCACCACCGCCCGGCGTTTTGTTTTTTGAGACAGTTTCCTTTATTGCCCTTTCTAGGCTTAAATGAGCCTCCTACCTCAGTCTCCCAAGTCACTGAAACCCTGGGTACATGCCACTATCTGACGCCAGCTTTCTCTGTTCTGGCTTTTGAGACAGGGTCTCGTATAGCCCAGGCTGGTCTCAACTGCTCTAGGGAGCTGAGGATGACCGTGAACTCCAGATCTTCCTGCCTCCACCTCCCTTGTGCTAAGACTACAATAGGTGCCAGCAAACTCAGTGCTCCTTCACTTTAAGTGTATTGGGCTGCAGTGCTAGACCCCACGTTGGCGTTGTCAGCAGACATTAGCTCCGTCCTCATAATAACTTGGCTGTTTCACACACCTTGTGTTGGGGAAAGGTGGCATTCAGGTGCAGTTTGGGGGTTTGTGGAGACAGGCTCTTACTGGATAGCCCAGGCTGGCCTCAAACTCAAGACCTTCTTGCCTCCAGTCTTTGAATGCTGGGTGTGTGTCACTATACCCAGGAGGATGAGGTGTCAATATTTTAAATAGATAGCTGATGAGGACAAGGAGGGAAGAGTTACTGCTCTTGGCAGGACAAACAGCCTGAGAGGCAGGGGTCCAGAGAGCATCCAGGCAATTATGAGAGATTGAAATAGATCTTGATCCATGTGTCTGGAACACTAAGTGCTGGGATGTGGGAGCTGGGGAGAGCTGAGGCTCCAGCAGCCAGCTAGGCAGCCTAAGGAGCTCTGTAGGACATTAGACCTCTCTCTTTCCTTATGGCTATCATAAGGAAGTGCTGTTCTTACCAAAGGGCTTTCTTATCTCCTGGGCATGCTCATTGAGATGGCTGTTTGTTGCTGTGCTTGTCTGGAGGCAAATGAAGAGAGGAAGTCAGCTTGGCTCCAAAGTCCACCCTCTGCTGTTTCATGTCAGTAGGCTTCTAAAACATGGGTGCCCTCTGTTTTTGATGGAACCAGGTCCTGCCATGACCTAAAGACACTGCTGGTAACTCTTCTTCCTCCTGTTTGGGGAGGCATTGCAGGATCTACGTGGAGGGGCTGAGGTATTGGTGCTGGAGGAAGGTATTGAGCCACACAAAGCTGGCCTGCCCCAGTGGAGGTGGAGGTTGAGTAGGGAGGCCCTAAGTAATTTTCTGAAAGTAATCACTCCCACCAAATGGATCTTCTGAGTGTTCAAGATGAGGTGTCCTCTGTTGTCCTTGCTCCCACAGTCCTGACCCACTCTAGGGCCCTGGCTGTGATCATTAATGGTGACAGCAGCGGCCTTGTATGTAGGAGTACAGCTATGTGTAATCTTCACAGGGGGATGGGGAAGGAGAGAGCGGGTGTTGGAGCAGAATGTTGCACCTGAGGGCCTAAAGCCTGAAAGGCTAACACTGCATGAAAGGCACACAGAAGGGCCTCCATGTCCCTTGAGGTTGAGTCTCAAGTCAGCATGGAACCTTTGGTCTCCTGTTTGGTGGTTGGACTCAACTCCAGAAGAGCCTGCAGGGTTCAGGGATGCATTTACAGCCTAGGACCCACAGGCCTTTGATCTGGAGGTAGGAGCAAGGAAGTCTGGAATTTGGTCCTGGACAGATCTTGGGTTCCATGTTGGGGGTGTGTCCCCAGACGAGGGATGGCTGTAATAATTTCTTAGAAATCAACTATGTTCATTCAGGCTAAATAAATACCTTCATGCAAGATAGTGCAGAAGTTCATCCCGTGCAATGGCTGTCCTGGAAAGGGCAGGAGATGGAGATTCCCCAGTTTGCTGTTCCTTTGGGTGCTCTCTAATCCCCCTGCTGCAGCTTTAAGTGACCCTGGGTGTGGGAGAAATAGCTCAGCTGCCAGAAGCCCTTGTTGCTTTACAGAGGATCAGAGTTTCAGTCCTGGCAGCTCGCCACCAGGAACTCCAGCTGGAAGGAATCCGGGTTGCTCCTCGGCACCTGCACTCAATATGCACAGGCATGTATGTAACGAAAAGTGATTTTCAGACAGACATGGTGGTGCACATCTTTAGTCCTAAAGCTCGGGAGGTAGAGGCTAGTGGATCTCTGAGTTTAAGGCCAGCCTTCTCTCATAGTGAACTTCAGGACAGCAGAATTACATAAAGAGACCCTGTCTCAAAAGCCAAAAGCTTTACTGTGTGGCTTGGCTGTCCTGGAACAAAGTGTAGACAAAGCTGGACTTGAATTCACAGAGATCTGCTTGCCTCTCTCTGCCTCTTGAGTGCTGAGATTAAAGGTGTGCCTACCACTTCCTGATAAATACATATATAAATATTTTAAAAAATAATAATCCTAGCTGCTATAACAAACTCCAAAATGCGGTGGTGGGAAGTTTCCAAGATTACTTGGATATGCCTGTAAGCCCAGCACTCAGGAGGCTGAGACAGGTGGATTCTGAGTTCTGGAACCCAGCCTGTACTAATATAATGAGACTTTCCATCCCTACTCCCTAAATTTTTTTCTCATAAAAGGTTCCTTAAACCTGTTAGTTTTCCTGGTATTTAGCCAAAGGTAAGGCATCTGTTCTAAAGCTGGAAAATATGGCTTGTGTTCAGTTTTATCAGCGGGCACACTGTTGTTTATCTTCTGGGCAATTTATGTGTAAATTTGGTAAGAGTGGAACCTTACCTGTGTGAGCAGGGACCCTGCTGTGTTCCTGTGAGGGGCTTTCCTGTCACTGAGGTACACCTGTCTCCTACTTTGCTACCAGTGCCAGGCCAGTCTTCATTACATACAATTTAGAGTGATTTCCTTACTGCCTGGGACTGAAAACCCTATGGAGAACATACAGTAGTCAGGCCAGGCTATGCTGTATAGCATCCACCAACCCAGTCTCCGATGGCATTCACATCTCTATCCAACACCGTCTCTCACGGTTTACCTGTGGCTTACTTTTCCATCTAGGATGCAGGCTGGCGGAGGCCTTGTGGGAGATATTACTGATCATACTTTTATATGGAAAGAGGGAAGAGAGTATAGTGATTATGTTAGGTCCCCAGTATTTCATTGGCTGTAACAAATCACATGAGCAACCTGTTGGGTACTATGCATCCATGTGAAGACATGAAGTCATCAACTGGAAGAGAACCCAGGGGTCAGCGGTGACAGTAAGTCTGGAGAAATGGATTCTGAAGCCAGTGCTGGCTGAGAATGTAGGTAGGAGAACAGGGGGCCTGGGGAGGACCTGCCCTGAGGGCTGTGTAGAAAAGACAGCACTGGCCAATGGTGAGGCAGAAAGAAAACTAAAGTATGTGGTCATGGGAGCCCAGTATGGAAAGAGGTGACTGGTCAAGTGGCAGGCAGGCTGAACTGAATAGGCATGGAGACACACTAACCAGGACAGTCTGAAAAGCCAGTGAGGTGTGAGCAATGGGAGCTAAGAGTGCAGAGAACTCTGGAGAGATCTGGCTGTGAAGAAACAAGAGAAAGGTGAAGACAGGAATGGGTGTAGGAGCCTGTGAGCTCGTGGGTCAGAGGAAGACGATGGTGTCCTGCTCTATTCCACCTTATTTCCTAGAGACAGGGTGGCTCACTGAGGCTACAACCACAGTTTTATGGCTAGGCTAGCTGGCCAGCAAGCCCTGTGATCCTGTCTCCCTCCCCTCACAGTGTTGTGGTTATAGCCTTATAACCTGGCCATAGTTGCTGCCTTTTGAGATTTTTAAAAAATCATTTTTTTATGTGCATTGGCGTTTTGACTACATGTATGTCAGTGTGAGGGTGTCGGATCCCCTGGAACTGGAGTTACAGACAGCTGCTGTGTGGGTGCTGGGAATTGATCCTGGGTCCTTTGGAAGAGCAGCCAGTGCACTTAACCACTGAGCCATCTCTTCAGCCCCCACAGCTGCCTTTTTATGTGGGTACTCTGGATCCAGACTCAGAGCCATATGCTCTTTAACAGGGAACGAGTCTTACCTGTTTGTTTTTATAGAGTTGGGGGAATTTACAGACTGATGGATGGGGCCCCAAAGAGGGGAAGACATTGGTGGTTACAGAGGCAGATGGGCTTTGCTGTCAGCTCTCAGGACAAGTCGGGTGGGACCAGGGCCCAAGGTGAGAAATCCTTGCTGGGCACAGTGGTAGGAAAGCCAGCTCAGCTGCTGGGAAGGAGAGGGAGAGCCTTCCTGCCTGATCTGCTTCTATTTTTTTCAAAGAGGTGAGAAAAAGTGGGCAGGGGAAGAGGAGGGTGTGAAGAGGAGGCATGAGGAATTGTTCTGGAGGGAGGGGATCTCAGAGAAGATAGGGGGAGTACGGCTCCCTGGAGATTGTGGCTGGAGTCTAAAATGAGACTGGTCACATGCTGGGGTCTCCTCCAACAACAAGCAGCTGCTTTGATTCACAGAGGGAAGGAGGGAGCTTGACAGGGAAGTGTCACATGCCCATGATCCTAACACTGGGTAGTGAGGCTGCAGGACTGGGTCCATAGTCAGACCTGTCTGGAAGGAAGCAAGGAGGAGGGGAGAGGGAGGGAAGGAGGGAGGGAGGGAGGGAGAGATAGGGGAAGGAAAGGGAGTGGGTAAGGGAAAGGAGGAAGAGGCAAGAAAAGAAAACCAAATGCCAGGGTATAATTCAGTGACAGGGCATTTGCAGTGAGGACCATGGGTTCCATCCCTAACCCAGGGCAGTGGGGAGTAGGGATGGGGAGGGGGCTTTGCTATCTAGCATGACAAAGGTGAGGAAGATGAGGGAATCATGGGTTTTGGTTGAGTCAATTGTAGGGACAGAGCCCAGGATCCAAGTTAGGCAGTGAACAAGTTGTCCACTTGTGGTGTGGTATTATTGTCCAAGGACAGTGAGAGAGCCAGTAGCTGAGACCTGAATAGCCACCATGTACAGTCTTCTTGTTCCCAGAGGCCCTTGGTAATACACAGCATTTAATAAGTAGCAGGTACCAGTTACGGAGGTGTAAATTAATTAGTTCTCTTGAGGAAAGACTCGGGAAGGTCTGGGTAGGAACTGACATGCACCAAGCCGGAATGTGAGTTGTGAGTTACTATGGGCAGACCCTGGGCCTTACACCAACCACACAAGTGCAGCTCAAAAGCACTCCGGGAAGAAGCAAGGCTCTCAAGATGGAGATGGGGCACCAGTGCAGAAAAGGAACAAAAACATCACTTACCTTGCTTATCTGGGGTACCATGGGCTCGTTTCACAAACGGAGGTGACAGGAGGGGCTGAGTCAGTTGCCTTCATAGACACACAGGGAACAGGGCCCATTTTCTGTCCCCACCACAGGATTATTTTACTTCCACAGTGGTGATGGGGCAGGCCTAAAGCTCCACGTGGCCTAAAACCGAGCACCCTACCCTCCACTGCTGTTCCCAAGCTGACTGAGCTTACCTCATCTTACCAAACAAAGACCCTTTACAAGTTCGGGGCAAAGTTTGGTGAAGTTTGAGGTGCAAATAGGAAAGAGGTACCCCAATGCTCCCCAGGAGCCCAGACCAGAAGCTTCAGAGTGTGCTCTAGATCCTGCTGTCCTCTTCCCTACACAGCCTTCTCTAGGAGGAGGCAACACAGGTACCCAGCGGATGCCTGGCACACCTGCTGGTACTGCAGGCTGCTGGTGAGGCCGGCAGGTGGTGCCAAAGGAGAGTCTCCAATGGCAGGCTGAGCAGGCTCACAACCTAAGGCTGACTCCTCAACTAGGTGGCTAGGATTCATGGAAAAACCTTAGCTTCTGTGGGCCTTTACGTCTGCGGGAGTGCTCTCAAGTGTGCTGGCACCACAGAACCCTTGGGCAGCACCATCTCCACTGCTTACCCAGGGTCTAAAGAGCTGCAGTCTAAATGACATCAGGCTTGAAAGGCTTTGGGTTCCATGCTTATCATTGTGGCTTTAAGATACTTTTCTCCCTGTTTTCCTTGGAGACCAAAGTAGTTTCTGGGCATTTTATCAAGATTTGAGAGGCACCTTCTTGTCAACATTAAAATCCCTGATCACCCAGGCTGGAGATTAAGAGGAAAAAAAAACCTTAAATGTCTACAGTTCTCATTTTATTTATCCATTGTAGGGCAGTCAGTGTCGACCTAAGGCACAGCGTGGCTGCTTCAGAGGGCCTAGGAAAACTAGCCTTTCCTGGGGCTGGGCCGCCAGGTCACTTTTGTACTGGTGGCTGACCATCAGACCCCAGCCCCAGTAAGCCAAAGGCTGTGTTGAAGAGATTGATGGGAGAAGAGCCGTCTGTGATGAGAGTGGATTTCAGGCCCAGGGACTGAAGAAGTTTCACCTGCAGGTTTGGAGGATAAAGTTAGCAAAAAGACACCCTCAGAAATGGTCATTTACCTCAGCTGCCTCCCCAGGGAACCGACCTTCAGAGCTCCCTAAACCAAGTGGGTTCTGAAATGCCACCATCACCTTCGTCTTATTGTCCTTTCAAGGCACTGATGTCTCATCTGCTACTGTCCCCCTAGCAGTGCCAGCTCTGCAGGATCTAGGACAGTGCCTCTTGCTGATGTGGCATGGCATGGTGCTCAGTGACAGGTGACAGGGGCGGTTCACCCCACACCCCTTTCCATCCTCCAATACATCCCCTAATTCGCTTGCCAACATCCATTCTCCCGAGTCTTCTGTTCTCACCTGCATCTCTGGCCCGGCCACAGCCAGGTCCCTGATGGTGCCAGGGCCCAGTGCCTCTGTCATCTCCTTGAACTTCTTTGCCTCCACATTGGCGAGCTGCTGCGCCTTGCTCACCTCCAGCTCTAGCTGGGCCCGAGCGTAGATCAGTTCCATCTCTCGAACTTTTTTTACTCGCTCCAGCTCAGCCTCCTAAAAAGGGGAGACCAGGCTGGTTTTAGGTCATGTGGCCCAGGAACTGTCCAGCCAGCATCTCTGAGAGAACTGAGGCAGAAGGGAATTTCAGGTGCAAATGCTAGCTAGCTATGCCACTATTTAGTTAGTGAATCTTGGGAAGGATTCCCTTAATTCAAGCCTTGGTGTGAAATGGAGGTGACACATACCTCAGGCACAAAAGGTGGTCACAGATGTAAAGCAGACAACAAAGTGGGTAGCGAGGCTCATCTGGGGAATGGCTGTAAGAATCCCTGTCTTCAGGGAGTGTACAGGGAAAGGGAGTGTACAGGCAGAGGGAAACCGCAGGGAGCTTGAGCAGTGCTTTGTCAGGCCACTCATACTGACTTTCAGAGCCTTTAACAAACAGGCCTCTTCCAGACCCCAGTGC
>JANHMN010000003.1:114982063-115031541 GCA_030674055.1 Rhabdomys pumilio
AAAAAAAAAAAAAAAAAAAAAAAAAAAAAAAAAAAAAAAAAAAGAAAGAAAGAAAAGAGAGAGAGAGAGAGAGAGAGAGAGAGAGAGAGAGCTGGCCAGACTGTTCAATGGTGATGGCACTTGCTGCCAAGCCTGGTGACCTGAGTTTAACCCCAGGACCCACCTGGTGGACGGAACACTGACTCCTGCAAGCTGTCCTCTGACTTCCACATGCGTCTGTAGTGTGCACGCATGCCCTCTCCCTGCCCCCATTAAATAAGAAAATCAAGTGTAACGATAACACAAAAGGCACTGGCCAGTGGATAAAGTCACTTTAAAAGCATAAAATACCAAGCAGGTAAGGTTGAAACTATTTTAAAAACTCAGTAGATTCCCTTGCTTGAGAGCTCAAGCCTGAGGCACCACGGATGAGGGTCTGGCTATGACGGTGGTCTGGGCCTCCGTTGCAACACTTCCAGGAATCTAGGCATGGATATTGTGAGATGCGGAAGTCTGTCTGAGGTGTGTGGGAAGAGCAGAGGAGTTAGGATGGAGGGACTGTGAGTCATCTTTGCTCCTGGTGGGAGTCCATAGCTACCTCCTTAGCCCTTCCCACGGGAGCTTTGTTTTACCATTAAAATGCAAGGGGCAGCCCTGGGGCGGGCACAGAACAGGCAGAGTTCGGCTCCAGGGAGGAAAGCAAGGTACCTTTTCCAGCACCTCCCCTGGGTACAGGGGGAAGGGGTCCTGAGCTAGTCGGATCTCCTGGTCAGCGTGCCGGAGCCGGACTTGTCCAGTGATGTCAAATAACACAGAACTCTGGGCGTCCCGGGACACAGGATTGGCCACTATGCAGTAGTGCCGTGGGGGAACTGTCACCATGCGAACTGGGGCAAATAGTACTCTGTTGTAAGATAAGAAGGGGTTTGAGGAGTCAGAATGACATTCCAAAGGATTCAGTAAAAGCAAGAGAAACCTCTCAGCCACCCAGATGAGGGTCACTCCAGCCAGCCAGGCTGTCCTCAGCTGGGACTGCTTTACACCAACCTCTCATTGTCCTGCCGGATGTAGGTCTTTGGTCCAACCTCCACACGGGACACATTACTGTTCTGGTCCAGCACATGGATGTAGTGGTATGGGGGGATGCGGATGATAGCTTCTTCAGTTGCCATGGTGAATCCCAAGCCCCGGGCTAACCTGATTGCAGCACAGAAAAGAACAGGTGGAGAAGACAAAAGATTAAACAGGGCATTTAGGACAAGGCAGGGTAGTCCAAAAATGGCCTTCCCTTCCCAGCTCCCCTGGTTGCTCCCTTCCTGATCCTATTCCCACCTCCTCTGTTTTTTAGAACAAATATTTTATTTCATGTCATGCGTATTTGCTTGCATAAGTTTATGTGTACTGTGTGCTTGCATGCAGGAGCCTTCAGAGACCAGAGACCAGATCCCCTGAAACTAGAGTTAGTGGCAGTTGTGAGCTGCCATATGGGTGCTGGGAACTAAACTTGGGTCCTCTGCAGAAGCAGTGAGTTCTTCTTCTTCTTCCTCCTCCTCCTCCTCTTCCTCCTCCTCCTCCTCCTCTCCTTCTCCTTCTCCTTCTCCTTCTCCTTCTCCTTCTCCTTCTCCTTCTCCTTCTCCTTCTCCTTCTCCTTCTCCTTCTCCTTCTCCTCCTTCTCCTTCTCTTCTTTCTTCTCCTCCTTCTTCACATATATAATATATATATATATATATAATATATATATATTATATATATATATATATAATTTATTTTATATGTATGAATGTTTTGCTTGCATGTATGTGCACTTTGTGTGTATCTGGGGCCCTGCAGTTGTCAGAAGAGGGTGTTAGAACCCCTGGAGTTAGACTTAGAGGTGACTGAGTCACCCAGTGTGGGTGCTGGGACTCAAACTTGGGTCCTCTCCAAACACTCTTCACATCTGAGCCATCTCAGGGCTCTTCCTCCTGCTCCTCCTTCTCTTTCTCCTCTTCCTTTTCCTACACCCTCTTCCTGTCCCACCCCTACTTCTCAGATAGAACCTAGCTCCGTAGCCCTGGCTGATTCTGAGTTCATGGTCTTCCTGCCTCAGTCTGTGGGAATGAAAAGCAGGCTCCCCTATACCTGCTTCTCCTTTTCTTATCCCCACCTCAGACCTCACCTCTGCAAAGAACTGCTTGCTTCAGTTTACCCACAGAAGCCAGAGGTATTGTCACCTTTCCCTTACTCCCGTTCACTCCCTCCACACACCTGTGGATCAAAGGTTCCCTTTTCCTAAGGTACACCAGGCAGCTAGGCCAAGCTGAGTGAGCAGATCACCCTAGGACATAACTATGTGGCCTTGCCCCACACATGCTGGGGAGCCACGGCTCTGCGAAGCTTACTGGCTTTCTCAGGGCCAAGCACCTTTTTATTCCACGAGTCAGGAAAGCCTGGTTGTATCCGGATGTCTGTCTGCACCCCTCCACCTTCCTGTGCTCTAAGTAGTCCTGAGGTGAACCTTCCAGAAGTGGCCCCACCACAGAAAAGACCCAAGTGACCATCCCACCAAACCCGGTGGACTCCTAACACAGCAAAGCCCAGTGAAGGTGAAGAACCTTCACTGTTCCTAGCCTGTGGATGCCCTCAGCTCCCACTGTCAGAAGAAGCAAGAGCAGGATGGAGAGGAAAAGAGAGGTAAATGGCTTTGTATCTCCCCAGTGCATCGTATCTACCTCTGAATCCTAGGTGGTTTCATTCAGTGCTCGGCTTGGTTGTGAATGTGACACACCCTTGGCACTGGCCATATGTATACCCAGCACCTCTTGGACTTTGGACATGTCTATTCGAGTCAGAAAAAGGCAATCAAGTCTGCTAGGCAACAAAAAAGTTTGCCTTCTTCCTCCCTCCCTCCCTTCCTTCAGTGTGTGTGTGTGTGTGTGTGTGTGTGTGTGTGTGTGTGTGTGTGCGTGCCTGCAGAGGCCAGAAGAAACCTTTGGATTTACTGGAGCTAGAGACACAGGCAGTTGTGGGTCACCTATTATGGGTGCTGGGAGCAAACTCCTGTCCCCTGCATAAGCAGCAAGTGCTCTTAACTGCTGAGCCATCTCTCCAGCACCTGGAAATATTCCACATCTTCTGTCTCCGGACTTGCCACATGTGATTCTACTGAACATTTGGAATGTGGTTGGTGGGTCTGAGAAAATAAATCGTTACTTTTTTGCTTCTTCATTTTGTACAGACTTGTTATGTAGCCCAGACGGGTTTCAAACTCTCCACGTTCTCACTTCAGTCTCCTGAGTGTGGGAGTTACAAGATGTGCCACGATGCTTGGGCAAAGCATTTTTGTTTTGACAGTGTTGATAATGTAATTTATTGGGCTAGAGAGATGGTTCTGTGGTTAAGAACACTGTCTGTTCCTCCAGAGGTCCTGAGTTCAATTCCCAGCAACCACATGGTGGCTCACAAGTATCTACATTGGGATCTGATGCTCTCTTCTGGCATGCAGGTGTACATGCAGATAGAGCACTCATATAACATAAAATAAATAAAATCCAGAGAGAGAGAGAGAGAGAGAGAGAGAGAGAGAGAGAAAGAGAGAGAGAATCTAACCTAGGGCCTTCCTTGCACATGCTGGGCAAGGGCACTGAGCTATACTACATCCTGTCCTGAGTAGATTCTTGTCAACTTGACACAAGCTAGACTCAAGTGTAATGCTAACTGCAGGTCCCCAGACCTGGATGCCCCAGAGAAGATGCTATGTGGCCTTGCCCCCAAGTTATTTCTGCTTGGTAAGTAAAGATGCCCACAGCCTATACCTGGGCAGAAGAGAGATAGGCAGTGCTTGCTGTCCCTGGCCTGCAGGGAGACTACGAGGAAGCGGGAGAACAAGGTGAAGGAGAAGGAGGATGATGACAAGGGTTGGAGACAAGAAAGCAGGGCCCCGAGGGCTGGCCAATTGGAGTTAAGAGCAGCCTAGATGAAACATAGTAAGTAATAACTCAGGGTTATCAATAGGAAAGTAGATTCTAATAGTGTAGAGGGTGGATAGATTTCTGCTCAGCTCTTGTGCCCAACTTATTATAAATAGGCTGTGTGTGTCTTTTATCCAACAACTAAAAGGTTAAAGGTGGGGTAGAAACCACAGATTGGGATTAAATATTTCAACAACAAAGAAGGCTGTCACTGAGATCGTGCCTCCAGCAGACTCCTCCTAGGCAAGCCTTGGGTCATTTTCTTGCTTGCTAATTAGTAGAGAAGGGCCCAGAGACAATAAGGAAGGAACTCCCCTGCCCCCAACAGGTGGTCCTGGGTAGTTAAGAAAGTGGGTTAAGCAAGTCAACCGAGCAGGTCAGAAGTAGCTCTCCTTCATGGCCCCTTATTCAGTTCCTGCCTTGATTTCCTGGATGATGGCATCAACCCTCTCCTCCCCAAGTTTTATTTCCTCATCATGTTTTATCACAGCAATAGAAAGCAAATTAAGACACAACCCTAGGAAAAAAATTTACATTTAATTTCACGTGCTAGCAGTGTGGCTCACCAGTACACCAGGTCCTAGGCACAGTCCCCACATAGAGGAAAAACCCACTTCAAGTTTAATTCAAATAGGCCATTCTGGCTTTTTGATCCATTTTGCCATTGTGGATATTATAGCCCTAAGTAGCTCAGATAAAGACTGTGAGTCATTCAGGGTCACTCAATGTGACACTCAGGGACTAGATCCCTGAGCCAAAGCCTGAAGCTTTTTAAGAAGTTTTATTATTGCTGTTACTATTATTAATTGTTCTGGGAGAATTGAGGCGTGTACTTCACAAACGCTAGACAAACTCTCTTTGTAGCACTGAGCTGGTCCCCAGCTGGTCCTTTCTTTCTCTAAAGGTAGGTAGAAACACTGGCGACATTGGTTAGGGACAAGGATTCAGAAGGCTTGGGTTGGAGCAGGAATGAGGCTCAGCTGGTGGAGTGCTCTTGCCTGTCATGCCCTGGGTTCAATTCCCAGCCCCACACAAACGGGCACAGTGGCTCCCGCCTGCCATCCCAGCACTCAGGAGGTCCAAGGGGAATAGCTAAAGTCATTCTTAATTCCACAGCAAGCTTGAGGTCAGACGTGAGACTTCATCTGAAGACAGAAAAAAAGAAAAAAAAAAAAAAAAAAAAACAGAAGAAAAGGTTGTCTGTTGTTTGGGGGGGGGGGGTGTATAGGTGCAAGAAGAGGCCACATGTCAATCTTGGGCATTTATCTCAGGTGACATCTACTTTTTCTCCTCTCTTCTCTTCTCTTGTTTTTTCAAGACATCGTTTCTCTGTGTTGTTCTGGCTGTCCTCAAATCAGAGATCAGCCTGCCTCTGCCTCCTGAGTGCTGGGAATAAGGGCATGCGCCACCACCGCCCAGCATACTTTTTTTAAAAAAAAAATTGTTAAGTTGTATTAAGTGTGTGTGTGCCAGAGTGTGCCTGTGGAGGTCATGGGGCAGAAGCAGAGGCAGTTCTTTCCCTCCATCATGTGATCCACATGGGCCCAAACTCAGTTTGTCAGGCTCAGCAGCACCTTCACCTCATGTCTCCTGTCCCACCTTGGTTTCTTTTTTTAGACAAGCCTCCCCCAAACAAACAAACAAACCCTCTCCGTTGGACCTGTGGCTTGCCAATTCCAGTAGGCTGGCCGGCCAGCAAGGTCCAGGGATTTGTCTGTCTTCACATCCCTAGTGGGGCTAAAATCACAGTTTAGATATTTTTTTAGGATTTATTTTTCTCTTATTTTATATGCATTGGTGTTTTGCCTGAATGTATGCATGCATGTCTATATGAAAATGCCAGATCCCCTGAAACTGGAGCTACAGACAATTGTGAGCTTCCATGCTGGAAACTGAAACCCGGGTACTCTGGAAGAGCAGCCCAGCCACAACTGAGCCATCTCTCCAGCCACCCCTCCATCCTCCCTTTTTTTAAGGTGCTGGGGGACTGAACTCAGGTCTCACTTGAATGACAAGCATTTTACCAGCTAAGCTATTTCCCTGGTCAGTGCCTTTCTGCTAAGCCTCCCATGTCAGAGGGAGGAAACTGCTTGGGATGGTTAAGCGCTGCCAACTTATCACAATCACCCAGGAGATGATTCTCAGGGTATGTATCTAAGGGAATTTTCTAGATTAGGTTTAATTGATGTGGGAAGACTCGGCCTAACCACCACTCAGTGGGCTTGGTGTTCACACTGAATCAAAAGGAAAAAGCTGAGGACCAGCATGTGGGTGTTTCCTGAGAGCTGGTGGGCAGTGACCCGCTGCTCGGGGTCCTGCTGCCACGCCATCGGGCATGCTGACTGCAACCTGCTCTGAGTCCTCTGAGCCACTGTTTATCCGGCTTGGGTTTACCTCTGTTCCAGTTGCTCCAGGACATGAAATGGAACCATGTTCCAGGAGAGCAACATTCAAGACTCTAAGATGGAGCCACTTAAACCAGACCCTAACTCTTTTTTTGCTTTCATTTTGTCTTGTTTTCTGTGTAGCTCTGGCTGTCTTGGAACTGGCTATGTAGATCAGGCTGGCCTTGAACTCAGAAATCTGTCTGTCTCTGCCTCTTGAGTGCTGAGATTAAAGTTGTGCACCACCACCACTAACTACCATTGGCTTCCTGACTCTTTTTGGATGGATGACCTTAGACAAGTCCATTGTTCTTCTATCTGCCTCCTCAGTTACCAAACTGGGATGACTAATAGCCTTTTCCCAGCACTGTGATGACACGTTTGTACAGAAAGCACCCAGAGCCAAGCCTGGCTCTTCACCAGTACGGTGCTTACTACTGAGAATAGACAGGGCCCAAGGCCCAATTTTCCTAACCCACTGAAGGGTGTGGTCAGGGCCTCCTTCCCCGTCTGGCATTAGGGCTTAACCCTCACTTGTCTACTGGTCAGGAAGGAGGTAAGTCTTTGTGCTAGAGGTGAAGTAAGGCAGAGGCTTCACACAGTTGGATACAGTGTCTCTCCAGGGGCTCCAATGCAGGTTCATTGCATGGGGAAGCTAGGCCAGGAAACCAGATGGGACAAGAAGAAGGGCCTGTGATGCCAGCAGGGTTTGGAGGCCCCACCCGGAAGAAGGGAACTATAGAAGGTCTCTGAGGTGGGAGTAGGCTGCAGGCACAGCCTCTATTGGCTCTACTCCCCAAGACTGAGGCCTCTCCACCATCTGTCACCCCAGCTGGGAACAGTCAGGGGGCCTGAGAGCCTCTCCCAGCTCAGTGACTCAGCAAGAGCCTTCCTCAAAGCTAATCAGGCTGGTTCTGGCCTTGTTCTGAGGCCAGGCCCCTGCTTCAGTACAAGGGTCCCATTGCACTCCCCTGTCCACTCCCCTACCTTGCCCACAGCTCCTCTTCCACTAAGACAGCCAGTCAAATTCCCTTGGAGCTTGCACTGCCCTTATGCCCCTGACACTTATATTTGTGACAAGTCTCACACTCTGGCATCTCACTAGATGGTGAGTACAGTTACAGCTTTTTATTTCTGTTACCTCAAGGCCCTCAAAAGGCATGGTATGCCAGCTGTGGTAGCATCTGCCTGTAATTTCAATATTTGGGAGACAGACGTGGGAAGGACTCTGAGAGGGAGGCCAGCCTGGTCTACATAGTGAGTTACAGGCTAAGGAGGGCTACGTAATGAGAGCTTGCCTCAACATAAATGAATAAGCCAGTGGTAAAGGACCTATGGATGCCTCAGGTCTGGCCCCAACTCTTGCCGGCTGCTGCACCTCTCCTTTCTGCTTTGTGCTGAGCTCTGCTTCCTGCCAGCTCTTGGGCACATGTCTGGCCTGCTCACAAGGCTGAAAGTGGCAGGAGCCACAGCTAGTCCTCAAGTAGCAGCAGAAGCTGGGTTCAGCCTGCTGTGCAAAGAGGGGTGTGTGGGCCAGGTGCAGCTTGGCAGACTGGTCTCCAGGGCACAACACAAAACAAGGACAGGCTAGCAATCCCAGTTTTTTGTTTTTTGTTTTTTTTTTTTGTTTGTTTGTTTGGTTTTTTTTTTGGAACAGTGTCTCACTCTGTAGCCCAGGCCTGCCTTGCACAGCCATCTTTCTGCCTTAGTTTCCTGAATCCTGGAAGTGAGCTGCTTTGTCTGTTCTTTTCCTTTTTTTCTTTTCAAGATAGGATCTGGCTATATAACCCTGGATAGTGGATTACTATGAAGTCCATGAAGGCCTTGAACTCAAAGCAAGCCTCCTGCCTCAGTTTCCTGAGTGCTGGGGATATTGGCATGGGCCACCTTGCTTGGCTTCATTCCTTTCTTTTCTGGCAACTCAAAGGCAATATTGATGTATCAGCCGAAATCAATGAGCCATGAATCATCACATTTCAGAGATTTTTCAGAACAACCTTCGAATGGCTGGCACACTGAATCTAAATAGCCTGTGCCTGTTTCAAAGTGACCACACTGTGCACCTGGTCTGCAGCGAGGTGCTTTGTTTGTAAGGTGGCATCATTATTATTATTATTATTATTATTATTATTATTATTATTATTATTATTATTATTATTATTTTGAGACAGTCTCTAGATAGCCCTGGCTGTCCTGAAACTATAGATCAGACTAGCCTTGATCTTACAGAGATCCACCTGCATTTGCCTCCCAAGTGTTGGGATTCTTTTATTGATTCTTTTTTGTTTGTTTTGTTTTGTTTTCTGCTTTTGTAAGACAGGATTTCACTATGTATCCCTGGCTGTCTGGGAAGTCACTCTGTAGACCAGGCTGGCCTCGAAATCACAAAGATCTGCCAGCTTCTGCCTTTGGAGTGCTGGAATTAAGGACAAGTGATACCACAGCCCAGTTTATTCTTTTATTATTTTAATTATGTGTCCATGTGGGGGTATGTTCACATGGATTCAGAGAGCTGAACTCAGGTCCTCTGTAAGAGCAGGAGCTCTTCTTGCCAAGCCATCTCCCCTGGAGATTCTTAAAGCTGTGTATCTCTGAAGATTGGGGACTGAGGGGGAGGGGTTGGTAGAGGGTAGGGTCTGAGCATTGATTATTATTTTTTTTTAAGTTCTCACAATGATTCAAAGACTAAGAGCCACTGTAGTAAGAATTCTGGAATTTTGGTTTCTTTAAAAACACAGAAATATTATAAGACCACATTTTTGTTTTAATCCCAGGTGTGGGGTGTGGGACTGCATTAGACTGTCCACAGCAGCTGACTATAATTTGCCTCAAGCTCTAGCAGAGGCATGGTTTTGCCAGCTGCAGATAGTTTCTGCAATTGTGTGATGTTTGGAAATCTGGGAACTTTTTAGAGGGTACATAAATGCTAGGGTCCCAATAGGTGTGGGTGGTTTGTTAGTTTTGTTTGTTTGGTTTTGGTTTTGGTTTGTTAGTCATCACGCTCATAAAAGAAACAAAAGTTAGTTCAGGGATCTTTCTCCCTCCGTCTGTCCCTCCCTCTCTCCCCTTTATCCTTTCTCTCTATCTAGTGGTGGGGGTGAAATGGGGTCCGGTTGTGGAAGAGAAAGAGTGGGAGAAAGAACCCACAAAGCAGCAAAGACCAACTACAAGCCACTCTGGAGGTGACGGTGACAGCACTAGTCCAGGCTAGCCTGGGTTATGCAGAGAGATGCTGAGTGTGTGTGTGTGTGTGTGGGGGGGGACCTGAGTCTAGTGGTTCATGCTTATAATCCAAGCACTTACAAGTTAGGAAGGGACTGCAGCTTGAAGGACTGAGCAAGTTTCCAACTAGCTGAGGCTGCAGTCTGAGACTCAAGAGAGTCGGGTGAATCTCCAAATTTGAGGCCAGCCTGGTCAATAGACTTTCAGGATAGCCAGGGCTATGCAGGGAAACACTGCTTCCAAAACAAAGCCTCTCAACAACTGGAACGTCAGTCTTGTTACAGTTCTGTTACTGCAACCTTGGCTCTGAACCACTCCTAGCAACCAAACTTCTACTGGACTGGAAACGTTGCAAGGTAACTATCCTAAAGCTACAGGTTCAGGGAGGGGAGTTCAACCAGTTCAAGCTCAATAGATCTGATCGCGTCTGGAGTGCTGAGACCTTTTCTCTCTGCTGGGTCCAGGGTAGCTCTGAACTCACTGTGAAGCTGAGTGAATGGCCTCAAATCCTAATCTGCCTTCAGGAGAACAACAACAATCAACCCAGCGGCAAGCCCACTCCAGCCTCCCTCCATCCCTGGGACTGTGTCCCACTTTGAACAGCCCCTGTCCTGTGGATAACAGCCCCGGTTGCTCCACTTCACCCTGAAGTCATCCCTGGCCACCATTCCTGCACCTCCTACTTTAACATTAACGCTGCCATGGGTCACTCTCCTGCCTTCCTGATAAGAGCCCTTCTCTCCCCTGCCTAGCTTCAAGTAACTTGCTTTGTCCCCAGCTCTGCTCTCTTGATCCTGGCAGGACAGAGAGTGAAGGGGAAGGTGGTGGCCCAGCCCAGCCACCAGACGGCAGCCCACTTTGGATTTAAAAGGTCCACATTCAGTCTCAGCAGGGCCTGTCCTCACTGCAGCTCTTGAACTCAGGCCTTCAGCGAGGCTTGGTGACAATCTCACTAGCCCCTCTTAAGAGGCTAGTGAGAAGAAATCTTAACTAACCTATGGCTGGGGTGGTGGCCAGGCTGTGGTACTGGCATAGGCATGCCAGGCTAAGGGAAGGCTAGAATGAGACTCTGGAAAATCCGGAACTGTGGCCCAACTAGGCCACTTTGTGGTAGGGGGACAGCTTGGTAGCCTCACCATGTGCCAAATGGCTCTGTCCCCCCAAGTGTTAGTCACCAAAGTGAATGGTGTGCAGACCAGCAGGCTCGGGAGCCGATTTAGAAGCCTTGATCCCCATCAAAGTTTTCTCTAAGAACTTTTCTCTCCCCAGACTTGACTTTTTTTGTTGTTTTTTGCTTTTCTTTAGGTGGGTCTCTGTATCTGTACATGTGTGCAGGTGCCCATGGAGGCCAGAAGGGGGCATCAGATCCCCTGCAGCTCGAGTTGTGAGGCACCCAATGTCAGTACTGGGAACCCAAGTCACGGAGGCATCTCTCCAAGGCCTGCTTTGTGGCTTTTTCCTTTTCCTTCTTTCTTTCTTTCTTTTCTTTTTTTTTTTAGACTTATTTTGCCGGGCGGTGGTGGCGCACGCCTTTAATTCCAGCACTTGGGAGGCAGAGGCAGGCGGATTTCTGAGTTCGAGGCCAGCCTGGTCTACAGAGTGAGTTCCAGGACAGCCTGGGCCACATAGAGAAACCCTGTCTCAAAAAATACCTAAAAAGACTTATTTTATGTGAGTATACCATCAGATCCATTACAGATGGTTGTGAGCCACCATATGGTTGCTGGGAATCGAACTCAGGACCTCTGGAAGAGCAGTCAGTGCTTTTTTTTGTTGTTGTTTTTTTTTCCCCGAGACAGGGTTTCTCTGTGTAGCCCTGGCTATCCTGGAACTCACTCTGTAGACCAAGCTGGCCTCGAACTCAGAAATCAAACTGCCTCTGCCTCCCAAGTGCTGGGATTAAAGGTGGGCACCACCACTGCCCGGCAAGCAGTCAGTGCTTTTAACCACTGGGCCATCTCTCCAGCCTGTGTTAAAAGGAGTCTTACTGTGTTGTCTAGGCTGGCCTGGAGCTCTGGGGATAAGGCAGTCCTCATGCTCTCACACCTAGCTTCTGGGCGACATTTAGTACTATTCACACTGCTCCCAGGCTTTACTCGGATCCATAGCATCAAGGATTCCAGGAACAACCTACCCTACACATCAACCGCCTTTAACAGACCCATGCTAGCCTTCGAGGTCAAGGCCTAGCCCAGTCATACAGCTCTGGATGGTTGGCCAAGCTTCCCTGGAGTTACTGGAGACAGTATGGCTTGTCAGTCTCACAGAAGGGGACACAGACCATCTGGATTGGGTTGTTGCTGTCTAGAAAACGGCACCAATGGCCTTTCAAAGGTGAGCACTTTCCATAGCCTGAGCCAGGGAACAGTCTCTGCTACACAAGAAGAGTGCGGCAAACCACAGCAGGCCTGAGCACCCAGCACCCAGGATCTCAAAGGTGGTAGCTGTCCTGTCCAACTGCCCCACCTCAGGGTGGGGACAGATATCCTATACGCCAAAGGTCTAAGTAGATAGTTTCTGGAAAAACCATCCAGCACACCGGTGATGGCCAGCCTCTCTTCCATGTCCCAGGGATCCACAGGCAGGAAGGACATAAGAAACAGCTTTGTCAGCCACCATCTCTTACTAGTGCTGGGCTCCAGTCACAGATCCCAAGTCCCCAGCAGGTTGTCCCATTGAGCTTCCTCCTGTTTGCTTCCCCTTCCCCTAAGGTTTCTTGTTCTCATTCAACTCTGCACCTTCTGGAAACCAAGCTACACTTAGGATCGTCCCACTAACCACTGCAAGAGTGTCAAGGCCCATGGTTGGTACAGCCAGGACAGCAGAAAAAAGCCTCCACGAATGGCAGAGAAGGGAATCAAGGAGGTGACGTCACAAGCCAATCACTCAAGAGAAGGCAGAGCCCAGGTCCTCGGAAGGGATGGCAGAGGAGTAAAGTGGACAATGGAGTCTGAGTGGAAGCTGTATCTTTGCCCAGTTGGCTTGTTATTTGCTACAGGGTCTTACCTGGTAGCCTAGGCTATGGTGGAACAGTATCTCAGGCTGGCCTCAAGCCTCTGGAGACCCTCCTACCTCAGTTGCCCGAGTGCTGGGATTAGAGGTGTGAACTATGTCAGGCAAGATTCCCTATTTCTTTCTTTTTTTCAAGAGTGTGTTAGGGACCTTTGGACATGTAGGTATGCTGTGCCACCAAAGTCACACACACCATTCATCAGTTTGTAGAGTCCTTGCCCAAAATGCATGAAACGCTAGGTTCAAGCCCTGACCCTGAGTAAAACTGATAGCGATGACAGGAATCTACAATGTTTGCACTCACTCAAGAAGGTCAGATGTTCAAGGTCATCCTGGGCTACACAGAGTTCAAGACCACTTAGGAAACATGAGGATAACCCTTTCTTAACAACATCCCAACCAAAACAAAACCGAAAGTCAACCAACTAACCAGAGACACACAAATGCAGTCTCTCCCACTATGTGCCTAAGTTGGTTCAGGACTCCTGGGCTCAAGGCATCCTTCCTGCTTCAGGCTCCTGAGCAGAGAGTAGCACATGTGTGCTACAGGGCATGACAAAAGTAGCCCCTCACCTCCAATCTCCTGTGAGTAAGACCCTGGAGTCAGGGAGACTTGGGGGTTGAGGACATTAACAGAGTGCTCTCAAACCCTGAAACTTAGAAAGTGAAACCTCACAAGGCAGAGCTGCCAACGCCCTCCCCTTCCTGTAATTTGTGACTGAGGTGTCGGCTGCCCAGAAGAAAGTGGGAAGACTAGAGAAAGCCTGTGGGACAGAAACCTACTCCTGGGTTGGAGTTCGGGGGTCCGGCCTGGGTCACGATCCGTACTCACATTTAGCAGGGTAGCTGGCTGCTGCAGGCCACAGGTCTGGAATTTCCCTCACCAACCCTCAGGATGACTTCCCTAAAGGGCTGGGCAGGCAGGGGCGAAGCTTGGGTATTTAAAGGGCCCTGTAACTGGATCTTTTTATCCTCCAGGCTGCACTGAAGACACTGGGCAATTTCTGCCTCAGTGCTAACTGGTGGGGTTGGACCAACACTAGAAAATCAGAGGACACAGTAGTGGGGTGGGGTGCAGATGGTGGCTGGCTGTGTCTCTGCCTCATCTGGTTTCACTATTTCAGTGTGGAGGAATACAGTTCTGCCTATGCCCAAGTGAGATTCGTGCTTGGGTTGAGCTGCAGTCTCTCCTCTAAGAAGATCATCCGGCATCTTTTATTAGATTCAGCACATGCAGCTCAAAACTGCAAACAGACACTAAACAGAACACACATGCGCTCTCCTGAAAGGCACTGAGCTGGGAGCTTGCGGCTTTTTCTGTTACAAGTCTCCCAGAGCCTGGGTTGGGAAAGGCTGGCCATGCCCAGCACAAAACAGTCTGCACCTGCAGGGCGGAGCAGCAGCAACAGTCAGTACTTCCGTTGCCTGGGAAAGAGACTATTTCCTGAGGACCGGAGTGGAGGGCTGGCAGGGCTGGGGCCCTCTGAGTCTAAGCTGAAGAGGTCTCTCCCGGTCCGAAGGATCTGCTCCTCTAGTTTCTTATGTCGCTTCATGTCTGAGAGGACCTTATCCAGACGTGCCTCCCGTTTCTGGCTCCGGGCTGAGGTGCCTAAGAAGGTAGGAAATGTGACAGCATTGAGACAGTGAGTATCCCCACGCCCCACACTTAAGAGACCTTGTTAAACACAGCCTTTTTAGGCCTCAGGAGCACAGAGGAGCTAATGTTTAGGTTTGTGCCACATGGCTGATATCAGGCTAACATACCCATAATGCAATGGCTGGGGAACACAGCTATCAAGTGCAAAGGTCCTGGGGCAGGAGTGGAGGACAGAAAACTTAAAATTCTCCCTGGACATGCTCTTTCTCCCTGTAATGGAACCTTCTGGAAGAGTACAAGCAGAGAAAAGACAGGACTTCACTTAAAAGGACTACTCTGGTTGCCAAGACCAGAACTGTGGCAACTAGTTAGAACTGTGATAAGTGTCAAGCGAGAGAGAAATGGTCGGGCTGGAGAGATGGTTCAGTGGTTAAGAGCACTGACTGGTTTTCCGGAGGTCCTGAATTCAATTCCCAGCAACCACATGGTAGCTCACGACCATCTGTAATGGGCATCTGATGCCATCTTCTGGTGTGTCTGAAGATAGTGACCATGTATTAACATAAACATACGTAAAGTAAATAAAGTAAATAAATCTTTAGAGAGAGAAATGATATTAATGGTGGGTCTGTACAAGTGGAGCTAGGCTTGAGCAGCTGGAAGAGAGTCCAAGAATAATTCTTAAAATATATTCTAAGAAGGCCCATAGGCTGGCTATGGGATGTCAAGTCAGCTCTGGACATGAACATAGTACCACAGAGATGTGCTCAGGAGACTTTGGACTTCTAGGAAGGTCTGCGGGTCTCTGACAGGAAAGTACAGCACTGACTTAAGCCAGAAATATGCTGCCACTGTGTGAATGCTCCTTCCTGCAGCTAGTCAGTCTTAAATGACTGCGGAAACCAGCCAAGGCCTCAGACCAGCCCACTTCTGGGGTAACTAGAGAAGGCCCTTTATTTCCCCTCAATTCTTCCCTCTCATTCATACCTGGTGTACGTCTTCTGTCAATCAGTGAGTCCTTTGGTGTCATTGGCTCATCATCAAAGTCAAATTCTGTAGGCATGTGCGGTCTGAAACAGGATGGACAGAAAGCCAAGGGTGAGAGAGGCTCTCCCAAACACCTGCTGGCACACCCCAGCCCGCTGGCTCATCCTTTCCTGCCCTCCCCTCCCTCCCGTTTCTGTGCTAAGGAGAGCAGTCCCAGGAATAATATGTAAAGCATGGCCTCACTTTTCCTCCTCCTCTTCTTTGGCCTCTGGCTCCTCATCCGATCTCTCCTCTTCACTCTGGGCCTCAGGAGTAGGCGGCCGGCGGGGTAGGATCTCTGCTTGAAGCTCCAGAGTACCTTGGGTAGCCAGCAGTTCATAGAGCCGCTGGATTTCGGAGGGTGGAGGCATCCAGGACTGCCCATTGGCCGGCAGCTCCACCTCCTCATCGCTGCAGGGCACGCACCAGTCTTCAGATTCTCCCTCAGCACGCTCGTCGCTCGCAGCGCTGGGAGCGTCTAGTGACTCCTCAACCCTGGATCCCTCACGCCCGGCCTCCTCTTGACTGCCTTTCCCCTCTTCCTCGGCCTTACTAGCCGAGACGGAGGGACCTCCAGTGTCCTCCACTGCTAGAGCCTGGAGGCCGGAAGTCACTTCCCCTTCTTCAGACAGAGGCGCCGCTGTGCTGCCTGCAATGGTTCCATGGCCCAGGGCAAGGGACATAGAGTACTAGAGAAGAAGCCCAGCAATATAGGAGATTCTAGAGTACCAAACCAGGGTGCCTCACCCAAAAGGCTTGAGATCAGTGGGGCCTAGGAAATCGCCAACCAGTCAGTCCAATAGCTGACTGCGGCCAGAGCACCGTCCCCAGGAGGGGGCGCTCAGATCCCTTCAAGGACAGACCCCACCCCACGGATCCAGAATTCGGCCGTTCCCAGGGACCGGTAGGAAACACGCTCGGAGCTGGAAAAGGGAAGGGCCTCCTTTCTCGCTTTCACATCGCCTTCTCCATCACCTGAATGGAAGTCATTTTTTTAGACCTGGAAAACCTAGTTCGTGTCTACTCGGCAGCGGTACAAACCTGGACCTAAAACCCGCCTCCCAGGCTGCGCAGGATCGCAGTACGCAAGCGCAGATAAATGGCGCGCGGAGGCTCCGTAGTAGTCAAAGCTATTTGGAAAAGGAAAGAGAAGACTTGCGCATGCGCAATTAGGCCCTAAGAACCACTAACTTCGGCCCATACTAAAGATGGCCACTGCGGCAGCGCATGCGTATTCCGTTCACTAGGCCTGCCAGAAAGCAGTACCTTGACTCTGCAAACCAACACAGGGACCAACTGAGGCTAGTCTCATGCATTCTCTGTTTATTAGTGTTTAAGACTCATGCAGCATTCAGCATACAAAAAGGGAGACTCAGTTTTATTTTTTTAAAGGAATTTTAGTTTTCCCCCAACTTTTTTTTTTTTTTTAAGAAAGGAAACAAACAAAAAAAAAAAACCCCGCCAACTCCGAAATGCATCGCAGCTGGCTCTCTGCCTCCTCAGAGGGCTGGCGCGTGCAACAAACCTCCCTCATCCTCTTAGAGAATAATTAAAGAGCTCCCCTGCCCTTCTCTTGCTCCCTGCAGCTGGGAAATTTGGTCCTTTTTTTTTTTTTTTTAATTCTACTGTTTACAAAGCACATAAATGGACCTTCGAACAAGAAACTCTGAGGTTAAAAAGCCCAAATAGGCAGGTCAATTCAGGCTGACTCTTC
The DNA here is from genome assembly GCA_030674055.1 of Rhabdomys pumilio. Classification (NCBI taxonomy): domain Eukaryota; kingdom Metazoa; phylum Chordata; class Mammalia; order Rodentia; family Muridae; genus Rhabdomys; species Rhabdomys pumilio. Next base: position 114,998,948 of record JANHMN010000003.1, read on the forward strand.
AGCCGCAGCTGTACCCCTTCCTCCCCTGGATGTTCAGAATAAGGACTCCAACTCTTGTGCAAGTCCCCCAGGTGAGGCCTGGCTTGCCAGCTTTTCGACCCAATAGGCACCTTAGGGGTTGTGGTGAGAGTATGGTCTGGGCCTGGGTAGTCCCCAGTAGAGAACAGTCAGAGCCCCCAGCTAGGCTCCTCTCCCCATACCATCCTTCTTCCCTCAGCCTGACCTAAGTACTGCAGTTTTTGCAGACTAAGTGTTGGCAGGAGGGTGAAGATGCTAAAGGGAAGATGAGAAGGGAGAAGGGGTCAGGGGAAGTGGCAAGGGGAAAGGATGTTAAGGAAGGGAAGGAAGGGATGAACCCATAGCAAGACAATGAAAGTTGGGAAGTCGGGGTTAGTTAAAGTTCCGAGGATTCCAGAGGCAGGAATAAGTGCAGGGAGGCTGGGAGAGATGCAGAGGTGCAGAGTACAATTTAGATGTTCAGGAAGGCTTCCAGAAGTGCAGAGAGGTTTTCTGAGTGCAAGGTTAGGGGGGTCAAGAGGCAGGAAGGGAGGTCTGCAGGCAAAAGTGCAGGGAGGAAGGAAGCCTATGGCTGGCGGAGGAGCCTGGCAGGATGCAGGAGTAGGAAAGCTGTAAACAAGGCCGCTCAGGCTCCCTTGGTCCCTAGGGATGGGGGCCAGGGCCATGGACTGGGATTCTCCCAGGATAGGGATGGACCCAAGACAGCTCCCAACAGGAAGAAAAGTCTTGGAATGCAGGGCAGAGCCCCTCACTTATACACTGTGGGAGAGGAGAGGGAAAGACAGACAGGGAAGGAGACAGGAAGAGACAAAGAAATAGGGAGGACAGACAGGAGAGAGCAGGGTCAGGGGTTAGTAAAGCTGCCCTTGTCAACCCTCCGCTCCTCCCTCTCCTGTCCCCGACCCCCACTCACCGCCTAAGTTGATGACACAGGAGGCGATGATGATGAGGACCCCCCCAACCAGCGCCACGATGCTTAAAAGCTTGGCTACTCGGCCCAGACGTTGAGCCCCATCCACGTCCCCCTGTTGCAGGCTGTTCCGGGACTGGGGTGAGGGTGAGGGGTATGGAGGTATCATGGCCCAGGTCAGCAGGAGCCAGCCCAGCAGGAATCAGGTGAGAGTCCAGAGGAGAGAGGTCAGCCCCATGGGGTTAAGAAAGGAAGAAGAATTGGGGTGCAGGAGGAAGAGGGCACAGGTCAGCAAGGTTATATGAAACGTCTGTTTCCCTCCCGCTTGAAAGGGTAGGGCTGGCGGGAGGGCCTTGGAGGGTTAGGTCCTGGGGAGAGGCAAGCAAAGGTCCCGAAATTGGAAAAGTGAGATCCATGCAGAGAGGTGAGGGAAGGTGTCATTACTGGGGCTCTGTGCTGACACTGGCACAAAGCTGGGAGCCATGGTACGATTGGGCCAGGGTCCCTTGGGGCTCACCATGACGGCATAAGCGAAGGCCACAATGTTGACAGGCCACATGGGGCAGAAGCAGGACAGGATGGCAAGGATGATATAGTCCCGAGGTTTCTGGGTGCCTTCACCCCCTTCCACCCCAGGCCCTGCCAGCTGGGAGCTGGGGTGACGGCTTAGGCTACCTCGAGGAGATCCTGGATGCCCTCCATGAGCCCTTCCTACTCTGTCTTCCTCAACCAGCTTCTGCAGCACACGGGGGGGAGCCCCATTGGCTGGGGGTGTTTTAGTTGAGGGTGGTGAGTGAGGCTGGGGGGCTGGGCCCTCTTCCCCGTCACCAGCCTGAAGAGGAACCACTGCTCCATTTTCTTGTTTTTCCCCTGTACTTTCTGTCAGGACCTCTGTGGTAGGGTCCTCTTGGGTGGGGGGTTCTGCCTGAAGGGGTGGTTTAGGAGGAGGCTGGGAAGTTGGCTGAGGGTCTGACTGGGTATTTAGCAGACAAGCAGGCTCTGAGATTGGCTCAGGAGGAGCTGCAGACTGCTGCTCAGACCCTTGCTCTGCAGTAGTCTCTCTGTTCTCCTCTGGTTTGGATGCTGGCTCTTGGCATGCCTCTTTGGGGCTGGGGCTGGGGCTGGGGCTGGCCTTGGCCTTGGAGTCTTCTCCTGGGTTTAAGCTGAGGTCTGTGGCCTGGACTGTTTCTGGGGTTTCAACTGGGGTCTCTGTGGTTTCTGGTGCCAGCTCTGCCTTAGGCCCTGAGTCCACAGGGGCTGCAGTGATGCCTGGGCCTGGCTGAAGGGCCTCTGGCTGGTCTGGGATTTCTGCTACAACCTGGGCAGGATCTAGTCCTTCTTCAGAATGCCTGGGACCTTCTGTCTGGGTGTTGGAACTGTCTTCCACCCCCTTCATCTCAGAGACCTCAGAGCTGCTGGCTGCCATCTTAGAGAAGTGAGATGGGAGAGGGCCCGTGGGGAAGAGGAAACAGCAGTGACAGTAGCAAATCCTGGAAGAGGAGGAGACAGGCTTGGTGAGGAGGGAAGAATATCTCTCATCACCACAGGCCCAAGAGGGCTATGATTCTGTTTCAAGGCTAGCCTGTACTGTCCCTAGGGAGACAGGAAAAGTTGGGGTTTCCTTTGCTTTAAGGTAGGACACCCTTGGGTGGAGAAGTGTTCTACTTAAAGACTGCTTGGAGAGCCATGGGAAGATAAACCCTTTTCTAAACAGAACTGCTCTTGAGTCTGTTCCTAGATCCATCCAACACACCCAACAAGACCCAGACCCTCAGCTCCCAACTCGAAGGTGCACCAGAACATCAAAATCTGTGCATGCACCAGACACTCCAACAGGCAGACTGACAGCCCCACACAGTGTTCCTTTTGTACCCTTCCCTCCTCTCTGGGCATCACCTGAGAAGTGCAGGTTTTCCTACTGCGCATTCCGGCTCAAATGCCCGTCTACCTCCTCCCAGCCCCTTCTTGGGGAAACCCAGTATCTTGTGCATACCTTCTTAGCCCTTCTTTTAGGGGTTCCCTTGTTGCTTTCAGCAGAGGCTGAGGGGGAGGGGACCTTCTCCCGATGGTAGGGCGCACCCAGCACCACCCTCTAGTTTGCCTGGCACCTGCATTCCCATGCCACCCAGATGTCTGTCGTCCACACCTACCAGCAGTCTCAATTCGTCTCAGTCTCATCCGCTGCCAGCCTCGGGACTGCTCCTGCGTCCCGCCGCCGCCGCTGCTCCTGCAGCAGCCGCAGACCGGGGAGGGAACAAGTCTGTGAGCAATGAAGGGAGGTGGCGGGTCTCCCCTCCTCTCTCCTCCGGGTTTGCTCTGCCCCTTCTTCTCTGGTCCCCTCCCTTAAGCTTCACTGCTGCCGCGCCGCCCCCGCCCCTAGCACGCCTCCTGCCCCTCCCGGACAGCCCAAGAGAACCTCGTGCCAGGCCCTGTGTTACCTGGGTAACCGGCCCGGGGACCACTCTTGCCCCCTCCCTGCCCTTTCTCGCCCCTCCCTGCCCTTTCTCACGCGCACCTCCTGGTGGGGCACCCCCTTCCTAAGTCCTCGGCCCCTCCCGCCAACGGTCACCGGGGGATCCTGGCAGAGACCTAGGTTTGCGAAGAGACGGACCAGTGAGGACTGGGTGGAGGCATCCTGAGCAGCATAGATGGGTTAAGCAAACAGGTCTAAGTTTGGGGCGGTGCAGGGGAACTGCGTGGGGTTTCAAGAGAAGGGAGCCTGCAGAACCGAAGAAGCCTCCTTCCTACTCCTGGAAAGCAGCAGCAACAGCAATGCGTGATGAAAGCTTTAGGGAGGGTCTTTATAAAGGTCTGAGCAAAGCCCAGAAAAGGCAATTCCAGCAAGCTAGGAATGGCTAGGGCAAGCAGTCCATGACCACCATAGTGGGACCTGAATGCAGTTTACTGAGCCCTGTGTCAACCATGGCCTCTGGGATCTGTATGTGCAGGCATTTGGAGGGGTTCTGTGCAGCCCTGTGCTGGGTTATGGGCAGACAGCATCAATAACTAGCTCGGGCATTCCAAATCCCCAGTGGATATTCTTTGTCCACATTGAGTATTCCTTGAAGACCTGAATTTGCTCTCCACAACTTCTGAATTCTTGGATTTACCCTAAACTTGTGTTGTACTGCAGCTAGAGAGGCTATCTCGGGAGATGTTAGCTTTGTAGGGCAAGAAAGGTTGGGACTAAGATCAAAGTCAACAAAGAACCCCTCCCTCTCCCTAGAAGGGGCGAGGCACACACACAATGGAGCTTGGTGAAGATAACTTAGGAAGCCAGAGACAAGTTTTTATTTAAAATTTATTGTAATGGGGTTTGCGCAAAAGGAGGGAGGGGAGGGTGGGGAACATGCAAGGGACACAGGAACACGATGACATGGCCAGGGCCATAGCTTCTGCTGTGGGAAAGAGGAAGAAAAGACCAGGGCTGGAGCTGGGGTGGAAGAGGGAAGGGGAGACACTGTGGCTGCATTCCCCCACCCCCAGGAAGCACCTCTAGTCCCCGGCTCCCCTCCTTTTCCCTGGCCCCCTAAGATTCCATCCCTCTTGTTCTGCCTCTGGCCCTCCTGGCTCCTTCTGATACTCCCCTTGGCTTTCCCCAGACAGATACTCCAGTAGGCTGCTTGGGGTGTAAGCACCCAACCTTACTCAAAGTATCCCTCTGCCTTCCCTGCTTCTGCCCCTCAGTTATCACCTTAACTCTCCTCTGGACAGAATCTTAATTCCCCTCCTCTCTCTCCTCCCTACCCCTGGGAAAAAACAACAACAAAAAAAGAAAGCACCAACTCCCCAGGAAGGGGCAGCAGACAGTAGGGGAGGGACAGAAGGAGGAGAGCACAGGACCTTCTAGGGAAAGGCTCACAAATCCCTGGGAGGAAAGGCAAGGGGTTAAAGGTTGAGGGCAGTGGCTGCTGCTGTCCTCTGCCACCCCTGCTCACTGTCCAGGGGACTTCAACACAACTCAGGGGACAGGTGTTTGTAGGGTCAGCTCTGATAGGGAGAAGGAGCAGGAGAAACATTGTTAAAACCTAGTGAATTCCTTCTTCCTCCTCTCTGTCTGGAGGCTCCTTGGTTGATGAAGAGTCGTGAGGAGTTGGTGGGAAGAGGAGACTGTACCAAGAAGAGCTTTCCTCCACTCTCCCCTCTTCCCCATCAACTTGGAGCTCACCAAGGCTGGGAGGGAAGTGGCTGAGAGCTCACTGGTACCCCCTCTGCCCCAGAGAGGGAGCCCACAGCTGTGGGAGGGGCTGCCACCACTGCTGCCGCCGCCGCTGCCGCCGCTGCTGCTGCTGCCATTGGACAAACCTCACCAGTACCTACAGTAAGAAACATCAAGTATCACATCACAACCTAAATGGCAAGAAACATGCTCCATACCCCAGACTTTTCAACTATTTCCCTACTTCCCCTGGGACACAGCCGTTACTTCCTATCTGGTCCCCAGAGGCTTTGGCCTGCCTGCTTACCCAGACAGAGCATGTCCATATTGCCCTCTCTGGACCCCAAGTCTCCCTAATCTGAGTGACAGACTGGCATCCCTGGCCTTCCTGAGATCCCCTATTGGGCCCTTTGAGGTCCCTTGTCCCACACATCCCATCCTGCCCCCCCCAGCCATGTCCCACACCTTGCCTGGTGGGTGCAGGGGTCCCCCTCAGCAGGTAGGCTGTGGCTGGGGGGCATCTCCCGGGATAGGAGGGGCGGCCCCCCCCAGATGGGTCTGCATGTGGCCGGCCAGCTGGGCAGGGGTCTTGCAGTGCACGCTGCACAGCTTGCACAGGATGCGGTCAGCCCGCGGGGCCTGGAGCCCATGGTCCTTCACCGCGTGGATGCGCAGGTATGCTGCTGTGGTGAAGCCTATGGGTGGGGGTTGGGATGGGGGGTTGGGTCAGCCTGGTGGAGACCCCAGAGACAGGGCTGTTCTCCTAGGCCGGGGACACCCTCCTCACATGGCACTGTCCTCCTCCCACCACATCCTTGGTAGGCTGGGGCCAACTACTCCAGAGAAACATAGTCTTTCCCTGAGCTTGGGGACTGGTTTGAATGGTGCCCGTTTCTTAATCCTTAATATCTACAGAGACCTTCCTTCCCCCATATTTTTAAAGGGTTGACTCTCAGTAGAGACGGCTGTGTCCCCCCTCTCCAGTGCCCCAGTCTCATCTCCTTTAGTGAATAACCACATTGAAAATAGCTTTCTGTTACTGGGTAGGGTGTGTACTTGTTACACCCGTGCTGATATACTCCATCTACCCCAGGAGCTAGAGACAAGAACTCGTGGCTGCCAAGCTGCAACCCTGGGACCGGCTTTCTGGCCGTTCCTTTCTCAGCAGCCACGTCCCACCTCATTCCCGCTAAGCACACCCAGGAGGTTCAACTTCTGGCAGACAGTCTCCTGTGAGCCATGGCATACAATTTAGTGATGTTGTTTCCAATGCTGCTGTGTTTCCTTCTTAAAGAGTTCTCTACATGCCACGAGCTCTTGGCTATAGCACCCTTAACCCATATTGATGGGAAAACAAAACAAAAACAAAAACCCATGCCCACCAACCCCCACTTTATCCCTGCCCTCCTGGCATCCTTTAGCATATACCTTTGTTGCAGAGCTCACAGACATGGTGAGGGCCCTGGCTGTGCACCTTCATGTGGTCCGAAATATAAGCCGAGCTCAACATCTTGCCACACACATGACATGGCACCTTCTCCTCGTGTCGTACTGTGTGCGCTCGGAGTCGATCCTTCGTAGCAAAAGCTGCCTCACATTTCTGGGGGGGAGGGTGTGGGGGGTCACAGGAGAGTTAAAGCTTCGGGGAGTAGAGAGAAGGGAGCAAGATAAAGGGATCAGAGCCTCGGGGGTCTTTGATCTGTAGGAAATGGGCGTGAGATGACCAGGCCTTGAAGGAGAAATGTGAAAATGGAGTGAAGAGGCAAAAAGAGAGAGAAAAAGGGGGTCTGAGAGGCTGAACCCACACAGCTACAATGAGGATCAAAATCATGAAAACCAGGACAGGAGGAAGCGGGCTTCCTACCTCACATTTGAAGGGCCGCTCTGTTGAATGCACTTGTCTGACGTGACTGTTGAGGTGATCCGGCCTAGGGATATGTTGAGGTGGGAGGGGGTGTGTGTTAGGGCTAAAGCTCCAAGGTGAGGTGTGCCTCAAATCTACCTAGGTTCCTCCAAAACGTCTTTCTAAAAGTCCCAGCATTTCCCCCACAGCTTCAGTCCTCAGGCAGGAAAGCCCTAAAACCAAGATTCCTCTTCTGCCAAGAGGCTGCTTTTCCTTCAGCCCAAAGACCCACCTCTTCTAAAGTACCACCCCATTCCTAGTCACCATGAGGCTCACTTCCCTCCTCCCTGGGAGTGGTTCCTGTCCCCAGGAACGGAGCCGCCTCCCCACCAGCCAAAGATAGGCTACCTTGTTGCCCTCCCCCCACCATCGGCCTAGTGGGCAGCCGAGGCCCCTGCACACCGGGAGAAGCTCTTGCCACAGTGGGAGCAGTTGTAGGGCTTGTGCACAGCGCCGTCATGTGAGCGCACGTGGTAACTCATGCGGTCCTTGCGCTTGAAGCGCTGCTGGCACACAGGGCACTGGTAGGGCTTCTCGTCCGAATGCGACAGCTTATGTCGGTTCAGATGGTAGACGTCGCGGAAGGCCTTGCCGCACATCTCGCAGGCGTGATTCTTCCGGATGCGCTTTCCAGAGGCAGTCGTGGTCACAACGCCACCGGCTGCCACTGCGGCCGTGCCGCCGCCAGCCCCGGCTTCACCCCCACCCCCGCTGGCCCCGCTCAGCTGGGGGACGCTCAAGAGGCTCAGGGGCACCATGGTGGGCATCTTCATAGCACCCGAAGGGACCCGGCCAGCCTTGGCTCCTGTGTGGATGGCTTCGTGCCTTCGGAGGTTGTAGCCGTTCTTGAACTCCTTGGCGCACAAGGCGCAAATGTAGGGCCCCTTGCTCTTTGTCTTCTTCTCCAAGACAGATGCAACTGGGGCCACAGCGACCGTCGAGGTTGGGGCAACGACAGCGGTGGCAGCCGCTGCGGCGATAGTGGCAGCCGCGGCGGGGGGCGCGGCCTCAGCGGCTGGTGCGGATACGGCAGGGGGTGGCGGAGGAGGCGCCGGAGGCTGCTTCAGGGCCGCTGTGTCCACTGTGGAGGCGGCAGCAGGGGCCGGGGGTGCAGTAACCACTGCAGCGGCAGCCGCCGCAGCAGCTGCAGCCGCCGCGGCTGATTCCTGCGCGGCAGCGAGAACCGGGAGCAAGTCCACTTGGAGGGGCTCGGCCGCCGGGGCCTGGGGCGTGGGTGGGGGCGCTGGCGCGGCCTGCGGAGACAAGGCGCCGGTGTGGGCCGCGGTCGCTGGTCGGCGCCTGCCCGCCCGGCCCGGCCCCTACTCACCTGGAATGGACTCTGGGCGCAGCCCTGGGAGGCAAAGAAGCGGGACTGGAGCTCAGCCCCGACCTGCAGGGGGTTCTGGGCGTGACCCTGAGGTGGCGGGAAGGAGTTCATGAGGCCGCCCACCCCCCGGGAGTCCAGGCCCAGCACGGGGAAGGGGGGGGCCAGCAGCGTGCAAGGGAACACGGGGAACATGGCCTCGGCCACAGTGGGGCCCCCGGAGCTCAGCGGGAGCCGGGGGCACGGGCCGCGCGGGGCCCAGGTTCGGGGCGCCGCCCCCGGCCGGCCGGGTTGGGCCGAGCCGAACGCATGGCCCGAGGGCCGCCCCGCCGCCCGCGCACCCCGGCCGGCGGGAGGGAGGGAAGGAGGGCGTCTTGTGGGGCGCGGAGCGCGGCGGCGGTGGCGACGCCCCCTGGGTGGGGGCGAGAGGCCCCGCGGGGCCGAGGGCCGGGGGCGGGGGCCCGGGCGGCGGGGGCCCGGGCGGCGGCGGCGGTGGCGGCAGTTGGAGCCTGGCGGGGCGGGGTGGGGGGAACGAGGGAGCAGCTTCGGCCCCCGCCGCGCGCGCGCGCCCAGCCGGCGCCTCGGGGAGGGCGGGGGAGGGCGCGAGGGAGGGAGGGGGACAGCTGCGCGCGCACCGGGCGCGCGGAGGGGGTGTGGGACAGGAGGGAGGGCGGGCAGGAGGGGGCGGGGGAGGGGGGGCAGGGGGGGGGGGGCGGGGGGCGTTTCCCGGAAGGGGGAGCGGCGCCGGGCGCTGGGACCCACAGGGGGGGGGAGCGGGCGCGAGCGCGAGTGCGCGCGGGGCCAGCGGGGGGGGGGGGTACAGGAGGGACTCTAGAGGGCGGGGGGACGGGGGAGCCACCCAGCAGCCCTAGTCGCCCCGAGCGCGAGACCCCCGAGATGGTTGCTGATTGGCTGGCGACGGTGCAGGTGGTGGGCGCGCGGGAGACTAGGCGGCTTCTCTTCCCCCACTTGAACGATTCCACCCCCCACTTCCCTCCGCCAGCGGCCGTTATTTCGCGCGCACGCGCACATAGCACGGACGTCTTCGCTGAGCGGGAGAATGGGGAGCGCGCCGAGGGAGTTACAGCGGGGCGGGGCTAACTCAAAGCGCGTGCCCGCTTTAACGGTCGCTGTGCTTAAGCTTTCGCTTCAGCTTTTTGGTTCTTCTAGGCCACCGTCTCCTCTCCATTCCAGTGGTTTATTTACAATCTTGGCCTAGTTTGGGGGTTTCCCAAAGATGGCGCCTACGTGGATGTCCCGCAGAGCTTGAACCTGACCCCCAAGGTAGTTATGGGCTCTCACCCCAGCCCTATCATCAAAAATCAGGCTCAAGCACGGAATAAAAACTGTATTTACACAACATGTCATTATACAAGGATTTTTAAAAGAAAAAGGTAGTGTCAAGATCTGGTAGTCAAGAGGGACCACTGTGCTGGCTGGCAGCCAAGCTTAGAAGATTCGCCTGTAAAGAAGAGCAAAGTGCGTTAATGTAGCAGCCAGGCTGGGTGGGGGTAGTACATGCAGGCCGGTAGAGAAAGGGCAAAGGTGGTCTTACCTTCAGGAAAGACTCCACCTGCTTCCCAGAGATGCCTTCCACCTGTTCCAAGTCTTCCACCTAGTGGGACAGCAACAATAGGAAGGAGGTGGACAAAGCACCACCAGGACAGCCCACTGCACCTGTCTCCCTAGGTGGTTACCTCATTAAAGGGGCCATGGAGCTCCCTCCAGCCCACGATAAGCTGGGCCTTCTTCTGGCCAATGCGCTGCAGGCTGCGCAGATCCCGAGCTGAACCTTCATTCAGCAGATCCAGTAATTTTTTGCGTCCATGTGCCAGTAACTCTGGGCTAATCTGTACCTCCCAGTAGTCCTCATCCTTTTCCACAGCTTCTGACTCATGTGATTGCTCCAGCTATGAGGTAACAGAAATGGCAGTAAAAGCCAGTGGATGACTGCCATGATCAGGCAGAGAACCCACCCTCTGCAGCCTTTCCCTTCTGGTCACTAATTTTGTCGTGCTTGCATAGTTACTAGCTCCTTTCTGAGTTGCTATGAAGACCTGATGTACACATCAATCCTGACTAGGAGGAAGTATAATTCAGTGGTAGAATACTTGCCTACCATGCTTGAGGACTTGGGTTCAGTTTCCAGTACAGGGGGAAAAAAGGGAAAATTTAAAAAACCCATGTGGAGAAAACAGTAAGCATATACTTCTGTCCTTACAATTCAAGCAGTTCTACTAATGTTAATTTTGTGTGAAGAAAATTATATATTATTTTAATTACTTAATTCTTAAATGCTGTCCATTTCCCTAATTAGGCTCTACAGTTCTTAGAAGGCAGGGGCCACCTTAGATCCAGTTAGTAGCCAATGCAAACACAAAAGGTGTCAAGAAGAGTGGTAGATATACTCTATGAGACACATCCATTCCCCCACCCCCAAAGTTCTTTAAGGCATCATCATATGCAAAAGGTTCCCAGCTGGAAAACAGGGTGGGGCTCACCTTCCTTTTGTGGCCTTTCTTCAGGAGGTGGATCTTGTTTGAGGATTCTGCCTGCTTCTGAACTGAAAGGAATTTGGAACTGGTCAGGGCACAGGTGACCTCCTCTCCTCCCTCCCTCCCTAGTCACCACCTGCTTCTCCCATTTCAGATTTCCCTAGCTCCTTCCAACCATAAGCTTTTGTTTTTGCCTTTTGTTTGTTTGTTTGTTTGTTTGTTTGTTTGAGGCCGGGTCTTTATAACCAAGGCTAACCTTGAACTCATGGTAATCCTTCTGCCTCACCCTCCTGAGTGGCACCAAATCCAGCCAATATTCCACTGTCTACAACACCCTAGGACAAGCATCCAGGGCTTCTTTAGGCCCACTTGGTAGATGAGTGACATGTCTCTTCCTGGAACTAAACTTACTCCGTTGCAGGGGCATCACGACAGCCTTTTTCACAGGCTTTGCCACTGTGCCACTACAAGAGGATGCGGGCTGGAGAACTGTGGGAGTGTTCTCTTTTTCCTGTGGATCCAGTGCCTCCTGGGCCAGCACCTTGGCTTCCAGTTCTTTTTGTTTCATCTTAAGCCTCTGTTGGAAAGAATCATGGAGAGATGTGATTTAGCTCCAGCCCCAAAGCAGTAGATTAGGAAGGTGAGAGATTAGTAGGTAGAGAGCTCTGAGGTCCGAGAGGACAGAGATTAAGAGAGGTAGGAGAATCAATGAGATAGAATTCAAAATAACTAAGGGAGGTCTAGTGATCAGAGGGCCACCTAGAGACAGAATGAGTTTTTAAGCAAGGTATTCAATGTCAGGAACCCTGGCTGTCCTGGAACTCACTCTATAGACCGGGCTGGCCTCAAACTCAAGAGATCTGTTTCTGCCTTCAGTGCTGGAATTAAAGGCGCATACTACCACCTCTCTGAATGTGAGGTTTTATGAAATACATTTTTAAAAAGATTTTTAAAAATTATGTATAAAACATTATGCCTACACGGGCACCAGATCTCATTATAGACATTTGAGCTATCATGCAGTTGCTGAGAATTGTATTTAGGACCTCTGGAAGAACAAACAATGCTCTTAACCTCTGAGCCATCTCTCCAGCCCTAGATTTTTTTTTTTTTTTTTTTTTTTTAAGATAAGGTCTCTGGGCTGGAGAGATGGCTCAGTGGTTAAGAGCACGGACTGCTCTTCCAGAGGTCCTGAGTTCAATTCCCAGCAACCACATGGTGGCTCACAGCTGTCTGTAATGGGATCTGATGCCCTCTTATGGTGTGTCTGAAGACAGCTACAGTGTACTCATATACATAAAATAAATAAACCTTTAAAACAAAACAAAAAAACCCAGAAATCCAGCTGTCTCTGCCTCTCGGGTCTTGGGATTAAAGGCATGGGCTATCCTGGTCAGCATCATATTAAAAAAAAAAAAAAAAAGTATCACGATGTAGCCACAGCTGGCCTAGAACTTAGAATGTAGATTGGGCCAACCCTGAATTCACAAAAGGAGAGCTGCCTTCCTACTTAGGCAGGTTTTCTATTTTTATTTATGTGCCTGGTGCCCTGTAGGTCAGAAGACAGTTTGGGTCTGGAAATGGAGTCACAGGCAGTCATCAACTGCCATGTAGTTGCTAGAAATTGAATCAGTGTTCTTAACTGCTGAGTCATGTCTCTAGCCTCCGGTAATATATCTACTATTTTGTGTATGTATGCATGTCTGTGTATGTACCCAAAGACCTCAGAGAGGCCTTGGCTCCCTGAAGCTGGATGTTGCCTGATGCGGGTGCTGGCAGTTAAATTAGGGTCCTCTACCAGAACAACATGGGCTTTTAACCACTAAGTCATTTCTCTACCCTCAGATAACGTATTTTTAATTTGGATTTCTTCCCCGTTATCTGATCTCAGTTGTCTCTTCGGCTTCAGTCTTGTTAAGTGTATTCAAGCAGGGGCTAGAGAGATGGCTCAGTAGCTAAGTACACTGTTCTTCCAGAGAACCCAGGTTTGATTCCACCAATTTGGCAGCTCATAACAATCTCTTAACTCTAGACCCAGGGTATCTGACACCCTTTTCTGACCTCCGTGGGCATTGCACACATGTGGTTCACAGTCATAAAGGTTAGTATAAAACCCATATAACGTAAAAATAAATCTTAAGCACCAAACAAAATATTCAATCAGAAGACAGAAGACATCCAGAACTAGATGAAAGCTGAATTCTAGATCAGCATCCACCCTCCATTGAACATACTAGGAACGTTTCTTAAAGCTGCTTGGAATATTCAGTCACCTTCTCAAAGACTTACCTCAATCTCCAAGTTCTTTTCCTCCACTGTCTTAATGAGTACCATTCGCTCTCGCTTTGGGGTATTCAGTAGAGGTGTCCCTTGGCTTCCCTGGGAACCCAGCAAACGTTCCATACTCAGGAGGCTTTCCAACATGGCTGGATCCATATTGCTTAGCTTCTGTAAGAGGCTGAGTTGAAAAAAAAGGTTACCTTATCATCTTCAGCAGCAGGACTACCCTTGTCACACCTTAGCTTGGCATATCTGCTTCAGGATCCTGATGGGAACTCGTTAAACAGTTATCTAGTCTCTGACCATAGTGAAGTAAACTCTCAGGGATACCAGACTATCAGGTAGGAAGCTGTTAATATGCACTGGATACCACACATTAGGGACCTACAATACTGCCCTGTCCTGAAAGTACTTGTGATAAGGGGGAAAGGGAGGGGGCGCTGGGAAGATAACTCAGCTGTTAAAGCACTTGCCATGTAAACATGGGGCTTGGAAGTTGGATCCTTAGAGCCCACAATGTCAAGTGGGTGTGGCAGCCTGCCTATTTTCCAGCCTCAGAGGGAGACATAGGATGGCCCAAGCAAGCAAGCAGTCTATGGATACTAGCCACAGCAGAGAGTTCTGGGTTTTATTGAGACCTCACCTCAGTGAATAAGGTACAAGAGTGACTGAGGCAGATTGTCAGCTTCAACCTCAAGCATCCATATATGTATGCACAAATACACATGCATACCACAAACAAGAGGATAAGGTAAGAGCTGAGGGTTTGAACATTTGGAAAGCAAGCAGGGAAAGCTTCACAGAAGAGGTCCTCATGAGCAGGAAAGCTACTAAAGACCTAAAATGAGAAGCCGCCTTTATCCAGTGGGCTGTATACAGAAGAATCCTGGCTATCTGAGCACATTAATTCCTATCAGTCATACACTATTCTGCCTGGAACCTTCACCCTCACCTCTGGTGAAAACTGTCTTTTCAAAGTGAACACTTTCCCAATACCCAATGACATTATCTGAGCTAGCTCCTCAAAGACACAGGCCATGTCCTGTTCTTCATGCTCAAACCTTATTGTTTTTTTTTTGTTGTTGTTGGTTTTTTTTTTTTTTGGTTGTTGTATTTTTTTTGTTTGTTTTTTTGAGACAGGGTTTCTCTGTGTAACTCTGGCTGTCCTGGACCTCACTCTGTAGACCAGGCTGGCATCGAACTCAGAAATCCGCCTGCCTCTGCTTCCCAAGTGCTGGGATTAAAGGCGTGCGCAACCACCGCCCGGCGTGCTCAAACCTTATGAGAACAGCATAAGAAAGTATAGAGCAAACAGTAGAAATAATTTTTCCTAGCTTTCACAGAACAAGCCATTCTTTTTTTGGGAGTCAGGTAGGGAGCTCCTTAGAGACAAGGTTTCACTGTGTAGCTCTGGCTGTTTTAGAACTTGCTTTGTAGACCAAACTGGCCTCAAACTTAGATATCCACTGCCTCTGTCTCCCAAGTGCTGGATTAAAGATATGTACCACCACTGCTGGGCACCTTTCTTTTCTGCATGAGCTTCCTGGCTTTAAAAATTTAGGTTCTCCATCTCCTAAAAGTGAATCTTCGAAGACAGGGTCTAAGCTTGCCTTTGTCCAGAGTGCCCATTTTGTTGGCCCTTTGGTGAGTTTAGAATGACCTTTGCTCAAGGATTTGACAGGCTAAACCCACTGTTACCTACAGCTATTCTAGATTCTGCAGGGAAGACCTGACTCTCACCTTAGTTTCTGAGAGGCAGATGCTGGAGCTGCTATAGACTCAGGGCTCCCAGTTGTTTCTTCTTCAGGGCCTTTGGCTTTCTTTGCCTCTGATGGGCCTAGCAGTTCTTTCTGAGACAGCTTAACAGGCGCCAAGGCTGAGAAGATTAATGAGATAAAGAAGAATCAGAGTGGTCGGCTTCAGTGCTAGTGCTTCGTGGTTTTGGCAAACTCCCCAATTGTCCTGGCCATTCCACCTGCCTTCCCCAGTTCTCACCATGAGGCTGTAGACTCTCATTGGTGAAGGGTCGGTTAATCACCTCCTTGGACCTAGCAGTGAAGTTCAATGCTGAGATTGTATCCAGGTAGAAACGCCTTTCAGGAGCAATGTTGGCAATGAGGATGCTGTGAGCTGAACCTCCCAGAGAGTCCTGAGGGGTGAGAATTGAAGTATGGGTCAGATTCCCATTCCTATTCCTTGACAACGATGCCCTCTACCCTAACCTTCTTCTGTCCATAGCCACCTTCTCCTATCCCTTTTGACCCAACATGGGTGGACATGACCTGCAGCAGACGAGTGAGCTTGCTGTCTCTGTATGGTATACGAGGGAGACCCTGGTTTAATGCATCCACCACTTTGCCCAATACAAAGAGGGAGGTGTTGATGGCTCCACTCTCTTTGAGTCGAATGCCCTGGTTGCCTGTGCGACGGTTGTCCTCTGAACCAGCCAAATCAATAAGGTAGAGTTTTCCTTCCCGCTGGCGAAATGGAGTCAAACGTTCACGCTGATCTACCTGGGGGAAGAGCAAGAGACCCAGACTCAGTCCACATTTCAGGGGTTTCCCAGGCCTTTCTGTCAGTGGGCCTTACCTTGACCAAGAGCACTGCATGACTACGGGAAGAGCGCTGGTTAAGCCGGGTAGCTCCTACAACACGATTTCTACTGGCTGGAAGGAAGTGCTGCTCAAAGTCAGAGAAGCTTGTGATGGGCTTCTGTGTGAGGCCTGGAATCAGGATGTTCCCTCGACAGTCTTCTCGGATCACTAGGTCTCCTGATGCAGGATCCAAGAGGTCTAATACCTATTTGAGCAGTGATAGTAAGCCCATTTCTCCATAACCAGGGTGCCTGTTTCATGGGGATTAACCTTTTCTCTACTGGATTGTTAGGGTTCTTCCATTTGCTACCCCAACACCTCGCTACTAGAGGAGAGCTTCATGTTCATTCTAGAAGGCCCTGTTACTTTGCCACCTCACCTTTTCCTGGTAGATCTCTAAATAGGACATAACAACAGAAATGTCCCACGGCCGGCCCTCAGCACTCTCTTCCCTTGTTAATTGCAGGAGGTCCATGAGAGCCCGAGGAATCACTCCAGGCTGCTCTGGGCTCCCCAGCATTGTGTGTGTCTTCCCTGGGGAAAGAGCAGAGAAAGGTATGAAGGTTCCCCCTCAACTTTCCTAGCTCTTCCTCATGTATAGTTCTCTTCTGGCTCTCTCACCTGCCCCAGTAGGCCCATAGGCAAGTACACTGGCATTCTGCCCTTCCAGCAAGTGCCTTAGGATGGGCTGTACTGAACCTACATAGACGTCCTGCTGAGTGCTCTTCTCTCCATAGAAGGCATCAAACCTGTAGGTAGAGAAGGTATTAGGAGGATGTTCTGTTGACACCCTCGCCTAGACGATCCTGGCTTCAAAGGCTCTATCCCATCTTTTTTTAGACAAAGGCCTTAAAAGTATCCCTGAAAAATCTACCATATCCAGTCATTGTACTGATGTTAGGAAAACAACTTCATCTCATATTGCAATCTGGTTGCCCAGATACCCATATTCTGCAATGATTCAGGAAACAAAGACAAGAACACGTTAGAAGGAATAAATGATTCTGCTGGCAAAAGGAAGTGCTGCCAAGCAGGACACAGAAGCAAGATGCAGTGCTTTGTGGAGGGAAGCCTAAGCTCAGGAAATAAGTCCTGGGACTGACATAAATGACCGCCTCCCCCAGTAAAAAGGACTCCTGAGAGTTGCTCAGACCAGCAGAGCAGTCTGGAGAAACAGTCCAGTTGAGCTGCTTGGAAGAGGATCACTGCCTGCAGGCTGTGCAGTGTGCTCCTGGATTCCATCTTTGGGAGCTGTCACCCACGTTGGGGTGGGCTTTGGTGACACAGCTGTCTTTGAGTCATTTCTGTGCCTGTAAACCCATATTCCTGTAAGTAACCCCAATAAAACTTATTGGGTCACCAAGTTGGATATTGGTGGTACCCTTATTTTGGTCTGTGGTTAGCTCCTGTCCTGTGGTAAGTAGACATTTGTTTATATCTCCCCAGTAATGTGTCACACAACATGGTGTGAAAGGGCTTTCCCATATTTTTCTTGAGGTAGCACTGTAACAGGGTAGATAAAAGGTTGGTCTTCAGTACATGCTGACAAGACAAAGAAGCCTGAGAGAAACAGAAACCTAGTTATTAAGGGATTAGAACAGAAATAAACTAACTTTCTATAAAGAAGCAAGCAATAAATATTTTAGATTTTGTGAACATGTGAACACGACTGCTTAATTCTAAGGCTAGTTAAACAGCTACTGTTATATAAACAAATAATAAAACTTAAATAAAGGGCTGGAGAAATAGCTCAGCAGTTAAGAGCACTTCCAGAGGTCCTGAGTTTAATTCCCAGCAACCACATGGTGGCTCACAACCATCTGTAATGGGTTCTGGTGCCCTCTTCTGGTGTGTCTGAAGACAGTGACAGTGTACTCACAAAAATAAAATAAATACAAAGCAAAAAAACAAACAAAAAACCAAAAAACAACAAAAACTTTATTTACAGAAAAGTCTTCTGTGCTGGGCATGTCAGCACAACACCTGGGATCCCAGTACTTAGGAGGTAAGTCAAGAGAATCAGGAGTTCAAGGCCAGCCTGAACTTTATGAGACCTTGTTTTAAAAGAACAAAAATCCAAACAAAAAAATAAACCAACCAAACGAAAGACTCTTGGTTGGATCTGACCTGCATGCAGTCTGTGGTTTACAGTATTGTGTAGTTTCCCTCTTGTGTGTCATTCTCAAATCTGCATGGTCTTCTCTGGTTGGCTGCCAGGTCTGCTTTCCTGCCTTTCCCTGTATTTTCTAGAACCTATTTGGGGCTACATTGCTCCTTCTTCCCTTTGTCCCAATTTGCAAGATTGATACCCCAACCTATTTGGGGCTACATTGCTCCTTCTTCCCTTTGTCCCAATTTGCAAGATTGATACCCCGTTCAACTTCTAGTCTCTCTCCACAGTACTCACCTCACACCATTAACATCTGAATAACCAAAGGAAGGGTTAAGAACAAAGCTTTGCCCAGCAAGGAGACAGATCTGAGAGACAGATCTCAGAAACTCTGTGAAAGTGACAAATACACAGGCCTAGATGGAGGAGCAGCCTGAACCTTACTGATATTTGAGAGTCTCCTGGTATTTCCTCCAGTTAGCCACTTCAAGAGAGCAGCTGTCTATGGCTCGTACACAGGGGGGCTCCTTCGCTTCTCCATCCATAAATGGGCGCAGTCGTACAGCCACTCTTACTCGAGCTAGAGGTGGACGCCGGCCACTCCCTCCCTTGCTTACACAGCGACCAGGTCCTGGAAGAGACCAGTTTTAGGTGTTAAAATTTGGAGAAAGACAGAGAAATGGTAACCAACTTTGCTAGAAGGTCCAAGGGTGCCTCTCACTTAAGCAGAAACTCTTTTCATCATGGTTGTGATGGTTTGAATATGGTTTGAATATGGTTGGCTCAGGGAGTGGCACTATTAAGAGGTGTGGCTTTGCTGAAGGAAGTGTGTCACTGAGGATGTGGATCCTAGCTGCCTGGGAGCCAGTATTCTGCTAGCAGCCTTCAGATGAACATGTAGAACTCTCAGCTCCAGGATCCTGCACCAAGCCCCCTTGAATGCTGCCATGCTGCTGCCTTAATAATAGACTGAACCTCTGAACCTGGAAGCCAGCCCCGATTAAATGTTGTCCTTATAAGACTTACCTTGGTCATGGTGTCTGTTGTTAACAGGCAACTCTTATAAGGACAACATTTAATTGGGACAGGCTGAGAGTTGCACCTCTTGTTCCAAAGACAGCAAGCAGAAGACTGGCTTCCAGACAGCTTGGGTGAGGGTCTTAAAGCTCACTTCCACAATGACACACTACCTCCAACAAGGCCACACCTACTCCAACAAGGCCACACCTCTAAATAGTGCCACTCTCTGGGCCAAGCATATACAAACCATCACAGCTGTGCTGTGGGTTTCTCCCAAGGTAAGCCAGTTCCTTCTCTGCTCTCTATAAGTAGGGTAGGTGGACACAAGGCACAAAGCAGAATTCTCCAACTATGATTGATACACACACACACACACACACACACAACATGGAAGATTTAAAATCTGTAAACACATAAGTCTCTGAATGAATCTGGGATTGTCTTTCTAACAAGGTTTCACAGTGCTGGGCCCCACTGTGAACTGCCAATAACAGGAATGCCCTAAGGACTAAGACTCTCTTTCTCTCTCTCTCTCTCTCTCTCTCTCTCTCTCTCTCTCTCTCCCTCTCTCTCTCTTTCTCTCCTTCCCTCCTCCCCTCCCTCCCTCCCTCCCTCCCTCCCTCTCGCCAGTCCTAAGACTTTACATCTGACAATGACAAAACCAAGTGAGGGCTGGAGGGATGGCTCAGTGGTTAAGAGTACTTGTAGCTTTGACCCAGGTTAGGTTCATGGTAACCACCTCAAAGGCCAGGCCAGGAGAACTGTCTTGAGTTTGAGGCCAATATCCTTTTCCAGCCTCTATGAGCACCCACACTCACACGTACACACATACACACACCTATAAAAAAATGGAAAAGTCATGGGTTTTACTGAAATGACTTGATCATTTAGTTACATACTAAAGACAAACAAGACAAAAGTACAGACATGTAACTCTCATCTGACAAACTCTTCATTTCTTTCCAGTAATCCAGTCATGGGAAAAAGATCCTAAATTTTTTTTTTAATTGTCAAAAAACACAAAAGATTTTTAAAAAACCCTCTATTTTTTTTTAAATTTTAATTTTTGTTTATGATATATGTATGTTTGAATGAATGTATGCCTCAACTATGGAGATGCCCACCAAGGTTAGAATTGAGTGTCGTCGGATCCTCTGGAGCTAGAAGTATAGAGGATTGTGAACAGCCCAATGCAGGTGCTCAGAACCAACTCAGGTTCTTTGGAAAGCAGCAAGAAATTTTATAGATGAGCCTTCTCTCCAGCCCCAAGCCTCTATTTACAGTAGGGGAAATAAAAAGATCTCCCAAGGAAAATTGTCAGGAGCCATAATGGGACAAGCTAATAATTAGCAGATGATCATCCTGAAATGCTTGCCTCGGATTATTATATAATCTGCGATGAGTGTGCTTCATCCAGCAAGGCTGTGGAGATGTAATTTTAGGAAAGATTTCTGCTATTAATATGCTTTTCTCATTATTACTATTATTAAACATATCACTAAGCAATAGCACACCCCTTTGTAGCAGATCTCTGCAGACCCTGTACCCAGTACCTCTGCAGAAGATGTACTGTCTTGTAGTGACACTATATAGACAAATAGATGACTTCTTAAGTCTTAATGATGATCCTATAAGAATTCCTAAAATTATATCAATGATTATTAAGCTCTTTTATAACAGGACTGCTATTAAGTCCCTCAGGCATAGTCAAAACTGCAATGAGAACTCTGCCAGTCTCCTGAGTGTTATCAGTTAATTGCCAAAAGAGAGAAAGAGAGAGAGAGAGAGAGAGAGAGAGAGAGAGAGAGAGAGTAACTAGATCCTCTCCTGCTCAGAGCACATTCCAAGAAGTTGTAAAACAATTAACCAAGGTCACTAAAAGGGAATCCACAATTTATTATAGGGACCAGGACAGAGGAGAAAATGTTGCCTGGGTTATCTATACAAAACTTCACTAATTTATAGTTTCAAACTTTCTGCGAACCTGTGGAGCTAGACAGGTGATGAATGTCTAGCTTGATAATTACTCCTAATGGAGATTCATATAAACATTCTGTGTTGTAAACTTCTATTTCAATTTATGACTCGAATTTTGGTGTGAACTCGTGATGAACTTTGTAACATGTGACCATGTACTCTGAAAGATGTATAAGTACTGAAGACAAAGACAAAGAGAGTAGTCCTTAGCAGTAGTAGTTGTCAGCAGTAGAGTAGTTGTAGTTGGTAGTTAGGAGCCCTTCGTCCTTTCCTTTTCTTTTCTCTGCCTAGAATTTTTCTCCCTTAGAATTTTTACTTTGTTAGAATCTATTCCTTTTCCCCACTCAGGACTTTTCCACCTTTCCCCTCAGATAGCTGCATAGGATACCTTTTACACTTAAGTAAATCTACAGCAACTTTTTTTTTTTTTTTTTTTTGGTTTTTCGATACAGAGTTTCTCTGTGTAGCCCTGGCTGTCCTGGAACTCACTCTGTAGACCAGGCAGGCCTCGAACTCTCCGCCTGCCTGCCTCTGCACCCGGCTATAGCAACTTTTTAATGTGTCTTTTCCTCCTGCAACCTCAGATTAGCAGACATAAATTAGAGCCCAGCAGTTCCTGCTGAGATAGAACAAAGGCCACACTGCCTAATCCTCTGCCATTAGGCTGCAGGTGTTAATCACCCTAGCCTGCAGTATCTCACCCTCAGAAGAAGTTTTTAGGATAGTACAAGGCTACTTACTTAACCCCTTGTTTGTCTTAGGGCTGGGATGCAAGTGCCAGTTTCTGGCCACAGGATCGCTGACTGCAGGTCAGCTACAGTAGCATAGGGGCTGCCTCTAGAAGAACCGACAGGAGGAGAAGAAAGAAGCCAGAAAGAAGCCGCTTCTCCCCTCTTCACTCAGCGGGGGGGGGGGGGGGGCAAAGCCCCCCCCCCCCCAGAAAATAATTATCTTATCTTGGAAAGTGTAACAAATTCAAAGAGATTCAAGCCTGGATTGCTTTAGTCTAAAATTATGTCTTGGTTTGGTCTTTCTTTGAGATCATAAGAGACCCCTATACTGCTAGATCCAGGAGGCACTCAGTCCCTTAGTCTGACTCCTGACTTCCTAACGAAATTCAAAATTCAGCACTCTTATGAGACAGTTTCCCCACTATCCATTTCCCTGATTATCTTACTAGTTTTCCTGATTATTCCTTAGTTTAACCATAGTCTTAATTAAATCTTTCCCCCTGTGCTCCATCCTCTGCCAACTTCTGTAGTATTAGCATTTTGTATAGTTGTTTGTATAGTTGTTTCGAGGCTGTCATATTGCAGGCTGTTCAACATATATCCACTAAACCCCAGCAGCATTCTTTATTCACCTCCAAGTTGTAATGAACAAAATGTCTCCAGACACTTCCACATGCTCACTGGGGTACAAGTGTTGTCCCTAGGTGAGACGGCTCAGATTCACTTCACAGTCAGTTACCTGCTCTCTTGGCACCAATTATCTTTTGTTCCTTTTTAAAATATCACCTTCAGACAGATGACTCCTCTTTAGCACCTTCATCTCAAAGCGCTGTCTGACTGGCAGATCTTCCTTCCGAGCCACCGTCTAGCTTCTTCTGGATGGTTCTCAGGTACCTCAAATTCCACCTACACTAAACTGACTCTTCCCTATCTCTCTGAAACAGTTTCCTCATTTCGCTAACACCTACAAAATAGCTCAGACCCCCAAGTAAGAATGTTTAACTGTTTTCGTTCTTCCACACAGTCATCAATACCTGTCAGCTCTTTTTCCTTTAAAATTTATTTAATATTATGTATGTCTGTGTGCCACCGTGCTGGCTAGTTTTATATCAACTTGATATAAGCTAGTCACCTTAAAGGTGGGAATCTCAGTTGAGCAAATGCTTTCATAAGAGCAAGCTGTAGGGCATTTTCTTAACTAGTGACTGATGTGGGTGGTGCCATCCACAGGTTGGTAGTCCTGGGGTCTTGCTTTTTGTTTTGTTTTTCTTTTGTTTTAAAAAAAAGATTTATTTAATTTAATGTATGTGAATGCAATGTTGCTGTCTTCAGACACACCAGAAGAGGGCATCAGATCCCATTACAGATGGTTGTGAGCCACCATGTGGTTGCTGGGAATTGAACTCAGGACCTCTGGAAGAGCAGTCAGTGTTCTTAACCACTGAGCCATCTCTCCAGCCCCTAGTCCTGGAGTCTTGTAAGAAAGCAAGCTGAGCAGACCATGATGAATAGCCAGTAAACAGCATCCCTCCATAGTCTCTGCATCAGAGTCCTGGTTGCAACCCTGCTTGTGTTCCTGTCCTGAATTCCTTCAGTGATGGATTAAAATGTGGAAGTATAAGCCACACAAACCCATCCCTCGCAACTTGTTTTTGGTCACTGTGTTTCATCACAGCAATGATAACCCTAAGAGAACCTCACATCCCAGATGCCCATGTAAGCCAGAAGAGGGCATCAGATCTTCCAAAACTGGAGTTACAGATGGTTGTGAACCACCATGTGGGTGCTGAGAACCCAACCAGGATCCTCTGAAAGAGCATCTCAGCTGCTGAGCCATCTCTGTAGCCTTTGTTCTATCTTTTTAAATATTTGTTTTTGTTTTTTGAGAAAGGCTGGCCCTAAGCTCCCAATTCTCTTATCTTGGCCTGTGTGTGAGGATCACACCAGTGGTAGGTTTTAACTCTTCTGTTTGTGCACACTCACACTTATATGCTAATAAGTGAGGCCAAAGATCAAACTTTAGTGTTCCTCAACAAGGGGTGAAACTCAGCCCTCACACTTCCATGACAAATGCTTTATCAGGCTGAGCTATCCTCCCAGCCCACTCCTCTCTATTATAACAAGAAAAATGAATCACATTTTTGGCCTCCTTTATAGCTAAGTAACGCTTGTTCTTTTTTGATATTTTCAAGGTCAAGTAAAAGCTTGCCCAACCTTTGAGCCCACTTTAACTACCATTTTTATATCTTTTTTATGTTTTGCCTGCCTGCATGGAGATGCACTAGGCACTCAGTCCCTCAGTCTAAGTCCTGTCTGACTTCCTAGCAGACTTGCTGAATTTTGGTATGTGCACTTTGTCCAAGCTTGAGGAACCTGATGCATTTACTAGAATCACAGAGAGTAGTGAGCCACCAGGAGGGTGCTGGGAACTGAAACCAGCTCCTCTGGAAGTCCAACCCTAACTATCATTTCTCTCTCCCCTCCCCTTCTCTCTCCGGAGCTACTCCCCCCCATTTTGGTTTTTTGAGACAGGGTTTCTTTCTGTATGTAGCCCTGTCTGTCCTGGAACTGACTTTGTAGACCAGGCTGGCCTTGAACTCAGAGATCCACTTATCTCTGCCTCCTGGGATTAAAGGTGTGTACCACCACTCCAACTATCATTTTCCTAACTTTTCAAAATACCTAAAGGTTTGTTTCAGATTCTACACTACAAGTTTATGCCTATCTACCAACATAGATTAACTACCATTTTTATATCTTTTTTATGTTTTGCCTGCCTGCATGGAAATGCACTAGGCACTCGTTTATGAGACTATTTGAAAACGATTGTAACCTCTAGGAAAGGAGCAATAGTCATTTGGAACTTTAATGTTTACTATATACCAAACACACCGGGTCTCACTCTGAATTCGGGCATAATCATCAACTGCAGAGGCATTACAATGTAACTACCTGAGTGAGAATTTACACTCCCAATATTTACAAGTTGTGTTATCTTGAGGAAGCTATTTATCCCACCTATGTCTGCTTCCTCTTTGTCAAAAACCAAGTACAGGGGGCTGGTGAGCCTTAGAAATTAAGAGTGCCTACTATTTTCCTAGAGGTTCTGAGTTTGGTTCCCGGGGTCCACTTCTGGTGGCTCACAACTGCCAGTAACTCCAGCTTTAGAGGATCCAACACTCTCTTCTGGCCTCTGAGGGGATCCATACATAGGTGGCACACACTGATAAAAATAAAGCTTTTTCTTAAAGATAGGGCATCAACAGTAATGA
Organism: Rhabdomys pumilio; assembly: GCA_030674055.1. Lineage (NCBI taxonomy): Eukaryota > Metazoa > Chordata > Mammalia > Rodentia > Muridae > Rhabdomys > Rhabdomys pumilio. The sequence goes on from JANHMN010000003.1 coordinate 115,023,741, forward strand.
CCTCAGAGCTCTGTACAAACATCAAAAGGTTCGTCACAAAATGCTTGCAGCACTGCCTGGGACGAGGCGTTCTCCTAAAGGTCTGCCTCCCCCAGAGCCAAACAAACACTCCAGAATTAGGCCTAAAGAAAGAGGAAGGACACGTATATGCAAATTGTCTTAGACAAGATTTTGAATCTCCTGGCAGCCTTTTCAACATGAAAACAGCATCCAGTTCCAAGGCTAGAGAGAAAGGATTTTCCTTTGCCGTGTGATCTCACACAAGCCGCTGTGAACAAGCCTTTAGCCGGAGTGGGAGCTCTGGACAACCAGCCTGACACCGCGTCTCTTCACTGCTCAGTCTTTACCGATGGGTGGCTACCCGGCCTTACAGACGACACAAACTGAAGCGCACACTTTAGCGCGCAGGCTCTAGACAGGAGCTGGAGCCCCGGCAGGGTCTCAACCCCGTCTCCACTGCCCAAGGCAGCGAGTAGAGGACAGGATGCTGCGGCGCCCACCCTCAGGCCCTCCAGCCGGCGTCCCCTCGCCCTTCCGCCCCGCCAGGATTTTCCGGGACAACCGCCACTTCCTAAGCCTCACACAGCGGTGCCCGCTCCTCCCGGCCCGCGTACCTGAGGTGGCCGACGCCATCTCCCGCCGCGGCGGCCTCGTCTTAGCACTAACGTTCATAGCCCTCCCTTCTTCGGCCGCTTCTCTCTTTTGAATTGCCGGGGGCCCAGCCTCCCTCTCAGATTCGACCAATCACGGCTACTTACCGCCGGAAGTTTCCGTTCTAACTCACCGTAATTCGGCCGTCTCGAGCTCACTTCCGGTCTCGAAAGCAAAAATTCCCAGGGATAGGTCCTTGGAGTCTGTCACTAAGTGGTGAGTGCCTGAGGATGGAATTGGAGAAGTGCAGACTTTTACCCTACTTTTCCTTCTCAGCTACGAATCGGAAAGCACTTGATTGATTCTATATTCAAAGTTCCCAGCTCTGAATACAATTTTTGCCTTTTGGAGCAGACAAAATCTCTTTGTATCCCTGGCTGTCCTGGTGTGACAAGGCAAACGTTCCTCTTTGAACTTGACCTCCCCCCCCCCTTTTTTTTTTTTACTGTGGGAAAGTTCCCAGCCCTGTTCTAGAATCTTGGGATGAAATGTCCCCACCTAATTGCATACTTTTAGCTTCTGTTAAACAGCTTGCTTTCCTTTGCCCTGCAACTGCTAACCAGGATGTAGTTTTTCTGTGCTCTTTGCCTTTAAAAGCTTCTGTAAAATGCAGTTGAAACTGCTTTACAAGGAGTTTCTTTCCAGGAATTCGCTGGCGACTTAATACGGATTGACAAATCTCACTTTGGTCACGATGGGTGGTCTTTGGGTCTTTATCTAACAACACTGAAACTCACTATGCAGACCAGGCTAGCTTTGAACTCACAAAGATTTGCAGCCTCTGCCCTGGGAGCTGCAACACCTTTCCATCTAACAGGAAGGACAACAGGGAGAGAGTATCTTTATGTAGCCCTGGCTATCCCAGAACTATGTAGACTAAACGGGACTCAAACTCACAGAGACCCGTCTGTCTCTGCCTTCCTAGTGCTGGGATTAAAGACAGGAATCAAGGTTGTGTGTCACTACACCCAGCTAAATTCAAAGATATTGACTAACACAATTTACAGTTCTAGATGAGACCACATTTCACACAATCAAGAACTGATTGGTCACGGTCTAGTGACTTAGGTTAACTTCATTACCATGGAAATGGAAACTGGACTGTGACATTTTGGTTATTACTTCTGAATTCTTAGAAGGAAACTTTCAGTTTGGTAATGTAAAAACTTTGCACCACTCTGAATTTTTTGTTGTTGGTGTTATTTGTTTATTTATTTATTTATTTATTTATTTAGAGACAGGGTCTCTCTAGGTGGCCCTGGTTGTCCTCGAACTTACTATGTAGACCAGGCTAACCTTGAACTCACAGAGAACCCCCTTTCTCTGTCTCTAGTTCTTCTATTAAAGGCATGCACCATCATACACAGCTATCAGACACATTGTTAAAATTTTTAACAACATTTTTAAAAACAAATTTTCCAGGGCTGGAAAGATTGCTCAGCGGTTAAGAGCACTGACTGATCTTCCAGTCCTGAGGTCAATTCCCAGAAACCACATGGTGGCTCACAGCTGTCTGTAATGGAATCTGATCTTCTGGTGTGTCTGAAGACAGCTGCAGTATACTCATATAAATAGAATAAAGAAATCTTTAAAAAAAAAAAAACCCACAAATTCTCCAGAATCTTTAGCTTCTTCTATCTTCCTGTTTCATCATGCTTATGGTTTTTATTGTCCCATAACTGACTTTTTCTTTCTCAGCACTCAGCCAGATATTTATTGAAGGCAAAGCACACAAAGAGATCGATTCATCAGTTGGGGAGGGGGCCCAGAGTTGAACTGACTTTTTGTCTGGCATTCTAGAATCAAACATGTTGCAAATATTTTCTCACTCCCTAGTCATTCCTAAAGCAACTACAGCTTAGCTTCGGCTTTCTGAAATTCCCAGGAACTCTGTCTAAATGGTAGCTAAGGATGGAGGGCGGAGTTCATTAGCTACTCCACTAAGTGTCTTTTCCTGTTCTGTGCATCATTCCTCATTTCCATTACTTCCTAAATGCTGCATTCTCCTCTCGCTGGTACCAAACAGCAAGTGTCAGGATTCTCAAGCCCTACCACAGCCTTCTCTTACTTTACATATACATAGTTTCCCATCACTGGAATGTTGTTATTTATACATGAGTAATCCATTAATCTATACTAGCTTTAGTCCTAAATCCAGCCATTTGTAACAATGTGCATGAACTTGGAGATTATGCTCAATGGAATAAGTCAGGCCAAAAAAGGACCCAAAGTACCTCATTTCACTTACATATGGAATCTAAAAATGTTGGATTCATGGGAGTAGAAATAGAATGACAGTTCTCAGAGGCTAAAGGGGGGGGGGTGGCTGAGGAAAGGACAGATGCTGATCCAAGCTGACAAAGCTTCTGTTTGACAGGAGAGAAACGAGAGCCCGGGTACACAGAACAGTTTGGGTAATAATGGTACACCATGCACCCCAGAACTGCTAAAGGAGTACTTGTGTGTGTGTTTGAGATGCGTCTTGCTGTGTGTTGAGGGATGGATTGGCACTTTCTGTGTAGACCAGGCCAGCATCAAAATTGAGGCAATCGCGCTCTGTGTGTTTGAGTTATAGCTGTGGACCACCAGGCTCAGCTTTTTGTTTCTGTTGTTTTGTTTTTCAAGACAAGAGTTTCTCTGTGTAAACTTGGCTGTCCTGGAACTGTGTAGACCAGGCTGGCCTCAAATAGGTCTGCTTGTGTGGGCTGCTTTGGGCAGTCTGCAGCAGCTGATGATTTGCCTCGTGCTCTAGCAGAGGCGTGGTTTTGCCATCTACAAATAATTTCTGCAATTGTGTGACTTTTGGAATTCTGGGAACTTTTCAGAATGTACATAAATGCTAGAGCCTCAAGAGGCTGGGTTGGTGCTTATTGATCTTTTAGGGAGGTTTGTTAGTAGCCATAGTCAAAGAAGAAGCAAAAGGAAAGAAATTAGATTTATGGATTTTCCTAATTCCTCTTTCCCTCTATCCTTGTCTCTCTCCTAACTAGTGTTATGAAACGTGTGTGTGTGTGTGTGTGTGTGTGTGTGTGTGTGTGTGTCTGTATGTCTGTGAGTATCTGTGTCTGTGTGTCTCTCTCTGTGTGTAAAAGGTAGGAGAAAGAAGAACCCACAAAAGCAAATTCCAGCTACATGTTCTCACTCAGTACCCCCAGGCTGATGGGATCTTACTGTGTAGGTCAGAGTGGCCTCACATTCTAAGCAATTCCCCTGCCTTAGCCTCCTAATGCTAGTCTTACAGGTTTGAGCCATTCCCCATAGCAAAAGAATAGGTTTTAAGTGTTTTCACCACACAAAATAGTACATAAGCATAGATTTGCTATTTTAATCATTCCACACTGAAGCATATATCAAAGCATTACGTTGTACTGCATCATATACAGGGTTGTTTTTTTTTTTTTCTTTATCTCTCAATGTAAAAACTGCTTTTTTTTTTTTTGGCTTTTTCTTTGCTTTCTCAAGACAGAGTCTCATTATGTGGCTCTGACTATCCTGAAACTCACTGTGAAGACCAGGCTGGCCTCAAACTTGGAAATAACTGCTTGCCTCTGCCTCCTGAGTGCTAGGATTAAAGACATGTACCACTTTTAAAAACATACCTGGCACTTTAAAAAACAAACAAACAAAAAACCTCAAGGTTCTATGTAGTCCAGGCTGGTTTTGAACACTGTGTAGCTGAGGATAACCCCTGAGCTCCCAAGCTACCAAGTGCTGGGAATAGAGGCATATACCACCACAGCTGGTTGGGTTTGCTTTATTATGTACACAAAGTACAAAAGCTGATTTTCAAGAAATATTTTGTTGTTGCAAGATTATTTAAAGATTATCAGGTGAACCATTTTACTTATCAAATAGTATATTGTCATTTAAAAAATTATTTTGTTTTTATTTATGTATATGCCTCCCTGTGTGGATTCATGCACATAAATGCAGGTGCCTGCAGACACCAGAACAAGGTGTCAGATTCCATGGAACTGGAGTTACAGGTGGCTGTGAACTTCCTGATGTGGATGCTGGGATCTGAGCCAGGTCTTTTGGAAGAGCAGTATATGCTCTCAACTGCTGAGCCATTTCTCCGTCCCCAAGTCATCTTCATAACAATGTATAACCAGGGTATTAAAAGCTATATGGTTCTGTCAGTACTGCACACAGTAACCCCTGAGCTGTATTAATAAAGATGCTGTTTGTAGGATAAAGCTTACTTATTTTATCATTATTATATTGGGTGTGGGGTGTTGAGATAAGATTTCTCTGTGTGGTCCTGGCTATCCTGGAACTCACTCTGTAGATCAGACTGGACTTGATCTCAGAGATTCACCTACCTCTGCCTCCCCGATTGCTGGGATTAAAGGTGTGTGCCGCTATGCCAAGCTTGCTTATTTATATCTAAGAAATAATGATAAAAACTCGAAGTAAACTTCTAAGAAATACCTGCTAAGCTCCGAGTGGTGCACATGCCTTCAGCATGTGAGGCAGAGTCAGGCAGATATCTGAGTTAAAGGCCAGCCTGGTCTACAGAGTGAGTTCCAGGACAGCCAGGACTACACAGAGAAACCCTGTCTCGGAAAAAAAAAAAAAAATCAAAACGAGGGGCTGGAGGGATGTCTGAGCAGTTAAGAGCACTGACTACTCTTCCAGAGGTCCTAAATTCAATTCCCAGTAACCATACAGCGGCTCACAACCATCTGTAACAGGATCTGATGCCCTCTTCTAGTGTGTGACTGAAGACAGCTAGAATGTACTCACATAAAGAAAAATAAATAAATAATACTTAAAAATCAAAATGAAGAAAGAGAGAAAGAAAGAGAGAAGGAAAGAAAGAAGAAAGAGAAATATCTCCTCTATCATATGATTTTGGAATGTTGGCATGGCAGGTATATTAAACAGCAATTTATGAATGCATTCATTTCTAAGATTCATCATTAAATAATTTTTCTCACGAGCATAAGAATTATATAGCAGAAATAACACACACTGTAATAAATAAAATGTCCCCTTAAATGATTCTGGATCTAATTGGCATGAAACCCCATTGTAATAATTTTCTTTCTGTTGCTGTGACAAAACATTCTGCCTTAAAGCAGCTTAGAGGAGGAAGGAGTGATGCCTTGTACCGGCATTAGGAGGACTGAGTGAGACCCTGTAGCTGGTCTTTGCTACTTTCAGCTCATAGTCCTTCCTTGAGGGAAGTCAGTGCAGGAACTCAAGATAGGACCCGAAGCCCAGGGGACTCCCTCACAGCCAAGGAAGTACAGCTGGAACTATGAAAGATGCTACTGGCTATGGAGGATGCTCCTGGCTAGGTGGCTCACTCAGGCTCATGAGTAACCAGGGTTCTGATACAGCATGGAAACACTTGCTAAGGGATGGTGCTGCTCACAGTGGGCTGGGAACTTCCTTCACCAATTAACAATCCAGCAACTTCCCTATCTGCAGACATACAAGGGACTTATTTGATCTAGGTATTTTCTCAATGGAGGGTTTCCTATCAGATGACTCTAGGCTATGTCAAATTGACAAAGCTAAATAAGATATCTATATTTTCCTTACTTTTAGTATTTAAATCCTTGAAAAGAGCTTTTGCTTTATTTCAGAATTAGCACTTTAAGAAATATGGACAAGGGGCTGAAGAGGTGGCTCAGCTGTTGAGAACACTGGCTGCTCTTCCAAAGGTCCTGAGTTCAATTCCCAGCAACCATTTGGTGGCTCATAACCATCTATAATGGGATCTGGTGCCCTCTCTGACACATACAGGTATACATGCAGATAAAACACTCATATACATAAAATAAATAAATAATTTTTTTTTAAAAAAGAGGAACATTGACAATAGGCTGTGAAGACAACCTGCCTGCATCATCACTCTATCGATCAGCCTGTGTCCCTTTCCTCCATCACTGCTCCACTTGTGTTCCTTCATGCTCGGTTGAAGAAGATGACCTTCATGAACAGATGAGGACCAGTCTCAAGCCAAGGGTTTAGAGAATAAGCGTGCTCTCCTGCTAGAATTTCAAACAATCTCTCAACAAATATTGATAGTAACAACACACCATCAAAATCTACATGGAAGCTACATAATTTGTATGTCTCATGAATTCAACGAACACATTTCTCAAGTTGATGAACCACCTCTGATCTCTAATACCAATATTAAATAATTCTTCAAATTTATCATGTAGCAGCAACAGACGTGAAATCATCCCCTGTACCATGTAGGAAGGATGGTGAAGAAGGCATCATGGGAAAATGATGCAGTTCCTTTATGTAGGTGTGTTTTCTCGAAGTGGTTCCAATTCTCCACTCTGCAGCACGTTTCTATGTCAAAAGAATAAGAGTGTTCCACTGCACATAGCTGTGCACATGTAAACATTCTTATTGAACAGTGACCACGGAGACAAGAATAGGGTTTCTTTTGGTGCTGGCAATAAGCCCTTAGCACAGTGTAAGTTCCAAAATAAGAGGTTTGGTGAGCATTGGTACACTGAACTGAAACACTAAATTTGATATTTATAAGTCAATAACTCCATCTGGTTTTGCTGTTTTTACTAAACAGCAGTCTAAACCCTTAAATTGTTCTGCAGGACTTTTCCAATATCAGCACCTAAAAGAATTCAAGTAAAACCCAGTGAATTTTCCACACTTAAGCTTATTGCCCAGCAGTCCACCAGAACCACTGTCTTAGTCATTGTTCTGTTGCTGTGAAGAGATACCATGACCAAGACAACCTTGATAAGAGAAAGCATTTAGTTGGGGCCTGCTTACAGGTTCAGAGGTTTGGTCCATTATGCCATGGCAGAGAGCACAGCAGTATACAATGCTAGGAGCTACATTCTGACATCTGATCTAAAGACAGAGGAGGGATGGCAAAGGCTTTTGAAATTTCAAAGCCCAACTTCAGTGACACACATCCTCTAACATAAGGCCATACCTCTTAATTCTTCTAATCCTTCTCATTCAAACCACCACATCCAGGCTCATTAAAAACAAGCAAAAACAAAAAAGCTGCAGGACTGTCTCTTTAACTCTATATAGAAATAGTTGTACTTGTCCTTAAAAGCAAAATTTCACGCTTGTGTTAGAAAATATCAACATTTGCCAAATTGCCACCCCAATAGTTATTGGAGTGACACTCTGCTCTCTGGGAAATCTG